>CM073772.1:34226049-34938724 GCA_037158775.1 Hetaerina titia | reverse complement strand
GTGAGACAGGATTAATGATTTAGTTCAGTACTACATTTATAGGCGAGAGGAAAGTAGTAATGGAAATTAATTGCCGACCAAACTTTGATATAAACTTTTACTCTCAGTTCGTGACAAAAATATTACGAAAATAGCTCTCAAAACAATAATTTAATGTTTTCTAATAGAATGCAACCTAACATCCCATACCGCTCCCCCTTGTGACTGCTTGTAGAGTTAGGTGTATGCCAATGAAAAACAATCGAATTATCAATTATATCAATTCCACATAAGGCATGAATTTTTATTAGCCGCTGTCCACCGAGTTAGGGTAGATTTTCAACGTCCTATGGTACTACACATTACTCGACTTCCTATTTCCTAACTAACATGACGCTAAATATCTTAAAATCCCATACTGCATATTTAAAGTAACTTATTTAGCTGTGCATACATTCTACCCGTCTTTATTCCATCAAAATATCTTCTCTTTTTCTCCCTCTACCTCATTTTTCTTGTACTCTCCCTTCGATCACCGTTTTTCAGCATCGGTGTCTCTCAATACCTCCAGTTGTTTTGCCTTCTTAGCATTTAACCCAGCATCCTTTTCTTTTCCCCAACCATATAGGTGTTTATAATTATCTTCGAGGTAATTCTTAGGGGTTAGAAGGAAGAAGGGTCTATAAGGTCTCTATAAATATTGCTCAAATAAAGATGTAAACTAATTAAAATTTAGACCCATCGAGATAAGTAAAACATGTACAGTAAGTATTTCATAATCGAAGCCTAATTTTTTCTCTTTCAGCCCATTTTATTTTTTTTTCACTCTTCTCCACGCCCATATCTAAAAAGACTGCCAATATCAAAGAGAAGAGATCAATGAGAAGAATCCATTTTTTTGAACCTTTTAAACGAATGAATGAACTCGGCAGGGCTGCCATTCTACTAACAACTGTATATAATATACACTGTTGATTTTCACCGTTAATTATTTAGAAGGCAGTGCATTTCAAAACCATTTTCATACATTCAGAGCATCAACACAAAGTAATTCTACGCTCAAGATAGTGCATTTCCAGGACTCATGGGACGTTTCCATAGGCGTTATTCATTTTAAGTTTCAGATTCCATCGATACAAGTTCTATCAGCCACTGCATCTAATCGATTTATTAAGTTTGAAAATATCCTCTACCGGGAAAAAAACACCTTTTCAGTATTAATCCATCCAGATGACATTTTTTGACTGGGAAATCAAAATGACGCTTCGGAAGATTGGCCCGCTCAAAAGGATGCCCAGGAGACGCGTATGGGAAGAGGGAGAAGAGGGAGGGAACGAGAGGAGGTGGAATTTGGAAAGGTTGGATCGCCAAAGGTACAAGAATTGGGGATGGGGAAGAAGAGCTATTTGTACGGGTAACGGAGATGACAACAACTACCCTTCTTCCCACTATCTCTCTGCAACCTCTTCCCCGTTCCCTTTCTCTCTCTCTTCCTCCTACGTCCACCCGCCTCTTTCACTCCGCCCACCCCACGGAAAGCATTCCCAAAAGGAGTTCGCACCCTATACTCGCTTCCTCTGCAGAGGACACGAGGAAGGGTAGCCGGGTAAGGGAAATATTTCGAGCCGAGCTCTACTCCTTTTCCACAACGCACGCACATCTATCTCCGTTTCACTCTCTCCTCCACCCTCCTCCGCTTCCGAAAGGTATACTGAGTGGGGTGGGGAGCGGCGAGGAGGGTGTAGCGAGAGAGAGAGAGAGAGGAGTGGGAGAGGACATTTCTCTTTCCCGCACACGTCGAGCGGGAACACCCACGCACAACGCAACGCGGTGGCGGTAAAGGACACCCGGAGTCACCCCCGGTGGGGTCGCCGTCCAAAGAGCGCACGTATCCATACACAGACACACACGCACGCAACACACTCTCGATGCAATAACTGGTGCTGCTGACTCCTTTTCCTCACCACCTCTCCCACCTTGTCCCACCTTTTTCTCTCCCATCTTGCCAGTTCGCCTTTTCCCATAAATCTTCCTCCCCTCCAGCTCTTGACTCTCCCCCTCTCCGCACCTCCAGCCCCGATGCTCCACTCCATCCCGTAGGCATACATGCCCGAAACCATCTATACATATGAATGTATGTGATTGTTTTAAAACTAGATGGCGAGAAAACAACTAAAGTTAACGTTTAACGACGAAGATCCATTCGTCAGTAAAAGAGTATTTTATATATATATATATATATATATATATATATATATATATATATATATACATACAAGGTCAGTAAATTAAGCAATGAGATTGAAATACAAAGAAAGGGCACTCACATATGTAGTTCTGGCGTTTCGACGGCATGGCAGTCGTCATCAGAATCAGTCAGCATAGTGGTGAGAACCCGTGAGTTGGCGCATATCTGGGTGCTCCAGTCATTAAAACCCCCCCGGTTGAACCAAACCCACTGAATACATCCAATGGCTGCCTACATATCCCCTCCCACCCTCTTGTGCGTTTCCTATTGATCCCTTACCTCTTCTCTCCTCACCCTTCCCCGCACATATCCTTTCCGCTCTTCCCCGAGAACGTCATTCTGATGACGGTCTTGCCGTCGAAACGTCAAAACTACATATGTAAGTATCCTTTCTTTGTGTTTCTATGTTTTAAAAATCTACATCTTTTTTTGTATTTTCACACATATATGTGTGTGTTCATACACATACACACAATCATGCATATTTAAATGATCCATACATAGTGGAAAAGGAATGCATGCGAAAATAAAAGGAGAGGAATAAAAGCATGTAGGAAGGCGCACAGTTTTTTTGCGTTTGTATACATACACACTTAAAAATACGCTCGAATACATATGCACAAACAAAAATATATCTACATTTGTCTTCCTCCGTGTCGTCCTCTATCTCCTATTTTTGTTTCCGCATCCATCCCGTTTCAGCTACCCTTCTCTCTCTCTCTCTCATGCTCTTTCCTACTGTTCTCTCAAAAACTTCTTCCTACTCCTCTTTTGTCCTCGGACTGGTGCCGGCGAGGTGAGCTCCCTCGCAGAGGAAAGGGGTCCTCCGTCATTTCTAGACTATCATACCCACCACTCCCACCCTTTTATAACCGAGCCACCTCCCTCCCCGATCCAACCTCCTCACCATCAGCCTTACCCTTTCCTCCGAATTCCCTTTGCTCTTATTTTATTGTCATTTCTGTTCATGACCGCTCCTGGTTCAGGGCTACGGAGCACAAGGAAAACGTTGTTCAGTGGTAGTTTTACACAGCCGTGCTACTGCAATGGAAATTTGAGCATATATATATGTATATATATATATATATATATATATATATATATATATATATATATATATATATATGATGCGGAACTACTCACGAGAGCAATATAACTTTTGGACTGAACAATATAACACAGAATAAAACAGATAACACGTAAAAGGACACTCACACTGTAGATGATTTGAGCTTTCGGCCTACTCCGAGACCTTCTTCAGGTCAGATCCTATATATACAGGGTTCGTCCGGAAAATAAGTGTAATAAGCTTATTGTCTTTTTTGACAAAAGGGGAGTGGTCCACTACGAATTTGTACCTGAACGACAAACTGTAAATGCTGCATTTTACGTCCAAGTGCTCGACAGGCTTCGAAAACGAGTCGCCCCTTTAAGGCCAGCGATCAAAAACATCTGGCGGCTGCATCACGGCAATGCGCCGTCTCACACCGCGCTTGTCGTGTCGTACTTCTTGGCCAAGCACGGCGTGGCAACGCTGCCGCACCCGCCCTACAGCCCGGACTTGGCACCACCGGACTTCTTTCTGTTCCCGAAGATAAAGAGGAGTTTGAAAGGAACGCGATACGGGACTTTGGACGCCGTCAAAGAGGCCGTGACGACGTGTCTTCGAGAGGTTCCCGATGATGCCTTCGCGGGAGCGTCCCAGGAATGGGAACGCCGCTGGAACAAGTGTATCGACTCACAAGGGTCCTATTTTGAGGAATATTAGCTTAAGATATGTAAAAGTGTAATTCATTTTTTTCCTGAGCTCAGTACACTTATTTTCCGGACGAACCCTGTATATATATATATATATATATATATATATATATATATATATATAGGGTCTGACCTGAAGAAGGCCTCGGAGTAGGCCGAAAGCTTAAATCATCTACAGTGTGAGTGTCCTTTTACGTGTTATCTGTTTTATTCTGTGTTATATTGTGCCGTCCAAAAGTTATATACATATATATATATATATATATATATATATATATATATATATATATATATATATATATAAGATGGCATTGGACACCGATTGGACTTGTTTAAGAATAAAAAGAATACTGAATTCAAGTTATTCAATTACCACTAGGGTGTGGGTGTTGAATCATTGGAAAGCGTCGTGAATACTAACCTAAGCATAATAAAAGAGAAGAATAAAGAAACGGCGGATAACGTACATCAAGTGTATATAATTTCATTTCTAAAATTAACATTTTAGTAATATAACTGATTATTCAGGATTGTGGACAATTAATATAGTGCCGCTTTTACTAAATATAAGTTGCAACAGAAAATTATTTTTCCTGAATCTACATTTTCTCTGTAAACTGTAGAATAGTAATATAATCACACACACCTACCCGTGCTGAATTAGGCATCATGGTGACATGATGGTCTTAGATGAAATGGTCTTGGTTCGATGAAATAAATTTATTATTTATTTTTTAGGGAAAATAAGAGAGTGAGCTCAACAATCGACTTTTATACTACTACATCAATTGTCTCATCAAGAATCCAGCTATGAATGAATAAATTCATAAATGCGTTTCCAGTTTATGTTCCTAGTTTGGCGTGTCACCAGAGCCTTAATTTAAGACCTAAATTATAAAACACAAGACATATTTGACCAGTATTAAAAGAGTTCCCACTTATTTAGGTTGCTCAATAACATAATACATTTTCAAAGATTTTAAAATCATAACAACTCAAATTAAAGTTCATTTTTAGTCATCCCTACATTTCTTTTCTCGAATTGATAGTTTTTTTTACTTCTATTGACAAACTAATGCTATTGGCATTGTTTACAAATTCGAGGACATTAAATAAAAGCTATCTCATTCTTGTCCCTGTTTTGTAAGTAGAGAAAACTCATTTCCCGTAAACACCTCAGAAAACAAATGGCATCATAAAATAAGACAGTGTAATAGCCACATACTAATAGCGTAAAATGTGGAAGAAGGTAAGAAATAGACTGAAAAACTATAAATTTATTTGTGATTTACAGTACGGTTAACATTCTTTTGCGCTAACATTTATGTCGCTTTAAAAATCAGTAGACCATGTTACGGCCTCCGACGGTCTTAAAACACATCCGAAATGAAATACGGCCTTTCGAATAATAGGAAACACCAGGCCTTAGTAAACGTATTATTTCACCGTCTGCCCGTAACTTGATCCACCGTCGGTAATTGCAGCCAAAACGAGATCACTTGCTAGGCGGAATTACCTGGATCGGATACCCCTAATCTCTAAATCGCGAAAGAAGGAGCTCTCTTTTCTTGGCTAAAGCACACCGGCGAAAAAACCCTGAGGGAAAAGGATCCCGGGAGGCACAATGAAGTCCCAGCCTCCCCTGTCCCCCGACTCTCCCGTTCGGCTTCAATGGAGACAACAGAGAAGAAATAGTTATGGTGTGAGAGGGAAGGAGGGAGGTGGTGGGAAGGAGAAAAAAGATCATTTGTGTCCACTCCGCCTCTTCGTTTCGGATCCTTAAACACTGCGCGTGCTCTAGGAAAATTTTCCTCCGCTTGTGTGTGTGCCCCTCCCGTTTGTTTCGCAGCATTCCCTTTGCCTCTCATCTGCCTCCCTCCGCAACTCCTCCCGGGTCTGCTCGTTCCCGGGTCCCTTCTCCGTCCCCCTCGGTCCCCATCCTCCCTCCCCAGGGGGGACGGCGGAGAGAAAGAGGGAGAGAGAATTCCTTCTATTCCTATATAACGTCTCCATCACAACCGCCACCCTAGGTGGGCCTCTCCCTCCTCTTAAATCTCCCCACCCCTCGGCCCCCATCCTCCTTCCCCGGACCCAGCCCCAGCAGCGGAGAGAGGGGCTGGAGAAAGCCCTAAGAAGAAGATATGCGACGGGCGTTGAAGTCTCCAGGTGAGGTGGGAACAGCGGGAAGAGGGTGGAGGGACGTGGGTAGCTGTCGTGCCGGCAGTGGCGGGTGGAGCGACGGCGGAGGGTGAGGGGAAGGACCCTGGGGTAGGAAGGGAGGCGGTGGCAGAGAGCGGAAGGTTGTTGGGTCTGTTGGAAAAGGTAGTACGGAAAGGTTTAAGAGCTGGGGGTGGGTTTTTTGAGGGCTGGGTGCAGGGGGGAGAGGGGTTGGAAGGACGGCGGAGGCTGGGTGGTGGTGGAAGGCGGGAGCTAAAGCGTGGGAATGGGACGGGGGCGGGAAAGGGGATCGAGGGTAAGGGGAGGAGAGTTGGGAAAGAGAGGGGGGGCTTTCTGGTATCGTGTGTGGTAGTAGGGTGCCTTTTCGGTGCCTTCCCTCTTGTGTTCTCCCCTTTGTCGGTTCCTTTCTTGGACTCCGAGGATGTGCGTGCGGTATAAAGAGAGGGAGAGAGAGGAGGATGAGGAGGAAGTTCCACTGGGTATGTGAGGTTTTCCTCTCTCCGGATGTCCCGCGACAGCAAAGATAAGGAAAGGATTGAGGTGTGGAAGCGAGAGAGAGAGAAAAAAAAGAAGAAATAGGGGAACTGGGAGAAGGAGCAAAGAACGAGAAGAGGAGAGACGAGGAAGGAGGTGATGAAAGAGGTAGGAGGACTAGATTAAGGAAAGGAAGATCGGTAGAAGGGAGCGGATAGGGGGAATGAGTTAGAGCAGACCGTGGGCGTAACTGTAAGAAATGAGAGATGGCGGATGAGAGAAGGGAAACGAAGCGATGGGGAGCTAAAAGAAAGGAAAGGTCTGAGAGGCGAAGAAGGTAAATCGATGCGGAGAGAAAAAGAGAGAGGAAAATAAAGGGACAGAGAAAAGATTATTCATGATGGCGACGAAAATAGGAATGGAACATATATATATATATATGAGTCTGACCTGAAGAAGGCCTCGGAGTAGGCCGAAAGCTTAAATCATCTACAGTGTGAGTGTCCTTTTACGTGTTATCTGCTTTATTCTGTGTTCTATTGTGCCGTCCAAAAGTTATATATATATATATATATATATATATATATATATATATCGTGCGAAAGAAATGTCACTTCCCCTTAAGGACAGTGGAAGATGAAGCATATAACTACACCTCATTTTTTTCTCTTTTGGTGCTTTAAGGAATCTATTATATTCATTCTGCCCTCTGGGACCTTACGTGCCATCCGTTGGACTTCTGTTTAGTCCCCTACGAATTAGAGTAAACCCATTCTCCGCCATATGATGTTTTTCTCTTTTTAGAGGATATATCCTCGATCGGGAAAGAGGGAGACAAGAGTAGAGGCGTGGGGTTGCCTTTGTTCAGGAGATAAATGGCTGAAGTGGAAATTTATAACCTAGTCTATGAACGTATACACATATATGTTACCAAATTCACAAAAGGAGCCGATTGCCCTAGCCACTTTGAATTATTTCTCAGTGATGCAAATCTCTGAAGAAGAGGTGAGTGCCACTTTGTTGCTAAAATATGCGGAAGCGAGCGATTTACCGATTAGATACGTTGGAAATTCGAAATGAAATTGAAAAAACTACGGGTGTGCATACATTTTATAGCTTCAAGTGTGTTTCTAAAGATTGGAATTAAAATAAAGTGAAAAAACCTAGAAGATGCCGATTTCATCATTCTTTAAAAAAAAAAAAACTTTACTTTAGTAGAATTTATGCAGTCTTCATGATTGAAAAAGTTATTCCAATTGGTTTAATGTTTTATTTCCTGGCATTAGTTAAAAATGAAAATCTTAATTTTTATATAAGATATTAATTAGAGTCCATAAACACAGTAATCAACTCGAAGGTCGGTTTAGTAGGTGATGGTAGAGCTCACCCATGTACCAAGTCCTATACGGCGTGTGAATATTCACACATCAGGGTAGGGGGGCCAGTTTCTTTCCCTGTGCCGGTTATGGTTTCCCAGGAAGATCTGGTACCCGAAAAATCAACTAGCTTGGGTGGAGCTGTAGGTGCCTAAAGTGCCTTGCCCGGGAATCGAACCCGGGACCCTACAGTCAGCAGTCCAACGCTCTACCCGCTAGACCAGCGCGACCCGCGTAATTAGAGTCATGAATTGCAAAATATTTCCATACCTAGGTTTGCTGGCAAAAATTATTAGAGAACCAATTACAGCTAAGGAACTAAAAATAACTGTCATAGAAAACTTTTATTATCCTGGTCTTGACGGCCAGTAAGCCAAATCTCAGAGGATTAAACGATAAGATGTGATGAAGGTAACACCATAGACTTGAGATAATAATAATATTTTCTAATAATAATTTAATGATGCTTGTCAAAACCGAGAAAAGAATAAATTAACCGTAAAAGAATTTAAAAGAATACGAAGTAATACTTTTCAACATCACGGTTGTTTCATTTTGAATAAAATCTTGATATTAATATATTATTAAATGTTAGCTTCTTGATGCAAAGTAAACTAGATAATTGTTTTTCAATGTTCAAAACTTGAGGTTTTAGATAGTTTCAGAACGGATTAAGTTATATCGTATGGTACATTAGTCAGATGGAAAAAATCTGTTACCCGAAATAAAGAGCCCTAATAATTTGATCTACAACACTACTGGGTGCCTGTAAGCTACAACTGATCTACAAAACTACTGAGTGCTTTCTAACCACCAGTACTTGAAAAAATATTTCAAAATATTTTGCCTGACAACTGAGAAGATTCCGGTCGTACGAAATTAAAGAAAAATGGGTATTTTGATATGATTCCTGATGAAAACGCTATCATTCCAAAAACACTGAGCAGAAATCGTGAATCAGGTGTACTATTAATCAGTCTGTCACGAATAATAATGAAAATAATACCTGTTAATCAAATAATTTAATTTTTTTATTTTGCATTAGTCCGTAAACAAAACTTCGGCCTTTGTATTGGACTTTAAATAATGATATTTGACAATTACATACACCCAAGCTCTAGATGGATAAAAACCCACCTCTGAGTTGGTAGGCGAGGACGAGGCGAGGCGAGGAGTTTCCCTGCTGCCACTGGGGCAGTCATAATTGACATAAGAATTTCACTTAAATATCATTTGTAGGATCATGAGCCTAACTGGGATAAGCCATGGAGCTCGTGGTGGAGAAACTCCAATCTATTGGGTATGTATTCCTACTCCAGGAAGTATAATTGAACTACTCATATTAAATTTAATTATTTCTCTGGGATCTGTTGTCATATCCCAAATTCGCGGCCAGTCTTTGAGTGAAAGGATAAATTTATCACTCCAGTATCATTAAGTTCGGGCAAATTTAGAATGTTGCATTTGACAAATCGACATTTTAAATAGTTTCGTTTCCTTCTCATATTCACTCAAGTAATGTAATTTCTTTTCTGCCACCCACCTCTAGTCTACTTTTTCAGTTTCATATGCATGCGGCTGTGGGCTCACTGGGTTGACTCCACCGCTAACATTCCACGAGTTTCTCGTGAAAGATATTCGCACGAGATCTTCGGAGGTCTTCCCCGCCGGGGGTCCCTCCACGACCCTGGCCCTTCCCCATCCGGCCCTGCCCATCCCCTCCCCATGCATACCCTTCCCGCCCACTGCCCACACCCGCCGTGTAATTGGGCGGCGGCTCCACGCCACGCTGCTCCAGGGAAGTGTGATCGGGGAGGTAACCGAAGAAGCTCCCACATCGACCATTTTCCTCGCCATTAGAGACAAAGGGAAGCCATCAATCAGCGAGGCTGGGAAGGGAACTCTCCAATTTTCCCTTTTCCCGCCTCGAAGAAGGAATATAATGACGAGCGTTAGTTGAAATAATAATAAAGGAACGCCGCTTCTACAATTTTGAGAAAACGTATATACTTCCTGTTCACACTCCCACGAAGAATCGCGTGCGCGCAGGTTTTCACCTCGCCTCGTTCACCCTCACACTTTTTGTTTAGAGAGGCCCTTGGAGCCAAGGGTGAACTAAATGGGACCATTAAAAATTAGTAAAGGACTTATTCGTGGTTTTTTAACCAATATCTCCATTCTAGTTGCATTAAAAACGTACAATGGTTCTAAGGAGAAAATATGGTGCTGTGGCATTGGACAAAATTGATAGATAGGCATATTATTAGATTAGGGATGATTTTTTTCTTCCTCGTGATTTATGAGAATGTTTATGCCTCAATACTACATTAATGACGACCTCGTTATTGAAGAATAAGGGCTGTGGAAAAATAAGAAAAATAAGCCTTTAAGGTGCTATTAAAATAAAAATTTCTTTCATTAGTTTCTTCTCTTAAAAATTATGATCAAAGAAAACATTAAATTTTCAATCTATAAGTGGTGGTCATAGTTTGAAAAGAATCCATTTGCTGTAAGAGTTCTTCTAAAAAATTTTAATGTTAGGTGAGACATTTACTAACAAAATCTCTGGACATGTTGGACATAAAGGAGGACGTAAAGAAATTTTCATGCAATTTATATCAATCGCCAAAAGTTATAGTTCCATTCCTGCATTATTATTCTATTATAATACATTTAGCCGTATCCTTTTGTTAAAAAGTAAAAATTGTTGAGAACATGTGGATCCGCCCTGGGGGGGTGTTCCTCTGCGTAGATTCAAATTTTTGGGATCATATTCTAGAAGACTGTACTAATGTTTGCATAGTAAAACTGTTAATACTAATCAGCGGCATGTCACTCGGTAGAGTATAAAAAATAATATGAAATCTGTGGAAGCAAAATACATGATGAGAAATAATTTTACTGATTATGGCAGGTTAAATACTCCACATTATTTTTTGAATTACTGAACATATATTCAAACGAAACTGATGTCCTACTAAAAGATAAAAAATCCAACCTTAAATGGGCTAAAAATATTTTCAATGAGCGAATAAATCATGCTATTGATTATTATATACAGCATCCGTGTATCATTTTTTTTAATTCTTGAGTCTGAGTTTTGTGTAATCCTATTGATATTTGCAATCATACTTTTAATATGAATGTTCAAATATACCCCTTCGACATAATACTCCCGACGTAAAACACTCATTTCCATTTAGCTCTGCAACTCATTTAGACTTTTGCTTCACAATTTAATTACAAGTTAAATAGATCTACTATTTATTATGCTATAATTTCAGAGAGTAAAAATCATTCGCCTTGACCGGGATTCGAACCCGGATCCCTTGATATCCGGCCGAGTGCTTTAACCACTTAAGCTACCGAGACGTCCTCTTACACTCTGAAATTTTGGGGGCTTTAAAGGAACAAGCTGTTATGGCAAAATACCGTACATACAATGTCAAAGGCATTCGTAGTCGTGCGCGACGCGCCACAGTCCACGATGTTAATAAATAAGTGGTTAAAGCACTCGGCCGGATATCGAGGGATCCGGGTTCGAATCCCGGTCAAGGCGAATGATTTTTACTGTCTGAAATTATTGCATTATAATGCACACATAGCGGGTGACTCCGTTAAAGTTACTGTTACAGTTTCTTGAAATCTACTATTTATTGTTTAATAATATATGTACTACTAAAATAGAGAATACTATTTCATGTATAATTGTAATCTTAGTTACATGGCGATTGGGAATAAATAATGACTGACAACACCAGGAGAACGTGTTTACCTATTCGGTGATTTTAACGATCTCTTAATTTATTCTTCCATGATTTTTGAAGCGTTATTACCTACGAGACTGCCGCACTTAAGGATTTCATCTGTGTCGGAAAACGAGCAATATTTTCACTCTCAAAGACCATAAGGAACTTTTAAAAACCAGCGTCCTCACCCCAGCGAAGAATCGTTTTTCCGTCTTAGGAGCGTTGCGCGCTCGGTTATGTCCGGGCGCGTTCACCTTCCTTCGCCGTGAGAAGGAGAAACAATGCCCAGGATTTATTGCCATGCGACGAGGTGGGGCAAGAGAAAAATCTCAAGAGTTGGAGAAGGGGCAGGTCAGGGAGTGTTTGGAAGGCAGGGAAAATCCGTGAATTACGGCACGAAAACTCTCCTTCGCTTGCACAAACCCGGTGAAGGCACTCGTGTCGGCAGAGGTGAAGTGGGCGGGGAGGAGGACAACATGAATACGAATATACCGTCATTTTCAAAAGTATTTATGCAGCCTTCGGCGCATTGAGAATCGGAGAAAGATTGAAACGCTCGTGATTTAGGCATTCGATGACTTTTAGGCACTCTGGCCTCTGAGTGGGACGTAAGAAGATAGCAGCCCAAATGCTCGAAAGCCATCAAATGCCAGCGCAACGAATTCGCCTTCTCCCAATTCTTGTCGCTCCGGTGACTGCTTGCAGACTTTTGAGAATGGTAGTACGTACGTATTGACGCTCGTTTGTGAGGTGTGAGGAAATGAGGTGGGCGCGAGCGTGCTGGGGTGAGGAAATGGCGATGGACCGGGTGAAAACAAAAGGATGAGTCTCGGTGCTGAGGAGGCAAAAGAGAATGAAAAGCATTCCGTCACCCGACTGGCAACCGCCGTCTCTTTCCTCTCTAATCTTCACATCTCCGCCCCACACGCATAAAAGAGGACGGACGGCGGGGTTTTAAAAAATTACGTGGGCGGTTGGCGGGAGGAGGGGATACTCGTCCCCTGGGTATTATTTTAGGGTTTGGGGGTGAGGGAGAGAGGACGGCACGGGAGGAGAAAATAATGGAGGCATGGGAGACTGGAGACCTCATTGAAGTGGGGCGCTCTCAATTACCAAATTGGTTCCATATCCTCGAGCCAACCCTCGAACAAGAGAGAGGGAGAGGGATGTCTTACTTTTCGCCCCTCTCACATTCAGGGACAAACTTCGCCACTTGGAACACCTCCGAAGCAAACTGGAGCCATTTTACTCAATTTCATTCAAATAAAAATTTTTTTTCCAAAATAAAGCAAAATACAGCACATGGAAATCCTACTTGAGTCAGAAGTACTTTGTACAATTCAGCGGGAACTGTACAAGAACCCTCCTCTTCTAACTCACCACTTAACATCTGAGGGATCTTCCCCATGTGCATTACTTCATCGACATGTATTCTGCAAGCCAAATTCAAGGTGTGTGGCAGGGATACTGTCCACACTAGGCATGTAGCATCAAAATTTAATGATGCTTTGCATTAGTCCTCAGTTGCCATTTTCTGCAATGACTCCCACCGCCGCACCAACTCCCCAGTTTTCCTTCCCGGCTACGTACCCCTCCACTCTCATGTTCCTCTCCTCCTTTTCCTAGGCGGGAAACTTAAAGGGGGCCGTGGAACGGGAGGGAAGCGGTGTCAAGAGGAAAGGAGAGAAAAATGCCCGTCGTTCAACGAAGTACCTGTGTATTTGTAGTTAATTATACCGCGCGAGAGGTGGGTGGCTTCAGGTTGGCACGGGCTCCGGGAAGGACTCGGCTTTTTTCCCCCTCGCGTTCGGAAAGGGAGGAGTGAGGTGAGAGTCGTCGGAGGGAGGGTGGTGGTCAGGGAAGAAGAGGGAGAATTAAGAGCGGTGTGTGGTCTAACAAATGACATGCGACGGGGGGAGATGCGCCGCCACCGAGAGACCCACGGAGGTCAGGATGGGCGAGGGGCGAGAAGTTGAGGGCGGAAGGGAGCCAGCGGAACGAATCGGATGAGTGGCCCCGGGAGAATGGAGGGATTTCGGGTTAAAATACTCGTGCCTGAGGAGCGGGGAGGGAGGAGAGCCGAGGAAAGGGAGGGTAAAATGGGGTAAATAAGGATAAGGAGGAGGATTTCTCTTCACAGCACGAGCGAACGAGAGGTTTTGGAGAGTATGGAGTCTCTTTGAGTGACAACCCGCGTGAAAGCGATGCGCTTATGCATACAGCCTCCCTCTCTCTTTCTCTCTCTCACTCTATTCCCGCTGTCTCCCAAGGAGCTCTGCACAAGGGAATGTTTTGGATGCTTCGCTCCTCTTGTGAAGTCAAAGGGACTATTCTTTTACCAACAGCCTCCTTTTCTTCATCCTCAGCGGGAGCCGACCAAAATGGCTAATGGAACTAGGTAGACGAAACTCTCAATGGTGTGCCTTGAATTTACCCCATTTTCTTTCAAAGGATTACGGGCAGTGTACCGCGGAACAATGATCAATAGGGTTTAAAGATGAAATTGATGCTATTAGCGCTTTGCTTCTGAAAAATATTGGCTGGTTTGAGAAAACGCTCGCACTCTATAGTAGTTAAATAAATGGTTTAGAAAGATAATGCCATTTAAGGTCCATTTGAGGTGCACGAAATCTTTTTAGAAATGTTGAAGAGATTAAAATTTGAAACTCGGCGTAATCAAGAAGGGTGGCTTATGAAAGCATGAACTCACAAAATGGGGAAATGATTATTGTAAACATATTTTCATAATGCCACCGGCATATTGTAAAAAACAAGTAATGTTTAAGGCTTTTATGCTTTCCTTCGCGTCAGGATTTCTCTGGTGACAGCGTTGGCGACAATAGTTTCTCCAACCATGCTGATGGTGTCCTCAGGTGAGAAGACTTCTCACCTGAAGAAATCAGCAGTATTGTTGGTGTCTTCAGGTCACCCTGACACGGAAGAACGCCTGAAAACCTTAACGATTGTGGATAAATACCGCGGAAACCTCAGTTATAATGTTAAATAAAGCATTTATGCCTTGGTCCGCAAACTTTAAAAAAATGTTTTCAAGAAGTTTTCTCGGGTTTCCCACCGGATCAGGTTGATGAAGTGCACCGACGTTTCGAAGGCTGACTCTGCCATCGTCTTCAGGGTGAAGTTGACCCTGAAGACGATGGCAGAGTGAGCCTTCGAAACGTCGGTGCACCGCAACCTGACCCGGTGGCAAACGCGAGAAAACTTCTTGAATACCATACGCCGGGAAAACCTGAGATTCTTCAATTAAAAAAATGTTTTGGTTATAATAATAAAGCATGGTGCAAGCTGTTCTTCATTGCATATTTAGCTGGTAAAATTACGTCAAAATCTCTGAAATACAGTTAATGATATTCATTTGACAATGCGAATTGTTTTTAAATAAATTTTAGGTTTCCTCATTTAAAAATCTCCACCCCCCCCCCCCCCCCCTGTATGTTAGTCATCTCACCAAATGTTAAGAAAAACTAGTCAAAGTATTCATCTTATACGTCGCAGTAAATTAATCTAGTACATAGGCATTAGTAATGTCTCCGAGACTATTATGAACCGAAATTTAATTTGATATCCATATACAAGGGTGGTCTGAAAAGTTTCCCATCTAATAGAGATACTAGACATTTTTTCTGAAAATTTCTGAGTCGGGAACTTTTCACACCACCCAGGTATATCCTTATCTGTAGGTAAGTACATAAAAATTGAATTTTTCATCTTAGTTTGTAGCCCTATATTATTATCACATTGTAAGCAGAGTGCACAATATTGGGGCTCCATTCATTCATTTAAATTACAGAAAATGATATTTTCAAACAAAACTTGTAAAATAGTAAGATCCGAGTTGAATAAATTTTGGATATGTGTAAGGGGGCAGGCGTCCACTACGCACAGTGGACGCCTTCACTCTTACACAGACCCGAAATATGTTACTCCCGGTTTATTTAATAACCGGAATCAAACTGCTTTGACTGGTAGCCCACACTCAAGTGATACTACTTTACAAATTTAAACAAAAAATGGTCACCAAAACCTTTGAACGGTTGGGCTACCATTATATACGCCAAAAATATTAAATGCAACTTTTGATAAAGCCCTTAATGAAGTTAATGCTATATAAGAAACTTCTTGAAATAATTCAATATTTCTCAACAATGTTCACACGTAAAATTTTTCATTAATTTCCTACAGCTAAAGCTAATATTATATTCAGTACCGGAAACTACTGCATGAAAATAATTTCATTACCTCATTGTAGAATGGGTCAAAATTGACATCATTTTTAGGACCAGATTGCGTATAATTCCATCATTATTATTATTAAATTTGTGAAAAATTTTATTTTGAACAAATCACTGTAATTGTAAAGAGTCAAGACTCCAATTCGTCTAGATACATTGAAATTCACTTCAAAACTTCCTTCCTTTGAGATTATCTCATTATTAATTTAACAATAGGGCGTCTTTGTCGGTGTTCTGCGTAAATAGGCGCGGGGGATTACACAAGACGTGCTAATCATCCGGTAAATTCATCACGTCTCAGAAAATCAATCGAAAGATCGGATCGCGGGGCTATGTGACTTTAACACCATGACGAATCTCTTTCTTTCTCCTCCACGTCCGAAAATGCAGCTCCTCGTGAAATGAGTCAACGAATAATTGTGCATCCACAAGCAACTTTAATTAACGCCCACACCCATACAAACCCATTACGTCTCACCTCTTTTCTTAGGTTCCTTTAAAATCTAAATAGCTTGGCACAGTGCAACAAGTTATACGCGAGCTTTGAGGAAAAGCTGCACACTCATCGTACGAAAGCACTGCTCACGGCCTCCTCATCGCCGCTATCAACTCGAGGGGCATGGGGAAGAAAAAACCGAGAGAAGAAATGGAGAAAAAAGTGAAGGTTACATCATCATGCAGGCGTTGAAGTCTCTGAAGTGTAAAGCGAGTGGAAAAAAAATGTGAAGAAGTGGGTAGTGGGAGGAGAGGCTCGAGGACTGAGGGATATTAAAGATACGAGTCTTCCCTTCTTTTCAAATAAAAATCTCCTCCCCTCATCCCATTCCCTTCTCTAACGCCAAAGACCTCCGTGAGAGAGATACCGGGAGAATAGCTGAAGAAAGAGGATAACGTCGCGACCACCGTCTACCGTAGGATTGTGGTGGTGCACTCTCTAAAGAGCATATGGAGAAAATGAATTGACGATGTCGTATCGGAGGTGACATTGACCTTTCGGTCAGAAGACGATTTAAGCTGTCGGTTCTGTTAGGCAATCGATTTACACTAAGAAATCCAAAACCTTTTCACCAATTGCTCACGAAATCTGTCAAAATCTTGTTTCTTCCTATTAAGTAATCGATGCTTGTAATTGACATTTCATGCATCGATATTGATCCATTGTAGAAAGCCGTTATTCCAAAAAAAATGTATCGAACCTATCAAATACTCTCCCGCGTTCGTAAATCAAAATAAGCATTTTATCAGATATAATAATTTAGAAATGTTAACAATTGACCCAATAACCAAAAACTGCCGAGTAGCTCATATAACGTTGTACCGTATTTAAAAATGGCAACAGAGACAAGGTATAAAGTGATTCAGTGATTACAATCATTTAAACATCTCCTTTAAATACACATGTGAAGTCCTCAAACACAAATTTCTCAAGGCGGTGAACCAAAACAAATTTAGCAATGGTTTTTTTGAAACTATTTTGATGCAAAGACCTTGAATGTTTCTCTCGCAGAATTACATGCAGATGAGATGAACTTTTTTATGTCAGTCTGCATTTCGATCAATACGAAATAACATTTATACGGTATATATCCATTACGACAGATTAGACAATTAGACATTTCCAAAGAAAATGAAAGTGGAACTGAAATTTAAATATGAGGTCATTAAGAGGGCATAGACTGGAGTGAGTGGAGCAGTTTATCTTTCTATGAAGAGTTTTGGGCGAAGATGGTGAAAGTAAAAGTAAAATTAAAAGAACATTTGTTTTAGGCAAGAAATTTTTGCAAGAAGAGAATTTATGGCAAGAAAATTCGTAATTATGTTAAGAATATTTTATTAAAAACTGGAATGCAGCTTAGTTTAGCAAGATATATGGTAGCTTGGCAGTTAAAGCAAGTTGATAGCTATGGAGTCGAGAGTTTTGAGATGTGAGTGTGGAGGAGGATAGCGCAAAAAAATGGACTGAAACGAAATCAATTGAAGTACCAGTCATGGTATTGAGGGGAAATGGTCATTAAAAATCCAAAGGAGGCCGGAAAGGTGGATACTTAAGTACTTTGATTCGCAATCTATAATTGAAGACTGTGATAGAAGGGAGAATGCCAGAAAAATGAGATATGAGAAGAAAAAAGAGTATGTCTGTTAAACATAATGAAGGGAGACAGAAAATATACAAAATTAAAGAAAGATATGTTGCTGTACAAGGTGTTAGGTTGTTTCATGTCAGTTTACAAGCTTAGAACTTTAACGGTGGTCAGTGTTTGTCCATCCTACCTAGAACGGAGGACTACAATTAATAATACCTGCCAAGTGACGTATCTGGCTGACCAGGGTATAATATTTCCGTCTTGCTAAGCACGACACTAGACTACTTTATAACACCGCATAACAATGAAAAATGATCATCTCTACCTTCATACTACATCCCTCACTTAATTACACCGATAGTTCAACATGCCATTGTACCTAATCTATTCTATCCTTTAACTCTTTATCCAACATTCTCATATCATTCTCTTATAGCCAACAAGCCTTATCATGGTCTTCAACATTCCATTTCTATTTATTATTCTCCGGAAACAATTTTCCTTCCTTCTTTAAATATTTCAGCAAAATCTCTTCAAATACCATGGCCAACATTTACTTGTTTGCTTTCGCTGCCGCTTGATTTACTTAATTCATTTTTCTCCACTCTCACACCTCAAAGGCTTCCAATGTACGAGTCTCTCGCCTAAACGGCCAAGTTTCGGATCCATACATACTTACGCTTCATCTTCACTAATTTTTTCTGCACAAATGTACATACAATCCATATTCCCAGCCCTTCCTCCGTTATATTATACAATCATCTTTGCTCGGTGAAATTCTATATTTATTAGCCTTACCACCATTTTCGTCTAAAACACTTCTTAAATAAGTAAACCATTCTACTTGATCAGTTTTATGTGCTCCAACTTTAATGGTTAACATACCCTTCTTATTTCTTGGGAACCTCATTCGTCTATAGATCTTCAAAAAGCTTTTGATACAGTTGATCACAATATTTTGTACAAAAAAATACTGCATAGGAGCTCGTGGACCCACCCTTCTTTGGTTCTCTAATTATTTATAGGATAGATGGTTAGTTACTAACATCAATACTGTGTGTAGCAAAGAACATGAGATAGAATTAGGTGTGTCAGAAGGAACTACTCTTGTCCCTATACTATTATTATATATATATATATATATATATATATATATATATATATATATATATATATATATATATATATATATATATATATATATATATATATATATAACTTTTGGACGGTACAATAGAACACAGATTAAAACAGATAACACGTAAAAGGACACTCACACTGTAGATGATTTAAGCTTTCGGCCCACTCCGAGGCCTTCTTCAGGGCAGTCTGACCTGAGGAAGGCCTCGGAGTGGGCCGAAAGCTTAAATCATCTACAGTGTGAGTGTCCTTTTACGTGTTATCTGTTTTATTCTGTGTTCTATTGTGCCGTCCAAAAGTTATATTGCTCTCGTGAGTACTTCCGCATCATCTATAATTATATATATATATATATATATATAATTATATTGCATATATTTTTTTATGAGTAGGTCGCGGTGGTCCAGTGGGTAGAGCGTTGGACTACTGACCGAAGGGTCCCGGGTTCGATTCCTGGGCGAGGCACTCTGGGCACCTACAGCTCCACCCAAGCTAAGTTGATTTTTCGGGTACCACATCTTCCTGGGAAACCATAACCGGCACAGGGAAAGGAACTGGCCCCCCTACTCTGATGTGTGAATATTCACACGCCGTCGGGCTTGGTACATGAGTGACCTCTACCATCACCTACTAAACCGACCTTCGGTTTTATTACTGTGTTTATGGTTTTATATATAAATAAATAATTAACGTATTCAATTGCTTTCATATGTTGTGCTGTGAGTTGACATTGTATGTGGATGATTCAGTACTCATATATTTTCGATACAGTACACATGGACCTAAAAGGAGCCATTTAGGACCTGGAACTTGACTTAAATAATAATATCAGTAAATGGGTACATGATAATAATCTGTTACCAATAAAAAAATCCTTAGTTATGTTTCAAAAACAAAATCTTTGACATAATAGATATTCAATTACATTTTCATTCACATTACTGTCTACATTACACCATCGATAACTGTCACTGTCCTATGCTGGAATAAGTCAAATAAAAATTACTTGGAGGCAATCATTGATCAAAATATATCCTTTGGTGAACATATTTTAAAAATAAATAACAAATTAAATTACATCCTTCAAGTACATTTCATTACTGGTTCTGTAAGTTTGAATGTCATCAATAGAGCGTATCTTGAACTGATTGAGAGTATTATAAGATATGGGGCAACAGTATGGAGATCACTGGTTCTACAAAAATTAATATGCTAAAAATTGAAAATTAAAAATCCCCGGAGAAAATGTCTTAGGCTAGATCAAAAAACACACACACTCCAGATGGAAGATATATCTTTTTTCTAGGAATTCTATCTGTATACAGGCTGCATAGATACGTCATCATAATTTGGAAACTATTTTAATGAAAAATATAAAATACCTGGTTTACAAAATAAGGGATAACCATTAAGCGACAGTATTAAGTATACGATATATGTCAAAAGAATATCACGGACATCAAAGCAGAAGAAAATTGGCGGTTACTGAACCTCTAATTTTTTATGAAATTCCTAAGGAGTTAAGAATATTACATTCAGTAAATGCTGTGAAAGGGAGAATAAAAGAATTGTTATTACATACAAGGTACTAGGACTTGGAACAAAACTTGCCACAGAATATATGTACGTTTATAATTGCAACATTTTACTCCTATCTTTTTTTGATTGTGTGGCACCTGCAGTCAAGCCAGAACTGACTGACTTAGCAGGATTAGAATGATTATTTATTTTATAATATTCAATTTATACCACTAATGTATATGATGAAGATTGTCTGTTAATTTATTTTCTATTGAAATGTTCTGTTGTATATTGTATATGATGAAAATTATACTACAATGTATATTATAAAGATTTTCTGTAAATTTATGTTGCATTAAAATGTTTTATTACATAAGATGAATAAAAGAGAACGTTTAAAAGAAACCCAATCAAAATAAAGGTTATTCCGGCACATAATCAGCAAGGATTTAAATTTCTTCACATATTGAGTGATGTGAGCTTAATCGTCAGTAAATTTAACTAAATTCGTCGGCCCTTCGCTTGCTGAAATTTCTATTGCCAGTTTTTACCATGGAACACTCACTATTTCCTTCCCGTAAAAGTTGAAAACCATGCGCGAAAGAAAACATATTTTATTGCCTGTTATTGGCGTTCCAGAACCTCCAAAATTGTGCATTCTGAGAGGCACGAATTTTAGATAAATCTGCATAAAATGCTATGTGAATCTAACAAATCACTTCATCAATGGGAATTATGAATTTAACCTCAAAATACCCGCGAATGGGAAACTTTATTGACATTATTCCCTCAAATAAAAAGAAACCTGAATTCCCAAAATTGAAATTACACATGAGTTACTTCGTTAGACTAGGTACTTCAGATAAAGCAATGAATACATGTAACCTTAATATACGATAACAACTAACAGCGGTGTGTCCCAAATCCAAAAAGGATTTATTAATACTCGAAAATATTTGCGCCAGAAAATATTTCATGCAATCTCATCATTTTCCCCTTAGAAATAATTCCAATTCTTTTTTTATGTAACTATTTGCCTCTTAGAAACATAGATTATGATACTCAAAGTATGTCAAATGTGGAAAAAAAACCCGGAAAACTTATATCCCAGCAGTGTTCTGACGGAAGCCATAGATATGTGAAATACGGGAAAATATTATTGTTCTAAATAAATTACTGTGGAGATTCTCGAAAAAAATAAAGGCCATCTGGACGGGGCTAGATAGACCCTAAATATGCGAGTCTTAAGGTACCAGAAATTAGACGAAGTCACCAGTAGAGGAAGTGAGATTATTCCTGGTAACTGAAATATTGTTTTCACGGGTTGTGAAAACCTTAAGATAAATATAGGATTCCTGAACATACGAGCCGTATTCTTAAAGTAAGTACCGTTTGCTTATATTTAAATATTGGCGCTACAGAACACAGTGTTACTCCTGCAGCGCCATCTACTGATTCAGTGAGAAGCTATAGCAGCATTTGTTTTGTTTCAGAAGTCGTTTGCTTGTCCGTGCATGCAAACAACAATGTCCGCGACAATCGTTGATCCCGCCAGCTATGAAGTGCGTTCTGTCTTACGATTCTTGTATGCAAAAGGATTGTCGGCTGCTGAAATTCATCGAGAATTATGCCTAGTTTATAAACCTACAGTTACGAGTGAAGGAAAGGTTAGAAAATGGTGCTGTGATTTTAAAAATGGACGAACAAATGTCCATGACGAAGAGCGAAGTGGTAGGCCCAGTATTCTGACCGATGAAATTGTTTCGCAAGTGGAACAAAAACTGCGATGTGATCGTCGATTGACAATTAATGGCCTGGCTGAACAATTTCCTCAACTTGGACGCACTATTGTCTACAAGATTGTTACGGAAAACCTCAGATACCACACATTGCGTGCAAGGTGGGTACCGAGAATGCTCACCTACCACCACAAAGAGCAAAGAATGTCCAGTGGACGAGAGTTTTTGGGTCGTTGGGAACTCTTTAAACCACCCACCGTACAGTCCTGACCTTACACCCAGCGACTACTTCCTTTTCTTGCACTTGAAACAGTGGTTCGGTGGACAACGTTTCGAAACCGAAGAGGAACTCAAGAATGGCGTTGTCGATTGGTTCAACCTTCAGGCGGCGAATTTCTATGCAGAGGGGTTAAAGAAGCTGATGCAGCGGTACGAAAAATGCTTAAAAGTGAACGGCGATTATGTAGATAAGTGAAGTAGGTTTGCAGCTAACTAAAAGTGCCAATAAAATGTGTTTCATATGAGTATATTTTTTCCTGTGACCAAACGGGCCTTACTTTATGAACACGCCTCGTATATCAAGGCAACTTTTTGATTGGATGATTACGTTTTAAATTTTTTAAACACGAAGATTATTACTTCTTATTGAAATTTGACAAAAGGTATTGATATGGCTGCGTAGATTTTCGCGGCGGTGGCCTGAAGGATTCTGCATTTTCGGATTTCACCGCGTTGTTTAAAGCTGACAACAGGTTCGCCGAATTTGCATTCAGCGTCATCAGATGTCATCTTCGACCTGAACAACTGTTGTTTAAAGCTGACAACTTCGGCGAAACTGTTGTCAGTTTTAAACAACAACGCGGTGAAACCCGAAAATGCAGAATCCTTCAGGGTACTGATATTTTTAAATTTTCATAAGTCAAACTCATTTATAACAAGCGTATTTATGAGGACATCTCGAATATTTTGTGCAAAGACACACTGTTTTTTAAATAATACATTTAAAGGATAAATTTCACAGTAAATATATAACGCAGTATGGAGTATAGAGCCATTCCCAAAGGTAAGCAAAACAGGCATACTATAGTATCTCAAAGAACGAGTAGAGGCTGAGCTGAAATATCAAAGATTTTAAAATATTATAGTATTTTGCCTGTACCAATTCTATTTCTCTCCGACTACTCCTTTCCATTTTTCTTTTTATATCCCAGGAGACAGTGATTTCCAGACGTACATATCATGTGGGTGAAAGCTGATGTAACGGACATAAGGAGTAACGTCAATTAAGAGATAGGAGTGTTTGGTCCCGTGCATATCGCTCGCTGCTACCGGATTTAACTGGATATCGTAACCTAACTGCAATAATAGTACTGCCCGCTTTGTCACCAACGCCATTTTCTCGACCAAGTAAGTACCGTTTCAACCCCTCGGAGTGAGAGGTAGAACGGAAGGCGATCGCGTTCGGGTGCACATGGGCGTAGGTCTCCGCGCGACTCATTGATGTGCCCACTATCATCGGGCTCCGTAGGAGTCAAAAGGAAACAGAGGGGGTGACGGAGTAAAATGGTAATTTCCCATATTCACGGTTGGGTGAGGGGTGTGGGCGGCGGAGTGCAAAGAGGCGGATGAGTACGCCTTATAAAAGAGGAAGAAAGAGAAAAGAGAGAGAGGGAGGGAGAAAGAAAGAAAGAAGAAAAGAGGAGCTTTGGGCAGCAGACCGGAATTAAGAGAGATGGCGCCAGTGGAGATTGGAAGAGGACGGTGAGGAAGTTTGGGAGGGGGGGAGGAGGGGCGTTCCAAAGAAAGGGTGGGGGCGGAGTTCCTGGCCGAAGATGCGGGTGGAGAGAGAGAGAGGAAAAGGTGAGTTTTAAGGGAAGGTGAAATAAGGATTTCTCTTCAGGAGGGTGATGGTAGTTTGGGGGTGTATTGGGAAGCGGGTTCGGGTGGAGGTGGTGGATGGGAGGGGGATATTTTGCGAGGTGGGAGGGCCGTGAGAAGAAGAGCTCGCAGGGGACCCTTCTTAAGAATGGGACGAGGGGAGGGAGGAGGAAGGATAGAGGAACCCAAAAAAAAAGGTGGTGTTGGTGGCGGTGGCATGAGGGTGAGTCCTTCCCTTCGCTCGGTTGGGGAAATAGTTAAATTAGGTGTGTTGTGAGTGGAAGTGGAAAGGAGCCAATGAGCTTTAAGGGATTTCCGTTGAAGAATGGGAGAGAGGCTAGAGAGAGGAGGGGGGAAGGGAATGGGGGTTTGGAGAAATAGGCGGAGAAGTAGGGGGGAAGGAGTGCGGGGCCGGCGAAGTGTCGGAAGAATCTTAAGGAAGACAGCGAAGGGATGGATGGCGGCGAGATGGGGTGGTAAAAAGGCGAGAAACGACAAATGGTCGACATAAAAGGCATGAAAGAGAGAGGAAGAGTGAGGGAGGGAGAGAGAGAGTGGGAGGAGGGAGAAAAGAGTATGATGTATACGTTTGGACGTTTGAGGGAATGGATATACATGTATGTTGAGCGGTGTAGGCGGAGAGCCCTGCGCATTTCACCCGCTCCTTTCTTGCCCTCCGCCCGTCGAGGTCGGGAAGGAAACGGGTAATTCGAAGTGGCGTTTCCAGTATTTCGTGAGAAAAGAGAAATCATTTACTGCTTTGTTCATCGCCTCCTTCGCCATGTAGCCGCGTGGTTCAAAGGAAAGGGTGAGTGGACCATTCAGGTTCCGTAGAGAAACCGTTCGCCTCGAGGTATAAAAGGTTCTGCCAAGCATTGGAGAAACGCAAGGAATCCCGGAGGTTCAAGGAATTCCATTCGAAGAGGAGCTTGCCCACAGTGATTACTCTCAAAGTTAATAATACATGAAAACCTGTCTAAGGCGATATCACAGAAGAGTGCATGACAGTTTTGAGTTGAACTCTGTTTTCTATCTTCGGCACATAAAATCGTAGGAAATAGATCTTTTTTGAAAACCGTAGGAACATATACACGTAGAAAAAGTTTACTGCAAGTATTTAAAGTCCATTTTCAATGTAATATTTCTGAAAATGAAGTATGTCATGTCAATGAATTAGAAGGGTTTCCAGCTACAGTTGTTTTTTAAATGGCAGATTCTCGAAACTTGAATCGGACCTAATGACCCAAGCATTTTATTTGAAATTACTTAACCGTATTTCACAATTAAATATGTAACTGATCCTTACAGTAAAGGGTACACATGATGTTTTCCGTTCTTGTGTCCCATGGTTGGGAATTTTAAAAGAAATTATGACTAGCATAATTTCAGGAGATCAATATTTCCAGTTGTAACAGGTAGCAAGCCTTATGTAATTGAAAATTTTCTCCGATTCCTAAAATTAGTTGCATCTGCCAACGAAAAGACTATCATTCAAATATAAATTCAGGTTTTGCAGTTAAAAATGGTTGTTCCCAATCCAATTTCATCTCAAATCATCCCTGTAAATTTTATTCCCAATTCAATCACATTTTCTCACGTTTATATGAATTCAAAGCAGTTCCTAATGAGCAAGATATCATCGAAGTAATTATTTTAATTCGTATTAAGTGGAATTTTATTTCTCAAGCATCGTTTTTTTCATGACTAAGAGAATCTTCTAAATTATTTTTTTACCAGTTCATTAACTATTGTAAACAATGCCCTGTTCCTAAAACGGAATTACACAGCAAATTATTACCGTAAAGGCGGCACTATGCATGTGTACATGAGAAATTTTGTCACATTAGGAAACGGGTACGAATCAAATACATTGATCTAAAAGAAAATTGAACATTTCTCTCAATCGCGGATATTATATTGGTCTTAAATATTTACCGTAGCATTATTTTCTAAGTTAGATAGGACGACTCATTAATTAGTTTAATAATGAAGGAAAATTTGAAATTCTGGAAATATTATATCGAAAGAGTTTACCTAGAATAAGGATGAGCGAAATAAAGTAATGGATTAGCATTAAACATATTGCTAAGAACCTTAAAACAAGTTGATGCAGAAACAAGGTAGGTAGTAAGGAAACTAGATTCCTAGGTATTTCATATGTACGTGTGCTTTCTTATCCCTAAAAGTTTTTAACAAATTACCATATCCTCCAACGCCGGAAATTTCCTAAAAAAATAACTTCAAAAACTGACTCGGCCTATCATCTGCAATGAAAATGTGAAATAACCATTGTTTTGTAAATACTTTCAAAAGTAGGAACATTTAGGTGTTTATATTAAAGAAATTGAAGTTTTTAACTTACCGGTGAAATTAAGACATCGTCACCGAACGGATATTTGCGATAAATTTTTTCAGCGTACTCATGTCAATACCAAGATTCCTTTCATGCCATGCTTTTCTCCGCAGGGAGAATCCGAAACAGCCACTGGCACGCGCGTTCATCTCACCCTTTCGCGGTAAATTTCATCCCAAGTTTTATTGCTCGAAATGTGGTCACCGGCTGAAGTGCGAGCAAAATTTTTATTAAATGATAACGAATAAGCGCTCAAAACTTCAATAACCACCAGGCCGTAAATCGCTCGGACAGCGACGAAAATGATGCGACTAAACGCTTTTCGTAAGGCTTCGTAGAAAATTGTTCCCGGCCGATTTGAAGGAGGAGAAGATGGCGGTTCAATTTAGGTGGACGGGCGGGCGGGTGGAGGGGTGAGATGGAAAGGAAAGAGGGGGGGGGTGAAGGAAATGAGAGAGGGGTCGGTAGGGGGAGGAAGGAGGAGAAAAGACCACACACCTCTTAACAGCTTCTATTTTAGAGCCTGCATTGAGATCGGACAAAAACTTGTTTGTGTTCTTGCACGCTACAACACGGGCATAAGAGAGTGGAGATGTTGAGGAGAGGGGAATGGGGAAGGTGGCGTTGTTGTCGGACCCCGGAGTGTGGGGAATGAACGCGGGGGATGGGAGGGAGGTGGTGGAAGGAGGAAGGGGTGTGAGGCGTGGATAAAAAAAACTCAAAGAGAGTTATTGATTGCGTCAATCTGCCCCTTTTGAGTACGCTCCACGGCTTATTCGGGGAAAAGAAGAATGAGCTGAATGAAGGGGCGAGGGTCGAGGGGTGGGGGTTGGGAGGGAATGGGGGAATTGTGAGGGCGAAACAGGGGGGGGGGGAGTTCTTCTTCTGAGAGCCTAGGCACTGTACCAATCCGAATCGGTCACGGGGGATTGGTCCAAGATTTTTCTTCCCCTCTCCCCCCCTCCCTCATACGTCGTTCTACCAACTTCCCTTCCCTTACCACCACGACAAACCCCCTTCAACACCTACCCCTCCTACCCACCGCAAGTTCTCCTTCCACCGAAAAACGATTCTCACGAGTTCCACCATTCGTGTAAAGTTTTATGGAAATCCTTGTGGACGCTCGCTCGGTGAGGAAGGGAGAGAGAGAGAGAAAAAAGGCAGCACGTGGGTGTGTGGGGAGGGTTTTTGGTTATTAGGTGGGTGGCGGGGGATGCGAGGGAAGGCAGGGCGGAAGAGCAGCGGCGGAGGGAAAAAAAGAGAGAATCGAATCGCGTCGACAATGAAGCTGTTGGCATGCCTCAAGGCGAGGCAGCTGCGGAACGGATCAGGCGGGACCCCGACGGAGCTTACCCGTTTGCCTCTTTATCCTTTATCCAAGTTAATCACTTAAATAGAGCAGTTCTAGCGGGATAATTTACCATCCGCTTGTTGATAAAAATCCTTAACGACACCTCTTACTCGTGAAGTCTTTGAGGATTGAGGGAAATGCTTGTCGAAGGATTTAACCAAAGAGATGACGACCAGGAAAGGAGACCAATTCAACAGACGCGTCAAACATTATCGTTCCTGCCGTTTCGTTATCAGTGGAAATAACGTCAAGTCATACAGTAGATCCATCTCACAGGATAATAACTATGATAAACGGAGCAGTGCCATTTTCAAAATCCGTGAAAATAATGGCGTGGGTTTTAAAGGCGAATTAGTGAGGCTCCTTAACGATCTTGTAGCTTATTTAAAATTAAAACAAGCTAAAATGTTATCAGAGAATCGAATTTTAGGGTAATTTTCAGCAATGACATTCAGAAGTAGGTGGTAAATAAGTATTTCATCAAGACCTTTGGATTGTTATTCTGACGAAGGTTAAATGTGCTTATGAGAATCAACTATGTGAAATAGAATTTACGGATGGAAATTAAATTCAGTTTAAATTAAATTAATTTAAACTCTCATTAGCATGACAGCAATTGAAATAAGATATCTCAAAACGTTTAGTTGGTTTAATAACAATGAAGTACTGTGTGGTAGGTACTAAAGATGATAAACCAAAGCTAAGCATTCCTTCGCGGCAACATTGAGAGATGGGTCAATCTATGGATCCGCGGGTGTTGGGTGTTTCAGGAGACGCCAACACACTTGCTGGATCTTGACATTTTCAATTAAACTAAACCTTATGCTAATAATCATGGGAATTTATCTGATAATCTTTATATTTGACACAAAGCTTTCGATAGAAAAAGTTATATGAGATGACATGAAACGCGGCCATGGCATTTTTACGCGGAAAAACTGAAACTATCGCCAGAATGATTAAAGTTTAACTATTCACGTATAAGTTTCATTTAAACAAAGTTAATAGTAATGCAAAGAGTACTTGGATGTGTAAAAATTCCCCACTTGTATTATTTATGCACAAATAAGCAAAATAACTCTGAGAATATCGGAAAGAGGTTTTTAATTTTATAATGTCTACCAAATAGCATTCAGAACGACAGCCAGATTTTATATTTATCGTATTTTACTGCCAAGAATAGAATTTATTTCATAATTTAATACGAAATAGTAAAAAACTTACTAAAAAATTCGTGAGTTGCGACTCCAGCGAAATCTACACCCACCACAACATACATAAAAGTCATCGCGGCTGTCTATTTGCAAAACGTTTTGCAACCAAATTGACTATGGAAGTCTTTATGCTGCTCTTCATTCAATTAATTACCCACCAATAGTTTCCTTCTGACCGTTCACAGCATGACAGGGCGAAGTAATTTAAGCAAAGGAATGTGTTTTTACTAGGCTAGTCAGTTTACAAATTAATAAAGTTTATTCTGGTAATAATTAAAAAAAAACAATCATCCCACCGCGTTCAATGACTTCATTCTTTTCACTTTTTTTCAGTAACTTCCAACTACTCGGCATTTTTTAGAAAAACGAAACCTTAAGTAATTATCAGAGGAGTCTATTTAGCTTAATTTTCGAAAAAAAGGAACGAATCAATGCTATTTTATTGAAAGAAGAGATATACCTAGCAAATTTCTAAAAATCCTTGATTAAATCCATTGTCAATCGACCATAAATAAATATGTTGACAGCGAACTCAGGGTTTCAGAAACAAATTCTATAAACTAAGTATTATAACGAAATATATCTATCTATCTGCAGAAAATTTATTTATTTTCAATGGAATTAATTTACGCACTATGAGAGCTCCAATGCCTTAGTAACCCAGATGCAATATTTTCGTTATTGCGGTAAGCTGCAAAAATTACGTTTACCATTAAACATCAAATTATCCCCCAGCCTGTCAAATGTAACGAATAGAATTGTAGAAGCTGAAGTTTTTCATTAGTGGGAAAGATTTTGAGACGTGTTGCTATGCACGTACGTACGAGAGGACTTCATATACCTGTCATTTCTGATATTACAAAGAATCATTTAGTAACAACAGCTACTCGTACCAAAAAGATATTTTTCCTTGAGATTCTTTTTACAAAAGATGTTTATTTAGTCAGGCTGCCTGACTGACTAAATACTACCTGACTTGCCTAACTAAATACCACCAACTTTGCATGTCATTTTTGCTTTAATGAAAATTCTTAAATTTACTAATTATTAATGATGGATACAACTAAAATCTGTAAGTTGCGTAAAGTTTAAGACTTTGTTACCAGAAAGGTTTGGTAATTCATAATTTTATACCCGTTACTTCTTAAGCTTACGAAATGGCGGAGATGAACGTAACCTCTATAAAGTAATCTTTGATTTACGGTGATTTAAAGCAAAAGAGCGCAAATTATTTGAAAATTTCTTTAAAATGGACGATTTTATTTGATAAATTGAACTTTTGAACAGTGATGATACAACGGCACACACGCACACCAAAATAGTTTTACACAACACAATTATTGCAACACCGAGAGTTTCAGATTCGATTACATTTACGAATGTCGTAGCAGAAATCCAAGGGCCTACATTTTTTGACAGTAAATGGACAGTGTGATCACATGTTAATATTTTGATCGTATTTTTAACAACCTTAATATTTTTGGATAACATTTATAACAACAAGAAAAGTTTTAGGATGCAGAACGAAACGACAATTTCATAGCTCCCTAAACAGTTCAATATTTAGAGCGAATATTCCCTTCAATATCCGGAATTTTCCGAAAATGTTGCTTCATTCTTAAAATAATAACACAATGGTCTAATATCTCAAAAGGGTTAGGCATAACATTTTTTCTATTTAATGAGTAAACAAAACTATGAACTAGGATAGAAATATCCTGAAAACCCTACACCCGCTCCACATGCTAGTAGAAAAATGTCTGTAGAAAAAATTTTCCACACGAATTCTTGCTACCTATTAGTGAAGGCGACCAATAGGGAGGTCATTTGCGCAATTAGGATTAGGTGAGAATTTGGTAGGGGTAGAAGTTTCAGAGAATGGGTACGAAAAGCAAGGAGAGAAACACTTGAATAGTCTTCAATTAAATGCGCTAAAGAACCCACTCTTGAACGTCCTAACCGGCGGACTAACAATTCCACTTGATGTGCTCTCCACAAGGTACCACGACTAGGGATCTATATGACACCAGGAAATGTGCCACCATGATTTCGTACCGAGCCCTTCGAAGTGAAAAACAAGTACCCTAGTCACCGCACCAACGCGGACGATTTCTGCGAGACTTTGATGCAGAAAAATCGTCAGTTTTCGATCGATTGGCATCGGGTGAAATGGAGACAGTTCTTGTCACATCTTGACGGAGTTCATAATCCTGCTCAAAGAGGAAACAGTTGATGCGGAGTACATTTGGAAACGCAACCATATCTTTTGATCGAAACCTACGGGTCGAAAATTTATGGAATCGAGATCCAGTCTGAAGCCCTCCAAGATACGACCAGACTGGAATGGAGTAGGTCATTCGGGGCCACCGTACCAGCAATTGGGTTTTTTCGTTCGATCAAACACTCATTGCGGTGAAAATATCCTCGTCAATTTTATTTTCACTTATAGAAAATTTTTCACACTTCACGCCCATTGCGCAGGCATGACCGCGACCTTGCAGTGAAGAGGAATGAGCAGTGACAAACATAGAAATTCGGAAATATAGTGACGCATTCGCATTGTGGAGAGAGAATGGAAGGGAAGGTTCGGAGGAAGGACATTCCGAAGGGGCATCGAACCCCCTTCTAATACCCCTCTCGGCCCTCCCTCGTGACTTTTATTAATATTATCCCCCGCGCCGTGAAAAAGCTCTTGGAATCTCCATTCCCTCCTCACCGCTCCCCTCTCTACTCCCCCACGACGAGACGTCCTCACCCTCTACCTCGAGGGAGGGTGGCTGGAGAGAAAGACCTGGAGGAGAGATGGACGAAGGAGAGGACGGGGGAAATATGGGGAAACGTGTGGGAGGGGAAGGAAGAGAGATGGTTAGGAGACGAAGGCGGGAGGGACAGGGAGGGAATGGATAGAAGGAAAGATTGAGGTGGGTGGGAATGAAAAATATACCCAAAGAATAGCCAGTGGAGGGGTGATGGAATGGAAGGTGGGAGGAAGGATGTAGGGAGAGATATTTCTCCCAGGAACGGACGGAAATGTATGAAGAAGAGGGAGGAAGGAGACACTGGAAGGGATTTGGTGAGGAATAGATAGAGGGAAAGGAGGAGGTTGGTCTTTTTTAAAATGGAGGAATGGTGAGGATACGAGAAGGGGTAGGGTGTTTGCTTGGAGGGGATAGGCTGAGGAAAAGGAGAAGGGTGTCCAGATGGGGGGGGGAGAAAGAGATGTGAGGGGGGTGAGAGCGCGGAGGGGAGGAGGAGTGATTCGGGATCGTTGGCGAGTGGACGGGGGGAGGGGAAGGCTTCCCCTGGAGGAAAAGCGGAGGTGGGGAGAGAGGAGGTGTCTGCAGAGGGACGCCCGACCTCTTCCCCACCGTCCGTCTCGTCCCCTCTCCTCCCCCACCCCGCCCTTCCCCTCCTCTCATCCTCTCCGTACCACACCGCCACCTCCACAAAACCACCACCCAATGACCCGCGGGCAGACCACCAACGGAGGGCTTCCAACCGGATAGAAATTAGGTGCGCGGTTGTTCGTTGGAGGCTGCGGGGAGAAGGAGGGGCGGAGGGGTGAGTCGGCGGGGCTTGGACGTCGACTGAGGTGATGGGGGGAGGAGGGAGGGGGCGTCGTGGGGAGGGAGCGAGGGAAGTGCCGGCGGAGGCGGCGACGGGCACACGGAGCGAATCGCGGTGCAGGCGGACCACCAGACATGCTGCATTCAAAACACAGACGGGATGAGCAATAATTAAGATCTTTTAGTGGACTGCAATTTTCAGCGATGAATAAGGATGAATTTTATTAGAAGCTATAGTCTCACGAGACTTAAGGCACGAAAGAGGTGTTGGGCTCACTCCTTACTGATTGGCTAAAAATAAGGTTCATGAGGCGCTCCAATAAAACAGGTTAAATTACTGTCGTAAATATATATGACATGCTGCTTCTATTTTATTATTTGTACTACAGGAGAAAAGCAGGAAAAGACAACGCGTAATCGTAAAAAATATTCCAGTGACTGTGATTAATATACTTACGAAGTTAATTCCAAGAGGAAGTAACAAATGAAAATAAGCATAACATGTTTGAGATATATGAAACTTTTATTAAAAAAATAATAATGTGTTTGAAAAATAATTTAAGTTGCATAAAAAGAGTTAATTTTCATGATTATTATATAAGCATGACAAAATTAGATCCAAATGAAATAATCGTATTTATTTTTCTCTCTGTTTCATCCTTGAAGTGGTTAGGTGTTTGGATGATAAAATATCCAATTACCCTCGACCATTGATAGTTTAATACACCATTACATACACCAAACCATTCAAACGCATTGAAACAATAATGTGAATTCAAGGACATCGGTAGCGGTGCGTGAAGGTTATCAGCAATATTTTTTTATCCAGGCTGTTTTAGGTTTGAGAAAAAATCATTAATCAATACTAAGTCCTACGGTTCGAACGAGGAATTTATTTGATAACATATTTATACTTTAAATATTTCGATTCTGAGAACCTACTGATATTCACAACACATAAGAAACTAACACTTTGTCTGACAATAGAAGAAATAGAGAATTGGCAATTGATAAAATATGGAAAATCTTGAATTGATTTTGTCCGATGCTTTAGTCAGTTAAATAACTCATTTTTTGGTAACCCAAATTAATGAGTTAGGATTCCACCTACGCCGCGTTGTCTTTTCATTTTTCATTGAATTTTATGGTTTAGAATAAACATTTAAACAATAGCCATTGCATCTCCTAAAATCAAAACATTCTGCTATTATGTGCATAGTTTTTACTTTAAAGAACATTACTTTTGGAGGATAACTGAAAGACTGAGTGAAATTCCTTGAAATTTTTTCTAACACTGATATTTACCGAAGCTGGAGGAGATAAGGTGATAGGATTCCCTAAACATAGAAGCAACATAAGCCGATTCATTCAATGCTTTGAATACATATATATGTATATATATGACTATTTAATATTTCATAATTTGTTTAAAAAAGCCAGTTAATGTTTATAATTTAAAATATTTACACTATTAATACTAAAAATCGAACAATTACTCTTCCATAAAAAAATGTCACAATAATATCTTCAAAGCACAGTTTTTATTGCTCTATACACCATCTTTACTACTCAAATAAATTTTATAATGTAGTATTTTTTAAATACGTAATATTATGAATTTCAATGAATTCTTAATTATTTTTCATAGGCAATACAGGGAATATAATAAAGGTCCAGGAAACGAGTTCTACAGTGAATTTCAAAGCGGGATATGATAAAAATATTACGAAACTAAGGTGTAATTTTTACGGAAGAAATAAAAATTCATTCCGTAGTTTATATTATTATGATATTCTAAATTTTCATGTGAGGGTAAAGAGATAAACACAATAATTCAACTACGAAATGGGCATCCGAATATTTGATAAAAAAAAACAAACTAATCTCCTGAACGTATTTCATTTAATATTTTTCTTTTGATGATTTATGGCTTACTCGTGGTACTTTTTATGTACTAAAAATATAATAAGTGTAATTTATATAATAAAGTGCAAAATAAATGTATAAAATTATAACAAAAAATAAATAAGCAACTTGCAACAAATTGCAACCAAGAAAAAGTATTTTTCCGATGAAATCGGGTGCAAACAATGAATAATCAAGTACTACATCCTGCTATTCTCTTAACATTCATATCACGAGGACCCTACGTTTGAATTTGTTATCCGGATGTCAGATAATTGTATGTTGGGACACATTAATTACAGAACATGTAGTTAACTGGAAGCATGAGAAAAGGATGCCGTCTACAGCAGTGAAAACAACTACCTTGATTCGTAAGGAGAAGCTTATGACGAGTTTTTCTGGTTTTCAATATCATAAAATTACCTAAAATAAATCTAAACCAAGCTCATAGCATTTTCAGCAAAACGCTGAGGAAACTTTGACAATAAATCATGTATGAGTAAAACTATAGGTCATATATTATGTGCCCACTAATGATATAATTATTGGTTTCCATTTCTTCTGTGAAGCTACATATAGTGTGGAATTAATTGGAAAATTGAAGGATTTGAGGTAAACAATTCGCTTCAACATCCAAAATGCTCAACATAAATATCACCGGTTCCATCAGATGAAACCATTCCACTAATAAAGACTCAACAAGAGATAGCATTACTGCTGAAACTGATTTTGTTGCCCTATACATGTAGATCTCTGCGAGAGAGTTATGCTCAAAAGTACCAGGGATTGAGTCATATTCCGAGTTCCGGCGAATTTCAAACTGCTGACTAATACTGCTTCCATATTTCATCCAGCAGCAGTTTTAGTAGCATCTGCCGTTACTGCACTCACGTCATTCAGTTTATTCCCAAGTGAACTGAGTTTAAACTCGTACCAATGGTTATATGACGTACTACTCTCAAATACTTTCGCTTAACAAAACTCGGGCATGTCAAGCAATGTGCATCATGCCGGACGGAGTACTTTTCGCTGAGCTTAGGGTGCTTAATTCATTTCTACCGTTACCATTGATTCGATTTGTCACAAAGAAGGAAGAAAATCCTATAGCCAATAAACAATGAAGAAGAATAAAAAGAGACGTTTCAGGCGTGATATGGTGGAATATCATGATTAACAATTTTAATTAATAATGAAGAAGAACTTCAATACCGGTATTTCGGTCACCAGGTGACTTTTGACAGTGCCTGGTGCATAGTCTTCTTTCAATTTTCAAGTTCCCTTTTGATTTCTCTCCCCGTAGATTGTCACCTGGTGACCGAAATACCGGCATTGGAGTTCTTCTTCATTTTTTATTGACTATAGGATTTTCTTCCTTCCTTGTGACAACTTGTTCAACAACCAATAGCTCCACATCCTCTATTGATTCGATTCACAAGCCTAAAAAATATCCTAGGTGTCAATTTGAGTATTTCAAATGTTTCATTTTTGAAATTGCAACCGTGAAAACGTTTTTATCCGATGCGTAGAATTTAAAGGATACATGTAGAATTTAAATGGGACATGGGGAAGTAATATTTGAAAACATAACTGCGTATTCATATGAAAAATTTGGAAATGGAGGTCGATTTATGTTTACTTTTTTGAAACTTAGTACTTTAATTTGATCAAAACTTGCATTTGGCTCGGATCATAAAACTCTAATTTCTCCAATAAATTAAAATTTTCTGTCCGGTCCGGTTGGTGTGGTGTTTATTGCAACAGTTTCCCACCTCGATGACTTGGTTTAGAATCACCGGTGGTATCGGAATTCTTCAAAAGTATCACAATCAGTACCAGAAGGTTGGTGCCTTGTGGAGAGAACTTAAAGTATAGTTCTTCTTCAATTACATTGATATGTTAATGTATGAAGTAGACTAGACTAGAATGTCGAGTAGACCCCTCAAGCGTCTTTCTTCAAGAATAGGCTAACGTCACCGCCTGCTTTGTTTTCGCTCTATCGCTCAATCCCTGAACATCCTACTTCCACTAAGTTATTCACCTAACTCTATTCACCCAAATGGTTTCACTTCCGGTCGTCACCATTCACCACTACTACTGCAAGCTCATGACCAAGAGTAGAAACGAAATATTTTCTCGATCCCATAGGACCCATTTACTAGGAGCATGCTCCAAGGCTAGCCTAACCGGTGAACCAGAGTCATAGAGTTAGCTAGGATGAAAAAAAAGAAGTTTTGAAGTTCAGCAATCCCTCACGCGGATGTGTCCATACCTGATTTTGGCCTTTCCCCACTGTTTGTTAATTGGAAATGGGATGAAGCTTAGTCCACCCGTCCTTTCCATTAAAGATCACCCCGTCTCCCACTTCCCTCCTGGACCGAGACCCGTGGTAGCTCGCTCCGCGATGGATGGGGCGCCATCCATCTCCCTCCTGGCTCCGACCAGCGTTCCACACTCACTCCCCCTCGATTAAAATTCCCCGCGACCGAGCACCCGCCCATCCATCGGGCCGGACCACTCCTGCCGGGTGCTGCTTGCTCTCACGGCCCTCGATTGATTCCTTTCAGGGCGCGAGATCAGTCTGGTTTCCCCTCGCACGCACTCCCACTCCCCTTCCCCCACCGGTAAAATTACGGCAATAAAAATTAACTTTAATTAAAATTCAACATCGTAGGATAGTTAAACTATGTATATATTCAAAATGAATTTATTTCGGCAACCTTCGACGCGACAAGGGAGGTTTCGACTCTCGCACGCGAGGGGATGTGTTTCGCCCCGTGCGTGGATGCGAGGATGCACCTACTTGGGAGATGCCCCAACAAACGGTACGAAAAAAACCCCAACGTCGCAAGGGTCCATTGTTCACGTGAAGGGCAAATGCCTCGCGTGCGTGGAGCACGACTCCCTTCTGCGCGGCGATTGCCCAGAGGCGAAAGACCGGTGAGAACCAATATCCCTTGAATCGCACCTGTGAAGTTGATCACATTTACATTAATAAAATACCCCTCAAGCCAAGACCAGGGTGTACGACGGGGTGTGGTAGGACAACAAACCTTCTCAACTATAAACGTAGCTTCATGAATGTATTTGAATATATTTTAGCTCATATATAAAAATACTCGTACACATCCATGTCTATGTAAATCATGCAATAATTTCATATTTGGTTCTGTCTGTGACGGTGTCTCTCTTATTTTATCTCGGTGGTCAAATTTACCAATATAATGTGGTGCCATAATATTCCCTTCGGTTTTGCAAGACAACTAACATGCCCTGTACTTCTCTAAAAGTACATTTTCAAGGAGAAAGTAATACTGCTATTCTCCGTGCTCACGAGTTATCCCTGATGTCTAGAAATATCTCCATTCGTAGCAACGTATGAGTTCCTTCGAAACTTCGGCTGAAGTAGAAACAAGACATTTTCAAGCTAAGGGTCACCATGGTGTCAGAAGACCTAAATTTGTCTTTGAAGACTGTTAGAAAATATTTTGGCGATCACACAGGATAGAAGTTGGTACCCATTATGTTTTGGAGCCACTTGATGTAGGTATTATTAATACGTTGGTACGGAGGAACATTTTAAACTTGCCACACCATAATTGCAACATGATGCGGCACCAGTACAATAGTAATTTAATTTTTTTTATGATAGCTACACGGAGTAATCTAAGACCATTCAGATTTTTATTATTAGTAATCGTGGAATTCAAGAGATATTTTAGTCTGTTATCAAACATGGTTCAATCTACTATCTTCAAAATCCTTGAAAAGCGATAAATTTATTATTCTTTTAGAGAGAAAATTAAGTGGAAATATTGACAGATATTTTCAAATAAGTTGGCACCTACTCATAGGTTTATCATTGGCATCCTACCGGTTAAGGTGCCTTGTAAAGGAAAACAGCCAAGACGACGGTAAATCAATGCGTCCCCTTCACTCCTGCCAAACACATAGCCCGACATCTGATGCTACTCTTCAGTTCCACACACTTGCTTCATTCCGTTCAGCATATTTATCCTATTTCTACCCCTTCCTCGTTTGTCCAACGTTCACCCTTCAATCACCGTTTTTAATATGACATTGCCAATCAAAACGATCTGTATCTATCTTTCCTGTCTCATTTGGATTTTTCCCTTTAGTCCCTTCTCCTCCCCAACTAGGACTCTCGTTTGTTTTCCTCTGTGCTCATTTAACATTCCCCTTTCTTCTCCACTTCCACTTTTCAAAGGCCTCCAATATACGTTTATCATTTTACTTCAATGAACATGTTTCCGAGCTGCACAAAACCACGCTCCATGTAAAAGTTTTAACAATTCTTTTCGTAATATCCTTACTCAATTGAAATCTTACAAAAATCCTGCCATCAATTACCTTCTCGTGAATTCTTCTTTGCCTGACTCATTTGTTCTTCTTATGTCCTTACTACTTTGACCATTCTGATCCAAAACTATTCCGAGTTAGATTAACTTCCGCCTACTTCACTCTATGAACTCTAATTTTGATATTTAAATTTACCTTCCTCTTTCACGAAAACGCATAAGCTTTGTTTTGTTTACATTGATTCTCATCTCACACCTCTTCGACCACCTACTTCTTCTACTCCTTTTTTCTGCTTCTTTCTTTTGAATTCTTTAACTACAGCCAATTCTCTCAATGAAACAACTTCTCGAAATCTACGAATAAAACAAATAAAACCTGATAGTACTCTATGTGTGCCGCTATCAGTGATCCCGTTTCCGCAAACAATTCCGCGTTCCTTCCCCTTCCTGAACCCAAAATGATCACCCCCGAAGTAATCGTTTGCCCAGCTCTCCATCCTCTTATGGATGATCCTAAGAACCACTTTAGATGCATATGAAATCAAACAACGTTCTGTATTCCTCACATTTAGCTGCCCTCACCTTTTTAGGGATAATAACTGACACTGACCTGATGAAATCTTCCGAGAAATTTCCTCCTTCATAAATGTAACAATTAATCCGTAAAAACTCTTCTTCCCACGTTTCCCTAAGCTTTTATGTGGTTCCGCAGAAACGTTGTCAACTCCCACGAGGTATATTTTATTTCCCTAAATATCCTTTCCATCTCGCAATCAGGTATGCCTAAAAAACGACTATCCTCATTATCTTTCAATGTCTAAACTTTCTGTCTTTCTATCTTTACATACAGTTCCTCTAAATATTAATTTTGAATCTTCCCAGGTTTAAATAATAAGTTTTATTTTTTCTTTGATTATATACACGGATTAATCCTTCTTACTTCTGAGAGTACTTTCACCTTTCTGTCCGTATCAATTTCTATTTCAATCCATATCAATTCCACCTCTCCTTTGCAATGTTTCCATATCCTCGCACTGTCTTTCACTAGGCTTATTCCGCTCTATTTGTTTCCTGATTCCGTTTATAATTTGATTCTTTGCATTTTCTTCTAATCTAACTCTATGCTTCCATTTTCCCAATGCCTTCTCTTGTCTATTTTTCTAAATAACACGTTTGAATTTTTAAAGGCCTTCCTTATTTACTGTTCCTATAATTTACTACGCGTCTTTCGATACCCCATTTTTGATGGGCTCCCATATTTCTACTATTGTATTCATCCTCGTTTCTACTTATTTCTACAACCTTCTGATACTCGGTCTGCTATGTTGTCGTTTCGATTAATTGTACATTGATTGTACAAGAGAAAAAGGTATCCCTTTAATCAGTACGTTTGTTAACCGTTTTCCATGTATTTTCTCGTCATAGTAGAATTTTCAGGTTCAAACCATGTGCACAGGACTCTGAAGTGCCGCTCTGCACTCATTGCTGGAGTTGCATTACGAGGAGAGGTCGACTATGCGACCCGTATTTCCATCGATCTACTCGCGTAGCATGTGTAGCAACTGCAGTTAATAGATTATCTATTACCGCTGTTAAAACAATTTAGACATTAGTAATTGAATTAAAGGTGTCGGTAAAGGTTTTCTGAGGTGGATTTATGGAATATACATAGTTACGAACACCATATTTTTGAAGTAGTGAAGTGATGAATTATCGAAAATGTTGAGAACGAGTCTTTTTACTTCGAAAACTTACTTTTCAGTGCAGTTCAATTGTGCAACTTTACATCTTCTAAGTTTCTGACTATATCTTTAAATTTTAACTCTTTTAAGCAAATGCACAGCTATCTCAAAGCACAAAAAAACGACCCCGACAGGATTCGAACCTGCAATCTTCGGATCCGAAGTCCGACGCCTTATCCATTAGGCCACGAGGCCTTACGAGCAGCGATAATTCTATTTTTTATGTATAACATCAATGTACATGTAATAATTATAATTTTTTTATCATTGAAAAGTTTTCCACGCAGAACAATCCTCTGCAGGAGTAAAAATACATAATTATAGTTTGAGAATAGAGAGACTTCTCAATTCAATCAATCGTTTCCACAGAAAAACTTTTTTGAATAAAAAATGCATTTTTCGGCCATGGTGGCGGTGGTATAACGTCCTTGTATGCTAATCCCAGGGTTGTGGGATCGATTCCCGCCTGGGTGGATTTTTCTCCGCCTAGGGCTTAGGTGTTCGTAATCTTGTCCATTGTTATCACTGTTAGTCCTATGTAAAAGGCCAAAAAGTGCCGCTGTCGTACTAAGGCTAAATAAATAAATAAAAGCACCATCTTTTACGTTCTCTTACACACCGTTTTATGTCATTCTTTAGCACATTTGTAATAAGAGTATGTTATTACAACATTACCAATAAGCACATGAGGGATTTCAGATATAATTTTTTCCATGAATGATTAGGTATCACAATAAAAAATTAACCATTTGTGTTACAGGGGAAAAGTAATTCATTTTATAATTATTCTGGAGTGTAATCACCCCCTGCCACACACCTCCAGACGTGGCTTGAAAATACAGATGTATTCCAATCCCTTAACTGTCCTCCCTATTTAATTCTCTCGAGTCTGACGTGTACACTACATTTGTACTAATCTTTGATATGAATCCACACCCGCTCCCGAGAAGAAACTGTCTTGAATTAAACAGATGGTTCTTAATTCTGTGCATAACCATAATACACGTCTGTCTGCAGTTTAACTGATGTCTTTCTGAATCCCCGAGCATTGTCCCTGTTTAACTAAGCTCATTATTGTGTTTGAATCAAATGTTCGCGATTAAACCCCATCACTTGCATAACTGTAATACTTTCTCCCAGTGGTCACTCGCATATTTCCAAACCGTATTCCTCTACGCCACTAACATATCTTCCATCGTCTAGCGTCACGTTTGAATTCCTCATCAATATCAATATCGTTCCAGGAACACCCGCAATTATTTCTTCTAATTGATCATGTAAATAATCATCTGACTGCTTAAAAAAAATTTACCCTCGGCGTAATTTTATGGAAGTTAGATAACATATTGAAATTAAATTATTGACTCTTTTATTCCACACTTTTTCTGTGTGGGGAATTACGAAATAGTATGGAATTACAAAGTCAATAATAACATTTCATTTCAATATATTTGACTACTTATTCGTCTTCGGCGTCTTATGTGCTACTTCTGTCAATTTTCTTTAGCAAGGATTTCGTGAGATAACCTCCACGTAACCTTTGCCTCTCCCTCTGCTGAGCACAGAACACGGCCCGAATCCCAAATTTGCCAGGACTCAGGCTCTGATCTACGTCCATCATAGTTCCATGTGACATTTAATTGAGTTTTTTTCATCTACATCTACACAATATCCCGCAAGTCGCCGGATGATCGCGCGTCAGGGGGCGTTGGGTCAAATGGAAACAGCTACGTGCAAAACCAGCAAGGATTTAGGAGCAGAATTTTCCCGTTGCATTTCTCAATAGATTTTTTATGAAATACTATCACTCAAATGGCCGCCTCATTAGTATCAGATGCCTTATCAGTCACCTCGCTCAGGAACAACCACTGCACGGACTGATTACCTTTCTTCTAGCTTCCACCCCTCAACTTATCTGGCATGGGTGACCCTTCCAGGAATAACTATCATTGCTCCAAGCAATATTATTACAATTACAAGCAATATAGCTACAAGTTATTAGATCGGACAAGCTCTTCAAACACGTCAATGTTGTAGTCTATGGGTAGGCACTCAAATTATATGGATTAAAATGAAGATACCCGGGTATTTTTCTTTATGTCGTTTACCTTCACATATTATTTTAGACTTTCGAATTCAATCGCTAGGCGGAAAAATAGAGTTAATTTATATACTGCGACAAGAAGGGATTTGTACCTATGAGTTATGGGCGTGGAAACTGGCGCGTTAACTACCAGAATAATTTTATGGTTCTAATAAATGTGAGATCTTAAGAGCAGAATGATATTCTAGAAAATATTTTTAATTTGATGATAATGATTAGTCTTTTAAATTCTTCCACACTCGTAATATATTTTGAAGGCAATATTTTATGTGGAAGAAATTTATTTATTGAGGGTACTACTCTAGTAGATGAAACTGAATCGCTTACAGATGACAAAATAAAACTGTTATTGGACTCTCACTTGCTCTTTCTTCACAATAAAAAAATCTAAATTTACTATAAAGCAATCTACAGTTACTGGAGAGTAGGAAAATATTGAAATGTTGAATGGCAGTTAAGAGCTGAAGTGATATATACGAGTATACAATATACGTTTTTGGATAGTGCTATTTCTCTTGTTAAATTTGTGAAATTTATTTATAAATTCTTCTTTGGAAGGAACTTTGGAGAAGATCACATATTTAGAATCCCCATTTTTTAAAGTTTTCATTGCATTTTTCCTGATGCTATATCTTCCGGAATTTATTTACTATTGTTAAAAAGGAATAAGCCAGGAGAGCCAAAGATGAGCGACATTCCTTTGTTTTACACGTCAAAGACAACACTACTGTAAGCATAGAAGTGGTGCTAGAGTTGTGGGCCTATGAGCCCGAATCTACTACATTACTTTAGATTTAAACTCGACAACATTTCTAACCCATATCGTTCAAGCCGTCCTGAGAAATTCCGATACATTTTCAGCCTTTTGTCTACCCAGATATCCAAGTGATGATTCGCCCGTGTTGAAATCGGGAATTTCTGACTCACCGTGTTGTACAAAATGGAACTTTCGAACCAAGATACACGTGTTTGAGATTTGAGTATTCGAATAGCATCACTTTTTTACATGAACTGCTATTTTGACCTCAGAGCAGTTTAAATAAATATAATATGTTCTATCATCTCACATTTTCTTCTTTGAGGTTTATAACTCGAAATATATTTAGGCTTAACCAGTTATACGTACAATTAATAGTATATATGTGGTCGATTCATCAGTCTCTGAATAACCGGTTTCGGTATTTTCGGTTGATCTAGTCATCAAAACGAACGATTTATCCGTTTTCTGTGATTAATGACTGTCACTATTTTCCATTATCATTTCACTAGGACGTTTATCCTTAATTTCAGAGACAATTAGGAATTTCATGAATATTGAAAATTACTGAAATGTATATGTAAAACAGTGGAAATGTGGAGGATGAGAAAGAAGTTCTATTCCATTGTAAAGGAACACTGGAAATTGCCTAAAACAATACTAAAACATTATTAAACGCCTTAATAAAATTTATCTAGAGGAAAATATGGTAATGTTAAACAATATAAAAAATTATTTCCTTTTACTCAAAGTTATCTTTTAAATGCTATAATAGAGTAATTAATACTAGGGTAGCACCCATCAAGGTTAACAGTTATCGTTTTCAATTTCTTATTAGCACGAATTGTTGGCTTATAAAAAAAGTCTTTAAAGTTAAATATAAAAAGTATTCTTAAAGACAGAAAATAGGGTAGGTATTCATCTTGACGTTTTTATAAATCAAACCACTTTACTTTTCCACATAAACTTTTTAATTTTCACGACCCAGGTTTCGTTATAGCATAACATCATCAGGATCGTTATAGCATAACACTTGATGATGTTATGCTATAACGAAACCTGGGTCGTGAAAATTAAAAAGTTTATTTGGAAAAGTAAAGTGGTTTGATTTATAAAAACGTCAGTATGCAGATTTTCCACCAAGTTACGCCAGAAACTGTTTTATTTAGGCATTCATTGTTTGCAGTTCGCCAAATGGAAGAAGCTATGTTCATTGTCGACGCATTCGCCGATAAAATGAAGCGATGGCACAGATATACACCTGCTTGTGGTAAACACCGAATTCGATCGGTAAGAACGATGGACTGTTAAAAATTTAATCCATATGATGGGTTGCCGTTCTTCAGGATGGAAAGCTCTCTGATATACAGCAGCATAAAAACCACCTGTTGATGTTTCCACGATCTCTATACTCTTGGGCAGTATAATGCAATCGAAATACAAAAATTATGCTCATGTATATGCACTAAAATGCTCTTTTAAACAACTTGTACTTGTCTATCGCGTGGTTGGGAAATGGGAACGAGAGCGAATAACCAATGGAAAAGTTTTATATCTGATTGATGTCGACACCAATGGACAACTCCTGGAGCACATCGGGAAACTTGCCAACAAAAACGACCACAGCTGGTGAGTGATCGGGGAAAAAATCGATTCAGGGCGTTCATCGAAGGTCGAGGCATCCACTCAATTCGTTTCCGAGAGAAAATCGCCGATTCGCACATTGTCTAGCGATTAATAATCCGGGAAAAATGTGAGGGGATTCGGTTGGAAAAACTGGGCACGATGCCCACCCAGGGAGACTCTCCTAGGGGATGTGTCGGGTGGGCGGCGGGGGGTGAAGGGGAGGGCATTTGGGGGGGGGGAGGGTTGGAACGGATTGGGGTGAGGGGAGTGTGAGAGGCAGAGGGAGAGAATGGAACGCGGGGCAAGAAAAATAATGGAGCTGGGGGAAAAGGGAGCGGAGGAACAAACGTGGCCGCGGCTAATAACGCCTTCGAACGGGAGGTCCTCCCAGACGTGAGTCAGTCCCATTTTCCTCACCTTTCCTTATATTCTCTCACTTTCCTCCTCCTCCCGTCGTCCACCAGCTTCACCTTCGGGAAGGCTACCACGCCACACAAACCTCCTCCTCCCCCCCAACCCTCAACTCGTGCTCCCAAAAAATCAACCTTTCCTCTCCCCCTTTTCCTTCCGCCCCATTGTCTGACGGAGACAACCTATTAAGTAAATGGTGGTCGGGTATTTTTTCCTTTTTTTTAACGACACCTCACCCCAAACCCCATTTCCCCCATCCTGGATGGGATTTGGAGGAGGGTGCTCGCAATTGTTGTCTCAGAGGGAATCACAACACCTTCATGTCCAATCCGCTCGTTGAAGTCTCCCGTCTGTCGGTGGGGGAGGTGGTAGGGCCGAGCGAGAATCGGGGTCTGAGTCGCGGGACGCCGCCCACCTGTGTCCGAGGCGGCGGCGTCCCGCAGTCCGCATCCCGTCCCCTCGTACTATGGTGGGAGAGAATTGATTGATATAAGTTTCGGGCGGCTAGACTTAAAAAAATTTCGGAGGAGGAGCGTCCGATGAGGTCCTTTGTTCCTATCGCCTCCCATCACCCCTCCTTCACCAAGTCCCCCAAATTCAACTCGTGAGAGAAGAAAAGGCTACGCACTCTTTGGCATATTTGGAGACAAGGACGCCCGTCTCGGAGAGGATCCGAGAGATTCCATGAAAGGGAAAACACGTCATAGCACAGTCTACTTGACGCCTTTACCAACACCGTTTCATTTAACTAATTGTAAATGATCGTGGAAATATATATTAGTCCGGTGGTTTCATGATAGCCGCTTTTTCCGACTCTATGGAGTTGCGTTGTTTTATCCGTCCGTTTTTCTGTTCAGCGAAATGTATGGCACAAAGGCTCGTTTGAACTTCATTGCTAGGTGTGCATGATCTTTATCGAACAAAATACCAACATGAAATTTTCAATTCCCCCAAAAAATTAATGACATTGAAATGGAAATTAATTTCATATTTCCATAATTAGTAATTAGTACTTCAACAAACAGTTGATCCATTCCTTTAAAGAGTAATGCCTATATAAGGACATGTGTGACCCACGCAACCGACAGGTTTTTAATACACTGCTGGTTGAGCGTGGCCTATCTGTAATAATTATAACAAAAATGTCGAGAGAATAATTTAACATGTTCCCTTTGAAAATTGAATGGAGATTAATATATTTTAACTTTGCAGTAAAAATTGGTCGAAAATATTTGGCACCTTTGTTAATTTGGACCAACTAACGCTACTTTTTAAGCATAAAATCTCAAAGATGTCACAGATTTTGGATTGGCTGTAAATCCAGGCAACAAATGCGTCATCCAGAAGACTTATCTAATCACTGATTGTTTAGGCCTTCGAAATATATACCTGATATATTCCTGAAGAAATTTTATTTTAGGCATTCTGAATTCATAAAGGCTACATAATACATTAAGATAGAACTTATGAACTTAGTTGTGTTATGTCACATTTTGCATTGACCAGTTTTGCATTTTTTGCAAATGATTTAAGTTTTAAATAATCTGTTAGACATAGCAGAAGACAAATAGGACATGACGCCCACGCATAAAAAAAATGAAGAAGAATCAAAAAAGTAAGGGTTTTAGGGAAACGTCGACAACACACAATACATGCCTATAGGAGGAAGAGAGAATGAAGGGAAAACAGATCGCTTAAAAATCTTCAACATACAATTATCAAAAGTGCAAACGATAAATATGATACAGGTATAATATTGAAAAATGTTGGCAGAATTAAAAACTAAATTGAAAAACAACATTAAAGCCTGTAAGACACACTTTTGCCTCAGTAAACCAAGCAAAGTATATAGAAAAAAACGAAACAGCAATGACAGCTGTAGACAGAAAAAGAAACAGCATTAAAATATATGGATCCTGAGTGTGGGAGATGAATACTTGAATTTCAAAATACTTCTGATAGCAGAAATGAGATATTATGAAGATTCAACAACTGAACTGTTCGCTGGATAATAGTATCAAGGTATAGAAAAAACCAGGGACCACAGTAACATGAAGTACCCAATGACAGTTGTAAAATATGGCACACATAAAATGAGTCAGGTATTCTATGCCAAATGAACGGTGACAGAATACAACTCAAAGTTTGGACTGACATCCTACAATAAGGAAAAAAGGAGGGTGATCATGCAAAATATAACAAGACAGTGCTGAAAGAGAAATGTGTGAATGAGAACGACAACGTGGAAATTAGAATGAGAAGGATAATGGCGCTTGTGAGAAGTGACAAACAAGACGGTGAAACTATTCCAGTACTCATTATATTTTAGTTCTGTCTTTAAAGATTCACGGCGAAGGAAGAATACCCTTTGTCTTTTGGAGAAAATAGGAACAAGTGCGAATATAAGTGGAGACGAATACTCAAATTCATCAAAAACAGTTGAAAAACAAGGGGCAAAATTGTACTCGTGTACAATTTTGCAAAAAGCAGCAGCTACACGAAATTGCATCACTTGAAAGTTGCATCCAATATCACTCCGGGAAAACAAAAGATAAAAATATGCTTTTCCTTTTTCCTCTTACATCATCATCCGTCAAAATGAACAATTTTTTACAAATTCAGTGTGGAGGATTCTTTGCAGTTCATTAATATCATAATTTTAAACACTACTGTGTTTTCGTACTGTCTAATTCCGTCAAACTAATCCCCATGATTGCGTCATAGATTGGAAGTTACTGAAATCGGAGTGAAGGAAATTTACAAATATTGATTTCTGGAGAAATAAAGACAGGCATAGACTAGAAACATCACAAAATCTAAGAAGTATTGCACATATTTTAAGAACAATAAATTTTTTTCATGCAATACTAAGTATTGGTCAAAATTGATGAAGTCTACATATGAAAATAATACATGGAAATAGGTTACTTCGGCGACAAAGATTTTGGTCAAAGGGGTGCCCTTCTCGTTTTACTCGGTGCAAACTTTATAGCAGAAGCCTTCACGGTATTCTCGTAGCAACAGGATCTCTAAATGTTTCATCTTTTGGAGTGCTCCAGTTTCCTGCGGTGAGTAGCGATAATTGGTATTTAGATAAAATTAGAGAAACCTCTGTTAAACATTTTTCCCTCTTCTCTCTAAATTATTCCTTAAATAGTATACATCACTTAAATTTTCTCATGACTCGTTCCTGTTCCTTCAACTCCTCCAAAAGGTCACTTGGTGGACTTCATGGCGATTTTCAATCTCCATGATAAAAATTCGGTAAATTTCGAATATGTGATACATGATGTTTGCTAAGGTTAGGTATTGATCTAAAAATTGATTCCAGATTGGTACTTTGCATTATCTCACTGTCATATTTTGATGCTTGAAAGTGATTAGCGTAAAAGTATACGTATTAAAATGAGCTACATTGGCTGCGCCGAGGAATACCAACTTTTGATATTACTGTAAAAAATGACGCACTCGATGACGTTCTTTTGATATTTCTGACACTCATTAATTTTTAACCATCAATTCAAATCGATTAAAACGGTTCAGACGCTATTTCCAACTAAATGGAAGGCATTTTGAGAGAGCGTGCTTCATAAGCAGGAAATATTTTAAATGCCGGATAACCTTGGAATTATATTTATCAAGCCTTCCTAGTTCCATTAACGCATCATTGGCTTCTCATATCACCTGGGAGCTATTTATTTGATCCGAGAGTGCTCCTGTCTGAAACCCTTAATTAACTTATCTTTATGCGTAATGTATTTCACCTAAGCCGTTCATTCATATGCGAGCGGGAATTACAGCGTGTTAACGTCCCTCCCTCGTAAGATTTTTTTTTCGAGGTGGCGGCTGTCTCACTACATTTTCCGCTCTCCTGTTTTTTTTTAGTAGCCTTTTTCTCATCTTACGATGAGAGCAGAGAAATTCTTGCCCACGGCCGTTATTATCGTTCTAATAAGGATACTTATAAAATTCTTAGAACTGATGAGGTGTCTTATCCCTAGGAAGATTGTCGGAAAATAAAAGAAAGACGTGCTTGCGGGTGATTTGGATGTATGAAACTGAAGCGATTTTTGTCAAACTACCTAAGCACATACCGTATCGTCATGTAGAAATGTAAGCATTGTAGAAACACACACGATATTTGTTTTCTTTTTTCTCTACCGTAATGATCGCATCGAAACATATTCAATGATTGTCACTTTCCCATCCTCTTAAATTTTACCTCTTCTACGAACAGTTTCTTAATGGTTACAAAGGGGTATGCATACATGTACGACATCCATCCCTACACTATCCAAAGTAAGAACGTGTGCGGTATCCAGTGCCATTGTCCAGATACAACCGTAGAAATGTGTTCAATCTTATTTATAAGTAGTCATAAATACTGGGGGCCATTCATCTACGTGTACAATTCGGTTAAGGTGAGAACATTCCAAGAGTTTTGTTGTTATTTACCTACCTAGCCGTGAACATACATATGTTATTTTTACAGCCTTTGGTACGAACCCGTGCCAAAATACAACTCTGGCATTACCCTAAATTCATATCGAGCGGTTCGTTACCCTGCTACCGTGCACTTCAAAACTTGCCTCCTGACCCTCATACAGGAGTAAGAGAGAGAGGATGAATTGGTGATGGCAGAGAAGGGTTTTGTGTCGGGGAGAAAGAGAGGGAGAAATATTTTTCAGGGTGCTGGGAAAACCCAAAGGCTGTGGACACATTATTGCCATTCGACCGGCGCCAACCGTCTTCAATATCTTTTCTCACCCGGTGACTCCAAGAACCTTCCACCCCATCCACAAGTATGCACCATGCCATGGGCCCCTGACGAACAACCCTTGAACCCTCCCTTAGTCTCTCCGCGTGAGCTCCCGGAGTGGCCTCCCTAATCTTCCCGCCCAGACAATAAACTCGCGCCCGAACCCTTCCTGAACTCTTTTCCACTTGACCCGGAATGCCGACGGCGAGCAAGGATGATGGTGCCCCGTTATTTTACGGGAGGCCTATGCTGAGAGCCACCAACGGCGCAGAGGCGGCAATGGAAGCATGGTCAATGATCTCGCCAGAGGCAGAAGAGGGGGAGAGAGTGGAATACGTTCCTTCCCTTTCTGATGTGGAACCTTTGTACTCAATATTCTCCCAGGGATACCAGAACATACCACCAAGTAGATTCTCCAAAGTTATCTTGCTACATGCTATGAAGAACTCCGTTTCGCAAAAACTAGTTTCGGGTTTGTATCAAAATTGATTGAATCCTCATGATTTCCCCTTGGTTATCTTAAAATTGAAATAAGCCCGTGGGAAAACATAATAAAATCATCAAAAGATATGCCTACTGATCAATTATAAAGTGCTATATTAGAAGCAAGTACGACACAGATTAATGTCTGAAATATTTCTTCATATTAATTGGATTTTCTTCCGAAACGTTGAACTCCGTTATATTATAAACCTATCAAGTTAAAAGTTAGCTATACTGGCCAAAAGAGTCAATCAGTAAATTTTCCTTTAAAACTATACAATTTAAAACTACAAAATGTAGTTTTAAAGCTAAGGCGTCAGCCATACATTCACACGTAAGATATTTGAGTTCATATATGAGTTGTATGTGTTTACATATGCATTTAAGTATGTACTAGCTCAATTACATTAACAAACGTAAACGTACATAAATGATTGCCAATATTTATCGAGCGATATTTGACCATATTATTGTGTACCAGTTGCTAGGAGAGAATGAATAATTTAATTTATTGCTGACGACCTCTCTCCGTTGCTCTCGATGGTCGATGCTATGAGATAATTTTAAGTATTTCAATTTGAAAACCGAAATAAGCGCTATTAAACTGTCCTCAAATCTTGTCATCATACTTTTGCATCTAGAAAGGATTATCGTTCACGATCCTGCTGCAACAAAGCGAGAAAGACTTCATTCTGGTAACTAGTACAGCACTTCAAAAAGATATCTTTCCGCCCCACTGGGGCTGCCTCTCTCAGTAAAAATATGCGGTAAGAATTCGAACAGTCTAGGCTTTCTGTGCGTGTGCTTGTGTGTGAGAGAGTGAGGATGAAACCATTTCGTCCTCCCCATACCTATCGTTCTGGGATGCTTAGGCATTGGTTGTCCCAATTCCCTCGCCCTGGGCGGGCTGTGGTTTCGGGGGACCGGTAGGGTTAATTGACCAATTTCGAGCGAAATAAGTATTGGTTCCGTCCTCTGGAGGTGTGGAGGTGATTGCATTAGGGGTGGTAAGGGTAATTGACTCAAGAGGGACTTGTCTTTATTACCCGTCTGACATTACGCGGAAATAAACTTCCTTTTCATTGATGACCAGAGTACTGGAAGCTCTCGGCTCACCAGTGTATGAAGTTATTCGTAAGATTAGAAGGACGATTGACTTCAAAGAAACATTATGAAATGTTAATACAGTGTAAAAATAGGTCACGCCAAGGAGGGAAAGGTGGGATATGTCAAATGATGCTATAACCATCTTCAGGTTTAATTACCGGAGTATATAGTATTATTTATACTATATTACTTCGGTTATACATAAGTACTATGGCATATCGTAATAATGTATTATTTATCTCACCCAAAATCAAGTATACTATATATATATATATACATATATATATATATATATATATATATATATATATATATATATATATATATATATATATAGATGATGCGGAAGTACTCACGAGAGCAATATAACTTTTGGACGGCACAATAGAACACAGAATAAAACAGATAACACGTAAAAGGACAATCACACTGTAGATGATTTAAGCTTTCGGCCTACTCCGAGGCCTTCTTCAGCTCAGACTCAGTCTCAGACTCAGATCCTGACCTGAAGAAGGCCTCGGAGTAGGCCGAAAGATTAAATCATCTACAATGTGAGTGTCCTTTTACGTGTTATCTGTTTTATTCTGTGTTCTATTGTGCCGTCCAAAAGTTATATTGGTCTCGTGAGTACTTCCGCATCCTCTATATATATATATATATATATATATATATATATAATATATATTTATTAGGTAATCTACCGGTTAGGTAGGTTTTTGGATGGACACAACTATCAAATAAACATTTTGTGACTCCCCACCTAACAAACTAATCTATATCAGGTCCCTCTTCATCTCGGTGTACTTCTTTCCTCCCTGCATCCCGTCCAGGATCCCTATCCTGTTCCTACCCTTACCTTGATTGCCCAACATTCTCCCCTCTACTACCCTCTTCAACATTCCACTACCGCTCAATACGCCTTTCATCCATTTTTCCTGCCTCCATAGGATTTCTCTCAACAAACCCCTCTCCTCCCCCACTATTTCTAGTAATTTGTCATTTGTTTTCCTTTCGGTCCATTTCACCTTCTCCATTCTTCTCCTTACCCACATTTCAAAAGCCTCCAATCTATGTCTATCCTTCTGCTTCAGCGACCACGTTTCCGCGCCGTACATAGCTACGCTCCATGTCAGAGTTTTTACGAGTCTTGTCTTAACATCCGTACTCAACGTCCCCGTCATCAACTCCCTCCTCCTTGAGAAAGCCTCCTTGCCTAGCGCAATTCTTCTCCTTACGTCCCTACCACTTTGACCGTATTGGTCCAAAACACTTCCGAGATATGTAAACTGTTCTACCTGCTCTATTTTTCCCCGCCTATTTTAATATTTAGCTTAGCCTTTTTCTTTCTGGAAAATCGCATAACCTTTGTTTTATTAATATTGATTCTCATCCCATATTTATCGCACTGAACCTCCAATTCACTCAACAATGCTTGCAACCCCTTGGCTGACTGAGCAACTAATGCTTGGTCCTCAGCAAACCTAACCGATTTTACGAATTCCCCTCCGACTTTCATTCCTACCTCCAGTTCTTCCCATGCCTCTTTAATCATTTCCTCTACATATACGGTGAACAGTACCGGTGACAATGGGCAACCCTGCCTTACACCTCTTCCTAACACTGCCCATCCGGACTCTCCGTTCCACACTCGCACCTGAGCAGTCTGAGGCATGTAAAGGTTGCTGATCAGTCTCCTGTCCCTCCAATCCATTCCTATTTTCTGCAATACACGCATTAATTTTTCCCAATTCACTCTATCAAACGCCTTTTCGAAATCTACAAAACAGGCAAAAACGTCCTGATTGTATTCTATATTCCTCTCGACTACTGATCTCATTACTGCAATGGCATCACGCGTACCTCTTCCTTTCCTAAACCCAAACTGATCATCCCTTAAGTAATCATTTGCCTTACTCTCTATCCTTTTGTTGATGATCCTGAGAATAACTTTAGCTGCGTGGGATATCAAACTTATTGTTCTGTAATCCTCACATGACGAGGCCTTTGCCTTTTTTGGAATAGGAACTAACACCGATCTCACAAAATCTTCCGGCCAGATTCCTTCCGCATAGATACTACGAATCAGTCCATATATGGCCTTCTTCCCACCTTTCCCTAACCATTTCAACATTTCTACAGGAATATTGTCCACCCCCACAGCCTTATTTGCTTTCATCTCCTTTAATGCCCTTTCTATTTCATCGTCGAGTATGCCTGGACCTAAGCTATCTTCTTCAACGTCATGTTCCTTTTCTATGTCTAACCTTGTCGGCCTAAGTTCTTTACCATACAGTGTTTCTATATATTCCTTCCATCTCTCTTGGATTTTTCCTGGTTCAACTATTATCTTACCCCACTTATCTTTAACTGTTAGCACAGATCTTGCCCTCTTACTTCCCGATAATAACTTAACCTTGCTGTATAGAGCACCAATTTCACCCTTCTTCTGTAAACTTTCCTTATCCTCGCATTGCGTTTTCCACCATTCTTCTTTTGCTTTATTTGTGGCCCTTCTCAATTTATTGTTTAACTCTTTCTACTTCGTTTTGCCTAACTCTGTGTTTACATTTTTCCATCTTCTTCTCTCATCCATCTTTGCAATCATGTCATCCGTTACCCATGGTTTCCTTATCCTTTTCCCGTTAACGGTTCCTATAGTATCTTTAGCGGCTTCCAATATCCCTTTCTTGATACATTCCCATTTTTCTTCGATAGTACTCAGTTCTTTACCGTCATCCATCATTTTCTCTACAGCCTGCTGATACTCCTTCCTCGTTAATCCATTTACTGCTTCTAAATTCCATTTCCGAACCCGCCGCCCTTGCCTTATCTTCTTGAAACGCACGTTACATTTCATAACAACTAAATTGTGGTCAGAGTCCGCATCCGCTCCTGGGAAACTGTGCGAATTTATCACACTGTTCCTAAACCTATGCCTAACCATAATATAATCTAACTGATACCTTTCTGAGTCACCTGGCATTTTCCATGTATATTTACGCCTTTTGTGGTGTCTAAACCATGTGTTAGTGATGACTAACCCCTGTCTCCTGCAGAATTCAATTGCTTTCTCCCCGCGTTCATTCCTCGTGCCTAACCCATAGTCCCCCACCTCACCACCAGCTCTTCCTTCGCCTACCGTCGCATTCCAATCCTCCATCACTATCAAATGTTTCCCTGCAGGAACATATATATATATATGTATATATATATATATATATATATATATATATATATATATATATATATATACAGGTCCTCTATATATCAAGGGGAAGGTCCGGTGTTCAAGTCCCGGTTAAGGAAATATTTTTACATTTGTGATCTGCTCAAATCCGCCTTCCCCACCTGTCCTGTGTTCGTCTTTTTTGTGTTTTCTTATCCCCTTTCCTTATAGCTATTTCTATGTGTGAATGAATATAATATATATATGTATATATCAACCTTACAAAAGCTAGGTATTATTAGACGGATTGATGAAAAACGTAGTTCAAATATAAGAGCAAGTATTGCTTTGCTTAAACTAGGTCACATATAGCCAAATCCTCGTTCGGTCCGCACACGTTACACGGTCGAAACAAAATCGAATTCAAGTACGCAGATATTTTAGCAAATCTTAATGAATTCATTAAACACCTCAATTATTGAACGGTATATATATTTATAGGCGAGTGTAAGTGTTATTTCCTTCCACTACTCTTGGAAGGAAAGATATTTTAAGTTAACGATACCATTTGTATATACTTTAAGAAGACGCTATATGGTTCAGAAATAAGTCATATCTATACCAAATTAATGAAGAATAAAGGGAAATATTTCTCACTTCATGAACCTAAGCTTCAAATAGTGGAAGCTAAAAACATCGGATTCAAGGTTTTTAATGTCTATATTTTTTCGAAGTGTTACTAAAGTTTGAAAGGACTAGTATTTCTCAAGGCCCACCGTAACCGTAAATCTAAATGTAGTCGATAAGGGTGAAAATAATTGCTAGATAGATCCCTCATTTTTGTATAGAGAATATTCTTGGGGTGAAATCGAAAACGATTCCAATAGTGGCTGGGTTTCGGCTCATCGCTGCGATTTGGCCAAACTTTTGTATTTGGATACAACCTTGTGCTTCCGCTGTGACCGGCACGTACCCGCCGGTTTTGGGAACGTTCTAGGGCGCACGTCGTTTGTTTTCCCTAGGACTCTCCAAAGTTCTTGATCCCCCGCCGCTTCCATCCCTGTGTCCCAGGGCACGAAGGAGGAAGGGTCGTGGGAGAGCTCGTTCATCCCGTGCCCATCACTGAAAGATTTCCCACGCGCCGGAAAAGTGCATTGCCCCCGCAGCAATCTCCCCGATAATATAAAGAGGAAATCCCGTAGCGTCTGGCGCCGGATAGACTGGGATATTGTGTCCCATGGGTGGAGCTCTCTCTCTCTCTCAAAAGGTTTTGTCGCGAACTTTTATTGCACGCCTTCCCTCTTCGCTTCCCTTCTCCGCAAAACCTTGCGCCCGAGCGCGGGCGAGAGAGACCTACGGTAAGTATATTACCGCCGGCGAGGGTGCGGTGCTTCGGGTTTGTTCCCGGGTGGAGAAGGGTGGGAGTTGCGGGGAGGTTGAGGGTAGGGGTAGGGGGAGTGGTCCAACTGGTGGGGGGGGGAGAAGTTGGACCTCCCGCGAAAAAAGGTGCCAATTGAGGGAAATTTAAACTGCCATTTTCCACCCTCCCCGGGTATACCTCCGCACCCCATCCTCACGGTAAAATTCCCGTGTCACGTGCTTGCGTGTTGTGTGTGTGCCTATATGGTCACCCCCATGGCGCCGAGACTACCCGCGGCAGGACTGGCGAAGAGAGGGGGGTGTGGCTGAGTCGGTATATGCGGCGGGGGATCCGGGCCACTACCCCTGCGAAAGAGATTTCCATCTGCGAGGAGACTCCCCGTCACCATTGTCATTCAACCAAGGAAGGCATAGCAAATGCCCTTCTACTCGCTACCTCCTCCCTCCCCCACCTACGCTCAACCTTTCCAATACAGGAAGTCGCATTTTGCTTTCTCTATCTCTCATTCTTCGAAGATTTTTGAAGTTCCCCGTCTTGTTTTCAATGATCGAGAGGTTCCGAAGACGTGTCTGTTCTTGTCTCCGGTTTTGTCACAGATTTGATAACTTGGAGGGCAGAGCAACTAACGCAGAAACTCCACGCGTTTGCGTATCAAAGGTGTTCATGTCATCAAAAATATAATAATCGCGAGGGATACTTTGCCCTCAGTAAGAATAAGTACGTTGGATACATTTTTTTGGAAAACTTTAAAATATCTACATCTTAATAATTCCCCGCAAGCCGCCGCAAGTGCATGTGGGTTTTAGGTCACCACCCGTAAAAAGGAACAAAACCGCATGCAAAAGGAACATAGCCATGCAATCATATAACCATTGTGGGGTATACATTCATGCACAAATCCTTACAACTTTGTCTTTTTTATCCTGCATTCGAAGTTTTTGTTGAAGCGATTACGTTATGCCAATAGCGTGTGATCGAATATTATGAATGTTTTAATGAAGACAAATCTCTGGCGTAGGGTAGGGTTTATCTTTCTCTCCGGCTTCCTTTGACCATCGTCTTCGCCTAAATCAAAAGAATGGCTAAACAATTTTTGTTGATATTTAGTTCATGATGAGTCCAGGTTCTCAAGAGTCCAATTATTTCTATTAGAGGTAATCTACCGTTTAAGGTAGGTTTTGGATTGGCACAAAAACAACATAGCTCTCTGGTCTCTCCTAGCAAAAAAAATCCAACATTTCAGTCTACAACAAGTCCTTCTTCATCTCTATATACTTCCTTCCTCCCTTCTCATCTACATCTACATAATACGCCAAAAGGCACCGCAAGGGCGTGTCAAATATTTGAAAATTAATTCCGTAAAAAATTAGAAATTTTGATGAAATATTCAAGGACAGCAAATTCAAATACTAATTCAGTTTATGCAATTATTCGTTAGAATTTACGGAAAATATCAAATATGAATTTAATTCAAAACTTATGTATATTAAAACTGTAGAATGTAACTTTCTTTCGTGATCCCAAATGAAGTTGATTTCTGGATCATTAAAATTTTACTCTGCTGAATATACATATTATTATGGATATTTATTGTGTTCTATTAATAAAAGGGTAATTTTTGGTACATTAAATGCTTATGTGCTGCGAAATTTTTTTCTAACCAAACATATTTTAAAACTTGGGGATATTAAAATAACCCCGTCCCGATTCGAATGCCTGTTCCTTACATAGCTCTAACTCATTTGCACAACAGTACTAATTTTCCTTTCCTCGAAATTATCCCAACATTCCAAGTTCCTATTCTAACTCATTTCGTCTTCTTCTTTTGCGTCTTCTGTCCTGCTGCTGTCGGTTTTCCTTTGCAAGGGTTTCGTGAGATGAACGCGAAAGCCTTGCCTCTCCCGCTGCCGGGTACGACACTCGGTCGATTGGGCCGAGTCCCTTAGTTGCCAGGAATCATATTCTCTAAACTGTCCATCATTATATTCCTGGGAATGGTATTTGAGGTGGTTTCCCGTTGCCTTCTTCGGTAGTGTTTTTAACGTGACACCATTACTCAATGGCCGCCCCACTGGGGTCAGACGCCTCACTGAGGAACAGACGCTGGGTGGAATACCTTTCTTCTGGCTCCTAACCTTCGATCTATCTGACATGGGTGACCCTACCAGGCGCAGTTATTACTACTCCCGCCAGCACAGCTCTAGGTGTCATTGGAATGCACAAGCCCTTCCACCACGTCAAGGTTGTAGTTCATGGGAGGGAAGAAAGTATTATAGCACCATATTGTCTTGAAAGATTAGTCCCCTAGGATAAAATTGGAGAGAAATATACCGTCACAGATAGATCCAGTCACTCGTTCATCCCTCGCAAGAGAAGCATTCATATAAAAATTGAGCCCAAGCGCCCAAAATAATGAGCATAAATACATGTTTTAGTGAAATACATGAATTATTGTATGATGCATATTGGCACGTATGTTTTTGTGTGTGCATGAGTTTTTTGGTACATTAGCTGCCATATGTGCCAATGCAAGCACGAGCTAAGTTTTTTCCTTTTTGTCTGCGGACGTGACGCTCCCCCCTCCCACATTTACGGCGGATTTCGGGGTATTTGGTGAGATATAGCGTCACCAATGGACAACAGCAGCTGACTAAAGTGTCAGTCCTCACCGCAATGCCGCATGGGTAATACATGAGGATAAAACCCCCAAGCATATGGGCATAGACCTAGAAAGCCATGATCAATGTGATCAAAGACACTATCGAGGCTATTGAAGATATTAATAAAAACGGACGTTCCCTTTCATAAGCAAGAACTGAGGTATTCTTGACATTTTCTTGACAGCAAAAGAAAACGAACTTAATGGATTAACCTATGAATATGGATTCTTTTTCATTCCGATATAGATCATAGTTAACCTTTATGGTTAAAAATGTTTATTCCGGCTTTGCAGAAATGTCTATCTGGCTCAGCACATGCCAGTCTGAGAATCATTGGAAAGAAATATGGGCAAAGGTGACTTCTTGGAAAGTCATGAAGTGAACGCAACTTATCTGTTACTCATAAAGAATAAAAAAATTACAAACGTGACAAAAAGAGCATTACAAGTTTTTCAGTACAATGCCTCCCCGCGCAGAAGGACGAATTAAATACCGCTCCTGGATAACTATTTCATTAAATATATTAAGATATCCCGACCCTTACTTGGGTTCACTATGGAAAGCACTTACAAAAGTAGGACGTGCTTTTCGTATTCCACAGAAAATTTTCTGAAAGGTTTGCCCCGTTGCGCATATTTTTACTAATTTCGATTGAGCCGGCAGACCGACAAGGCTCCTCTCCTCCTATTCCAAGCTTCCCATTCTACATTTTGACTCCAAACTATTTAATTGCACCCATTGGCCCAAGCGTTTTAGCAGCAGCATGATTTCTCTATAACTTCTTATAATACCACCAGAACTAGCATCAAAGACCTGGAAAAATATTTTCAACCAACAAATCGGAAGTGCAATTGCCTTAATTACCTAAACACCCCGAACCTCTTGACCGCTTCCAGAGGTGATACAGATGTAACAAAGTATATTCTAAGTGTTAAACACCACTACACCAAGTGATTAATTAATTCATTTTTTTGTTTAATACATAAATACTTAATGAAGGGATTATATTTAGAGAGACTGATTATGCGTTTTGCCTTTTGATTCTATTTACTCACCAACTAATACAGCAGGTAACCCTAAACTTTTTAAAGAATTTATCCATCTACTTTAATATTTCCGGCGGCCACACTTGATACCCTTTCGTTAAAATATTAAAAAGGCCGAATTTTGAGTTTTCCGTTCCGAGAGGGAGCGAACGGAACCACCACCGCCCTTCCGAGAATCCCCGAGTGGCATTAACCCTTTCTCTTTCCTTTTGAGGACTAATAACCGTAAGCATCCACACGCATCGACCCGTGACCTTCGCTTTCCCTCCGCCTCCCACCGGGGACGAGGTTCCTTCGGGAGGAACGTCATCCCTCGTCCGAGAGGGCGGAGAGGGAGGGGAGAGGGAGAAATGAGTGCTTTGTGTGTCGCGGCGAAAACCAAGGCGAACACATTTCAACAGCTTAAACGGTAGGAATCCGCTCGGATCAGCGCGTCTATGAGTGAATCCTTAGAAATCGGCGAGCCCTTTTCAAATTTTATGGCTCACCTCCGAGCCCTTCTCCACCTCCTCTGGCTACCCGGGACTCTTCGCTTGCCGGGACTCGGTCGGGGGTCGGCGTGAGTGGAGGAGTGCGGCCCGCCAGGATTCGCCCGCGAAGCCCCTCCTACTACCCTTGCGGGGCGAGTCAACTGGGTAGATTCCCGGGGGCGGTCGAAGGGGCGAGGGGAAGAAAGGAGGAACGGTGTCCTTGGAGAGTACTAGGAGTGAGGGGCATCACGGCGCAGCGCTGGGGTTGTGTCGTGTCGTATGGGTTTTCCCGAAGGACGCGGGTTCAAGGGTCGCTTTCCAGTCCCCGGGGTGCGTCCGGGACGTCAGTCAGGAGATTCGTTCTCCACAAAGGGTGCCGCCTTCTAATTGGGACGCGAACACAATGAGGTGGGCGCATGACCCAGCGACTCGGAGGAATTTCCCCACCCCTGCCTGCGTGTGGATGGGAACCCTGGCGATTGCTGTCGGCCCTGACAATAACCAAGTAAGGGGTGATTCTATTATTGCTAACATTTCCCCGATGAATGCAGCGACCAAGAGAAAATATCCCCACGCCGTGATTCATGGAAGGACACGTGATCACTTCATTTTGAGTATTGAATCAATCCGAGTCGTCAAGGTGAAAGCGCTCAAGTAGAATTAATATCTATACTTTATTCACCCTATTGAAAGTATATTAAAATCTATGGACTTAGGTCGGCAAGGAAAACGTACGCTTTGCCATTCGATTTATGAAGTAAGATTTATGATCAGACGGATAAATAACAGTCGAAGCGCTTTTCACATGTGATTGACCTTAAAAGTAAGAATTTACAGTCGAGAAATTTGTTTCAAGATTGTTTAAAGAGGTATGAATGGGATATAGTTGGTCAAAATGTATCATATAACTGAAAGGAAATATTATAGTTTTGCACTTAATTTGTATGATAAACTTAGTAGCATATCCAAAATATTAGAGGAGCTAAGCTGGAAATAATTCACGGGGCGAAGGTTATATTGTAGATTAAATCTCTTGCATTAATTGGAAGGATATCTCTTAAGCGATGATGTTAAAAATGTACCATATTATTAGCCCCATCGTACTACGGTAGGTGAGAGCATATCGATAAAATTAGAAAGATTAAGTGTAGAACAAATAGCTTGGAGATGTCATTTTTTCCACGAGGGATGAGGGATCAGAGTAAGATCGTCCGACAGCGGTAAGGGTAAAACTATTTGGGTAAAAATTAGTCTGGTGTGTATTCACCCACTACCACACACCCTAGCGGTGGTTTGCAGGGTACTAAAAATACTAAACGGTTGAAAATTCCTTATTAAGAAGCTCTCTTAATTTTTTAATAATGAATGCAATTTTTCATATATATATATATATATATATATATATATATATATATATATATATATATATATATATATATATATATAAGTCGTTTTAATATTGTTTTTTTAATAAAGGCCTTAAATCGATGTTGACTTCATTTTCCCCATTACGTGCCCAAAAGGATTCGCTTTAGTGAAATTTGAAAAAAACGAGTCGTAGGTTTACCACTCACGAATAGTATATGAAAGGAATAGGTTCGCCACCAAACTCCCAAGCCTCTCTCTCTGTGAGACCCTCTGAATGGAACCAAATTTAATTTACGGAAATGATTAGTACGGGGTTGTTCATTTTACAAACTTGGTACTCCGGGGAGTCTAATACTCGTATGAAGTATCCATTTAACCTTTTAATGCCTCTGGTATGGCAGAATCTCGGTTGGGAAGATAAACAGCAATAGCTAACTCATCGTTATTCGTGATTGGGTAAGTCTATATTTTACTATTCAAGCTTCCACAAAGGTTTATGACAATGGCTAATTGATCACAGCTATTGAAGTAATTGTTAGCTATTGGCTCTGGGCATTAGTTCATTCTCGGGTTGATAGAATTGCCGTATGTGATTTTTCCACTGTTGAGGTCACGAATTTTTCTTGGAAAATCGAATTCTATATGTAAGTTATGGTGCAGTGAATTTCCCTTCTCTTTATGTATTGATCTCCGTCCACAATATAGTGCGGGGATAAACCTACTCTACATTTACATGCACACAGCTCCTCGTACACCGCCGTAAGAGCGTGTGGCATGGGGTGTTAAATCATCAACTATAGGTGCGTATTAATTTGCAGTTGGCCATGCACCCCGGCATTCGTACACATATATGCCTATAGAGATCATGCAATATATTCAGCGTTCGGCTAAATCGTTAAATTTAATCCTTCATTAAATATGTTCGGGTACAATTGTTCGATTTTGTTATGATTGCGTGTCGTACAAGCAAAGAAAGGGTACTTGAATTTATCGGTTGCGATGCCTGTCTCTCTTCTTTTTTATCCCAGTATTCCAATCTAAGCATAGTTCTATGACAATTCAAGAAAATTCGAGTTCCCTACCTTAGATTCTTACGGCGGCTTGCTGGGTATTGAGTTAATGAAAAGAGAAATATATTATAATATACACACATTCAAACACGAAATCCCGCCATACGGCGAACAAATATTCATTCACATAGAAATAGAGATAAGAAAATAGGAAAGGAACACACATAAAGGGCGAACACAAGAGAGGTGGGGGGGAAGCGGATTTGAGCAGATCACAAATGCAAAAATATTTTCCTCGACCGGGACTTGAACACCGGATCTCTCCACTTGCCGGGCGGATGTTCTAACCACTTGAGCTATCGAGAAAATGTAGTTAGCACTGACATCTGCGATCTTATAAAGCGCCAAAGTGCTCCGAGAGCATCTGCATGATATTTTTTCTGGAGTTTTTTCTAATGCATGGTGCTTGACTTTATCTGTTCGTGTGCTGTAGTGCATGCCTGGTGTGGAACATCTCCTGCCACACATCTTCCCGTTGGCTTGCAGGGTATTGTAGAAGTAGATGAATCAATGGGCTCCCAACCTAACTCCTCCAAAACACCCATCACGTTTACTTTCTTCTCACTGTGATTTTTTAACAAATCATGCCATTGTTTAAAACATCGTTTCTCATACGGGAGCGCTAATATCATGCAGTTTGTTATTAGCTCGTAGTTTTAATCTTCAATGCTATCCTCGTGCTCCAAGACGTCCAATGACAAGCCTTTTTATACTTTATACACGATTTTTTTATGAAAAATTAAGGTTCTTCCGTGTCTTTGATTACAAAAATATACCCAATTATGTGCATGGCCCGGGACGACACTACGACGACACGACGCTACGATAAATATATTTCCTCGCTATTAGTTCAGCACAAACAATTTTCATTGAACGTACTTGAAATTCCTTAATCATTGAACCTAAGTTGAAAAATCTCTTCTTTCCTTTTCTTTCATCAGATATTTCCATCCATCCGTGGCTGTCCGATTGGCATTAGCTATTTCTAGTTCCTCGTAATTCGCATTTTGCATACCTCAGCATATTCCCCTTCCCCGACACCTTTTATTACGATGCACGATAAGACCGTGATGCCTCGGAGCAATCACAATTAGTTTCACTCGTCTCCTAATCGTAGGCTTCCGTTTTCCTCAACTCTTCAAATGACTTCTTTTATTAGTCACTCAGTCCATCCAAGAGACCCTCATCATTCATCCAAGGCACCATCTTCTCTCCCATCGCTTTTAATATTCTGTCCGGTGCTGCCTTCCCGTCAAGTCTCACACATGCATAAAAGTGAAACAAGTAGCTTTACTAATCTTTAACTGATGCTTCCTCCCATGCACTTGTCTTTTGTTAACTGCTTCTTTCAGTAGATAGGTAGTTTTCTTCGCGTATGATATTCTGTCTGTTCTCTCATGCATAATGCTTACATCGTTGCTTGTCTATCTCCATGAGCGGCAACGTACTATCAATTCCAATCCAGTGTAATTATATAATAATATTACATTTTGTGTGCTCCGAATTGGCATGCCAATACTCACCGAGACTGAACTTTATTTTTCGATTTAGTAAGACATTTATTGCCATAGGACGAGGATTTTGCTCATAATAAGTATAACAGGCAGCGAGTTGAATGTGTGATGCGAACGTGATAGATATAATAGACTTTGCGGTGGAGAATTTATTGCTGGTAACTTACAACGCAGAGGTGACAGTTCTGTATTGAAATGGACATTGGAGAAAAAACGTTTCATTTAACGTGAATAATTGAATGAATTGGTTGTTTGATGCGTGACACAATGAAATCGACTAGCTTTATAATAAAAAACTCTTAACTTTGTAATTTCACCGTCTTTTATTTAGGTACACGAGTTTCGACGCTCAAAGCCGTCATCAGGCAAACCTAACGATGAAGTTGAGCGTTGTAACCCTGGTCGTGTCTAAATAAAATACTGTGGAATTACAAAGAGATCTTTTTATTACAAAGATAATAACTGAAAACAAAGAACTTTGCTTTGATCTTCATTTTACAGGATATCTAAATCCAAGACAGATCTACTTTTCGCACTCTTCGTCCGCATGTCCACAGCACACTAAGAAAATAATAAAAATGTATTTATAGCTCTTGGTAAATGATTTTTCCATCGATCAACTGAGACTATTAGCATATGCATAGAAATTGGCATTGGCAGAGAAAAGACCGATCTCAAAACTAGTTTGTTTGTTTGACCTTGTTGCGCTCCTTAGTACAATCGCCAAGTTATACTGGACATTTTCGTTCGTGTAAAGCCCCTTCATCTAGTACTAAAGACACAAAGGAGGAGTGTGGCAGGGAGTGTTTGTATAACATACAATATTGCGTAAATTCATATAATTAACATGGCAAACACGACAAGCCTTGAAGAGTGTAAAAAAATTGGCCATCAAAAAGGTTTTTGTAAATTAATAAATACATATCATTAAGAGTTCTGGAAAACTGGAAAGTTACATGAGGGCAATGATGGAAATAAATGTTATGAACAGCTTTACTTGCATTCCGAGTATCTAAGCTCCCTCTGCGCAGGCAAGGCATGTTTTTGGCTCCAAGAGTGAGGGATATAATAAATAAAAACTAGACATTCATGTCTAAAATATTATCTGCTACGTCTTTACATAATCTTGCTTATCTTGAGTTCGTACGTTTTTATTCCATTCCCCAAGTAATGGGGCGAACCCCCGCATGGGCGCCATTACTCATTAAATTAAATTAAAAATTCATGAACCATGATGGAAATTTAAAAAGATAATAAAAGTGAACTACCTAACCAGTGAAAATGAAAACTCACTACAACCATCAAATAATATGTGAGAAAATTTTTCCGCAATCTGTTACCTGACCGGATAGAAAATTAAATACTCACTAATATATGTTAACAAATTTCACCTAGCTAGTATCTGATCACGTATGAGTAGAAAGTTTTAAATGATAAATTATATTATGCTTTGAAGTTATAGCTATACTATACAGGGTTCGTCCGGAAAAAAGTGTACTGATTTAAGTGTCTTTTTTGACAAAAGGGGAGTCGTCCACTACGAATTTGTACCTGAACGACAAACTGTAAATGCTGAATTTTACGTCCAAGTGCTCGACAGGCTTCGAAAACGAGTCGCCCGCGTCCGGCCAGCGATCAAAAACATCTGGCGGCTGCATCACGACAATGCGCCGTCTCACACCGCGCTTGTCGTGTCGGACTTCTTGGCCAAGCACGGCGTGGCAACGCTGCCGCACCCGCCCTACAGCCCGGACTTGGCACCACCGGACTTCTTTCTGTTCCCGAATATAAAGAGGAGTTTGAAAGGAACGCGATACGGGACTTTGGACGCCGTCAAAGAGGCCGTGACGACGTGTCTTCGAGAGGTTCCCGATGATGCCTTCGCGGGAGCCTTCCAGGAATGGGAACGCCGCTGGAACAAGTGTATCGACTCACAAGGGTCCTATTTTGAGGAATATTAGCTTAAGATATGTAAAAGTGTAATAAATTTTTTTTCTCGAGCTCAGTACAATTATCTTCCGGACGAACCCTGCAGATTCTCTAACAATTTTATTTGGAACCGATATTAATTAGAGGCATAAGTTGGATATTATGGGCCTAGTATTGAATCATCTCCAGCCATATACTAATATTGGCTTATGCTCATACATCTACCGTATTAATGTAGGTATGTACAGAAGTACAAAGGCAGAGGAAGGGCATAGTAAAATCGTGAGGTAAGAGCGGCTCCAAGAGACCAAAAACTATTGCGATAGGATTTAAAGTATACATCAAAGGGTAATGGGGATACTTGTCAAAACATTTGAAAGGGTGAGCTCGCAGAATGCCAACCATTGGCAATTAAGAATATGAGCGAAGCACAGTTCGTACCCAAAAGCAAAATATTATGCAACTACACTAGGAAAAAATCCAAATTAATTATAGTCAATCATTATGAAATACTAGAATAATGGGCCATTATCATTTGCATTGATTTTTTAGAGTTTTAGCTAGCTCCTGAATCCTTCAAACCATCAAACTCTTCTATTAATTCGTTCTCTTTTATCTGTCTGCATGGGCTCCTTTACCCCTTGCCCTATATTGCCCCCTTTCACTCGACCTAGATTTTGGTAAGTAGCAAGGCGGAATTCCACCACCACAAGAACATGCAACATAAAACGCTCTCCTACACAAGGTAAAGAATTTGACCCAACGCTGCAGGCAGAAGGAGGGCTCCCCCAACTACTTCCCCAATTACTTTCTGAATACTATATGCAATTGCTAAAGAATTTTACAGATTTTCAAAGGGTGCAATCCCTACAAATATAACCAGCCTATTCAACAAAATACAAGGCGCCGATGATATGGAAGTAAGAGAGCAAAAACTGTCACATGGCCACATTTTGAACCTTCCAGTTATTCAATCGTTTCATATACTTATTCCTATTTAGCATTTCCCAAGTCAGGTGGGTAATATTCCATCCCCAAGTATTCTTTGAAACACCTAGTTTTACATCCCCATTCAGACCCATTCCATTGGACAGGCCGATAAAACATACACACACACATACACTCACACACACAATCCGTGGCCACAACAATAAAGTACTCCATCAATAATATCAGTTGATCAAACGCTCGCCTCTTCGATCGTCGACCCCAGCGGGCATCGGCAGCCATGTTCACAATGTTCCTAAAAGGCCTGTATTGAGACCTCGGTGGCATCGTGACCACAAAGGCCACCATCCATCATCAACCATAAACACCAACTCATCGCTGCCATTGAAGCGCCCTGCCCTGCCTCCTTTAAAAGGGCCACCAGACGTCAATCCCAAAGGCAGCCGAAACGATACCGCATTCGAAGGGTTTGGGAGAGATGAAATGGAACGATTATCGATAGGTATCGAATGAAAACAAAGAAACGAAGTAACGTATGATATGGTGGGAGCGGGCAAAGCGTAGATCAAGATATCGACGCTGAAGACTCTTTAACCCCTTCTATCGATCGGAAAAGCAAGGGTCGGGGGAGGTATGCGGAAGGTGTGCTCGGGAATGGAGGAGGGGGAAACGAGGCGGAAGGGGGTAGAGAAATGACGTGGATGGGTGGAGGGGGGAGCCGGAGAAAGGGTGTATGGTAAAAGGAACAAGGCCCGCGCGAAAGGCTGCCAGGGGTACTGTCACGAATGTCCGCAGGGGGAGGGAGGCATTGGCAAACGAGGCACGGCGAATTCACTTCTCTCGGGATCTCGCTCTGTTAACTTTTACAGTAATTACCATCGTCGCTAATCACCGATCCTAAGGCTGGTTTGCAGCAGATCTTCAAGCCATCCTGTTCCTCGTCTAACATTTCATTCCCGGTGCCGACATTTTCCATCACCTACTTCCCGTAACACAGACTACCTCGGGGGCTTCTCCCTCTTCCATACCGGTCTTCACTGTCTTATTGAGGCTCTGGAAATGCACAATTAATTTTCACTTTTCTTCTGGCATGTTGTATTTTATATATACCACACTTAACTTGCAAATAACTTGTAATAATAATGTAGAGTTTTGGGTATGATACGAAAGAATCATTTTTTCAAGGTGGAAAAAATTGTGAAAAAGATTCTAACGTGAAGAGACTACAGAATAACTACTTTGAACGATGTGTCGTATACAGGTTAGTATTTGTGTGTACACGTATAAGTGCACTTGAGAAACTATATTACAGGAGAAAGATAAGAGTAAACACAATAAATAAAGTAAAAATTTAAAGAAAATACTTCAAAAGTTTAGGTGAAGAGAAGGGCGCTTACGAGAAGGAGACGGAAATTAATCGGGCAAATCCTGAGGCGCGATAGTTGACTGAATTTCATAACTAAAGTGAACATGGTGGACAAGAATTGTCGAAAAAAGCCCAGCATGAACTATGAGAAGTATATGTTGGATTTTTTTCCATTATGAAATAAAATGTAGAAAATAACTTTATATTTCAGATGTAAGAAGACATATGCGCAAGGAGAGTTTGGAAGGGAACGGGGTTATTTGGAGAGCAGTAACAAACCAAATCACAGATTGATAACGTGGTCTCAATATCCTAAAGCATCCTCCCCTCTATCAGTTTTAGGATTTCGTTACCTCTCATATTCTCTGCATAATTTTCCAAGTAATTCTTCATTCGATTTTCTTCACATATATTTTGCTTTTTCCAACCAACTCATAACTCATTTCTCGAAATCCTTACATTTTATGTATTGGCCTGCATATGTGTATGTGTACGATTGTTTTTGCATGTGAACTAATAGTTGTGAATACATAGTGCTGGTATATTACCCCGCCACACGCCTTTGGGGCGACTTGCGGGGCATTGTGTAGATGCAGATGATATACACATATACGCCTTATGCAACATGGGACATGACCACATTGTTATTAAGCTGGTCTGGGACTCCTGGAATTCCGTAATATGTACTTGGCTTCTCAACTTGGCGACTCGACTGGAGCTTCTCGAGCAACTAGAACTACTAGAGATGCCGAGGGATTTTCTCTGACAAACGGCACCCCGTATCCCCACTACCCTCCCCTCTACAACATCGATCGCTACTTTTCGAACCACTACCCTACATATGAAATGTTTTTATGAAACTTTTATTAACACGCGTGCTGATTATTTATATGTGAGCATCTCACTTTACACATGAAATGCTTCTTTCGCCGAGTTATTCTGGCTCTCATTTCCTGCTACCATAGATGTAATTAGACTGCAAATGTAGTTGAGAATTTCAACCATGGGCAGCTTTTCTTCTTCTAGCTTGATATTACTTCTTTCTTCCCCGTATGCGGTCCATTTCAATATCAAGGTTTTGTTGTTATTTATTTAGGATAACGGTGCAATGATGACTAATAGATGGCGTTAAATCCAATGAAGTCGGAATCACATGAGATTTTCCTCAAGTAAGTGGCAGAGACATTCGTATTCCCAAGGATAAAGTGAATGACCCATTGTAGTAAAAATATCGAAATAGAAAGGTTAGATTTGATTAAGCAAAAATACCTAGGCGTTACTCTTACTCACGATCTCTCATCGGTGAAACACAAATGTGTGTACGGGTGTCTGTTTTAATATTAGGTAACATACTATATATTCAAATTAATCATGATGTAATATGTCTAAATGCAATGCTGGTTCTTTGACATACACCCCCAGCCTATGCGGTGGCTTGCCGGGGTATTATGCTGACGTACAATCGATCAGTAGTCCTACTCTATACTTCTATTACAACGCTTAAATGAATAGAAATGTTTACGTATTGCCTTGGTCGGTTTTCGTGGCGACGACCACGACATTAAGGTGAACCTCACACACTTACTTTGAGAACTTCACAAAATTTTAAATCATCAAACGCTAATAATCATAAATTTTCGTAATAGCTAGTTACATAACGCGCCATAACACACGCTCTCTTGTCGGCTAACACCAGGGTCAAATGTGGACGTGTAGACGCATTTCTCATGGCATCATACTCCTCTGTCTGCATCGCAGTTTGCAATCAAGGATCTTCTGACCCAGCTCCTGTGATTCTCATTAGCCAGAGAAATCGCGGTATGAAACATGAAGGGCTGCGGGAGATTTTGGCACACCCTTCGTGTCAATGACGATAGTTCGCGCTTGCGGGAGAGGAGGCGAAGTTCTCTGATATAAGCTTCCTCCTTCCCACACCGAAACGCCAGTCGCACTCCGAAAAAATTCCGCGGGACTATGAAGTAATTTCTGCAATTTTTCTTTGCTCGTTTTCACGGCGAAAAGACATGCGAAAAACCAACGGCGTAGTGTTTGTCGGTTTTTGTTACTCCAATTGTTTCGAAGAGAGACTTCGAGCATGTATACTCGTACAATAGAGACGTCCTCACCGGAGAAATGGGTCCCCCGAGTAACCCGTAGACGTGTGACGTCTCGTAAGGGGCGGACTATGGGAACACATACACATCTTACGTTAAGGCTAGAGTGATTTCCCAATGAATTTAAAATCTACGACGACAACTAGACTAACAAAAATTACAAAAACCCTATGTTAACACGTGTGTACATACTGGAATAAACTGAACGCTGTTGCTGAAATTGTAGAGATTTATACATTAGGGTTCCCTCTTCGAGCAGAAATTATTTGAGAGATTTAACAATTATCAGCGATCTTAATCCCAAAGGAAAACATTTTTTGTCTGTTTATGAAAGAAAAATTTCCTGTGAACAAAATTTCATTGGGAAATTCACAACTCTTACAACATTTTTACTAGATTATCGAACATATGAAATTCAGTGACTTTCACTACTTAATAACAAACCAAACATAGGTATGTAAACTTTAAAAACGATTTGGGAGAATGGGAAAACAATAAATACAGTAACATCAATTATCTTCCAACATAGTTATGAGTTCCCGAAAATAGGAATATGAAAAATTCATTGAAGCAACATTGCAAGATATTCAAGTAACTGCAATACAACATGAAGCTTGACAGTACAAAATAAAAGCAAGCACATGCACCTCAAAAGTTGAAATTTTCAGAGCAGAACAGATATCTTTGCATGTCCTGTCGATCATTCGATACTGTACGGAAAATGTTTTGTAAAACTCATTGAAGCAAATCAAGGAAAACGATTCCGCAAATATTATATGTGCTCGTTGAGGAGAGAGACTATGATGAAGACCGTATTGGGGAGAGTGAGGGGGGTTTTGTGAAGGGGACCTCCAAGGGGACGGTGGAGTGAGTCACGACGAAAAGGGGAGAGTCGAAGGGATCGGAAGGGTACGAAGACGAGGGTGCGGGCGTAGGGGCAAGTAGGGAGCACGAGCAGTGTTGAGAGGCTTAAGACACGGCGGAGAGGTAAGGGATATAAGAAGACAGTTAAAAACGGCAAAGAATGGAGTGGCCGTGTTGGCGGAGGGGGAGTTGAGAGGTGGACGTCGAGGGGGAGGGAATAGGTGAGGAGAGAGAGAGAGAGAGAAGACGTTCGGACGGGTGAGGGAGGGGCGGAGGTGGGGTTTGGGGGTGGAGAGGGTACGAGAAATGGAAGCTGGGGAGGGGAAAAAGGAGGAGGATTGGGTGGGGGCGGTGAGCAGGGAGGGATGGGGTGGAGGAATAGGAGGAGGGCCCGGCTTCGCGTTCTGGAATCCTTTGTCCATCGGGAGGAGATGGCGCGAGAGGACGATGACGCAGGCCGATTCCATTGCAGTCCATTAGGCGCGTGGGATTGGAGGAGGAGGAGAGGGATGAGGGAAGAGGCAAGGAAGGAAGGGAAAGAAAAAAATCATATATGAAGATTGCCGGAATGACAGCGGCGGGCGTGGTTATGGCATTAGGGATGGAATGCAATAAGATTTCTATGGGAAAAAAGTATCGGTGGAATACGAGAAGAGGAGGGAGAGGGGATGCTTGGAAGGAGGTAGGTGTAGGTTTTGAGAGGGGGTGCTCTTTGGTCTTAGGATGTGAGAGCGGGGGTGGGCACGCAGAGCGGTTGATGAGAAATGTGGATGAAGGTTTGCGTGGTGGATGGATTTTTTGTTGGGACTGGAGGATTTTCGGTGAGAGGTTAGATTTGGAGGGTATGAAAGGGGAGAGAGAGAGAGAGAGAGAGAGAGAGAGAGCGAGAGAGTCTTGTGTTATGCCTCCCGAGTGTCTCGGAAGATCTTCTCTCCTTTGTGATTATTATTAATACTTATAAAAGAGGTTCGACAATGACTCGGCGAGGAATTTTAATTGACATTATCAAATAATGGCTTTTCCTTTTAAATGGGACGGGACACCGTGGCCGTATCCACGAACACCATTACTCGGACAACCAAACGGCTTTGGAGTTCCATGAAATCCTTTTGACGAGTAAAATGGTTGCACCAAGGAAAGGAATGCGCGCTGAACAAAAAATAAAGCTGAATTACTTTTAAGTGCTTAATGGACGTGGATGGGGTGAAAAAAATCTCTCCTTCGGCTAAGAAATGTGTGAACGTCGGTTTGGAAAGGCTGATCTGCCAATTATCCCTCGCAAACGCGCGATTTCAACATGAAAGCCATCTTCCACCCCCCCTCCCTTCTCCGTCCCTCTCCTCCCCCCATCGCTTCCAACTCCGCCCCAATCTTTTTATCTAAATGTATAAGTGTAAGGTACAACAATGGATAATTAAGTGGTGATATTTTACGGTCATAAAAGTTATTTCTTCGCGCATACTTCTCTTAAAATCAGAGCTTTTAATGTGTAAATACTGAGCGGTTGCGTTCATAATGAACCAGCGTAAAGTAATCTGTACCAGGTGAAAAGAGAAAAAAAAATGTACGCCGTCCCATCAGATTGAAATTCACAACAGTAAAACTTACGGAAATCAAACCTCCTTCATAGATTTTTTTCAATGGAAGAGGTGATGGCACCACCAATGATATTAAAAAGGAATTTTACACTAATTAACATTCAGTTTCATTAATTCAAAGAGAAAATTGTTGGATTTCATCTAGTTAGTGACCATATCCTGCGACCATTTCCCAGTTATAGTAAACGGTAAGTTAATGCTGAACTCTATGATTGAACTTTGGCTGGAAATGGCGCTAATTGTCGCAAATTTCCTATAAACCAAAATTAAAAACCAGCATAATAGGAGATAAATGTCTATTGAAATGTGCATCTTCAAATCAGTCAAACAGGATCTGATTCAAATATTAATTAAAATTGGCAATTTTCCACAAAATAAAATTTTTATTAATACGACCGGTTTCAATGTAACTACATCATCTTCTGGTTTGACCAGAAGATGATGTAGTTACATCGAAACCGGTCGTATTCATAAAAATTTTATTTTGTGGAAAATTGCCAATTTTAATTAATCATGATATTCCACCATATCACGCCTGAAACGTCTCTTTTTACTGATTCAAATAGTTTGATTGTCATTTAGGACTCTCCTATTGGAAATCTATCACATGTTTTCCCTGGAAAAGAAATAAGGAATCACATTGTCCTTACTTTAATGAAATAATTTTATGTAGTTCCTGGTCTGCAGTGGCTTAGACATACGGTTTTTCCCATCTTCTAGAGTGTCTAGTGCTAAACGCAGCTCAACCCATTAAGTCCTCCGATCGTCTGACCTCATCATACATTCTAACTGGTATCGTTTACTTCGATATCTAAACTGAATCCTTCCTTTAAATTGCGCCCAATAAAGATGTTCATGTTTCTCTCCACTTTTTCCATGGAATTATTCCCTCCCCCCAATTTATTGGAACACATTCCTTAGTTATTCAAACCGTGCAATTAATCTTCATCAATGCCCGCGCTTCACATTTCCAGTTTCTTATTGCTTTTTTATTTAATACTATCTCTGTCAATATCTCAGTCCATTAGAAAGAGACCACATATTTTTTTATGAAACTAGGTATTTCTTCTTGCAAATTCCTTTTAGATTTTCGTTGTAATCTTCCATGCTTTTTTTCCATTTCTGCTGACTCTGCCTCCTGAGCAGCAAAATAACTAACAGTTTGTTTAACTTCTGATTGCTTAACTTAATTTCTTTCTTTTGATGTAGAGAATAGTTATGATTTTATTTTTTTCCCTGGTATTCCAAAATGGTCATATGTGTCTCATTGCCACCAGTTAATTAGTGAGAAATAGGCACGTCAATCATCAAGTATTTGCTCATTTTATTCATTTAATTTATAAAAGCCTGACCAACCTCTGGATTCAACTCACACTATATGCATTTTTCTGTTTTAAGAATGGTATTCTAGCACCCCCCCCCCCCACATGCCCTTGCGGGGTATTGTGCGTGTGTAGATATATTAAGAGTCAACTTTTAGTGACCACTTATTCTTTTGAGTTTGCCAACTCAGGTATTTTAGTATTTGGTATTTTTTAATACCTTACAAGCGGCCGCTAGGATGTGTGGTGGGCGTAAATACACACCAGACTAATTTTGACGCGAGCATCAACAAAATGGGCATAAGTAATTTCACTGGAACGAGATTCAGTACATCCATTCTCTGTCTCATTTTGACGATTTTTCTTCCTGTGGTAACCTTGCTTGGCTATTTCTACTGTTCGTATTTATTTCAAGCATCTAATACGATTGTTTCATTCTTTTCCCATATCATATATCCATTTGGTGATGTAATCTATTATTCACACGTGCCCGATTCCCTCATTCACTATCCCGTCCTTTTCTGAATTTTCTGATATTAGTTTCAATATTTTCATTTCTAGTGAACGTAGTCTAGTGTATAATCTAGTGTTACTTGAATAGACATATTTCTTGTCGAGTCCATTAAGAACTCTGCTGTGTATACCATTATAGACCTTATTGTTTGTAGCGTTTTTACGATCGATCATTAGAAGGAATAGGTGGTAAATCTCTCAAGAAGGGAAGGTTAAATTGCAGGATAAATCTCTTGCATAAATTGGAAGCGGTTTTCTTTAACAAATATGTTAAATATCTGATATTAGCCCCATAATGCAACGGTAGGAGAGACAAAATAAGATCATAGAGATACAGAGAGACATTTAAGGTGTGTTTTTTCGGGGGGAAAAGCATTTTTCTCTTTCATTCTATATAGCCTATGCAAGTATATTTTACGTTGTCAATATTTCACATAACCTTAGTTTATTGTCCTTCTTGTTACGAGTAGATCGTTTCTTATGCATTCAGAAGTCTTCATAGTTAGATGAGGTGGCACATATACCAGTCGCATCTGAGTTACCTCAGTTCCGAGCTATTTTACATTATTATGAGAAGGTAATCTACCAGTTAAGATAGGTTTTTTGGATGGAAACAACTATCTAAGAAATATCTCGTGACTCCTAACAAAAACACAATCCAGCAACCTACTCTTTATCAGGTCTCTCTTCGTCTCTGTTTATTTTACACACTTATTGAAATAAAACGTGTTTAAAAACTTAATTTTTGATGCTAAATATTTTTAAATCATCCCCAACCAACACTTTAGAGGTGGATTGTAGGGATACCATGTATATGTATGCCTTATTACTCTTACTTACTTACTATTGCCACATATGGTCATTTATTCTCATCCAACTACTCAATTAGCTTTCGTGATTTTTTTTAAACATATTCTGGGCTCTACATTTTACATCTACATCTACATAAGTACCCTGCGAGCCACCAAAAAGGTGTGTGGCAGGGGAAATTTTAATACTAAGGCATTAATTCATTTCCATTGTGTGCTCATTAATCGTTTATTCTCTCTCCGGCTTACTTAAATATGATAGGGATTACTGAAAAAAAAACGAATTTTTTAGTTATCTCATTCAATATATGCTTATAGGAACGAAAAATGAACAGGATTTGGACGTGCTGTACTGGATTTCGTGAGGCTACCTTTCAGTAAATATCGTCAGAGGGCACGTCGGACGGACTTGCATAGCGCTAAGATGTTAAGATGTTAATGTTTAGTCAATCCATCATCCTTGAGGTGAGCAGAAAAATGATTACAAAATCTGGCCCAAACGTGACACCTTTAACTGCGCTGAAGAGCGTGAAATGAGGTACCACTTTAATCCAATTATTTGGTACTCCGATGTTTGACTATCGCGGAATGCTGGTTCAATTTCAACCATCGCTGACAAGCTTCACGATATGAGTAAACCTCCGAAATGGGTGAGCTGTCGTAGCCACCGAGGGGATTGAAATACAAAGAAGATACAAATTGGAGCGGACCGGGTACTCACGGCCGAGCCACTGAAAACTTCCATGTCATACTGTAGGACGGTAGTCCGCATGAAATAAGTTCTATCAAAAAGACTGAATTACGTCATGGGGAGATTTTAACCTCTGGTTTTATGCTCCAGAGAAAAACCTGGTCTGGCGATTACCAGAGAGATAAAAAGTTAGCAGTTTTGGAGAGCATTTGCTCTGGCCTTGCAATGAAAATCCAGTATACCGCCGCCTCGAAGTAAATACCTCAGATGGGATACTAAAATTTAAAAGTGGACACTTTTTAAATAAAAGTTCTTGTCGAAAAACACTTCAGTAAAAGGGCAGATTTTTCGTAATACTGCTCAAGTAGACGATGTTTTTAACGGTAAGATAAAATTTGTATGCCACTGGGAAATTTTTTCTGAAGTTAATAGGAAAATGGTAGGAAAGTCCTCCCACATCACACCACAAAACGAAAATATCAAATGTACAGCTGAATGCATGATCGTCTTTATTTTGGAGCGAAATGGAGACTGCAAAGTCTCTCTTCTACGGCCTAATCCCTCGTTACGCATCTGCAAGAATATAGCTATGTGTATCTATAGCCATACTATATATCTAACAATACATAGAGATATATCATTGGATTGTGTAGAACAATACAGTTAGATATATTAATGCAAGAATATATCGTAGATAGCTATATATACATATAGCTATATTCTTGCAATAATATATCTAACAATACATATACATACACATACAATACATACTTGTACACACAACACAAAAAAATTGCTGGTTTTTTTTTTAATGTGGTTGTTACAAAGAAATGAAATACAAGTGCGTAGAATATAGACTTCAGAAGTTCATAGGTTGAATAAACTATTTTTTTCTCATGACGGTATAAAACCAATATTTCATCACCATTTTTTATTATTATTCAGGTAGTCTACTGCTCAAGGAAGGCACTGGACGGACATAGATCGAACAGCAATAAACATATTTGCCTCTCCTAAGAAAACACAACCTTACACCCGACATTAAAATAAACCATTTTTTGATTCCACGTACATGTCAAGGTGTGGCAGACACGTCTCCGCAAGTGTATTAATGCAGGGGGAGAGTATTTTGAAGAATTTTAAGCATTTGTACGAGTGTAATCAAAAAATTATTTTTCCAGATAAATAAATAAAATCATGCGCTTTACTCTCATAAAGGACCATGTACTTCCTTCCTCCCTTCATTCCATCGAACATTCCTATTTTTTCTAACCCCTTCCTCGCTTGCCTTATGCTATCTCCTCCATCACAGTCTTCAACGACTACTGTAAAAAATATTTTGTAGCAAAAACGTTTTATTTACAACATAAATATATTTTTACTTATATGTTAGGAAAGCATTTGTCAAAATGGAATGGTAATGTGGAGTGTGAAAAACAGATGGAAAAGAGGTTGTAACTTAACTCTATTTTTTCCATCGGATGATGTTGCATTCGTGCTTTCGTGTTAAAATTTTTAGTTGTAAATTCATTTAATCTCCTGCGAGAAAATCTAATGCGACATATTGAACAATGAAAATGTTTTAATGATAAATATGGCAGGGTATGTATATTTAATCTGCGCTTAACTTAATTAACCGCTGTGTCCAAGTAGTTCATGATAACCACAATCCAGTAAAATGTCAGAAAACGTGTTTTTCCACTTAAAATTTTTCACACAAACCTAATGCATATATTGTTTTCTCCTTGCTTTTGTAATTTTTCTTTTGAATTAGGGAGGTATTGTGATCTCCTGGTTAAAAAATTACTTTCTTTCATTATTTTCCATGGATATTTTTGGGTAGCAGATCTTGCTGAAAAATCTCAATCGACACGTGGATTTTCATAAGCAGCGCCTTTGAACTTATTACGAAGTGAGCTAATCAAAATTTCCTCGCAATACTGTATTTGACTTTTACGATTTTCTTTAAATTTCTTTTCCTGTGGAACACATCCTATCCTTCATGGGCATATTTTCATTTAAGACTCTTGTGGACTCTAATGAAATCCAAGGTTTTAGATAATAAATCTGGTACAATACAATCACAAGAAAATAAAAAAGTGTAAAATATAATCACTGCTTCGAGTAAAAATAATAAAATGCTCAATGGCACCATATATTGACCGAAATATTTCAAATGGATGCATAAAAATATCATTATTTTGACTAGTTATAAGTCTTACAGCATTAGAAAACAGTAAATGTTTGAATGATATTACTAAGACGTAATTAGCGTGATTCAAGCGTGCCTATTTTAAGATTTGCTCATGCAGTAAGTAATTTATGGTCATTCTGTTTACTTCTTACTTCATCGTGTGATATTTTGAAATTCCCGTTTAATTTCAATGCTAAAGTTCTCAGAACTCAACTCAAATGTATTTTGACGTAAAAGGCTAGTACAGCGATTATGTAGGCTCCCATGGTGGTTCGTTATTGGGGTGCAGTAAAGTATTCACCGCTTCATCGCGAGATGGATGAAAGCGATGGAGCATCGGGAACCGAAACAGAACCATAGGATCCGCTATGAAATCTACTATATATCGCTTGTTATCCTGTAACCTATAGCCAGAATGCGTGGCATGGGACGATTTTATACAAGACATGCACATTCAAAATTAATTGATGCCTACATTTTAGTTGGACTCAAAATATAGTGAATACTTGCATTTACCTTGTCTCTCTCGAAATGTCGAACACTACGACCGTTACTGACCTGCAATGAGCAACATTCTTATGGAAACTGAAAACTTTTCCATGAAATAATGCTCCGTAATCTGAGGCCAAAACTAACGATTATTGATCACGTATCCTTGCTTAGCAATAGAATTCCCAAAATAGGCCAAAATGCACACAAAGAAAGACTTAATATTGAGAAAAACTGTGGGAAATATTCAGCCAAATAATTTCAATGTGTATTGTTTTCTGTCCTTCGTGTGCTTGACAACCAGACACTATGCTTTACCGCTCTCCAGTCATGCACCTTAACTTCATTTGAGAGAATATTTTCGTCTGTCTCGATTTCATGGTTGGAGAAAATCTGGATCCGCAGAGCGTAGGCTGCGGATGGCTGTCCGTTCTCATTTTGTGTTTATTTTCTGGTTCTCCACCACTTAAGCACTTAACGCCCGTTGGCTATTCTCCACTAAATCGGTCTGCCGATGCTACCCCTCTTGTCTCACCGAAATTCTTTTTCGACGAGAAGGGATTTAGGCCGTTTACGGCGACTCTACTCCAAGAGAGAGAGGGAGAGAGGTAGCAAAACGAGGTAAAAGGGTGTAATCTCTTGGAGGAGCCGAGAGGAGGAATTGAGCTGATAGAGAGCCCGACGACAGGCCGTATATTCTGGAATTGGCGAGGGTATAAGTGCGACCTTGAGGTGAAAACCATCACTTTTAAGTAAAACAGATTGGTAGTTGGGGGAAAAAAAATGTATAAGGTGAGGCTTTGAATCTCCATACATGAGAGTTCGATAAATACACGATATTACGAGGAAAATTATCGATGGTCTGGCGTAGGCGAAATGACGTGCCATTTCTTTTTACTCTCCTTAGGTCTTGTCGCCACCTTATTTTCTTTCCACTCTCCTATACAACACACCCCTTCACTTCTTCCCAATTCACTCTTTTCCTTTTTGCCCGGAAGCTCATCCTCTTTTCGAAACATTTTTGAAGGAGAGAGAGTCATATTACACTTCTTGTTCAGTAACCAGGACCACTGATTCGTAAGAGCACAGTGGAGACATACTTTTAACGCGAACGCTCTGCCGTAATTTTTCAGGAAAAAGATGGAGAAAAGCTAACTTAAATCTGTCGAGCGGGTACGGGAGAGTAGAGATCAAATTTGGTTCCGGTGCTGTAAATCCGAAACAAGCCTGAGCACTCAAATAAGCGTAGTTTTATAATCCGCACGAATCCTATGGAGTGGGAAAATTTATCAGAACTGATGCTTTGATCTTGTGGATCGGATTGTACTATTTAGTACATCTGCTTTGGCATAACCACAAGCACTCGTGGTGTTTTGCTGAGTAAAAAGTAGTTGTCGATGAGGTTCATCCTTACGTTTCCATTTGTCTGTAATATTTTGATTTCATTTATAAAATTTATTCTACCTAGCGTAATTGTAGCAGACTCAAATTTGTGAAACATTTTGACATTTTAAAAAATCTCTATTTTCCACGCCAATTCATTACGAACAAGCGACCAGTGCAAAGACACAATCACCAGGTACTTAATGCATGAATATTAAGTCGATTACAGACTTAAATAACTTTGATTATGAGCCTAATTATGAAAAAGTAGCATTGAAACGATCAAAGGTAATAAATCTCAACGGATAATTGAAATTTTCATTATTTCAGACTACGAGATTCGTTTTATAACCTAATTTTTTCTAACAAAATACAAATAATTGAATTGTTGAAACTTCCGTTACTTCTCAACATATTTTTTCGATAAATTTACAAAGTTTTCAAGGTGTCAACATCGTGATTACATGACCACCGAGAATTTTCCTGTTGGATAACCTCTTTTCCACAGAAAAATTGCATTGTCCAAGAAAATGCGCAGTCACGGACATGGTCTCTCATCTTTAGAAAAAGTCAAAAATCGTTAGGGTCGAGGTCAGGAAGGTAGGGATTGTATCGCCACACTACTTCAAAGCCGTTGTTGCGAAGGAGCTCCTGAGTTACTATCACTCGATGTGGAGAAGCGACGTCCTGATGGAAATATTCACGCGCAGCCACTCCCGATCGTTTGTCTTGACTTAATGATAGAAGGGTTGTCCTCAAAACATGTTCAAAAGATGCAGTCATCACCGTAGATCTTTTTAGGGACAAAATGATCGAGGATTTTCCCTTCCATGTCCCATGAAATGGCCACCATATTTTTCTCGTCAATGATCGACGGAACCTGCAACTTAATCCGTGGGTGTGAGTCAGCGTACCTCCAATGCGCAGATTTCCTGTTCGTTTCTAGGATTGAAGAACGGAATCCATGGCTCATCCATCGTTGCTACGCTTGATGCGAAGAAAGAATCATTCGTGGCATCATCACCGGTCACCATCTCATGAAAAATTGCTACCAGCGCAGCCTTGCGTTCGTTGGTCAGCATTCGGAGCACCCACTTTGAAGAAACTTTTCGTATTTCATGTTGTTCATGAAGAATTATGTGCACGGATACCATGGAGATGCTAAATTCAATAATTCAACTTCATCACTCACACCTTATCATTTATAACAAGTTGCTCGACTCGTGCAATTATGTTTTCGGCCCGGCTGCCCCGTGGCCGAGGCTTCTTGGTTTCATTGCCACACGACGTTCGGGTTTCTTTGAAAATTCGCACCCACGGGCACAGAAGACTTCTCACATTCATGACGCCATAATTGCAGGTTTCACTTAATGGCCAATGAATTCCGATGGATGTATTTAAATTTGAAGAAACGGATGATCACACGGTGTTCTTGTAGTGAAAATGCTTATCATTTTAGAGGTAGTCAAACGAACCCTGTCGATTGTACGTAGCAGATTACTCGGTCTTACATTTATTAAGAGTATCCGCGCATTAATTAAGCTTCACTATATCTTTCTATCTAATCCAAGTTCTGAGAAACAAACTGGCAGATATTTAGACTTAATCATATCTCGTACTTAGCTGTCTCTACATACGTCAGCCAAAACAATATTGTAAATTTTTGGAATATATTTATCTTACTTGTAGAAATCAATAACACTGCAGTTTTCATTGAAGAATTAAATAAATATTTTTTCAGTGAATTTTTTTAAATCTTTGTAAACGAAATATTGGTGCAAAAAAAGTGGATTGGTGAATTATCTTCTATTGAAATTTGAAATACTAAACGTTAGATACTTTAAATTAAATGATATCTTAATATTCCTCATGCGCCATCAGAATATACTTCTGTTGGACCACAAAAGATGTGTTTTCAATAAATCTCCGGGAAAAACAAAATAATATCATCAGGAAAAAACCATCTGGAGACGTTCTGCGACGAATCATCCCTATTTGGAAACTTATTTGAAAATTCGCTAGGTGAAATTTCGCTTTTGTTCGCAATCATGTTTTCATGTTCTAGCTAATTGATCTCGTATTAACTGAAGGAAAAGTTTAATTTGGGTGTTTCCATTTTTTTGAATTTGGGATGAAATTTGATGGTGTACCGCAATTGAAACCCTTTGTTTATGCCTCGAGGAAGTTAACGCGTAAGTATTTAAGTTTAGTCACTTCATTTTATGTCTTTTCTAAGGGAAAGTACGAAAATTAGAAATATTTTTCACTGAACATCAATAATTTTACGGGAAAGGGCAATTTCGTGGAAGTACTTAGGGACTTTTTTTCATTTTTAGGAATTTTTAATTCTAATTTTAGTGAACAAATTAACATCCGATTGCCTCAAAGAGTCGACTGATTTGAAACGCGTACGGATAAAACATCGATGACTACTTAATGTATTCTTCATATTTCTCATCGTCTAATAACAAACCTTAAACAATTGCAGAACATTGTATATTTATATCGCCTTTGAAAAAAACACACTTCCGTCTGCCGGCCAATCTCCAGAAAGTGCCCTTAGAAGGTTAAGGAACTTTAAATTGACATAACATCGAACGAATCACACAAGAGCTACTGATGGAAACTATTTGAGTGTGCAACAAGTACTTTTCTTAGGATTTGAAAATAACCAGAACAGTTGCATCCATGAAATAAACATTGGATTTTCGAGATTTACCCGATAAAAGAACCCATATTCCCTTATGAGGTTTTTGCTCAGAGTTAGAAACAACTTCAGTTAAAACTTTATGCGAGGTTGAAAAATCACTACTACTTGAAGAACGTCTGAAATAGGCAGATTGAAACATTGTAAATGACCTATGTGCTGCTGTTCCCTTCGGGTGAGCAACCCAACCCCTCTTATTTTATCGACACACCTGGTATTACGAAGCGAGATTTAGCGAAAAACAGTTTTAACTACTCGTTCGACGAAAAGTATACATATGTTAGTATATCTATACATATATATGTGTATATACATATATATATATATATATATATATATATATATATAGATATAGATATATATATATATAGATAAGGAAGCTGGGACGCTTGAACGCCAAAGGGGTTAACTCCGTCCGTCTGGGAGTAAAAACCTAATATTTCCATCTCTCGGTCCCATTCGGACGTCAAGACGCAATAACAGTAAACGGCAATCCTTCCGGTCACGTTTGCGCAGCAAATTTTTAAGACGATCACATTTTCCTTCACAGAGTAATGACTTTTACGTTGGTTGGTCTGGGTGGGAGGGGAGAGAAAGGGAGAGAGGAGTGGGAGAGGCGGAGTTGGGGAAGTGCGAAGGGGAAAATATATAAAGAAAACCCTCCCCTTCCGCATTACATCACCTACTTAGCGCCGCTCGTTGATCCGAGTACGCGAGACCTCCTCTCCGTTCGCGCCCTCCGTGCCCACCGTTCAATTGATTTCCGCCTCACTGGTCTGACTTACCGTACTTCGACCACGCACGCTGATGCGCGTCCGTCCATCCGTCCCGACCTGTTCCCGCTGGGGTCCCCTGCGAAAACATCGCATCCTCGCCCGCACTTTTTTTTTGTTTATATTCATTTCGAACTTAAAACTCCTCGCGTGGGCAGGGTAGGGAAAAGAAAATTCGAAAATAAAAAAAAAACAAGAATTATAATGAGAGAGAAGGCCCGAACATAACCCTGCCACTTTCAGCGTGAACGTGCGAGGGGCGTAAATAATTCCGTACCCGGCAATAACACTCCTTCACTCGTTAATGAAATAATAACGCATTCTAATGGAGTTCGAAAAGCATTTCAAAAAATCGTGATTCCCTCACCCTCGTGGTGGTGAGTGGTTCGCGGACCAATTCGCACGCCGAGCCGATTTTTATACCCACACAGTGTGTTCTCTTTTTACTGGTCTCGAAGTGTTGTCACTCGTAAACCTGGGACTAAGAAGGGATAAGCTGCGGAATATCCACGCGTCTAGTTTCTATGACAAACAGGATCTCTCGGCGACGGTGGCGTAAATTTTGTTTCGCCATCGGAAATACTTCCCCCTCTTCCCCCCCCCGTGAAACCAATCCCCCCAACCCTCTATATTTAACGTTCGTGGATGAAGGCCTAAACCGATTCTCGTATTCTGCATAACCTGTATCGTTAAGGAATTGAAGTTATTGCACGCTGGCGCCAAATCCCTTCCGAGACAGGAGGATTGCGGCCATCGCTCGATTAAACACCCAAGAAATCATTTGGTTGTCGCTGGGACCAGGGTTTAAAGCCCTCGGTCAAAAAATAGCCTGAGTTACATCAGTCTGAAATTACGACTCGCCATTTCACGTCAAAGAGAACTCCACCCACTTAGCAGGATCACGTGGAAAACATCCTCGGTACATATCGTCCAGGTTATAAAGACATGCTCCATCAGTTGCACTTACCAAAAAGCGTGGAGATCACTTAATGTTAAATGCACTACGGTAATACTAGTATATGTATAATATATATATTACTCACAAGTATATTTATTTAAAAGTAATATTTTATGCATGCATGTATTCTCATTTTTTGTCACCGCTCATATCAACACCGCATTTTTCTAACACTTAACTACGTACCCATATACTAGAGCGTGTACAAGAACAGTGAAGATAGTCACTGAATGACCCAAATGATAAAAGTTTACCTAGAAATAATTAAAAGAGCACTTACTCTAATAATTTTTGGACCGGAATTTTGTTTACTCCCGACCAGTAATCGTCGAATGCTTCCAGTGATGATTTCCAGTTGTGAGTGTTGAAGAGGGGGAACAGATTCATTTCCTTGCCAAATATATTGGGGTGTAATTTTGAACATTCTCTTCGAAATTTTGAAATAATTAGGGGATGACAGATAAAGCAATTCTGATAACGGTTAAAATAGGAGAGCAAAATTAGTCTGCGAGAAAGTATTACCACGTAAGTATTTATGGCGAACAAAAATTTTGATAAAACGTAATAATTTGAACTAATAAGACGTTAAAAATTACTATGTATTTTTTTTGTGCACGGATTCATTCTCTTAGAAAATTACACCCAATGCTTCTGAGCTTATTTAAATGTACTTACGCGTCTAATTATCGTGCCTATGATCGCGAAACTTTGGGATCCTATGGGATAGTGCGCGTACGGTTGACTATAGGAGATCAATTAATTACTCCTTCTTTGGTTAGGTTTTCTCATCGTTTTTTACCCACGGTTTTTTTCAACCTCTTCATTGGAATGGAAAGTTAACATGTAAGCGTTAGGGGTAGTATTTCCGTTTATATTTAATGTCTTAAACTTATATTTCCATTTTATTATTATTTTGAAATAATGCAACTACGAGTTCCCACATATATAAATCAAAGGAAGCAACTTAAAAGTCAGGGGCCATGTTTGAATTAAGATAAAGGAGGGTCTCTGCGATTTAACTGGAGTTTTTACTGCGGCGGTAACCGACTTGCCTATTACGCCAAGCAGTTTGCACACTTTTGTAAAAAGCCATAAATTTAACCGATGCTGCTGAATGACGAAACATGAATTTAAATATCCTTTCATTTTTCCAGGGATATAGTTTTGCATTGATTGCCTAGTGACTATTCTTCGGTTTCGACCCCACGAAAGGGTTTGCTACCGATGTACGTGCATTGAATACACCAGCCTCGTTTATTTAATTACCTTTCTCTTGTCCCGGAGCACGGGGCTTTATTCAATTGTTTTTACGATCACTTCCATCCGGCATTTCCCAGACCATTACTTAAACCGACTTGCTTCAACAATTTTTTTTTTCCTTATTCAAACCGCTCTTAAAATCCATATCCATACTTTCGTCACGTTCAAAACGTTATGCGCTACTCAAAGAAATGAGCCGAGAGGGAAAGAAACGGACATTTAACAGCAGGGATGACATGCGACGAGTAAGGGCAGCGGACGTTTTTCAAACGACCAATCTCTTTTATCTGTGGAGCCGTTTTTCCTCGAGCCACTTCCAAAGCTGTAAAAATACTAAACTTCAACGATGGGGAAACAGGTATGGAATGTAAAGCCTCTCACAACCAATTAGAGTATGGTGATGTTGGTAGTTTTGTGGTGTCTGAATACGGAAGGAGGAGTCATCTTGGATCTTATGTTATCCTTAGCCGACTTTTTTATGGGGTGAGTGAGAATATCCTCGACGTGGAGCTCAGTACTCGAAGGTAAGGAAAAAGCACACCTACTTCCCGACAAATGGTAAAGAGTGGGAGAGGTTTTAAGATGTTAGACTGTATCGATGCCCTGCGAGTATCGGAAGGGAGCAGATAACCAGGGAATTTGCATGATGAATACTTGCTTTTTTCATCTAAAGGATTCAATAGAGTTCAATACAAAATGATCAAATTTTTGATAGAGAGATACGACTATATTTCTCTGATTTTTTTTCTATCTTTCTAAAACGATTTTTGATTCGCTCAAAATGAAATGCATCGAGCAACTTCCTAATAAAATCAATCTCGGAGAATGCGATAAGATAAATATTGGAGTGGTGACGCCAAAGGAGAAAGTATTGAATATAGCTCTTGCAAAATGAGACGGACATACATCGAAGGACACATTAGAAATATTTATCATTTTGGGGTCATTTTTGTCGATTTCCATTTTTGCCATTTTAGTCATATTTATCATTCTTAGAGGTTTGAAGGGGAATGAGTTGATTTCTGGGACATCAATGAATGTAACCATTGTTCAGTCACGCATCTTAAGTCAATAGCGCCGGCTGTGAATTTGTGATACACCTCTGGTAAAATCGCATCTTTTACGAATGAGCCTACATTAAAGTTTTAAATAAACCTCTTAAACTTCCCAATCATCAATATTTTTCACGGCAAAAAATTGTTTTCGATGTCCAAATGAATGTCATTGTGAATGAAATTTATTTGGAATCTAAAAAAATGAGTGAAGATATTTCTGAGTTGTGAAAAAAAGAATTACTCGTATTACAAAAGGAACATGATTGAGATAAAAATGCAGCACAATTAACGTTCAAGTCAACGAAAAGATAATTTTAAATAAAGCAGTCAATCTGGTCATGCGAAGGATGAATTCAACAAACGATGGTAAATTTAAAAAAAAATAGAGACGAAAGCGTTCCAACAGATTAAATAACTTCATTGAAAAAACTTTTTCCACGACTGATAAATCTTCTGGTAATTGTTTCTGGCAAGAATCCGAAGAGTTGTATGGTGTATATTCGTTTAATCTGTAGAAGGAAAATCATCTGATTTCTTGATACCTGCAAACATACTTGGATTTCATTGCTCCAGCCTTAACAAATTTCTTAAATTATGTTTTGCTAACAAGGTCTTGAGATGACTCGAAAGAATTTTAACCTGAATTCCAACAAGAAGGCCGTAACGCAAGCTCGATATGAAAAATACAAATGTGCACCGTTCAAAGAAACAGATATGCCGGAATGAATACGTGTGTGAACGCATTTACATATAAGTGAACGGTAAGTAATAGGTTTGTAGATTTCCGAAACATCCGTATCTACCAACCTATTCCGAGGAGATATTGGAAATGAAACATCTTAAACAACTCCGCTTCACAGATATCGCAGTAAAAGGGGCCGAGAACAAGCCAACTTTAAATCCTTGGAAAGGATGTGCATTGTGGTGCAGTTAGTTTTAAACAATTTTTGATTTTACACACTAAACTAGTTTTCAGGTACATTAAATCAAATAATTTAAATTAATTAAAGTCAATTTTATCACCTTACATTAGTTTAGACTATGGAGGCAGGAAAAATGGATGAAAGGCGTATTGAGCGGTAGTGGAATGTTGAAGAGGGTAATAGAGGGGAGGATGTTGGGCAAGCGAGGAAAGGGCAGGAATAGGATAGAGATGTTGGACGAGATGAAGGAAGGAAGGAAGTTCACAGAGATGAAGAGGGACCTGATGTAGAGTATGTTGCTCCATTGTGTTTTGTTTGGAGCCACAAGATATTTATTAGACAGTTGTGTCCATCCAAAAACCTACCTGAACCGATAGATTACCTAATATTAATATAACATTTGGACACCGCGTGGGACACAAAATAGAATAGATAACACTAAAAGGACACATTGAAGATTATTTGAGCTTTCGGCCTTCGCTGAGGCCTTCAAGTCTGACTGAAAGTTCTCGCAGAGAAACTATGGAGTCTGCATGGGAGAGGAGAAGGTGCAGGGCATACTGGAAAAGGAATTAAGGATGGCGGTTAAGGGTGGGAATATTAAAAGATCGGAAAACTAGTACACATGCGGCTCTTGACAAAACACTATCTCCGTAGGTGTGCTGAAGTTAAGTAAGAGTTTCCATTGCACTGTGTCCAAGTCTGAATCAAAACCTGATAGCACACCGTTGTTCGACAACTAAATGACTCGAGCGAGTTCAAACCCGTAATGAAGGCGGATCAGATGTCCCACTGCCGCCGCTCTAAGCCCAGCGCCCCCAGTGTTACCAGATGGAACGTTACGTTGCCAGTTAACAGTGGCCACTGTACATATAATTTGAACGGCACACAAGAGAGCACTAAAATAAAATAGCTAACACGTAAAAGGACACTCATATTTAAAAAGGTTCAAGCTTTCGTCCTTCCCTGAGGCCTTCTTCAGATCAGACCTTGAGGTTTCGGGCGGAGGGAATATGAGGTCTAGGGTGGGGTGGCGCAGGGTATGCTGGGAAGGGATGTAGTGGTGACAGTTAAGACCGGGGATTTAAAAAAATCGGAACGCCAACTTGTGCGCGTATTCGCTAGTTTTCACCTCTAAGGTGGCCGAATCAGGTAGGGATTCTATGATGATGAGGGAAAAACACTGGTTAAAGGAAATTTTATGGGAGCTTGCGCGTGAAAAGATAGGAAGAAAATCAAGTCAGGCAGAAATACAGGAATATCGGGGTAATTCAATCGCCTATGTAGAATGAAGAGAATTTATGGCATGTCAGAAGGTAGATAATATTTTTATAATGTATCTTTTTATATACAAAGTGCTTTAGGCGCCATCTGACATTTCCATCTGAAAGTTTGGCCCATTTAATGCTAACTTTATTCAGTACCTTTTGTCGTTTGATCATAACTTGTGTTGTTTACCATGACTCGAACTTTTTGTCTCAGCGAAAGAATGGAGTTAACTCGTGAATAATTTCGTGCGATGATTTGCCCGTGCACGGTTGAGCCCGAAACAAAACAGCAATCCACTGTATGGGTCTTCCAAGACGAGCCAAACCCGACAAAAGGGATTTGTGCACGAAGCACATTAAAGCAAATGATATCCTGTTTCCTCAGAATAATGAAACATGTGTTAACCATACCGTTAGAGTAACGAAGAACCGTGAAATCTAAAGGGTGCACGAGCATTTTTTTGCCAGAAGTACTTGGTGGAATACGGAAAAAGGAGCGGCAACGAAGGATCATTCTTCATCATGACAATGCAAGCTCTCACAGATTGACTGAAACAATATCTATTTGACTGGCCAAAGAGTTGAATTGATGGGTCTTTCTCCTTAAAGCCCCCTGATTTATCACCAAATGAGTTCTTTTTATTCCCGTTTATCAAGAAAAAATTGCGTGGCTAACGTTTTTCGGCGCCTGAAGAAGCCGTTGATGCATATAAAACCGTGTTTTGGAGGTACCTTAATCGGAGTGGAAAGAGTGTTACGAAAATTGGTTACAATAAAGCCATTTTCAAGAATAAATTACTGTCTTTTCATTATTACGGTGAAAATATAAATAGCAACCCTCGTATAAACCATAGCTCTATCTATGTTGGTAGTTGCGGCCATCGAATACCTACGTTAACCGGAAGGTTACCTAATAATACTATATATTATTATTATTAGGTAATCTGCCACATTAGTTGTAACGTTTGAATAAATAGCATACAAGGGAAGAACAAGCACTTTAATATGTCTGTTACGCAATCTCTCTTATTTTACCCCGGTGATTGAATCTACCAATATAATTTGACCTTAAAATAACTTCCTCGGTTTTGCTAGAAAACTCAGGTGTCCACTATCTTTCCAATTCTCTGTCCGGCCTTCTTATTTCATGAATTAAGAGACTCACAAGCCAAATGCCTTTTATAGTATATGTATAGCATATATAGTTTAACCGAATTTTATCCACAACCTTAACAATAACATTCATAGCATTGCAGGTATAAGTGCGTACGATATATCGAACAAATGGTGACAAAAATTGATAGCTTCTCGAAATTCAACAACCGATAATGCCGACATCACAGTCAACCCAACGAAAGGTGCACGATGCACGAACAATGGTTGAACCGGCTCCAACTGAGATAAGTTACGATAAAAAACAGGTACAAAATCGCTCATCGAGTGTTTGCCGAGAAAATTTTGGAAATTCGTTCGTGTTTGCATTTGCACTTCTCGTTCAAAAATGATCTTAATGCTGTTGTTCCGTTAGACTAACAATTTTTGCCAAAAGAATTTTGGGAAAAAAGTGAGTAATGCGGTGTGGTCTAACTGTTGCATTCAATCCCTGAGCGGAAGTTGCATTTTCACTTTTTCTGCACGAAAAGGATGTTTGCATCCAAGAAAACTAGCCCAATCGCATGGACTGGTTTGGTTACTTGAAAATACTATCAGTAAGTCGTTTCAAAAAAATCTTGAGACATGTTCACGCCCAGAATGGGAACCTCAACATGTGATGACTGTTCCTGTGTTTGTAAGTACGTATGGAGTAAGTACTATGGAGTTCGTCAATTGCCAAGGTATGCTGTTTGTAATCATGTTTGTATCAAACACATATTTAGGTCCCCTATTTTGTACATAGTAACTCACGGATCATATTGTACATAATTGTTATAGATTTGAACACGCTTTTTAAAACTAAATAAATCGTTTCAGACACCATTATCCAGCTATTCCACTCCTTCACATCGAATACTATTTGCTTCCCTGCTAAACTCCCTGGAGAAGCTTCCTACACGCGTGGCAACTGCTTGTGCTTTTTCCTTTCCTAGACCAGAGAAATTGATCGTACTCAAAGATAAAATTCTGGATTTTCAACTTACACCTCCCTACACATAAATTCACTCATCCAATTGCCCCACCAATCCTACTACGGTACTTAAAGTACACTGATATAGGACCTAGAGATGTTTATTAATGGTCTTCTTATTCAGATGTGCTTCCATTTGATTAATGAGAGAAGATAGCTTTCCATATGGTGGCAAACGATGCAGACGGTAAATTTAAAAAGTCAAGCACCATGAGAGTCAAACTTCGAAGGCTAGACACGCATAAAAGTGTAATTATTATAGTTCATGACTTGAGGAATGAGAACATTAGTACTGACGGCGAACGCGCTGTTACACACATGTACATCGCTTTGGACATTTTCAGCCTATAAAATGAGCTCAAACTCACAGTGAAGCTTAATATTTCAAAGAACTAACGGAGTTTGTGTGTGTGTGTGTGTGTGTGTGGGTTTGTGTGTTCATATACAAATAAAAGATACCTTCTGCCTTAATGGACTGAATTCTAAATTACGCGTCCGGCGAGACTGACAATTAACTGCGGGAAAAACGTGACGATAGGACCGATGCTTATTTTACCGATATAAAACAAAAGTAAATTCATTCGGAAACCTTTTCGTTCCGTAATATCTGTCACTCTTTTCTTAAATTTATTACTGGAGAGCAAAAAAAGGTTGAAAAAAAGTGTTCTCTTACTTCATGAAACGACATTCTTCTGCTGAAAAAAAATTAAAATGCTCCAGTAATTAAGCGTAAGAACACGGGGGAGGAAGAGATAAGAGTGTGTTCGAGAGGTAGAGGAATCCAACCCTCCATCATAAAGTGCTATTCCTATGAGGGTTCCAAATGGTTTACTGAAGGAGACAACATGGAGAGGATGGGAAGGAGACTTTCACTCTTCTCACGCCGATTTTTAACGCAGAATGTTCATCTACATCTACATAATACCCCGCAAGCCGCTGCAAGGGCGTGTGGCGGGGGGTGTTAGGTCACCACCCAAAAGGAATAAATAAAATACCGCATTTAAAACCAACACACACATGCAAACCCCAATCCACAGCAGTGCACAAATTCGTAGAAACATTCCATCGTTCCACGTGCATGAAAACACACATCTACCTCCCTTCACTCCACAAGCATACAAGTACATACGCTTAACTACAACAAATAATTGTACCCCAGGATGCAGCAAGAAATTTATCAGGAACGTGCAAGCTAGATTTTAGTAAGTAGCTAGGCGAAATATCACCATCACAAGAACGTGCTACATAAAACTCTCTCCTATCAAAAGTGAGGAATCTGGCCCAACGCTGCAGGCAGGAAGAGGGCTCCCCCACGGAGAGGGATAAGGGATGGAAGGGGAAATTTAGGGTACCAAAAGCAGAGCAAACAATACTGTAAACAGCACTACATTACTTAATGGCATTCAAATGCAGTCATGCGGGAAGGGTTTTGACAACAACAAACAGGAGGTTAGTGAACGTGCATGCAATTGAGTATAACTAATTGTTACCTAGACGCCGAGGGTGAAGTTGGAAGCAGACAAGTGGCATTTCAATGTTTCATTCCAACTTCCTCTGCATTGAAAATTCTCTATTCTCTCTTCCTCTCACAGTAGTAATAGAATATTTAATAATTTTAATCCACGTGCCTACCGCGGATGCTTGCTAATTGAAAACACGAGTCATAATGCGTTGGGAAAGTCCAGTATAAAGATCTTCTGGTGGAATGTCAATGCTCAAACTCAAAGGCTGCCTCTCTATCTCCATTTGCTTCGTGTTGTTTTGGGAACAAAAACGTTTCCGTCCACTTATGAGAGGAAAAAATTCAAATATTATCGGAGGGTATCATAAAATTAATAAATATTTCTTAACATTAAAATTTAGGTTAATAGTCTGTCGGATAGATGGTCAAAACAGTTTCACAAGAGATTCAATAAATGCAGACTTGTGAGAATGGTGTAAAAAGTGGCATTATTTGCCACTTTTTACAAAAATACCTAGAATTTGGGATGCATGAATTGGACACATGTTTACAGCGATTCCAGATATATCAAAAACAAAAGAGAATTTCAAATTAAAAAAAAAATAAAATATTTCATATTTCTTCTAACGGAAAGTTTTCAGCATAAGTGAACTGGGGTAGTATGCATGTTATGTTGCGCGAGACACGGGCCACATATAACATATTAACCGGCCCTGGGTCTAAGATTCAGTTATTTTGATACGACAGAATATAACACGTTTCGGAAATAGGTTCATTGGTTAAAAATCTTTACTTTCAGGCTATTTACTTCTTATCCTCCTGATGTTCATTATTGTTTTGCGCTGGATTGTGAAATGTTATCAGAATACGAGTACCAGAGTAAAGGTCATTTGCATTCATCTTCCGTTAAACAGATTTTCTCCATAAGATACGAAGAGGGGATCGCGAAAGTAAAACGCAATGAATGAAATATTTGAGAAAGAATAAAATATTCGCCTTTGGAAAAACGAAAGAATGTGGGCACCACTTTATTAGTCCATTTTTCAAGTGCACGCCAATGACCTACATAGCATTCTCTGTTATATTACACCTCTTTAAAATCCTGGCGATATCCAGAATCTTTCATGTCCCGTTTACATGGCTAAGAATCATTTTTTTTTATTATAACAGGTTCGAGAGCAAGTCTTAAAAAAATGGAAGATACTGAGAAACCAGTTGGGATAGATGATGCTTTTACACTTATAAATTGATGGTGCGCTTAGAATCTTAATATATTTAGGAAATGAACGACCTCTTAATGTTTCACAACATCCCATAAAATCTTGACCAATTTAGACGCACGCCAGTATCAAAAGCAAGGGTGATCAAAAAGACTCTAAAACCTTCTTTTCTCTTGAACTTTATTTTTGCATTCTATCATTTTTATATTTATTCCCTGCACATCCCTCCCTGCTGTTGATGGTATCTCGCTATGGGCTATAACACTGAAATCGAACTCCAGTGGATATAATTTCAAGAAACTGCTGCCTTTCCTGGATTGTTGGGAGAAAAAATTCTGGAAAGAGGCTCTTTCACTTCAAATCGCAAACAGTTTGATGGCTTACTTTTTATTGGAGTATTAAAATAAATCTTTGAGATCCTTGCTAAATGTCCTGTTATTACTGAACTATGGCGAAATGTATTAACTGGAGTATGAGAAGAAGACATTTGGAAAGTAAAAATACGCTCCATTGAATCACTGCATTTAAAATACATATCTTTCAAAAAGTCATATTTTTTATGTTCCTCAGACTTCTCGTGTCTGTGGACGTATGCAATATCCACGGCTCCGCCATTTCTTTTTTTAACAACATTTTTATGCTTAATTGGCAGACGGGTCTTAAAGAATATTACTCATAAAATACAGTGCATGCTGAAAAAATCTGCTCGCCTATATGTTTCACCCACATGATATCCTTAAAGTCACCGCTAGGGTGCATGGCAGGTGATGATCATACAACTGGCATGCGAGATTAAAAATTAAGTTTTACTTATTTGTTAGTTTCAATAAATTTGTTAAATAATTCAAAGGATTTAGAAAATGTTCACTACAGGCACATGCGCTACCGCATCTAATTGTGATTACCGCTTTATACATATTAGAACACCTACTAGTAAGAAGAAGAACAATACACTAACATATATATTTGTTGGGTTTTCTACCAGTTAAGGTAGCATTTTTGATGAGCACAACTATCAAATAAATATCTTATGGCTCCAAACAAAACACACTCCAGCAACCTACTCTACATCAGGTCCCTCTTCATCTCTGTCTACTTCCTTCCTCCCTTCATCCCGTCCAAAATCCCTATCCTATTCCTGCCCTTTCCTCGCTTGCCCAACTTTCTCCCCTCTAATACCGTCTTCAACATCCCACTGCCGCTCAATACGCCTTTCATCCATTTTTCCTGTCTCAATAGGATTTTTCCCAACAAACACCTCTCCTCGCCCAACATGCCTAGTGCTTCCTCATTTGTTTTGTTTTCGGTCCATTTCACCTTCTCCATTCTTCTCCACACACACACACACACACACATTCCAAGAGTCTCCAATCTACGTTTATCCCCCTGCTTCAGTAACCACGTTTCCGCGACGCACATATCTGCGCTGCTCCATATCAAAGTTCTTACGAGTCCAAACTAATGTGAGACGATTAAATTGACTTTTCTTAATTTTTGGTAGTCCATTTAATATACCTAAAAACTAATTTAGTGTGAAAAATCAACAGTTGTTGAAACCAACTTCACCACCATGCAAATCCTTTTCAGGGATTTTATGTGAGTTTGTTTTCGGCTCCTTTCCTAACCACTTGAATCACTTCTTGAGGATCTGATGCTCGAACCCCCTGGCACACCTTTTTAGTGGATCGAGGAATATATTTTTGCAGATGTACATATGCAATGACAGCATACTAGGCTATTTAGAATGAAAAAAGAAAGATACCTTCTTCTCTATCATGCTTTCCCTTTCATAGTTCTCCTGACCTATTACAATTGTGGGTAAAAAGAAGTGGTAGAGGTGTCTTCACAACGAAGTCACTTGAGTCAACATTGATGATTTTCATAAGTTTGAAATCGTTTCTATTCACGACGCGTGCTTGCCCGCAAATTTTCTTATGTGGCAAACTGATTATGATTAATTTCAAGAAACTGTAACAGTAACTTTAACGGAGTCACCCGCTATGTGTGCATTATAATGCAACAATTTCAGAGAGTAAAAATCATTCGCCTTGACCGGGATTCGAACCCGGATCCCTCGATATCCGGCCGAGTGCTTTAACCAATTAAGCTACCGAGACGTCCTCTTACACTCTGAAATTTTTTGGGGCTTTAAAGGAACAAGATGTTATGACGAAATACCGTACATACAATGTCACAGGCATTCGTAGTCGTCGCGTCGCGCACGACTACGAATGCCTGTGACATTGTATGTACGGTATTTCGTCATAACATCTTGTTCCTTTAAAGCCCCAAAAATTTCAGAGTGTAAGAGGACGTCTCGGTAGCTTAATTGGTTAAAGCACTCGGCCGGATATCGAGGGATCCGGGTTCGAATCCCGGTCAAGGCGAATGATTTTTACTCTCTGAAATTGTTGCATTATAATGATTATGATTATTTAAAAAAATTACAAACACACAAATCCCCACAAGTCATCACGATGATGTGTGGCGGGGGGTGTGATGGTACCAGCCATGCATGCACATATGCAAATCCATGCATGCACAAGAATACATCATACAATTATCATGGTTTGTCTGATGAAACCACTGTATTTTTCTGTTTAAATTATAATATTTTGGTTTTTTGGTTCGATTTGGTCCAGTCTCAGTATCGCCCGAGGTAAGAATGAGGAACTACTTGAACTTGTGAGTTATAGTATCTCTCTCTCTTTTATTTCATCCGGTTTCGAGCATATCAATATTATTTAGAGCGAAAATAATTCCATCGGCGTCGAAAACTTGCTCTGGTGTGAGTCTACCATTCTATAAGTCTTCATCTTGCCTGCTTTCTTCTTGAATCTAAAATGAAAATTAGGTAAATCATTTCCCTTCTCTAAAATCCTTGCTAAGGATTTTCATTTGCTTAACAGAAGCACATGTGATACCATTTCCGTGGATCGAGTCAAAATATGTCAACCCCGTTGACCAAAACGAGTTTACTGCGCGACACTGATTCAAATGTCGCCACCGTGTGGGACCCACGGAGAGAGTCTCCACCCCTTCCCCGCCGACCCCCACACCCAATTCCACCCTCGACATTTTAGCATAGGTTAGGAGAGGGAGGGGAAGGTGGTTTCGGGAACGGGAGAGAGGCGGGAGTGAGGAAGAATCTTCGCGGGAATGGAGCGGGGTGAGAGAGGGAGAGGACGGAAGGGTGGAAGGAGGGAAAAAGGTAGAAGGGCGATTCGGGGAGAAAGGGATGGAATGGAGCACTTTGATTTATCGCGCCATTGTCAGAATGTGGAACAGCAGCAGCGGCCTCCGTCAACGGAGGAAACCTTACTCTTCCACCCTTCTCCTTCCTACCTCGCCTCCTCATTCGCCCCATTCCTCCCTCCCGTCCTACCTTCCTCCCTCCCTCTCTCTCTCTCTCTCTCGTAACTCTTATATCTCCTCTCCCTCTTTCTTTTCCCTTCTGTCGTCCTTTCAACGTTTCCCCCATCGAGGATACAGTCGCGTCGAACGTGTAGGCACCTACCGATATCGAAACCGAGAACCCGCAACACAGAATGTTTAACTACGATGACCTCATAAATGGACACTTAAAAATTACGTTCGTAGTTTCTGCACGGATTTTTCCGAATTTTTCCTCAAAAACTATTTTTCTTGCGATGGAAATTCATTTCCCAGATTTATCATTTTTTTATTTGTTAAAAGGCGAATAATTATTGAAGAAGTTCCGAATTCGAATTATTTTTAATTGAGATAATGATCCAAAACCTTCGTTTACCTTTACAAAATTCCTGCCTCTAAAAATATGTACACAAAATAGCTCTTTGAGTACACTTAAACCTCCCCATACAGAATTCGAAGATACATTGGCAAGTGAAATAAGAAAGACTCGGTCTAATAGATTAAGTTACTTCTCCAAGATCGTCATATATTTTATATGAACGGTAGTGTTAGTACGGTGCATAAAATACTATATAAATTAATTAGTGGTGTTGGAAAGCACGTACATTAATAATCAACTCTTGCGGAAAATGTAAAAATTGAAATTGAAAATTTGAAATTGAAAACAAATGAAAAGGGAACAATATAATACGCACCGATAAAAATAGGAGCGTTTAAGTTAACAAATGTTTATAAGACGATTTTTTAAGCATTTGATAATCAATCCATAGATAATTACCAATTGTATTGAGTACATTTTCACCTTGTTTCTTAATTATTATCCTCTTCCTTGAAGAACGGACACGTTTTATCTTTGATCATGGTCGACCTCTCTGAATTTCGAAGCGCTCAAAAGTTCAAGTAACATGCAAACTGAATCGAGCATGATACTTAAGTTCTTTCAACCAAAGAGGAATAAAAAAATAGAACACCAAACTTGGAAAATCTGAGAGTGTAATGAATAAACACCTCCTTGGCCATTTGACACGACCTTAAGAAAGCCTGCTTATCAAAGCAAAAACAGGAAAGATTAACCTACAAATAAAAGTTACATGGTTTACGGTCATTTAACTTTCCATGACCTCTTTCAGTTATGACTTTTTGCGTCAATGAAATATTCAGTTCATTTGCACATTATTCAGCAGCGGGTAGACATGGAATCATCATTTAAATATAGATGAACTAGATTTACTCGGAATATAGTATGTCAGTCGATTGTACGATGAATTCTTTCGGACCACTTTTGGAAGAGTTTAAGTAATTTGGGAGGAAGCGTAGAAATTATATGAAAAAAGTTTTATGGAATCTGAATCGATAACTTTGACTTAAATGAGCATCAAGCAGTTGAAGGCTTCGTAAATTAGCTCCGAAGGAAAGGGACCCTGCAGGCTTACGTGAACATGACATCCGTATGGAATACCGTTAAAACGAAAAGAATGCCTCCTTAAATCGTTTGAAAAGTCTGAGCGTCGATTAAACGCCATTAATGAGGGAACATAAATAATTAGCGTACGTAAAGCGCGGTGCGCTCAAGTTGTCAGGCGCGCAGCTTCCCTCTTCCTCACGTTCCTTTGGGTAGCCTAACCTTCTAGGATCCCCCCATCCCTGTCCCACTTGCATCTCTCCCTCTCTCTCCTCTCCACGTCCTCTTCCATTAGGCTCCCGTCCCCCACCGCTTCTGTTCTTTCCAACCCCCCCTTATTCCTTGCATTCTTACACCAGCGTCCACCGACGGGTGGAGGCTGGGAGGGAAATGCCACAGTGTAGGTTCGGAAGGGGGTGTGGTGTGAGGACGTCTTAGGGGTTTGGGGGAGGGAGAGAAAAGGGTAGGAGAGTGAGTGAGTGGTGTGATGAAGAACCACGAGGGGAGGGGATGGAGTAGAGTGACCGGGGAGGGTGGAGGGTGGAAAGGAGAAGATAATTGCGAGAATTCCGGAGTGCGCATTCCTCATTCCTATGTTCAACTTTTATTTAGTCCTTTTGAGCCCTCATTCTCTACTTTCCTCTCCGAGCTTCCTCCCTCTCTCCAGCCTCTTCGCCGACCCTTCCCTCCCTAGTACGTGGAATGGACCGAGAGGGAAGGAGAGAGGAAGAGGGAAAGGGCGAAAGACGGAGGTAATCGGCGACACGGGAGAGATGGAAGGGAGAGAAAGAGAGAGAGAGAGAGAGAGGAGATGGTGAGAAGAAGAAGGGTCGGGTATTGGAAATAAAAGCACGGAAAACAAAGGAGAGGCAATGAGTGGGGATATCATGCTGCGTTTCTTTTTGCAACTTGTTTTTATCCAATCCTCTCTCTCTCTCTCTCTTTCGCCCTCCCGCACATCTCCCCTCTTCTTTGTTACCAATATGCTTCTTGAAGTTTTTAATATTGCACAATATTAGGCACACCTTCGTATTTTTAGGACATTTCTTTTTTCCGTGTGACCTCTTCATTATTTAATCGTTGCTTCGAAATAAACAATGTTTTGAGGATTGCGTCAATATTTAAACAAAAGTAAAGAGTAATTGTCTTGTGATTTTATCTAACACTAATTTTCCTTTCTGTTTGATTCTTAATTGTAATAGTATGATACTTGAATGTCAGTGTGACAATGTTAGTATCTTGGTTTTAATCTTTCGTTTTTCCTCTAACATTATTATATGTGTATGACAGAAACGTATTCACTCCATTCTTGGTCGAGAAAATGAATAAGAAGTAGATTCTCTTTTCCTAATTTCGTCTGTCGACCATCTTTGGCTCTCACACTGTTTCCTAGTGAATAGGCTCCCATTTTATTACACTTGGTATCTCTTTTGGAGGAAACCAAACCCATCATAGTCAATTGGTTGCCCATGCTGAGGGCCAAAGCTCGTACCCCGAGTGATGGTGAATTTTTTAAAGTTTTTGCGATCCTACTTAGTGGCCAATTAGAGAGAAGTTCCAGTGCATAATTCCTTAAGTCGTAGAGAAAGCTATATAGTGCATTCTTTGACGCCTTCCATTGCATTTTGCTGATGAAGGGGCTCTCACCACTCTTCCAACGGTCACAGGAATTCCACTGACCGCTAACTTACGCAACCATCTTTAAATCCATTTCTTATTACTGAGTTATTTCTGATTCACATGAATGCCTTAGTATTCGCTGACAGCAACCCTACTACTTTTACGAAAAAATCAAGTCCCAGTAGGCTAAACGTTCTCCAGTTGAAATGGATTACGTGAAGCCCTTGGAGGAGAGTGACATTGAAAATTGCATTATTGTTTTTGAAGAAATTGAGCGACGAGCACGGCAAACCTGAGACTCACAGTTCAAAATGAATGCAGATTGGTGACTAAATCATGGAAGTACATTTTGTAGGACTTAGTGTATTCATATAAAAATTTACTTCATTCGCCAAGTTTTTCGGTATTCCGACACGGAGGGCAGCTTATTCGACATATACTCTATTCCCCGATGATGAGGATTATTATGCATTAAATATTGTATAGTTAATTTAAAGTGGGACAAAATATAAATTGAAAGCATAAAATAATAAAACTTTAATGATTTTTAACGAGGAGTTTCTTCGAATTCAGCTTCATCAAATACAAACAGAACCTACTAAATTTATCTCCTGGAAGATGTGGTGATAAAAATACGAATATGCTTTGCGAAAAAGTGCAACGGTGGAAAATATTAAGATGATAATACGATGTGACCCATAAATAATGAATATTTAGATATAAAAGAGCACCTTCTATCATGATAATTCCATTAATTTATTTTTAAAGTCACGGAAGCTTTGATTAAGGAATTATAATTTTTTGACATCTGTCAATGGTTCTCCAATCCGTTCTGTCAATCCATTTTGTCTAAGAGAAATGTCTTGGAGCAAAATAAGTTAGAGAAATAATTTTTCATTTTTTGTAGGGTTTAAAAAATATTAGAGTGTTATGATAACTTCTCAATCAATCAACTAATCAATTTTGCCCAATTTTTACAACTTTGAGTGGTATTGAATTGAATGGTCCTTAATATTTCTGATGGGACAGCATTCATGTAAACAATAAAAATACGAATCTTGTCAAACCACATAATCAACTATTTTCAATTAAAACCTTAACCAGTTTACTTATTCAAACATAAGCAAACAAATTTTCTTCGGGATTTATTATTCAATCTATTATTTGCAAATATAATTCTACCCATCATTCATCAATTTTATTTCAAGCGAAGTATATAAGAATATATCAATTAAGACAAAATTCTAAGAAAATCTTTCGAAAATAATCGCAGTAATAACTGTTCAAATATTAATTTTCCGCCTGAATTGCCGTGGTACATCTGAGCACATTGGCCATTTACATATACCGGACCAAATTTCCTTTCCTGAAGAAAAGTTTAAGAGACTTAATGCAACAATTTCAGAGAGTAAAAATCATTCGCCTTAACCGGGATTCGAACCCGGATCCCTCGATATCCGGCCGAGTGCTTTAACCAATTAAGCTACCGAGACGTCCTCTTACACTCTGAAAGCACTCGGCCGGATATCGAGGGATCCGGGTTCGAATCCCGATCAAGGCGAATGATTTTTACTCTCTGAAATTGTTGCATTATAATGCACACATAGCGGGTGACTCCGTTAAAGTTACTGTTACAGTTTCTTGAAAATTGTCTAAGGTATTTAAGAGACTTATTTTTAACGTTTGATGGATACCGAATTAGTTTACATGAGTAAAAAATGAAAGAATCTTGATGCGTACGAATGTTATCATTATTTATGTTAATAATTTTAACAAGATAACTAAGTAACAAAATAATGTTAATCGTGAACTGTATATTATTTAATACTTAATCGCAAACAAATATGACTATCACGAAGATGAGAATTAATGAAAAGAGTATATTTGGTGTGGATTGAGGCATATATGATAATGAAAGAAGACATACCATTGGGAAATTCCACACAACTAACAAGGTGACTAGTGGAATACGTTGGACATATGTCAAAATAAAATTTGCTTGGAACGTAACTTAGGGTGAAGTAGAAAAGGTTGTTGTTTTCAATGGTATGTAAGGCATTTGGATAATGTCTGGACCGGAATTCTCACGCAAAAGGGATAAAACAGCAGAAGTGCTAAAGGAAAGAAGGAATACCTGAAATGGAAGTGATGTCCGATTAATTGACATTGAAAAAAAAAAGATTAGATAATTTCAGTCCACAAAATTTGGGCATATTTAAAAACAAGTTTTAACAGAATTTTAGAACTTTAATCAAATTAATTGCGTACATGAAGCAACTTACTTTAATGTTCAAAAATATCTTTCGTACATAGGGAAAAAAATAATGTTTCATCGGTAGGGCTTTTTTAATGACTATTTTGAATGAAATGAAGTAAAGAATCCAAAGGACAGTATGAAACGTGAGGGCAGAACTCATTTCTTACTAATCCTCTGAGATTCGAAATTTAGTACGGTCAGAGTAGTTATTTTCTGCGTACCACCCGTTGTTCACCATGATGATCAAATGACCGAAAACACCAAGAATGGTTTCAATTAAAGAAATCCAGAATCTTCATGAAGATTTAACGTCAGCCCTCAGGTCTATAGCCGAAAGCTCCGCTAACTGGTCTACACCTCCTAATGAAATGTTTACATCTCGATTCTTATAGCAAAGCCTAATGAGTTGTGCCCATGCGTCGTCCAGCAACTTCATCGCGGAAGGTTCAAAAGTCATAGGATTAAAGAGATGGTGTCATTCATAGAGAAAAGAGGAGGAAAGAACCTTAGGGGTTGAAAGGAGAAAGCAGCGAGAACGAAGAGGGAGTAATGGGAGATATCCATCTCGCGGCATGAAATACATACGGCCAAGAAAGAGCTTGAAAATGACGTTGGTAAAATTTGGTAGAAATAAGGATTTAAAAAATTGGCACAATTAGGCAAGTCAGATTCAAAAAATCAAATAATGTGACAGCAAACTCGACGACTCTTGATTTAAAAAAAATCGGAAAAATAAAAACAATATACAATATAGTTCGAGATGAAGGGTTTAACTCATTTCCAGGTAATTTCTTTTGGTTTATCATCTGAAATAGTATAATTGATTCCCTAGTGATATTCATGAAAATCACCTGGCTGAAATATGCCTTATAGGACATTTTTTAAATATATGAACCATTTTTTCAATAGAGGGAGTGAAGGAATCAACAGTAAATGGAGAAAAATGGAGGGCTACAATAAAGCAATATTAGGATTAAAATACTGATGATGGAATCCAAACTCGAGGATGCTATACACATACAACACACAGAAACACAAAAAAGAAGACGCACACATGATCGACCTTCGTACTCTATGATATACCTCTCTTCAACTCCGCAGACTTCCTTCCGCCTTTCATTCCGGTCATCCCGACACTACATCCACCACTCACCCCTTTGAAAATCTAAGAAATGTACATGTTGCAGATAAGTTGCCTAACCCTCCAAGCTGCTCCGATTGTGTGCAACACATTCTGTTCTATCCAATTTATCCATCAAACGTCTTCGCGAGATATGTTAACCAAACGTAATATCTAAGGATATCCTTATTACATTCCTTAAATGCCCTACATTCTCATCCTTTTGAATTTGACGTTGAACACTAATATTATGAAGTAATGAGCTGAATCCGGTCCGCTCCTAAGAAATCTTGTGAATTAATCACGCACTTCTGTTCCTAAACATAATATAGTCTAAATAAAACGGTTTCTGGCGTAACTTGGTGGAAAATCTTCATACTGACTTTTAATAATCAAACCAATTTACTTTTCCACATAAACCTTTATTTTTTTACATACACTTTTTAATTTTTACAACCCAGGTTTCGTTATAGCATAACATCATCAGGTAAATATACAAGTCAAGCACAGTATATGTACATACATATCTCTGGGCGGAGGGGAAGAGGAGGTAGGAAAGAAAGGATTGGTTGAGCAAGGAAGAGAGGGGCTAAAACTCTATGGTTTGAGGCGGAGAAGGAAGTTTATGTGGAAAAGTAAAGTGGTTTGATTATTAAAAGCCAGTATTATATAAATTTCAAGAAACTGTAACAGTAACTTTAACGGAGTCACCCGCTATGTGTGCATTATAATGCAACCATTTCAGAGAGTAAAAATCATTCGCCTTGACCGGGATTCGAACCCGGATTCCTCGATATCCGGCCGAGTGCTTTAACCACTTAAGCTACCGAGACGTCCTCTTACACTCTGAATTTTTGGGGCCTTTAAAGCCCCCAAAATTTCAGAGTGTAAGAGGACGTCTCGGTAGCTTAAGTGGTTAAAGCACTCGGCCGGATATCGAGGGATCTGGGTTCGAATCCCGGTCAAGGCGAATGATTTTTACTCTCTGAAATGGTTGCATCAGTATTATATAGTCTAACGGATGTCTCTCTGAATCTCTTGGTATTTTACAAGCATATTTACTCTTGTTGTAACATCTAAACCAATGGATCGTTACAATTAACCCCTGTCTCCTGCGGAACTCTTTCTCCGCGCGGTGATTCCGTGTTCTTAAACCGCAGTTCTCTATTTGACTTCCGGCTCTTCCTTCACCTACCGTCGCGTTTCAATTCCCAATCACTATCAAATGTTCCCTTTAAGGAACACCCGATTTTACGTTCTCTTAACTGATCGTATACCAAATCGATTTCTTCCACCGTACAATTGGCACCATGTAGACCTGGACAACGATTATTGTGCCACCCCTTGCCTGATCTCTTCAAATCTGCTTCATATCACTCTGTAAATATCCCTTCATAAAACCCCGCTGTCCTTCTATCTCACCTCGCACAGCCCTAAAATATCCATATATTCTTTTCTTCATCTCTACCTTTATATTTTCTGATTTATCACTTCTCTACATTTTTATAACAGTCCAATTCCCTATTCTAACTGGTTAAGATGTTTCTGGGTCTCCTCTGTTGTTGTTTTGGATTTTGCTTAGCAAGGATTTTAATTATTCAGAGGTGTCAGAGGTAGGATAAACAAACTACACCCAGGAGATTTAAATACCTTGGTGAATTCCATTTACCATTCGTAGTAGATAACGAAAAGGTTGGCTTTCATAGATAAAGATTGAGTTTGTCCCAAACTTAGCTTAGTTAAGACGTGTGAAATGTAAAAATTCACGGTGAAAGAGATAAGAGGGGGGAGTTGCTTTCTATATTCCACAAAATATCCGCACCAAATTGCAAAAACCAGAATGTCGTTTCACTTGAATATTTCAAAGGGAAAAGGTGAGGCATTCCAGCAAGTTATCAAAACCTTGATTCGCTGCGCTTCATCACCCTGCTTGTCGCGTTAGAATATTATTATTAATAAAAGATAATATATATATAACTAACTCTTCCATTGTTGGTACAAAGAAACGGATGGGAGAAAGCGAATAAGGGGCGGAGTGTAGCACGAGAGGTAAGAAGAGCGGGGCGTGCGAAAGGGTTTAATTTAGGAGAACTAGAAAAGGATGAGACAGGAGATCACAAAGGACAGACAGTCTACCTCCCTCTTTCTCTCTCTCTATCTCTTTCCCCTCAACCACTAGTGTGGTCCACATCTTCTGGAAAACCGAGCCGGTGTTCTCTCTCGACGCCCGTAAAGTAATAGCGCGCGACGAATCGTATATACAAGGACGCGGGGTGGGAGGAGCCTTTGGGAAATGTCTTGCGCATGGGTTGGGGGAGGGGGAAGGGAGCATCTTAGACGAAGGAGGAATTCCTTCTTCCCCTCCCCCGCCCGCCGCCCCGGCCCCTCCCCCCGGGCCGACTCCCGCAATCCTCTTCCCCCCGCCGCGCCGCCTCGAGCGCTATAGGCGTGGTACCCTTCCCCCTCCACACCTACACTCCTCCCCAAGAGGCCTCCCACACCCCCGTCCAAGGGGGCCTCCCTCACAGCCCATTGACGGCCTAATGGGCTACCAAGAAAAAATCGAGGGACGGAAATAAATCGCGGAAGTTTTTCCCTTTCCGAGAAGTTGAGAGCTTTTGATGGTCTGTTTCGTCTCCATTATTTCTTCGCACGAAAAACCGTTGCTCCACGGTTTTGCGTATTGTCTTCGAGCTATTTTTTTATGTATTATTTTTTTTCGCGGTAAGATTTCGGCGACTGAGCGATGCAATTATGGTGGGCGGTTTCCTCATTTTTCGGGAGTGTTCGCAATAATCGCGCCCAGCCCCGGTATGACCGATCTTTCCTCGCCGGTCGACGGCGTGGGGCATGGGGAGAGAAAAGGGAGGGGTGTGAGGTTGGGAGGGATTTCCATTACGTGGCGTATTGGCGCCGTGGGAAAGGATTTTCGCGATTTCATGCCCTTAGTAATCGTTTCCTGAAGGAGACGGGACGCCGAAACCATGCCTTGACTACGCTGTGAAATTAGGTATGCCCCTCGCACTCGTGACTGCGTAAGGTGACCGTGGAAGTAAAGTTCACTGGGTGTTGCCATGCGAGTCACCGGCACATCAGCATGAGGGGAAATCCGCTTAGGGAAAAAACGAAATCACCTAAAGCGACGGAAAGCATTTAAAAATATATCATGCCTTTTTTCAGCTAGTAACAGGATAATCCTAAACCACACAATATTTGGACTATAAATTTGTGGTTTCTGCATGCGGTTTTTTTTCTTTCTAAATTACGGGTGGCGCCCTAACACCCCCCGCCATACGCCCTTGCGGTGGCTTGCGGGGATTGAGTAGATGTAGATGTACACTCCAATAGTCAAATGTGGTAGTTTTTCGTTCATTAGCATGCAGGTGTTCTCATGTTCGACGAATCGATTCAACGGAGTGTGCCAAAGCGTCTGAAACTCATTACAGGAGGGGGAGGAGATTGGGACTGTGTTCAGGTTAGGGGTGCGCAGCTTTACATCCCTAGTGTCACAATTTTCGCGAGGAAAGTGGTCACTAAATATTCCTTAATTCACCACAGTTTTGGTATTTATTTTCCGGAGGTTATCACCCAATATTATTTGTTATCACGAAAAATTTATTTCCTTCAGTTAGAGAAAGATTTTTATTTTCAGATCTCAACGCACTGTAAATATTTTATTTATCCATTCCTGTTAATTGTCTGGTTTTCGGTCATGTGACGATTTGAAAGATCGCAGTGGTGAATTTTTCTGAAAATATAATGTATCCATATTCCCGGACGCACTTCCCAGGCACCATATTACGGCTCTATATTCTGAAAACAGGGGTTGTTATGTGTCCTAACACTTCCTGCCATACGCCCTTGAGAGTTGCGGGGTATTGTGTAGATGTAGAAAACATTTTACGAGTTTCATATAGTATCGGAAGTGAAACGGCTCGATTCGGAGTTTTAATACTAATCTGGTATCGTCTCGCATAACAGGAAAAACCCAACTTCAACATTCTAATGACCGTAGACTAATGATCCTGATCATACTTTGATGGTTTTGACTTGGTTCAGCATTTATTCCAAAACCTCTCTAGTTCTCTAACAATACATATCGAGCTCAAATGAATAAAGTATATTGGAGAGTCAGCCCACGAATGAGAAGAGGTACGAAACTTTTTCATTCTTTTTTAAACTCACAGAGATTTTCACGTTAAACCCATTGCGAGAGTACGGTGTGGTCATTTAATCTGGAAATGGGTAAAATTTGAAATTATTTATTCGACAACAAACGTATTCACAGCATAATTCGAAGATGCGGCAGAGATCACGTTTGACCGGGACAGGATATTTTTTTACTCCGAGTGCAAAACACAATATGCTAATGCCTTCGATAAAAGGACTTTGCCGTAACAGATACGTAATATAAATCTGAACAAAAAAAAGTATTTCTTATCGCGCTATAAAAATTATTTTAAAAATCCTTGTGTGTAAGGAGCAATTATTCTACCTTGCACTCATATACATCTCCATATTACCCCGCAAGCGGTCTCAAGGGCGTGTGGCGGGGGATGTTAGGTCATTACCCGTAAAAAGAATAAAACCAGATGCATAACCAACCAATATTTGCAAATCTACACCCATAGAGGTGCATATATTCATGCAAAAACCTTTTATATTACCCACTCATTAGCTATAGTGTAGGTTGTCCGTAGCATGAGCCAAAAGAGCACTTAGGTCCACGCTCTTGTTCTTTCGGTTTTGTTAGAAATATTATTTTTCAAATCAAATTGATGATAATATTTTCCACCGCTTTTCCAAACTGATAAAATCCGTTTTGAAATTCCACAAATAAACTCCTTAGTCATAAGATTTTCATGAATATATTAATTAACTTTACAACTAATCTAAAATCCTCAAATTTGACCTTTGCATTGGATTTTCAACAAATATTCAATAAACATCATAAAATATTAAAATATCATAAATATTTATATACGACTAATATATTATCACAGACAAACAACAGAAATCGGTAGCCGTTTGATCAAGGTATTGATTAAACACCCGGTGGATCCCTCATTTTTATTCCTTCCTGGTTCGAACACGTCATAACTTTTACCGTGGGTGAAATTAACACATATATGGAACTAATGTTTCCTCTAGAATATATATAAACTTCCATTATTTTGGAGAATTTTGAATGTCTTTTACCCTTTTCCCAACCTTTTAAACACCCTTCCTCTCTCTTATCCATTATCCATCTCACCTGGTGCTTGTACCACGTGCCACAATCCTCTTTGGGGGATCGTGCGGTATTTATGCAGGTGTAGATATCAGGGGAACATACGGATTTCCCTTAAAAAAAACTCGGCTTCGTCAACGCGTGGTGGGAAAATGAAATGCAATATTTAAAGAGAGATGTAATTTCGCTTTAGTGAAGCCACATTTGGAATACGCCACAAGTATTTGGGATCCTCGGGAGAAATCGTGGGTAAAAGAATGCGATGCATTTCATAGAAACTCCTCTAGATGCCGCTAATATGCGTTTTAATGCATTTTAGCGGAATGGAATGACTCCGCTAAAAGTTACTGTTGCGGCATCTCCCGCAGTTATTTGAATATTCCTTGAGATTTGTCAAAACTCATTACAAAAAAAAATAATGAGGCCGTGAAGAGAGAAATTTGGGAGGAATCCGTTGATCTGTAGATCTGTTCGTTAGATCTGTCAATTTTCTCGCGGGAAAAAATTTAGCACACCTGCCATGCAGTATCATTGCAAGGAGACAATCTTGTGCTTTAAGGAACATTGGCTTTTGATCATTTTCCAATGAGAAGCAATAAGGTATACGAGTTTGTTGCCGAAAAGTGAATTTGGAGTTTAAAGTTAATTTTCGATTTGAATTTATCATTTTTGATGCATTATATAGAGTACTTTCGAAGTAATAAATTAAAATCATTTGTTTCTACATTTTATATAATATTAATATTATAATTTAATATAAAAAATATACCTAAACACTATTTATATTAATGAACATATATCTAAAGCCATGAAAAAACTGCGACCTTATCCACCAGTCCGCAAAAAAATCCTGAGCATTAAACACACAAGGTGGCAAGTCTGGTATAAATCAAGAGACTTTAAAGGACGCCCAACGCCAACAGGTAAACAAAAAAGAAAAATACGGAGCGGCGAGGTGGGGAAAGGAAGGGAAAAACAAATGAGGGTGCTTTTCTTTGTATCGCCATATTTCCATGGCAACACGCCCCCAGTATCAAGTGTGTTCCACTCGATCGCGGCAGTGAGAGCAAGGGAAGAGAGAGAGGGGGGGGGGGGTGGCAGGGAAGGGAGAAAGAGAGAATCCCATTTTAAATCACATCTATGCGTATACTTACGTGTTTGCGCTCTCTCTTTCTCTCCACTGGCGGAATCAGGTTATGCTAATGAGGCGCGGAGAGCGGCGTTATGGTCCATTGACGTGCGTCGACCGTGGGAATTCTGGCCTCTTGCCTGCCGGCCGCGGGGATGAAGACAGCTTTAAAAACTTTTGTGTGCATAAAAAGACGCATGGCACGGGAAGGAAATCTCGGGGAGAGTGACGGAGGTGGGGGGGGGGGGAGGATGTGGGAAGGTGGAAAAGGTTGCCTCAACCCCTCCCAACCCAACCCACACTCTTTCCCCGTTGTTTATCTTCGAGCCATCGGTGGCTGTCGATGCATCCGCGGGGGATTCCGCCCTTGGTGCATCCCACCCCCTCCCCCCGGGGTCCGGATGCACGCGAGTTTGCGCTCTTCGCGATCGTTTCCATGCACGCATTCCACACATGCGGCGGATGCAGATTTAAACTGGGGAGGGATCGGTGGTGGCCGTCGGGATCGAAGAGATCCGAACGCCTCTGGGGCGGCCCTAACTCACGCCCGCATAACACCTCTCGAGCGTGTTAGCGGCGCGACGGCGATAAGTTTCTGTCGAGTATAAAAATCTTAAGAAGATTCCAGAAGGAGGCGCGATGCCGAGGAGGAGAATAAATAAACAGACATTTCCACATTTATTTCTTCTCTCCATGCAGTTTGACTTTTGAATTTATCACTCGGTGAAATTCAGGAGAGGGAATAGTACGATGGCTATTCAGAAAAGAATTATCAATAGCATTTTTAATCGCATAATTTACTGTGCAAAAATTTAATTATATGCTAATGTTGGTTTATTAAGCCAACCATTTCACACAGAATTAAATTATTGCCCAATATATTGTTCGAATGAAAAAATTATGGTCACACTTTATTGAATGTCATTCGTACAAATGTTTTGACCGTAATGTCAATGTTTTGGGTAAGTATTTGATCTCTCAAATTGTCGGGTATGGCAAAATTATAAGATTCTTACAAAACGGGATGCTGATTTAGCACTTGCCAAAAATTTAATGATGATCCAGGATCTTTAAAATCATTCAATTTTAGTCTGCGTGTCGTTAGCCCAAGTTTTTCTCGTTGTTTTTGGCGGTCTCCAAGATGAAAATGTCATAAAAATGAGTAGATTATGCATTTAAATTTGCAAATTTCCTATACTGCTCGTCGAAATAAATGTATTAAATACGTTTTGACAAATTCACACATTATGTCATCTTTAATAACACATTTTAAGACGGTTTAAAATTTTACAGAGGTATTTTTGAAACGCATACATTATCAAGCACGTTATAATTAGAAGAGAAAGTGAGACGAAAAGCCTAAGAAAGCCTGTAATCAATAGGGAACACTCACGTGATTATTTGTTCTCGACTTTCGTAAATTGTTTCCTACGAGTCACAATTACGAAGCCCGCACATTAAGTCTCTCAACTACACCGCTCATTGGTCGTTTTTTTTTACTGAAGAATTGCAACCGTGGAGAGCTCATTCATCGTCTTAGTAATTTTTTACATAATGTTAGACTAAATCGATAAAATTATTTCCTTTTGATAATAAAAGTATCAACTTTTTTCCATATGCATAATTCATTCATTCGGATATTGGAAACTTACTAAGGATTAAACAAGATATTATTCCGATTAGGTACGCACGATTGGAACTGTCAAAATATAGCTACCGTTTTATTTATTTATGTCATTATCGCCAATAAATTTTGAATAAAACCACTTATAATTGTGAATTTTTCTAATATTCACCTGCCTTTATGATTGGTTCACATTTCTCTTTGCTTTTGCAATAATTCTTCCCTAAATTATTATAAAAATTTGTTGTTTCCCACAGCAAAATAAAACCCTTCTCTCTACTAGTCGCCTTAGATACGCCAACCGAGCGAGACTACGCATAAATTGCAATGAATCGTAGGCAAAGACGGGAGTGCGTACCTGAGCTCATCCAATCGTCGGTTGAATGCTCGACTAATGAAAAGGTTTCCGAGAAGAGGAAGGCGTGGAGAGTTATGGGAAACGAATTCTTGGATAAATTATGATTGATGACGCTTAAGGAGAGCGCATCGGCGTAATAATCGATTAGCTTCGGGTTTCCTCAGTAGGAATCGAGTAAGTAACTACGCGATAGCTCTGTCCTCTCCGCAGTTGTCAAGCTAGGGTGCATTCTTAACTAAGACAAGCTACCTGCGTCAGTGGGCTGACGTTATGAAACAGGCACTTTTTCCCTAATTTTCCTTTATTGTTTGCTTGGGAGGAAAATACCCCGTCGGCGGGGGAGCTATCAGAAGAAAAGAAAATCATATCGATTCAGAATTAATACCATTTACTTACTGCAAAATTGTGAAGAAGTATGTGGTAATACATGTACTTGCACTATTTTACGGGTGGTATCCCCGCCATTAGCACTTGCGGCGGCTTGCGGAGTATTGTGTGTATGTGTGTGTGGAGGTAAGGGAAATTTTTATCACAATAACATGGTGGGACTACTTAAACAAAAAGTTACGAGGATTCCCGTAGAGTTTTGGGATCAGTAGATATGGAAGCGTAATCATACCGAAGAGCAGTAAAATTCTTTTGGAAGCCTTGAGTAGGCACTATAGTCATATAAGCATTAGTTACTCAGTCTGCCAAGGGGTTGCAAGTATTGCTGAGTGAATTGGAGGTTCAGTGCGATAGATATGGGATGAGAATTAAAATTAATGAAACAAAGATTTTGCGATTTTCCAGGAAAAAGAAGGCTAAGATAAACATTAAAATACAGGGTCGCACCCAAAAGTGGTAAAACTGAGTTTCTCTGGCGCGAACTGAGAAGTGGAGGGGGGTTTGCCTGGCAGGGCAAGGTGGAGGGGGCTCTTAGCAACAGACCGACACCAACCTCTGCCGCCTGCGGGCTGTCGTTGAGTGAGGACACCGTTTTTATTGAAGCAAGGTTTTTGTCCGCGTCGAAAAACAAAATGAATCTGAATTTAGAGCAACGTTATTCCGTGAAGTTTTGTGCGAACGTACGGGGAATGGGAGCAACGTTATACTAAGTGTGTAGCAGCTCAAGGAGCATACTTTGAAGATTATTAAGTCGATGTAAGTATATCGTCAATAAAATTCTTGTAAAAAAATCAGTCCTACCAGTTTTGGGTGCTACCCTGTAGGAGGGGAAAAAATAGAGCAGGTAGAATAGTTTACGTATCTCGGAAGTGTTCTGGACCAACACGGTCAAAGTAGTAGGGACGTAAGGAGAAGAATTGCGCTAGGCAAGGAGGCTTTCTCATGGAGGAGGGAGTTGATGATCGGGACGTTGAGTAGGGAGGTTAAGACAAGACTCGTAAAAACTCTGATATGGAGCGAAGCTATATACGGCGTGGAAACGTGGTCACTGAAGCAGGAGGATAGACGTAGATTGGAGGCTTTTGAAATGTGGGTGTGGAGAAGAATGGAGAAGGTGAAATGGACCGAAAGGAAAACAAATGAGGAAGTACTGGAGATGGTGTGTGAGGAGAGAGGTTTGTTGAGAGAAATCCTATGGAGGCAGGAAAAATGGATGAAAGGCGTATTGAGCGGTAGTGGAATGTTGAAGAAGGTAATAGAGGGGAGAATGTTGGGCAAACGAGGAAAGGGCAGAAACAGGATAGGGATGTTGGACGGGATGAAGGGAGGAAAGAAGTACACAGAGATGAAGAGGGACCTGATGTAGAGTAGGTTGCTGGATTGCGTTTTGTTTAGAGTTACAAAATGTTTATTTGATAGTTATATCCATCCAAAAACCTACCTTAACCGGTAGATTATCTAATAATAATAAGTCATATGATGATCACTTTCTTATTCCCTCTGCTAAAATTATTTTTGCTTCAAGCCTGTAAAGTTGTAACTTACATTAGATTATGTTGCGACGGGTTTTAAACTTGGTGACTTGCAACGTCGTTTACTATGGAATCTTTAAGACAGAAAGCACCTTGCTCGCGACCTTAAAAGATGTTGGTTTCCTTCGAGAACGTCCCCACATTTATCGCAACTTTCTCCCAGTTCTTCCCCGAGATCGAACGGTAAGTCTTCCCAAGCAAACCGTCTTCTGAACCGCCAATACCCTTCCTCAATATTTCTCATTGGTTCTTCTCTTCTTTACCTCGGAACGGTATTCATCTCGTATCGTATCCCATCTCGGTACGTCCTATCTCACTTTTAACTCTCCACATTCTTGATACTCCACTCTCCTCCCTTCCACTTGTCCCATCTTAAGGATCCACACGCTCACGTTTTCCTTCTCTAGGCGATGCCTTTTTCGTCCCATTCAACGGGGATAAGAGGAGGCCCTTTACAACAAAAGCTAGAGATGGATACCCCTCCAATCTTCCCATAGAGAGAAAGAGATGGAGAGCCACACACACACACGAATGTATTTACACACGCACACAGACACCTTTTTTTTCTATTCCATTCCTCCTCCTCGTCTTCCTCACTCTCTCAAAAACTTCCCCCCCCCTCCTCCTCACACTCTCCCTCGTCCCGGGAAGACAACCCCACCCCTCCACCACCCCCCTTTCCGGCCATATCGCCCTCCCCCCTCTCTGGTCCCCTTCGTCCTCTTGCCCGTCCACAAAACTCCCTCCCACGGAGGCTCGCTATTGGCCCGCCGTCCGCATCGCCGGGTCTCCTTGGCTCCGCCCACCCATTCCCAAGGAGGCAACACCACCTCTCTCCCTCTCCCCACTCCACCCATCCTCTTTTTCCCCTCTCCGCCCCTCGCTCCCCCCTCCACTTCCCGCGCCAGTCCACCTCAATATTCCCCCCTCCCCACGACCGCCCCTCGGCCACCTACGGCTCCTCCTCCTCCTCCTCTTCCACCAACAACCCCTCCTCCCCGCTCCGCGCAACCCCTCCGGCCCTCATACTCCCTCGGCTTATAAAACACACTCCTCTCTAGTCCTTCCGTCGTCTCATTCCCTCCGATTACTTCGCGCGCCGTCGAAGAACACCTCCTGTCTCGCTCGGGCGACTTGACTTGCCGTGCCGCGCGCGAATCCATTGTGATCCGGGTAGCAGGGACGAATGCGTTGCTACCGCTATGCCGTCCCACGCCTCCCGCGGGTATTTCGACCGCGTTGACGTTTCCTTGTCTTGTTCATCGGCCACGAGTTATCGTGGATTTTATTTGGGTCATGGGATTCTTACGCGGTCTTCGCATGCCGTTTGCGTTTGAAAGTAATGTACTTGTGCTACTGTGCACTAGCGATTGGATTATTCATGCTGGCTAGTTCATACTCGTGAATACTTCCGAATTCACCTCGACCTCTAAAATACAAACCATATTCTGGATACATCTAGATTTTAAACACAAATCTTTAATCAGTTACGAATGTTTATCATGAGCTTCACCACAGTATTTCTTATTTTTTTTAATATTCTGACGAAGATATATCTATAATAATTTGCAATGGATTCTTTTGTTTTGAATGAAGTAATATTTTATCGAGCTTCGTACATTTCTCTGGTCAAACCATATGCATATTCATAGGTATATATAGTATTACCATGAAATCAATTTGTAGATATTACCCCGCAAGCTGCCGCAAGGGCGTTTGGCGGGGGGTGTTGAACAAATTCATACAGTATTACTACCACCGGTGATTATCCGTGATAGGCATGGAAAAGAACGGGTATAGAATGAAATTCTCTAATGTCCGAGGTTTTTCCACTCGCAAGTTACGCTAGCGGGCGCAATTGCATGGCACGAGCTGAGTTGGGCGTTTGAAGGCAATGAATGACGACCAAAACGCGGAGGCAGGGTTTAATGAAGTCGCATATTTCACGTGTTTTGATTCAGAGTTATAACTTTATCCCTTTGTGGGTCTGCTGGTGAGAACCGGAATACGTGGTTCCGCTCACTGCATGCCTGCGATTGCCCACCGAACAGGACCGATCTTTTCGCTCATTGACCTACATCTCATTCTCTCTTCTCCATTGGATTAACCCACAATAATCATTAAAAAGGTTGGTTGTTGATAGATAAGGTCACATCCCTTATTTGGAAAAGCTTCTTCGAAAACTTTGAAAAATCTTTGAAATTCACACGTTCAAGGCAGGAGTTCCTTTCCCTGAGACACCGTCCCTTTTCCCAAGACGAAATCATAAAATCTCAGCGCTTGAATAGGGTAATCCTCATTCTTCACTCGAGTTTCAAACTCCGACCCTCCGGTCATTATATGACTGCTGCAGAATCTTGCTTGGATATCGTACCCAAGCAGTTAGGAACGAAACTCGAAAGATTGAGGTGTTGATTTTGTCCAAAAGAGTCAAATTTCCTGTTTATCGGATATCGCGTTATTTGGTTCTTCTCAAAAATTTGCCGACGCAGTCTTCATGTTTTCGCTTTTAAATAGGAATGTTTAAGAAATTGAGGGAATGGCGATGTGATCGGAGAGGACCTTAAAGACAACGAGTCGGATTAAAGTCAAAGAAAGGGTCCAAAGCAAAGAATCGTAACACCGCACCTAGGAGAAAGACATGGAAGACCTTTTAATCTTATGCTTTTCTTTTGTTTTATTTTTATTGTTGAGATATGCAAAAATATCATTCAAAACATTTTCTAAACCCCAGCTGTTTAATCATTTATTTATTTTTCCAATCACCTAGTATTTAGTCATAGATAAATCTAAATGGTTCCTGCGATCAATAATACCTAAATGGATAATACAAAGAATCTCATTTCATTATTTTTCTTACCTTTTTTTTCGAGAATAAATTTGTCATTTAGCATCCAAATTATGTATATTTTTCAAAAGATATGTATTCCTACGTTGTATAATAGAAGTGCACCAAAACCCAACACCACACACCATCGTGGAGGTTCTTAGTGTGGCAGCGAATACGGTTGAATTTTGCACGATAGAAATATTTACACGTCTACCTCTAGGAAAATTGGTATCAATAGACGTGTTGTGGGAGGATGTGGTGAAAAAGAAAAGGAGAGAAGCCATTTTGTATTGGTTAGGTGTTATTTAGATTACGTGGCAGATATTTCTGGTCCATCGGAAAAAAATGAAATTTAAGGGCTAGGCTAGATAAAGCACATCGCTAGAACATTGTAGTTTCGTACATCAGTCACAAGCGTATCTTTCAGGTTTAGCCAACCTTGCATATCAATGCAGCGTCAATCATGCCTTATACGCCCACCTCAAAGATCAACTTTAACTCTCTTGGATCTTAAATAAGATATAACCAATATAAAGCAAATATATTCAATGTCAATGTTTCCACCCTCACTATTGTAATCTACGCGTACGAGTCTCTCGTATGTCTCTGATGAAGTAATAAATAGCCTTCCTTAATCATTTCGATTTTACGTTTTTTTCACGCAATTTTTTCCCAAAATTAGATTCATCCTGCGCTTTTTTTTACTAAAAAAATAAAATTGCGTTTATTTGCCAAGTAACCCTGGAAAAATATGAGATTTAATGCCATGTAGAATAATCCTACCATTGACATTTTCAATAAGGTGCTCACACACGAGAATTAAACGAGGATTGTTGTTTAAGGTAAGCATAGGACATATCAGTGTAAGTATTTGGACCGCACTTTTATGAATTTATGATGAATTTGGATCTTTATGAGGTCTGCTTGGTGGGCAAATCAATTTGTTGTTACAAAGAGGCTTTAGATTAGTAAAAAGTTACTATAAAACCTTAGTGGCGTGAATGAATTGACAGAAAAATTAGATTGAGAAACACTCACAGACCGAAGGTTACACTATACCGTAGATGCAATTTTTTTTTACATAAATTTCATCCAGAATTCCTCCGTGGTGATGATAAAAAGGTATCTACTAGTAGATCCTTTGTTCTAAGCTAGATGAAGAGACCAAGAAAATAAAATAAGAGAGATTAACTCTCGAACCAAAAATTTTAAATAGCCATTTTCTTCATGAACGATGATGGTTCATAATCACTGTTGCCAAAGTTCTCTAGTGCATCTTAAGTCTTGGAAAAAAATATGTCTATTATTTGACTGAATTAGCCATATTTATCTATATTTTAGCAATGTGTACTGCTGTTTTTCTATGACTAGTATGAAATCATCCCTGCCAGCGATCCTAGCGATGACTTCTCAGTTCAACTCAGATGAATAGGTATGCATTTAGATTCATACTACATCTGCAGCTACATCTAAATTGTAATAAATACATCATTGATGGCCTAAAAATTGTTTTTCTAGACCAAGTGTGGGAAGACTTTTAATCGGGATGAGTATATCTTAGAGAAGGCATTCAGGGTCAAATATTAGAAGAACCCCTTGGATTTACGAAGGCAGCAGACAATACTATGAATTTTTTAATGGTTAATAACGTTCAAATTTGCAGGTGATACCAAGGATATTATTATGACCTATGAAACCATGACTATATCAAAAACAAACTCAATCATTCAATTGTATTTATTTAAAAATCAAAATGTGACGAAACAACCCTCAATACTGTATAACGTACATGTGCATTCGTGTGTCGTGTGTTTTGTGTGTATAAGAAAATGCATATTCCTATGTATGTGAGTATGAGCTCAAAATTATTCATGAATGCCCAGTACCGTAACATCGAACCACACGTCCTCGCGGCGGCTTACGGGCAATTGCGTCAATGTATATTAAGAGGACTAAATTTCGAGGAAAAGGTATAGGGAAGATCAGATGCATGATTCTTCAGACATATTTCTCTTTCGCGATACCTTCTTACGAGGTGCCCATAGGGCTGCGGATCACCCACACTTCCGATTCAGCGTCCATCATTCCTCGCGCGGGATCTCGCTCGAAGACGCGTCATTCTCGCGAATCTATTCCTTCCGTGTGCGCAACCGCCGCAGAAGTTCGAATCGTCGGCCTCTTCCTCCTCTCCCCCCCCCCTCCCGCGCCCCGGCCAGCCGCGAATGAAGCACTCACGCGGAACGGGGTCGGAAGAGGTGAGCGAGCAAGCGAAAGAAGGAGAGGGAGGGAGGAAGAGGTTGGGAGGCCAGGGGGCAGAAGGTGCGGATAGGAGGAGAGACGAGAGGGTCGATCGCATCAATGCATTTCACGTGCGAGTGTGCGCTCTCTTCTTCTCTTCCTCCTTCGATGCCGTTTGCCTGCGCACAAACCAATTAAAAGGGATCTTCCGTCGACTGTTTTTGCCTCGGAACTGGTCAGTCCGTGGACAACGCCGAATCTCTGAATGAGACGACATAAGGACGAGAGAGAGAGCACTTTCTACTCTATCCGTCTTCCTTTCTCTCTCTCTCTGCCTGTCCAGCCCTTCCTAAGCAGCTAGAGATTAAAGGTACCGTTAAAGTTGATAGGTATTTGAATATTCATACCGTTTGCAGTCTGAAATGGTATAATAATTGGATGACAGAGGAATTGTGTTATGACTGAGCAAATGGTTTTTGCTTAAGCAAAATAATGAACAGAAATATCATATAATCCATTAAAAATGTTTCATGATCTCAATGTGTTGCTATAATGCTCATCAACTTTAAATGCGTAAGATCGGTTTTTTCTTCCTAATGATTGCATCTTTTGGAAACCACGCAACACACATCATAACAATGCGTCCATTCCTCTTCATCTCTTTCTGCATAAACTGCTCCCCACATTCACGACGCAGTGGAAATTCGTGATCATCTCGTAATCGGTATCATCGTCCTTTAAATATGTGATAGTCGCTTCTTTGATTTGAACAATTTCATATAATTCCGCCGCGAGCATGTCAGATGTTATTTTCAGTATAATTTATATTTTTGTTTATTTTTATCAGCAATGTAAGAATGCAGACTTCTATAAATGTTTTAAAATTGAAAAATTTACAATTATTTGAGAGGAAAGAATTGCCCGTAGATCACACACGATATACTCTTGATTTCGGGTAAGGATTGCATACAGCATAAATACCAGTATTTTTTCAATGGGACCTTGTATGGGTCATACGCCGTTCTAGATATTTCAGTTCTTCTTACAGTTTATCTTTCAAGATTGTTCTGGATTTGGAAAGAAGATGTACTCAAATGACTTTCAGGTAGATGCATTAAATGAATCGACGAAAGTACTAATTGTTAAAAATATGAGTTTGCTCGAAACTAAAGGAATGACTTGTATTTAAAATATTCCAGGGTGCGTCATGCACTCACGTAATTTGCCGGAGTGACCAAAACTTTTTTAAATGTTTAGCCTAACTAAAAATTCCTATATAGGGCTTAGAAGAAATATAAAAAGTGAAACAATCTCTGAATCAAATTATTTTTGCATGAATGTCCTTATGTTTATTCATTTAATTTACCATCGAAAGCTTACTACATTTTTCTCATTGCTATTATTCAGCTGCGATGTAATTTTGCAGGTTTATCAATAAATAATTAAGATTTTCAATTTATTTGCCGATTGAGCAAATATTTAACGGTCTCTAATCCGCTTTTCATTATTTTGTCGTTTTTCAAGATTTTAATTTACTCTCATTTCCTTCTTTGCCCTCCGAGAGCTTTACGACAGATTATGGAATGCACTCACTCACATTCAACGAACATGAGCTCTGCCTACGTTAGCCAATCACTTATTGCTTTATTGCTGCAATTTGCATGTTTATTCACTGTTGTCATATAATGCTCATTTATTTACTTGTAATTATAACCTTTTTTCTCGCTTGATCATGCATATGTACTGATATGTATCATACATATCTTTTTAATTGATTATGAGCATAGAACGCGAAGATAAGTTAGAAAAGATTGGCAAAATGGAAGATTTTGAAAGCACAAAATATACGAATACGCTCCGAAATGAAATGGCTATTTTACGAGTATTTCAGTGTAAGCAAACCCCGTTCTGTTCCCGGTGGCTATTCGTTTATTTATTAGGAATTCATTAGATCAATTACCTCGCCTGATTTGTAGGTGAACTACATTCGAAAAAATCATAATACTCCTTCTTCCAAACCTAAACATTTTTTATTTCCGACCAAATTTTATCAAATTGTGTACATTTTCTCGATTTATTCATTATACCTTAATGCATCTGATATATTCAATGAATGTCGGAGACCGAGATGAGATGAGAAGAGATGACCTTCCCTTTCACCAGGTTAATAAAACCATATCGTACCTTCCTTTCTTCGTCGGTCAGATTTTCTTTTGCGGCGGATCATCAGGTCGGGAAGGGGAGGAGACTGGCCGGCAGAAGTCCATTCATCTCCCGGGAGGAGGCGACGCCCTCTCCCGACACCCCTGTGCATCCCTCTCCCGTTTATCTCCCACTCCCAACCTCTTTCCTCTCTCCCTCATGGATATTTCTTTTCCTTTCATGCGCCACCACCCCCCTTTCCACTTTTGAAAAATTATCATCCCTCCCGTCGCTTTCTTAACGTTTTTTTTTTACTAAAAACGATTCGCAGGCGCCCTTGGTCGTCCTTCAATTTTTCTACTTTGATCCCCACTCCCTTCCCCGTCTCCTCTCCGTATACCATGTCGTACTTCACCACCTCCTATCCCTCCCTATCCCGCCTTCTCGATCTCCACAAGACAACTTCAATTCCCATCTTTCCCTCCCGGATGCTCATGATGTTACCAAAGGACTAAATAGCAAATTACAGATTAGGACATTCATAAAGGATATGTCCGTTTAACTTTTCCCACTCTCTTTATTGAGTTATTATTTTTCGTCGTCAAAGATATATGAAAACCTTAAGGCAAGAATCAGATTTTCTACTCCATGAAATGTCGTGCGCATAATGCCGCAAACATAAATTTTCCCCGACCTGCCTTTTCCAGACTGTTCACATTATCAAATTAGAACGAAATGTCACTCAAGGCGCGGCGAAAGAAGCAGCGGTTGATGAGTGAAATATTTCTATGGAACTTCATTCCTATGAATACTCGAAGCCCTTCTTCCAAAGAAATAAAAACATAGATTTGCGACTATTTTCTTAGAAAAGTTGATTGACACGGTGAAATCGGGGTTACTCTACCCATTTGACTGCTTGAGAGATCTAATTTATCATGATGCATATATTTTCAAATATCTGTGCTAGATCGAATATTGGGATTTTGACGATGTCAAATCATATACTATATTGTAGATCGCTGGAAAGTAATCACAGCGAATCCAATAAAAATGCATTCGTCGTTTAATGCTGATTTTTTTAGGGCCGTTAGGGCAAAATTGGCCAATTCCAAGAATTCATTCCGAAAGTAGGTTCATTCTCTTTCTGGCGATACACTGATGCTGAGTCCCAACTAGGCTCCTATGAAACTCATTCCACTATGTTTCACTTCATTCCTTTTCCCCCTCCCCCCGTACCAGAAGGACATCTCTTGCAACGGGGGGTTGAAGAGAGAGTGGGGAGGGAGGGGGAGGATTGCAAAAAAAAAATGAGAGGATAGGGGAAAGAGGCGGCGAGGGCTCGGGCACGTATGGCTCAAGTTCGAGACCCTTAATGCGCCGTCTCCGTGCCTCGAATGCCTTATTCACGTGCAGTGTGCACTGCGCTTCTGCGCCGCGGCGCTACTCTCTCCCTAAACGTCAAACGCGGATCATGGAAGATATCTCCTCCCCACCTCCCCCACTCTCCGTCAAACACACACACAGACACGTCCCTTCAACTCCCCCGCGTCTCTTTGAGTCCCCAGGTCACGTCCCATTCGGTCGGTCAGCGCGCGCGCGCGTGAGCGTGATGGTCTTTTGACTCCTGCCGTTGCTGCAGCTACCCTACGAGCTGCTGCCCACCGCCCTCCTCCTCCTCTACCTTCAGCCGCTGCGCCGTCGGCTTCGCTCGCGTGGATCCTGGAGGTCAAAACGCTTTTACAGATATCCGCGCGCGGCTCCCGCCGACGGCTCGGGGACTTATATATACCTACCGACCTGTCCCGCTCGTCGCCGTCTCCGCGGACGATATGCGTGCGGGCGATGGTGTGAGGAAGTGGAGTGGGTGTTGGGGGGTTGGGGACGTGCGGTGAGGATGGTGAAGTAAAACAGACGAAAGGATGAAGAAGGAAGGGATGGGAGAAGGGAAGACAAAAGGGGGAACAAATGTGTGGGGAAGGAATTGAATGGGAATCAAATGGATCCAAGTCGCATGGGCGGGAGAGAAGGGGACTTCCTCAAGCCTCAATGTCATTCCCGTCTTAAGATAGCATCTGCTTCATGCGTTCGGACACCACGTCGTGGTATTGCATCATCATACACAAGGGAAGGAACACTTTGCAGAATACGCACTGAATTATTTTGCTGTCGGCTCAGGCTTCAACTGCTCAACACGCTCCTTAGTGAATTTCAAAATGACTGTGTAGCAACCATAATAGAAACTGTGGCCGTTGAATAATCGATTTTTTGTGGATTTTACAATTGTTTCTTTCCTAAAATAGGTATAAATTTTCCGGTCATGGAAATACATTTTCTGAATTATGATAACTTATGAGCTAATATCTTTTATTCCATCGTTTAATCAAATGCTCGGCCATAGAGACTAATCTAAATCATGAACTCGATTGCCGAGATTGATTGGCTGGTGGTTTTAAGTTTATCTCACATCATTTATATCATTATAAGAGAACTACCGCGTGCTAAACGTATAAATTGTGGTAAGGGGTAGTCCTTTTCAGTGTGTTGCATATGATTTCCTGGGGGAAATCTGGTTTTTAAATATATGTAGGAAAACTATCAACCCCGACTATTAGGTGAACTTATTGCAACGTTTGAGCGAATAAATCAAGCAAAAGCGGCCGTATTTGGCTAAAAAGAAAGTGATGTTTCATCAAGACAATGTGCCAGCTCACAAATCCGTCATTGCATTGGCCAAAATTCATTAATTAAAGTTTGAATTGCTAGCTCATGCACCCTATTTGCCAGATTCAGCCCCACCGGATTATTTTCTGTTCGCAAAATTGAAAAAATGGCTCAGTGGTCAAAGATTTTCCAACCGTGAAGAGGTGATGTTGGCAGTTAATGGCTCTTTTGAGGAGCAAGACAGTTCTTATTATAAAAATGGTATCAAACTTATTGCACATCGCTGGGAAAAGTGTATAGAGCTGAAAGGAGATTATGTTGAAAAATAAGTACATTTTTTTCCAAAATTTGTGTCTTTTTTGGGTCGGGTACTTCTGGGATTACCCTCGTAATCACGATTATTTTAACAAAAATTATCATAAATATTAAAATACACCCTGCAAATATGGATAAGTGACCTTTAATCACTTCAACCTCATCTTTCTCCTTTTGTGGAAATATCAATTCTCTTGCATTAGATATGGTTACTCATATAATTATAACTTTTTTATCTGTAGCAGTTTTTTGAGAGACTCAAAACTTCTGAGATGTTCTGTGTCATTAAGGTTATGGCAGGTGGCATTTTGGGTAGTTATATTTGGAAAGGTGTAACCCCAGAGAAGCAAAAAAGTTTGGAGAATATTCCAGTGTGATCATAATAATTTTAATGTAAAGTACGAGTATTATAATTCAGAAGTAGCTGGACTGACATCAGTGTGTGGATGGTCGTAATTCAATCATTCATTAGAGAAAATTAATTCGTTTTTCTGGATTTCTGAGTTGCGATTTATGTACCATATTCCAACTCTGCGGGTCGCGGTGGTCTAGTGGGTAGAGCATAGGACTACTGACCGAAAGGTCCCGGGTTCGATTTCCGTGCAAGGCACTTTGGGCCCCAGCAGCTCCACCCAAGCTAGTTGATTTTTCGGGTATCAGATCTTCCTGGGAAACCATAACCGGCACAGGGAAAGGAACTGGCCCCCCTACCCTGATGTGTGAATATTTACACGCCGTCGGGCTTAGTACTGGGTGAGCTCTACCATCACCTACTAAACCGACTTTCGGGTTGATTACTGTGTTTATGGTTTTATTCCAACTCTATCGCTCAACACAGTCGCGATTTGTCAGCAACAGTAAGTGATTGAAAATTCAATTCTAAATGAAGACATGCCACGTATGAACACAATTTTTTCGTATGCAAATAGATTCCCTTTAAAACAGTGTTCATATCGCCTTTAGCGATAGTCAAAAAGTCAACTATAATGTCGTATATATTACGAAAGGCCCTCCCTGCTACAAAACCTCTCATGGCAATAGGCTTTGTGAAACCAGAAATTTTTACCAGTGTCCTTTCTCCCCATACTCCGTCATTTGAACGCAGCATCAGCAAAATATATACGGAGGGTGAAAACAAGAATTCACTACTTTCTTGATTTTAACTAAACCGTAGTCCTTAATGCCTATTTATTTACATTATAAATCCATACCCATTGAAATAATTTCAAAAGGGCTGAACTTGAAAGTCTTGTTATAAAAATGAAAAATATATTCAGTCACTTTCACTGTCCATGCTTCATCAGTTGCTAGTATTGTTAAAATATACTTGGAGTGATTATTTTGACTCAAAATATGCCATTTAATTTATGGGCTAATATAAGCGTAACGTTCACCGATGAACCAGAATTTGGGAGAACTATTCTGTACAAAAAATATCTACGGGAAAAGAAGTGATGGTTAAATTTTAATTTTTATGATTTTCAAAATTCAGTATGAGGAGTGGGAAATATTTCCTGACGCAGGACTAAGTATTTAAAAAAAACAGCTGATAAAGAATAATTAGAATGCCATAACATTAAATAGATGAATGCGATTATTCTTTTTAGCATTGCATGTTTTATATAGCTGAGAAAAAAGACAAAATAAAATAAAAATGCATAATATATTGTAGTGAGATTATTTTTTGGCCTAACTCTACATGGAACTCCGTATAGTCTCTTCCTTTTTCAAGGAGATAACATAAACTTTGGTACAGGAGGTGTTTCAATTCATTTCCAAAAAGGGAAGGCCACTGTGGGAAACTTAGAGAATCTCCTTTGAAATTTCACCATAAAAACACCCGAACTATGATACGTGTATCAGTGATGGAAGAGTTCTTAACATGGAAAAATGCCACTTCAAATATTGTAAACATTCAAGTTTTGACAAATTCGTTTAGTGTGCGATGTGCATGAGTTTGAAAATATATTTATGCAATAAATACTCCTTGAAAACTCATGGCCGCGAAAAATTTACGGCAATAAAAAACTAAATGAATTTCAATAGAATAGAAAGGTATAGTATTGGAAAGAGATTATAGAAAATAGAAGATGTCTAGTGAATGAAAAGATTCTGCCTACTTGATGCTCAGCTTAATGCATCTCACATCGCGAGAGGCTGTATGATTTGTTGCAAAATGTAACTATCAACTGAAACTGGCGCTCTATAGATGAAGAACGATCGTTTGAATACTTTAGGAACGCGACGGAAAAGAATACTTTTAATAATTATGATCCAACCTCAATTTACGTCATAGAGTTGAAGAGATGGCTCGATGCAATTATTCATTAAGTGGTTCTGGTGAGAAAAAATACAGAATTACTTTTATAAACGTTCAACTCTCTTTTTATTGAAACGCTTAGGATGAAGACTTAACAAATATGAACCAGAGAAAGTAAATCCACAATGCAACCAGTTCTCCTTTCATGAAATGAATTAATTGAAAGTTATCATTACCTCCATGACCACTTCCTTCTGTACAGAGGTGAAGAGAGACGAGGATAGATGGAACATCTATTCATTAGGAAAGGGAGCTAAGTGGTAGGGAATCCGATAGTCGAAATCAAGGCATGGTAGAATAAACTGAGTTTACTAATTTTAGTTAAAACTTAACTTGGATTTATGATTAAATAAATTGGAAATTTGTTTGCCCGCCTATGAAAAATAAAATATCGAATTATCTCCTTAATGGACTTCAACATTAAATTGTCAGGGTTGTAATATTTCAAAGAATGACAATATCACACTAACTCAACATTACCGATTATCGTAATAACCAGTCAAATTTATTGAACATTATAACTATGAGGTATTACTTTACCTCTTGTTTTTAAAAGCTCTGATAAGATTGACCTTCAGAGAAAACCGATCTAAAGACGGAAATGTAATAATCTTTGAAGAAGATATGGTGAGAACTACTGGGGAAGAAGCTATTGCGCTCATATCTATAATTAATTTAATCATTCAATGTCCCTCGACCGATACCTACGGAATTAAAAATTACCGAATTTGAATATGATTAGCTATTTGCGTTCTAGGAACGCCATAAAATTCTTCAGTAGCTACTGAGACATTCTCATAATAGGACGACAGAAGAGGGTGGGGAAACCAGAACATAGGATGCACCTTCGGACATGTAGTGCGTTCAACATAATTATGAGGATAACGTGAGAGCAATTTCATCGAGTAATAATGGTAGTTTCAGGGAGGTGACCGATAGCTCAGGTCATTTGCGCCATTAGGGAGGGATGGGAAAGGAAGGGTGGAGAGAAACCCGGCGTCGGCATCAGCCTACTCTTGTCCAAAGGCGCTAAGGGGTCCGCAGTTTAACGTCCCATCCGACGGACGTCGTACTCGCTCAAACTGCCCTCCACAAAGCACCTAGTAGGGATCGGCATATCACTGAACCGGGGGTTCGAACCCGGGCCCTCACTGTGGGAAGCCTGTACGTTAGCCATCGCACCATCCCGATCCCAAATTTCACCAAATAATGCATTATCGTACAAGATAATAGATACTGTCTCAAACGGACAACTAATAATGTTTATTACATATTTAATACGGATAAATATAATATAAATAACATATAATACATGGTCCGAGTAACATTGGTCTTCATTTCAGTGAAGCCTGCATTGTACGACAGCTAATCACTAATGACTTTTAAAATTAAAATGAATAGTAGTTAAAATAATTTTTTATGATGTACGGGAATATGAACTTCACTTCTGAGTGGGCATTAAAATTTTAGGTAATTAATTTTAGGTAACCGTCGGTTACCCAACTGTCAATAAATCAGTTGCGTATTGTAACTAATATTGATAAATAATGGCAAGAGACATGAGACAATATTTGTTTCATATAATCCAAAAAGTAAAGCGGAAATGAATCTGCCACCCTATTACTTAACTTAAATGAAAACCATTATGGTGACCATAATAATATTTTAGACTAACCTTTTGACGTTATCTCAGAATTTTAGGTTGGGTCTGTGAATTTTAGACTAACAATAGGGTTAAACCTTCACCGGATGTCGAAATTCTGAAAAAATAAGCGGTTTTTAAGTGCAGGAGTTATCAACGAAATACCGCAGGATCGATGCACATTTTTTTCACCAACATATAATAATATTGAATTATTTCTTAATTATTTTTCACAGCAATAAATATTTTTATAATTAGATAGACGAAAAAGGTAATTTGAAACATATCCAAGGAAAAAGTTGAAGTCTTCCTCTTTTATAAATTATTCATCACCGACTATTCGCTTCACGTCCTCTTAGCTGTCTTTATTTTACGACTTAATGCATGGTTCTTCCCCCCGCCTACCATAGTGCTCCAAAAACTCTCCCAAGACACATAAAGTAGAATAAATTTGTTTCCCCGCGTTGAATGAGACGGAGTCTGCCCCTTCTCTCCACAATTTAAATCTAAGAGGTAACCATTGAATTTAAGAAACAGGGAGAAACGGGAAGGGTAAAAAATCACTACATCGTGAATAGAAATATTTTCCCGTGATTATCACCGACGGCAGGTAGCTAATAACCAATTTCGTCGTAAAAAACTTTCGAGGAAACCCAAATAGTCCAGGGTAAAAAATGACTAGGCTATTGGGAAGAGTAGAGGAGAGGTGGGTTTGTGTGTGTGTGTGCGTAAGAGGGTGAAGCCAGGTAAAAAGTAATTTAGACAGGAACCTGGAAAACATTCTTCCCTCTGGTTTTTTCAACACTTCCCCCATCCTCTCTCTCTCTATATATATATTATATATATATATATATATATATTTCTCTCTCTCTCTCTCTCTCTCTCTCTATATATATATATATATATATATATATATATATATATATGAAACACAGTAATCAACCCGAAGGTCGGTTTAGTAGGTGATGGTAGAGCTCACCCAAGTACCAAGCCCGACGGCGTGTGAATAATCACACATTAGGGTAGTGGGGCCAGTTCCTTTCCCTGTGCCGGTTATGGTTTCCCAGGAAGACCTGGTACCCGAAAAATCAACTTGCTTGGGTGGCCTGCCCGGGAATATAGTATATATATATAAAATTGGACAGCAACAAACAATATTAAAACACATAAAAAGAACACTCACACGTTTTTCCTTAATAATTTCGACGGAATTTAGCTCCGTCTTCCGCAGAAGAAACAGTAGTGCTGCCTGAGATTTCTTTGTTTGTTGCTATCTAAGTATTTTTATACAACAATTCCGAGTTACTTCGACGAAATCATCTATATATATGTATCTATGTATATATATATACACATATACATATATATAGACATACACACACACATATTAATATATACCTCCTGGAAGAACTCAAACAAAAGATTGAATCGGTGGTCTCCGGAATTCCTTCGTGAGCGGTAGGGATAGAGAGGGAGACCTTCACCCCCCCTCCCGCCTAGCCTCGCCTCTACCCCGTCGAATGGACCAGAGAGAGTGAATACCCTTCGCGGGGGCGGGAGGGGGGCAGGTGAGTGGGGAATGGGCCAGGGAGGTAAGGTGGAGAGGAATGAGGAGGGGCGAACGCGAGGACGGAGAAGGGAATGGGGGAGACAGGACGTTCGGATTTACCAGCAGTGGCGGCACGCTTGAGCACACAAAATATAATATATCCGGATGGCTTGTACGAGGCCGCGTGGAAGATTGCTCGCGGGAGGAGGAGGAGGAGGGGGAGTGAAGGAAGGGCCAAACTCCCGATTGGCTGGAGGGGCATCTCCCTTGACAACTCCACGCCCCACCCACTTATTCATCAACTCCCACTCTTTCCAGAGGGACCCACCCTCTGCCCTCCCCCTCCACCCCCTCACACCACTGCTGGTGACCCCCTCTCCCAACTTCGTCTCCCCCACCCCTTCTTCTACCTCCCCCACGCCAACTCTGCTGTCCATCCCTCCCTCTCCGGAATTTTCTCGCATCTCTCACACTCTGGGTCCAGTCCGACCCCTGATTATTTTTTGTCCGTCCGTTTGCGGCGCAGAGGTCGTTATTAAGGCGGCTATGTCTCTCTCTCTCTCGGATGATGTATGGCAGTGGATGGATGCCAACATGCCTAGCCTCCGTGGGCATATTTCCCTGTGCACTGGCCTTATTGCGTGCACCATTACCGGCTTGAATAGTCCGACCAATTTACCGTCCAGTTAGGTTTATTTCTATTTTCTAATCTAAGTGCGTACATCATACTATCCTGTCCACTGTCAAAGGGACGTGTCTCGCATAAAGAGTAGCAGGCATAAAACGCTAGCGATGGACCTTTCACAGCCAGAGCGAAAACCGTGGTCGATGTTGGAGTAATATAACAATAACTCATAAGCTACTAATCTGCAGTATGGTTAATCATTTTATATTATGTTTAAAATCGTTTTTTTCAACTTTTGTTCTTCCAATAATTTCGTAATACTATCCCAATTGGTCAATGTCAGCTCCATCTAACCTCAAAACTCTTAAGATTTGAACTAATGTTTTGGGTAAAATAGTGAAACAGCCTACCATTTTGGCACTATGCCCTCTAATGTCCCTCTCTGTTCACTCTCCATCTCAAATATTCCCAATATCAGGCTTCAAACAGCTGAAAATTTCATTTAAACCAATATCAACTCAGTGTTAGAGCAATATTAAGATCCGTGAACAGCTTTTTCCGGTCCAATGCGAGAGTACCATCTGGACCTAATAGAAAACACTCCTTAATCTATTAAATTTTTCCGTTCCTAGATCTACGCTCACAAAACGATGGTTTTTTTATCCTAAGTATTTTCTCTCCTGAATACACTTACTAAAAGCACTTATCAGTTTTCTCTATTCTCAGACCCGTTTACCACTCAAGTCCTATCTCTTCTCCAGGGAAAGTAATTAAAATCCTCAGCTTCAACATTTATTGATGTTTTTTTAATCATGGCCCTTGTTGATGTTTATATGCTTAAGTGACTTGTTCAATGTCTACTACAACTACATGTAACTATGAATGGGAAGAATCGGTGCACGTGAATATTTTCGATAAATGCAAATATGATAAAGAAACCAGACTTGAGAAGGAATTTAGTGATTTCATGGTGCACGATCAGAGCGAACCCCCTTTGATTATTCACTGAAATTAATGAACCCATTGAACACATCCTATCATACTTGTCGACTAAACCACAACGGGATGACCCGAAATGGAAATATCGGCGTAATAAACCTTCATCCAGTGTACAATTCTGAAAATTTTCACTCAATCCGTTAATGACTTTTTAAAAATGAATTATAAAAAATTCAAAAGCAGTACACAGGATAGGGTTTGGATTGAAATACTAATAAATTTATGGATATGCACGTCTTAAAAAAATACGAGCAGACTAGAACAAATTACACACTCGAAGATGTACAGATGAACGTTACAGATCAGGTAATATACTTGGCTGTAACCATCGCATCAGATCGGATCTAAAATGGGTGAAACACAAACAAATAATTTACGGAGGGGCCATAAAGAAGCAGGCATTCCACAAACATATTGCTGTAAAATGTTTCGGTAAAAAAGTGAAGAGGACGTGCTATTTTTCTTATGTAAGATTCTGCGTGGAATATGCGGCGAGCACATTGACTACCAGCTCAAGATTTGAAAGAAAGCACAGAGAAGAAAGGACCACCATATTCGTGAAAAATTCGTACGAAAGAACACAAAGCGTCACATATATATTTATAAAAAGATTGAAACATTAGATATGAGAAGAGCAAGATTATTCCTGATAAAAAATACCAATCTTGTGGTTTTGCATGCGACGTAGAACATATAACTCAGCGAACGGATAGATTCAAGTATTCGTTTTTCCCACGCACCATTCGCGACGACAACTAAAGAGGGAAACACTGAGACAGAAATGGCTGGCATCCTAGGGCCCCCAACCACGCGCCTTTGAGACGGGCGGTGGGCTGTCGTGTAAATCAAGTTGTAATTTATATCAATATATTTTTGAATTTTTTGTCCTGCGCGATTAGAATGCTTCCCGGTAATTATTGACTGCGCCGAATGGGAGCCCGACCATTTTAATGTGTTTGAACAACGGATGTCTTATGAATGACGTCCTATCGTCCCTTACCATTTGCCCTTTCGGTGGATAACGGGGTGCGATTTGTTTGTTGAAGCACGCACTATTTCCGGTGACTTAACAACCCCTGCCATACGTCCTTTCGAATAACTGCGGGGTAGTGTATAGATGTAGGGAATCATTTTATAATATTCTCTATTTCACCTTCAATACGACCCTCGTGCCATTATTGTGTAGTAGTAATTCTACGGGAATAATTGCGGGAATGGGAAGCGCGTGTCGCCGAGAAACGGTCCCTTGTTCTCTGAAATTGACCGGTGACGTTTGAAGGTGAGCAAGCTTTGATGAAATATGGCAAATAATGGAATTTCGCACATTTTATGGACCAGCAATATAACGAATTCTAATCTTCACTTCTTCGCTGAACTCACACCTTTGTCATCGAACCAGTCCAAGACCAGGGGAGACAGGTGGATCGTTTCGGGCGTTGTCCGTCGAAAAATGGCAAACATTCGACGTCGGAAGAGGATTTCGCGGATGTGCGAGTAAGATACAGAGAGGGAGTCACCTCGGTTAAATTCGAGGAAGAGGGATGAGTAAGTGTCATAAATGAGCGAGACGCACCTAAAGAGTGGGGGTGGTTTTGCTGAGAGATGTTGAAACGCATTACTAAGCAACGTACGTTATACTAGGCGACAAGTTCATAAAGTTGTCTACCGTAATTCTCAATCAGGTTAATCATGGATTTAATTGCTAAGCGCCCGCGAGATGAAATCTCTGGGAATAAATGGGCCCTTTCCACTTTTATACATTACGCTGTGACTCGTCAACAAATGTGTTCTTTCTTAAATTACTCAATTAGATTTGAGGTTTACCCGGTAATGATTTTCATCACCAGTGTTATTACTTCTTGAGAAATCGAAGTGAAGGCTAATAAGGTTTCTTATGAATTCTATGGTCTCAGGCTCGACTTTGTGGAGGTTCTGATGATGACGCCGAAGCGTTGAAACCGGTAGTACGAATAAAAATTGTGTGGAAGTTACAAAGTATATTCATTTAAAACGAAGGTTTCTTATGTTTTCTAAAGGTATCCCGACCACTTAATGTGTTGGAAAGAACTTTACAAAGTGGGGTATAATACCGAAATCAAAAGTTTTTATTAATGGTAATTTTTATATACCTAACTTGCCATGCATGCATTCTGAATCAAACAATGAAATTTACTTTATTTATGATTTTCCGTTGCCAAAAGAATGAGGAGCAAAAATAAAATTACCATTAATATTTCTTGAGATGTAAACAAATAAAAAATGGAGATGGTTTACTTTCAAGCATGCAGCTTTCATTCATTGAGGGGGGTGAAGTGAATTCTTTCCCAAGATATATTTTTCATGCCTAGGGGATAACCACTGTTTCACGAGCAACACCTTAGTCTGGGAGGAAGTCGATAATTTGACCTAAGGGTCTTTAATGGTTGATATGTGTAGTATTCGAGATAATAATTGTTCGTGTTTTTCAGCACTAAAGAAAATGTCCTCCTTCTTTCATTCAGGTTGGCGGCTTGCTAGCCGACAGAAATTCTCAAGAAACAGTGGAGATGGAAATTTACATAGGATACCCATTAACCCAACAAGGTCAGGTTTCTAATTTGAATTTTACAAATGCTGGTTTTTAGTAACTACATTTTATGAAATTGAATCGAAATCTTGCAAAATGAATACTTAGAGACGCTATAACCGATAACTCACATAAGAATCGTACAACTAGAACTCATAATATTTAAGATTTCCATTAAACTGGAAAGGGCTGTTTGTAAATAATGACATTAAGAAAATATTTCGGCAATAATAATGCTAAAACGAATTATAAGAAGGAAAAACGAGGTAAAAGGAATTTCCAAAATTTTTATAATTATTTTCGTACTTCTTTTAATTGCACTGAGATGTACAGTGATGCTAGCGAATTAATATCAATCAGAGTATAATATTTACTAAATTAGACCAGTATAGTTCATAGTTGTAGCGAATACTGAACTTACTAAATTCAACATTTCTCTTGTTGATAGAAAAATGTCTGACTGTAATGACTCTTGCTTTCATATTAGCTATTGGTCGCCTCCGACTTACCATAATTCGGGGAAATTTATAAAAATTGACCTTATCAACGAAAAAACTATTTTCCATGTTGCAGGATGTTAACTGATTGCAATACATACCGACAGGCAGAGCATTTAAAAGGCCACGTAATACTACAAAATAACATCGATTGCCTTGGTGACTGGGTTACAAATAATAATGTGGGAATTAATGTCAGCAAGAGTAATAATATAAATTTTTCAAATAAAAATAATGCATAAAAGGATAGTTACACCCTCCTTTGAGAAAGAATCCCAAGTAGCAGTCATTGCAAATATATTAAACGTTTATTTAACTAGGGATCTTGGGTTGGGAGTCCAAGTAGATAATGGGACACCGAAGGTGTTTAAAGCATTTCATTGGGCAATGAGAAATTTAAAAGGAAGTAGCATAGTCACAAAAGAAAAAGCAACTGACCCCGAAATTAATATAATAATAATAAAGTGAATTTAGCGGTGTGGATACTCCGATGGTGCTTGGTGAGATATATTCCGATATGCATGTGCGTATATCGAGACCAAATTTCAATGATGATATTCAAGAAACGGTACATATATGAATGTTTCTCGTGGAGTGACTCTTGTTGAATACAGAAACCCTAAATTGAACGTTTTTAAGGTGTTCGCCAAGCGGAAACATATTGCGTCTGGTGTACGTTATAATTCTTACCTGCCTGTTACGGGGACCGCAACCGCATATGCAGAGGCTCCATACTTCATCACCAAATGCCAAGTAGCTCTGTTTAGGAAAGAAGAGAAAGGATTTCAATAAGTTTGAAAGAATATATCATTCTAGTGCATATTTGTCATCATTAGTGTCGACATAAAGGTTTTCGCAGTGCGTCGGAAGATTGGATTGTCTTCCCAAAAAGGTCGCAAAGCTATTGGCTTCCTTAACTTTTGGTCAGAATCGTATTCTGCTGGGCGACGCAATAACCCTCTTGATAGACTGGCATGACTGAATGAAGAATAGTCGTACGCATAATGCGCGACGAATGAATCCTCGAAACCCCTGGAATCCACTCTCTTTGGCCTGGGGATAGTGTAAATGATGACCTTCCATTAATAATTAGGTACGAAAAGCAAATGAAAAGTTTCGATAATTCATTAAACCTTGACAGAACTAAAACATATTTGAATTTGAGCATGGGAGATTGTAGGAATGGATGGAAAGAAGGCTGGAAAAAAATATGCAAGAGATATTGTGAGGCATTAGGATGTTAAAAGCGATAATAGAGGATAGAAAACCTGGAAAGCGAGTGCAGTGAGGTAAGTAATAGGCACTGTATAGTAAACTAAGGGTTGTAGAAAGTATGCAGAATTAGGAATGAGTTATTTTAAAATGTACTATGAGTTTAGAATATTATGGGTCACTTTGGTTGGGGCTTAGGAGTACAGTACTGTGTAGGACCATAATCCATGAAAAACCTACCTTAAATCGGTAGACTACCGCTAATAATAAGTGTATTGTTCTGAAATTAGAGCTAGCGCTAGAAAAAAAGTATTTACCTCTACCGTTTAAAATTCCTATCACCTACGTATTTGCCTACTGATCTCAGTATCGCTAATTCTTCCATTATATTCTTTAAAAATCCATCAAGTATCCCTTAGACATCTGGCCATTCCTCTCCTCATCCTGTTCCATACCGCCTATTCCATCTTTGGTCTTCTGAGTATATCTTCCTTTCTCATTTCACCTGACATATTCATTTTTAGCATCCTCCATCATTACAAAGAATACAAGTCTTATATTCTTCTCTGGTCTGGTTTTCGGATGGTCCACTTTCTAATCAATACGGTGTCGCAGGGCTAACGAATTCTTAATGGTAAAGCTTCCTTGTTTGTAGATTGGACTTCTTTCAGAAAAATAACTTCTTCTTCACTCTATACGCTTTCTTAGCTTGATTCAATCTCCACTTGATTTCCTTCGAGATTTTTCCATCCCATCCACATCTACACATTAACCCACAATTCACCTGAATACGTGCGACAGGGGATGTTAGGGAACCCGCTATGTAAACAGGCATAGTAGTTCATACATTCATTTTAATTATATTTATTTATATGATTTCTACGAAGTAACACGGAAGTGTTAAATAAAAAACTTTGTCAGCAACACACATTAAGAGAACACATAAAAAGAACATTCAGACGTTATTTCTAGATAATTTCGACGGAATTGAGCTCCGTCTTCCTCAGAAGATTAGTTAGGACTGACTAATCTTCTGAGGAAGACGGAGCTCAATTCCGTCGAAATTATCTAGAAATAACTTGTGAGTGTTCCTTTTATGTGTTCTCTTAATGTATGTTGCTGTCAAAGATATATATATATATATATATATATATATATATATATATATATATATATATATGTCTCAGACTGCTCAGGTGCGAGTGGGTAACGGAGAGTCCGGATGGGCAGTGTTAGGAAGAGGTGTAAGGCAGGGTTGCCCATTGTCACCGGTACTGTTCAACGTATATGTAGAATAAATGATTAAAGAGGCATGGGAAGAACTGGAGGTAGGAATGAAAGTCGGAGGGGAATTCCTAAAATCGGTTAGGTTTGCTGATGACCAAGCATTAGTTGCTCAGTCAGCCAAGGGGTTGCAAGCATTGTTGAGTGAATTGGAGGTTCAGTGCGATAAATATTGGATGAGAATAAATATTAATAAAACAAAGGTTATGCGATTTTCCAGAAAGAAAAAGGCTAAGCTAAATAGTAAAATAGGAGGGGAAAAAATAGAGCAGGTAGAACAGTTTACATATCTCGGAAGTGTTTTGGACCAACACGGTCAAAGTGGTAGGGACGTAAGGAGAAGAATTGCGCTAGGCAAGGAGGCTTTCTCAAGGAGGAGGGAGTTGATGACGGGGACGTTGAGTAGGGATGTTAAGACAAGACTCGTAAAAACTCTGATATGGAGCGTAGCTATGTACGGCGCGGAAACGTGGTCGCTGAAGCAGGAGGATAGACGTAGATTGGAGGCTTTTGAAATGTGGGTGTGGAGAAGAATGGAAAAGGTGAAATGGACCGAAAGGAAAACAAATGAGGAAGTACTAGAAATGGTGGGGGAGGAGAGGGGTTTGTTGAGAGAAATCCTATGGAGGCAGGAAAAATGGATGAAGGGCGTATTGAGCGGTAGTGGAATGTTGAAGAGGGTAATAGAGGGAAGAATGTTGGGCAAGCGAGGTAAGGGTAGGAACAGGATAGGGATGTTAGACGAGATGAAGGGAGGAAAGAAGTACACCGAGTTGAAGAGGGACCTGATATAGATTAGTTTGCTAGGTGGGGAGTCACAAAATGTTTATTTGATAGTTGGGTCCATCCAAAAACCTACCTTAACCGGTAGATTACCTAAAATATATATATATATATATATATATATATATATATATATTTATTTATTTATTTTTTAAGCTAATATGCAAAAATTACTCGTACACATACGTATATGCCTATGTACGTACATATAGGAAAATTTGGTATGTTTGATTAACTCATTAAATTTTAGTTTTTAAGTTAATGTATCTGGGCACTGGAGTTTAGTTTTGTTATGATTTCGTATCTTGCGAGGGAGGAACGAGTACTTGATTCGATGTAAGACGGTGTCTTTTACTCTAATTTTATCTCGTGATCAATGACTCTGCCATTTATCTTGCGACTCTGCCATCCTCTTCAGGGTGAAGACCCTTCGCCCTGAAGACGACGGCAGAGTCACCAATCAAAACGTCGGTGAACCGCAACCTGACTCTCGAGTGGGAAACCGAAGAGAACTTCTTGAATACCATACCCCGGGAAAACCCGTGATCCTTCAAGAGACTCCTTACCTAATTATTCCAGCATGCACTTACTTTCATCTCTTACCAATTTTCAATAAACTTAGAGAGTACTTTCTAAACATCTTCCAATTTATTGATAATATACCGTTTTCTCTCATGGATCCCAAGCAAATAATTTTCGCGTATTTCAGAAATGGCCTAACTAAAGCGTAGTAAGATCTCTGTGTTACTCCATCTCTTATGGTCTTATCCCACCATTACTATATCCACAGTGTAGCAGAACAATGATGTAAACTCCTCCCTTACTTCCCCACCTACTATACCACCCTGATTATTCATCCTCGACTATACCGATATGTTTGGTATGGGTTTCGTACAGTTCTCACTATATCATGTCGCTCATGCGATATACCTTACGAAGTAGGTGAAAGGTTCCACTCCTTCTGATTTCTCTCCTTTTTAAGTGACTTCTCTCAGAATCTTCTCTCTTACCCATTAAAAAAGTTTCATCTCTCTATGAGATAAATATTAATCGTGGCACGTATTGGATGAATGACATAGCTTGGTTGTCTGTGATGCCATGAAACGCGATTCTCCAGCGATCCACTTTTGAGAACCGTTTTGAAAGGCATAATCGCTTCCCCTTACTGATAACCAAAGGCGGTGGCTTCCGTCCCGATTATCCCTCTCGCCTCACTCCGGGAACCATCCATCAAAATCCAAATCGCTAATTCGTTCCGTCCAACTCTTTTCGGATGGCTCGTAATCACCTCAAAAGGAAGACTTCCAAATGATTTCTTCTCCTTCCACACAATCGTTCCAAAAAAATCAATCATCGGTTCCACTTTCGTTTTTGGTGCGTAGCCGCACCCACAGGCGGGCGCTGAAGTCGCTCGGATGCACACCCATCCTTCCCATTCCTACGATAAGATTCATCTCGATTAGACGCCGCACCAGACGTCACCACCTCCCTCCCCCCTTGCCTGCTACCCACTACGTCCGGATTCTGAGCTCTACAAAATTAAAAGGATACACGCAAATCATTTCTCGGCAGTTCAGACAATGCTTGCTCCCACTTAAGGAAAATAGAATTTGTTCTTGCAAAACATAAATTTTGTTGATGGAAGACGCTGAATTGCAAAGAGACCATGGCCGTTGCAAATAAAATTGGGACGTTCATTTGTCAAACATTCGGAAATAACTTTTCAACTGCGAATGCTTTGTGATTCAACCTTTGTGACTAGCACACACAGGATATTTTATGTAAAATTCATTCATGAGATCACAAAATCCATTCATCTTGAAACTGCCCTATAAATGTACTTATATTCGCACCATTTTTTTTATTTGCGAATTTTGTGACTACGATTTAGGCCAATTACGAGGTTTGCCAATTATACTCTGAGCCTTGTCAACATTAAGTGCTTTAGCCGCCATCTGACGTTTCTATATGAAAGTTTGACCCTTTTAACGCTAACTTCCTTCAGGACATTTGGTTGTTTGATCACTATGTGTTGTTTACTGTGACTCGAACATTTTGTCTCAGCGAAAAAGTGGAACTCGTGAACACTTTCGTGCGATGATATTTTACAAATTTCGGCGACGATTATCAAGGCAGGAGTTCATCGACCAACTTACTTCCATTTTTGGCGATGAAGTCCCATCCTTTACCACTGCGAAATGCAGCTATAACGAGTTCCATCATGGCCGCCGTTCGCTCAGCGACGAAAGTCATGAAGGTCATCCAAAATCAGTCATTCATGCCGTGCAAAACTAGTAAAGGAAGTTCGTCATGTGACTTATCGTAAGATTGAGGCTTCCGTGGGGATTAGTATGACGAGCATCAGTAAGATATTGCATGAACATTTACGACCCGTGAAAAAAAAATTTGTTCGCGTTGGATCCCGCATGATTTGGCAAAAGCTCAAAAAGATGCTCGTGTCAATTGGTGCAAAGATATGCCCAAGAAGTCTGTTAGCTAAAAAGTGTGAAAACATTCGTCGCTTTAATTCACCATTATTTAAAAAATATATGGATATCGACAAAGGGGGAATGAATCAGCGGTGGTATGAAACTTTACGGTTGAGGAATGAATGGAACGACTTCAAACGGATCGACCCAAAAGTGAAGTCTGGCCTCATCTGACCCTAAATCGTCAACATCATTCATAACATTCCTCGTCGTGGAAGATAAAGCCAAAGTCACCGATGATTTTCCGCGGGTGAATTGCAAGAGAAGAGAGAGAGGAGTGGTGTATCTGCAGGGGTGGCGGTGGGTGGGTGACTGCTGTTTAATGAGTTCTAAGCCGTGCGTTTCGTTGTCACCGCAAGGGTTGGGGAGGCAAGGCGGAGTCGGGAGTCGAGTGCGAGCGAGGAGGAAGGGGGAGGCACGTGATGTTCAAGGGTGCGGGTGGAGAGGGAATGAATGGAAGTGGCGGCGAGGGCGTATTCCGTCAAAGAGATTTGAACCCTAGTAGGATTTGAAACGGGAGGATTGGGTGGGGGGAAGGGGATTTAAGCGTGCCTATACGACGAGGATTCCTCTCTCCGGGAGGTAATTGCGAGGGATCCCCAGTTGACGAGTCCAGGGATCGGTTTCTCAAAAAGATACATCCACAAGCTACCCTGCAGTAGTGGTAGTAATGTGGAACAAATTTTACCATTCCCTCGTTATTTTTTGGAAAGTATAAATCATTATAATATGAACATTCAAAGCCTTCGTGAAATCGTGATTTCATTAACTAAATATTGGTTACATTTCAATTTATTTGTCTTCTCAATCATTTTAAGTACACAGAATTTCAAGAGAGATTAAGTTATTTGGCAAAATATCAAAGGATTAGTTACAATCAGGCATAGGCATATCCGTGCAGTGGAACGCGTCACCAAATTTGAAGTTGCAATTTCTTATGGAGCGTTTCGCCCTACGCTTAAGTGAACATTGAAAGAGAAACATCTTAATGGATTCAAGACAAAGTTTATTCATTGGGGTAATCCTAAAGATCTGAAATACCCATGAGAGAATGATCAAACATATCTGACATAATACATTTATTTTGGCCGAGAAATCTACATCTGCACAGTACCCCGCGAACTACCACAAGGGCATGTGGTGGAAGGTTTTGGGACCCCAACCGTTGAACGGAATTCAAACACATGCAGAACAAAAAAAGCATGATAAATCACACCCACGGGTACGTACATATTCACGCAAAACCCATCCAAACTTACACGCATTCAATTGCACATGCTAGCAACCAAAATTCACAAGCACATTCACCCAGGAATGTATCAGGTGTCTAGACAGCGTTTAATCTTGTCCTCGCTTGTAATTCGAATGTATTTACTATTCCATCATAACTTCAATTTACAATTATGATTTCTAATTTTCCCAGGAAATAACGAATATTTGTACCTATCTGTACTGGAGTCTTATCTCCCTTATCTTATATTTCTGGTCTTACCTACCCAAAGGGTGTGGAGCAATAATAATTACAGTAATTAAATATACGTGGTGGTAGAGATCACATTGCGATCATATCAGATTTGCTTGTTCACTACGAAATTGCGAGTCAAGATCCATGAACAGTTAAAGTTAACTCTGAAATGTATATCATGTTCCGTAAATCATTATTTGATTCAGGAGACTTATTGCTCACCCTAAAATTAATGGCGAACTGAAACGTTTATACTTTCACTATATTTCCCAGAAGGAGATAGCATTTTTCTTGAATGACGTCATGGTATTTTCTAAAGCCGGCTAACCTGTTTCTTGTCCCAGATCGAAAAAGTGCTCCGGCGTAAAGGCGTCACAAAAGATTTGATCACATTCACAGCATTGCGAAATGAGCATTGTTCGCCAATTCTTAAAGTATCCACTTCCTTTTTGCAAAATCTAATCCAGTTGCAGGTTAATGAGGCGAGTATTTTTAGTTCATATTCATAATCCAAGTTTACGTTTTGTTGAATAAAAATTCTCTCAAATGAAAGTCATGCGAAATTTAGGACTCTTGTGCAAATATTAACTTTAACATCCGCCTTGACAAACCTCGGCCATTATTCATTTACAAGAATGTTTACCTGCCTTTTTTTAATTTTCCATAAACCAATAATTACATCAAAATAAAGAAGCAATTAGGCATGTACGTGTATTTTTACACTAGGGCAAACACGCATGTGAAATTTATTCATACGCATGTATGGACTTATATGTGTGCATGCATGGCCTAAGTTCTTCCGAACTCCCCATGAGCCGCCGAAAGAGCGTGTGGCGGAAGGTATTTGGACACCACACTTATTGCGGCTTGCGGAGATTTCGTGGATGTAGAAATTTTAAAATCATCCAACTCCGTAATAGGATATTTAATTTTAACTTTCTTTAAGGCTTTGGTCCACTAAAGCCTTAAAAATGATATAATCGGCCCCAGTCGAAAAGAAGGGCAAAATAAATATATAAAAGCTAACAAAAGGAATACACAGGACCATCCTCTTGAATTTTTCTGTAAATTCTTAAGGAAACCTCCCAAACAATGGAGTTCTTCTATCCTTATGAATTTATTAACATCAATTAATCCATGCAACCTTAACTCCGGTCACTCTCGTGTCACGTGAACGAAATTTAGAGTCTTAGCGTAAGGTTGAAGAACAATGTTCGTGAGATGGTTTCTAGTTGCGCGTAGAACTTTCGTGCGATTAAAAAAATAGAGAGCTCGAAGAGGATGGTACATATGGGGTGTAAAGAAATATTTTACACCCCTAGGCAGCACGTGAACTAACAAGAAGCATTCGCCAAACAATCCTCGTATCCTAATTTTTCTCACGCTTTTTGTTGTGAAGAGATTGCGAATTCGATCATCTTCAATGAGGAAATTACATTTACATAAAACACCCCGAAGTCCTCCTAAAATGTGTGTGGCAGAGGGTGCCAGCACCAGAAGGGATGGGTAAGGGACATGGTGTTTAAGGGATAAGGAATAGAGAAAAAACATTCACAATAAAATCTCGAAAATGCATGAAAATCCACATGCATATAAGTTGGAAACTTAGTTTAAAATTAGTGTTGATTTCATTCGATATAAACGTGCTTCAGTACAAGACAAAGAAAGGAATACAAATGAAACATAGCCAGCAATATTATAACCCTCCATCAAACCCAGACAGGCCATGGAGAATTGAAAATGAGAAGGGTAAAGTTCTATTATTCCGTGGACATGCAACTTATGGTCAGTACTTCAAGCGTAACCCACCCCTTGGAGCTACGCACGTAAGACCATCCCCACGCGTATTTGCTACCAGCGTTCCTTACAACAGAAAATATCTGCATCTATACCTCTTAAGCCGCCTCAAGGGCATGTGGCGGTGGGTGTTAGGTCACCACCCGTAAAAGAAAAACCACAAAACCACATGCAAAATCAACACATCCATGAAAACTTACTATACCCATAGTTGCGTATACACTCATGCAAAAACCTTTTTAACTTACACGCTCGCAAATACATATCCCATCAACTAATAAACACATTCACCCTAGAATGTAATAAAAATTTATCCAATGACGTGCAGGCAAGAATTTGAAAAGTAAGATGGCGAAATTCATTAACACATGGGCATGCAACATACGTACAATGGCCTCCGCCCCCAAGGACAAAGGTCACAGGACACGGTGTGGGCTTAGATCATTCCAATTCACAATATATGAGCCCTCAAAACCCCTTACTCCAACCTCAGACTTCATTTCGTTTCTGCCAAAATTCCATTTATTCCCGTCTCTCGCTATCCCTCTGCTCCACCCACTTTCCCCGAAAGTCATTCATTGTTCTACTGCATCTACATATTACGCAGCAAGTCATCGCAAGGGCGAGTGGCAGGGTGTGATAGTCACCAGCCAAAACACTATTAATACATGGTGACGACCATGTATGTGAATCAGCGTACGTGTGTTTAAAAATGTGCACTTATACATATCTCTTCAGAAATCCGTAATTCTTTTATGAATAGAACTAAAGGGTCTGTCCCAAAAATAAGTAGAATGACTTTCTGCCACCAATGTAGATGGCTAGAGTGGGGTGATTTGTGATGGGAAAGGTAATGGGAGATCTTGGGAAGGCAACGTGACCCACGTCAGTTATCTGTGGGCAATTGTAGTGTGCGGATTGCCGCTATACTAGACCCCTGTTCGACGGGCACGTCACGAATTCACGATGCCACTTTCCATGGAGAAACTATATGCGATAAAATTGTGTATTAAGCTTGGAACATTGGGATCGGAGACCATGACCGTGGTTAAGGATGCTTATGGAGATGGAGAAATGTCCCAAGTGATGGTTTTCTGCTTGCAGAGGATGTTCTGGGAGGGTAACGAGGAGAATGACAATGAGAAATGCCATGAAGATCCATCAGCAACAGAGTGTGCTGAAAATGTACAAAAGGAGAGACACATGCTTACATTGAATAACTCATGATAAAATTAAGGAAAACAGTATCGCATTTTCATCGTTCTGAATTGCTTCTAACATAGTGCTTCTTAAATCGTTTTTGCAATCGCAGAGAAATATCTCACTGGCTATGGTTAAAAGAAAACACTGTCTTCAAAATAAAACGATTGGTTAATCACGCGTCGTGCCATTTTTCATGGAAAATACCATTGGAGATGACAAGGGACGGAAGAAGATAATAATAGCCGAGGAATTCGCGATCGCTGTTTCCCTTAGAGGATGTATCCGAAAGGAAAATATCCCAGATTAAAGCATTAGCATGTCGCTGAGCTATCGTGCACATTCCGAAGTAGCTCTTCAACGGCGGAGGCTGAAACAGCGCGGTAAACATTTCGATGAAACTGGGCGCTGGCTGCAAATTGGAAGAAAATATTTTCCAACTAACACATAGATCATTTTCGAAGACGTCGCTCCACTAATCAAGTCCAGGTCTCCCATTTTGATGTCATAGCCCGCATAGTTGCACGTGAAACTTGGGAGGGGGAGGGGTCTTCGTTGAGTTTTTAGAAGGCCTGTCCAACTCATTAGTGCGAGGACGATTTCCCGAATTCCGAACCGAGGGATAGAGAGAGGGAGGGAGAGAAGGGAGACAAAACAGGTCGGCCTCGGATGCTCGCGACAAAGGTAATGTGCTACTTGGTTCGGGGAGGGAGGAGTTTGGAGAAGGGGAATGACTAGCGGGGACACGCATCAGGGACCCCACATCATCTCCCTTCAGCCATTCAAAAACGCTGCGTGTGGAGGGGAGGGGGAGGAGGTCGGCGGTGGAGGTGGCGGTGGGGTTGAGCGCGGGGCGCAAGTCGTAGTAGTGAAAACCCCTCCTATATACGAGAGGGGGTAGGTACGGGGGAGGGGGTTAAGGAGACGACGACGTCATTAAGAGGGGCCCATCGCGCTCCCCGCGCCGTCACCCCTTCTCCGCCCCTCCTCCCTCTCCCCCCTCCGATACGCCTCTCCGACAAACAAGTTTACGTTTCACTATCGCGGCGGCTCTCAGCGTGCACAGCCCGCTTCTCCGACCCCTCCTCACTTACCCCTCCCGCCCCCCCCGCTGCGGGTGGACAGAGAAAGGGTGAGAGGGGAACCCTTTTTCCTCCACGAAGCAAATTGCCAGTGGGAGCGGGGAAAGAGGGTTCGAGGGAGGCAGTCGGCGGTGCGGATATCTTAAAAGGATCATCCGACTAATCTAAGGGTCCAAGTTGAGGGTAAGGGGACTCGGGGGAGAGGCGGGGACTGCTGGCGACGGGGGTGGAGAGATGGAGGTGTGTGTGAGTGTGTTTGTGTGTATGACCCGGGAGGTTTTTACGGGTGAGTGGAGATCTCCCAGCGTGCATTTCGGGCCGCGGGTGCAGGATGGGGGAAATCTTCCTCCCCCCCCCCCTCCACTCCTCCTCCATCCCACGTAACGTCTGGAAATCCCCCGGGAGCATACTCACTCACGCCAGGACTTGCACTCAACGAAAACACATTCAAGTTTCGCACGCCCACACACGCACTCACACGCACGCATACTCACATATATATGTACAGATATATCACCGAATGCAAAGATGAATTTTGAAGTCGCGCCAAAGATACCTATGGGATCCTCCTGCCCTAACACCCCTTCCCAAACTCCGCGCTCCTTTGCGGAAGCCCCTCTCCTTCCCGGCCGGTACGCTCTCCAATTCGATCCGCGCTCCCCTCTCTCTCCCTCTCTCCCCCTGTTCATACATCTCCTGCCCCGATTCCACTTCAAGAGAAGGAGAATCCGGCCTCAACCTCCCACGCGTCACAACTGTGTGTTCCAATCTTTTCATGCGAATAATTTTCTTAAATCACAACGGATATATTTGTACCAATCGGTTTTTTTTGGTTCGTCTTCCTTTCCATGACTTGAGCCGTGTCAGAAAACGGATGAAATAGGGTGGAAGACCTAGGATCTTTGAGGTTGAATGAGCTGAAATGTCTTTTGATGACCTGAAAATACGCTGAGCGTATCGGTGTATTCTGTAGCGCAGTATTGTGTAGGCATATCTTAATCTGACATTTTTAGGTATCAATTAGTGAGAACAAATCCCGCAGGCATCAATACTGGTTTGAATAAGCTATAACTTGCTAGTATTAGAAAAATGTATTTGGGTCACCGAATATCTGAGCCATTCGGTAATAAAATATTTTGAGTTGGTAATTGGTCGTATAGGCCACTACCGCTACGAACTTCATCATATTAAGGTTTTACATCCCTAACTTCTCTTCGCTGTCCATGACATAATTAGGCAATCAAAGCGACTACGTGAGGTATTCATATACGTACTAGCTACATATTCTAAATTAATAATTTATATATATAAATTAACAAATTATAAAAATAATGTACAAGGGCATGCTGAAAACGAATGCACACATGCTTGTAGAAAACAAACAAAATGACCTTCTGAAGCACTCCTGGTGGCAAGTCGAAGAAGCATTTCCCCTCAGCACGCATGCGCAGGCTGCTATGTCTACGCAAGTTAAACAGCGTACTGTTGTCGAATTTTTTAACTGCTGAATAAGTGACTCCTGCTGAGATTCATCGTCATTAAGTCTGTTTATTTGTGACGATGCTGTTCATAGGCCTACCGTAGATCGATGGGTAGTGAAATTTCGTGGTTGCGAGCCTAGAAAAGCCATAATTGTTTGCTGAAACACGCAGCGGACGTCCTATCACTGCAACAGACGATAAACATCGCAAACTCGTCGAAGATTTGATTCAAAATGACCGGCGAATCATTCAGAAATTTATCGCAAACCATATTGGAATATCCAAGGAACGTGCCGGTTTCATTATTGAACAATTGACACCGCTCATCCACACACCTCGCGCGCAGCTGGAGAGGCTCTGCGAAACCTGAAATTAGAACCGATTCCACACCCTCCTTATTCCCCCGATCTTGCGCCTGACGATTTTGATTTTTTTTCCTCAACTCAAGAAACACCTCAAGGACAATCATTACACTGCGTGAATGTATATACAATGTTTTCTTGTGGCTTGTATAAATTTCTGGTTTTGCATGCGGTTTTTTTTTCTTTCTTAATTACGGGTGTTGCCCTAATACCCCCCGCCACACGCCCTTACGACAACTTGCGGGGTGTTAAGTAGATGTAGATGCACACTCGGGCGATGAGGTGAAGGCAGCTATCAAGTCCTTGATTCGAGAAAAGTCGGAAGAGTTTTTCAATGACGGAATGATTAAAAACTTGTTACACGTTGGGAGAAATATGTTAGCCTTAACGGTTACTATGTTGAAAAATAAATATATGATTTTGAAACTTAAAATGTTTAGTTTATTATACTTTTCACCCGATCTTGCCATTTTTTTTCGCTCTATATATGCATGTGTGCATTACTTTTAAGAGTGCCCTCGTAACACCGGTGAAATATAGGTACCTAAGTGAGAGTATGAAATTGTGTATAGGTTATCTGAAATAGATAGAAATGAATATAAATCTATGTTAGAATTCTAGTACTAAGCAACAAAAATCATGTTCTATATTTACTGATCCAATCAGGATAATTTTTTTTATTGTTACGACTCCCTATATTTTACTCAAGCGAAAAATAATTTTAAAAAATCATATTTATGACAGAATTAACACTTCAGCGTAAGGCAACGCTAAAATTTCCAAAGAGAAGGTGTTAAATTCCTTAAAACACCACTTAGATTATTCTGATTGTGAACCACACACTTTGCAATACATTTTAACATATGAATCTGGGATATAAAAATAAATTCGAGATTATTAACTGAAAAAATATTTTTACATAAACCATAACGGATTTCAGAACAGGTTCACTGGATTTGCTGCTACGTATCAATTAAAATTTTATTTTTACTGAAATTAGGCTACGGAAAAAAAACTACCCGACACAGGTTCGATTGTGAATAGGGAGAAATAAAAAAAGGCCCGTTATATTCGTTGGCCATTCAGAAATTCACAGCAAAATTAATTGACGACAATTAGTGATCCTTAAAGCCTCCTTAAATGGATCCACCGAATATGCGAAAGTTTTTCGAAGGTTTTCCCAGCATTGAAGCAAGCAGTGCAACGTTTGTTTCCCACGACAACAGATTTCCTTTTCAGTTCTGTTAAATTCCTAAAAGGAAGAGATTAGGAGTGGAAATGGAAAAAGCATTCAGTACGAAATGAAGGGAGACAGACACTATGCGAGATTATGAAGGATTTATTTTAGTGCATCGCGTTAGGTTGTTTCTTGCTAGGTGAGGACTAGATATGTAGTTTTAATGAGTATGTTTCCATCCAGAGCCTAAAAAATATTTGAAGAATAAACGAAGAATGAAATCAATAAGGTATTGCTACAAATAAATGCTTCTTCGTAGAAACTAGCGCTGGCATTTCTCACTATCCCAGAATCAATGGGCGTACCTTGGAATAACAAGTCCGAGTAAGGTACACATATTAATTTTACGTGATATTTAGCTTATAATATAACTTCGCTTTTTTTATTATAGTCATCAAGAACCTCTGACGATTTGGTCTCCCCAAGTCTTCATGGTAATTAAATTTTCTTCAGCTCCAGTTTCAATACCTGTCACTCGAATTTCATTAAATTATTCCAGTTTCATCATACCGCGACTTCCCACCAAACCTCTTCCCCATTCCTCGATTTCCCCTGCGCCCCCCCCCCACACGACCCTGCCCTTTTAATCCGGCCCGTCCTAATCCCGTCGTCCCTCGGTCCCTTTTATTCCACATCCCCCCTCTGCCATTCCCGTTCGTCCTCCTCGCTCTCCTAATCCCAACGCGTCATGTCAATGGTTCGCCCGTGAGGTCTCAATTTCGCCAGGGGACGCCAATGGCATGATGCACTTCGGCTTCATTAACCGTCAAACACCCAAATGGATTGATAGAAGGTTACATATTGGCATCAGTACGCCCTGCGCTATAACACCGTATGAAATTGAACTGCACACAGGCAATGCTTCATTTTTCTATCTATTCTTTAGCGTTTATCGAGGTTTCATCTCAAAAGATCATCATTTATTGAATTGGTGACTTTCATATAAAATTGCATCAATGAACCCGAAATAAAAGTGCAGTCGTTTTGAACTCGCTTCTACTATTTAACTACCTTCTAATTTTTGTATTATTCCACTTGCAGGTCAATATTTGGACTGCTAAATAAAATTTTACCAATTATATTTAAATAAAATACGATTTTACCTGATGACCTCATTCATTTCTCTTCTATTTTTACGAGTGGAGAAATGTAACATTTACGCGGTACCCTATACAACACTATCTGCATGATTCCCAAGAAATATCTTCGCTTTTTTGGACTTCCAAACAAAACGTCATTCTATTGTTTACTTTTGTCATCCATATGCTATTGTTACGCTTAATTTTCCTCCAATGTTATTTTTGAAAATTGAATTTTTGTCAAATTTCCAAAAAGTGTGAAAATTTGTAACATTGGGTGTTCGAAAAACAAACTCTTCATCGGAGCAGTCAACTCTCTCTATCCGTTGGATTCAAATTTAATAGATTTTCTTCCTCAACCTTGCTGAATCCATTTTCATATTGGATTTCTTTAATTTAAACACCTATATGAATTAACGAGACTAGTCTCAGAAAAAAATCACGTGCCCATCCTCATCTACATGAAACCAAGCAAGCCGCCACCGGAAAGAAGGTGTGCGTCAGGGGGTGCATCCACACCAGGTACATACGTACAATACGCAAAGAGTTGCCATCGGGTAAGTATTTTCTCAAGCTTCCTATCGACACGAACAAGTTCGTCGGATTCGTGACGCACACAGAATATTAGGTAAGCATCCTTAAAGAGACGGCGTGGCAAAGAAGGGATGAAAGATCGCATGATTTCTGCAAAGGCACAACTTCATCGGGTTGAAGGGGAGGAAGGGGACATCAGATGCTGCTCACCGCTCGCTCCTGCCATTTTCGTTTCCCCAGCCCTCCCCAGATATTGAGTAAGGACCGGACGGCCTAAATATCATCTGAAAAGGAAAACTTAAAAAAAAGAAGAAAAACCAGGACTCACCACCCTCCCTGTACCCACCCCCCAATTCACCCTCCTCGCTACGCACTCTGACCCTATCGACTCGCCGGCTCACTCCGCCCTCTTCCGTCTTTTTCAAAAAAAAAATATCATCCGCCCTAACCCCCAGAGTACGAACTCTTCACTCACAGATCCCCCCTTCCCCCCGGGCGACCCCCTCCCATACACGTGACTCCGATTCCCGCCTCCCTTTAATTCCTGTATCGCCAAATCTCCGACGCCCCCTCGGGCCCCCATCCCCGTACCACGCGTGCACTCTGACACACACACACACAGACAAACACGCGGCCGAACTCTTCCTCCGCTGTACTTCTTTGACTGTGGAAACAGATAATGTGACCCCCCTCCGCTTTCACCAACCTCCTCCTCACCTCTCTTCCTTCCGCCCCCTCGTCCCCACGGTCGGAGCAGCTCTATACCGCCATCTCCCCTCCCCTTCTGCTCTCAGCCCCCGCCGCCCACCCCCGTCCGACCGTCCCCCCCCCCACACCCTCGCAGACCCATTCGCCCACCTCCCCGCCCCGTCCTTCCCCTCTCGCCCTCCGTCGCCCTCCCCCTCCCCGCGTTTCCCTCTTCGCCCCCTCCACCTCACCATTTCCCCTCCCCTCCCTGCCCTCCCTCTCTCCTCTCCTCCGGGCTTCTTATTCTATCGATGGTTGGTTGGGAAGGTCTCTCTTTTTCCCTCTCCCTCCCGTCCTCTCCCCCTCCCTTCCTCCGCCCTCTCTCTCTCTTTCGCTCTCCACGGGCCCTCCTCCCTTCTCTCCCGTGGAAAGGTAGAGTCCGACTTCGACCACGGCCTCCGCAGCTAGGCATCCCAACTACCACCGCCACCACCATCACTATTCACTCAACTCACTACCACTCGACTCACTCACTATTCACACTACGAGCGGCGAGGCAAGCAAACCTCTCTCTCACTCTCTTTCTTGTCTCCGTCTGTCTCACTCTCTCTCTGTCTCTCGCTGCTGCCGCGTGTGTCTGCGGGCAGCGTGCGTGGGAAGCACGACCAAGCCGGTGATGCGTGCCTGAGTTTTTTTTCTCTCGATAATTCGCGCGCGCGTACTTTCTTTGGTGCGTGCGTCCTCGAGTCTATTCACGTGCCCAGGTGAGCAAGTTCTCCCGTCGCTCGAAAACCGAATCCACGCGTGTGAAATTCGCGTCGCCGCACAAAGGGAGGAGGTATAATATCAATATCCCGGAGGCAAGGTGATTAGAGAGAGAGGGTGGAGGGAAAAAAATTACAATAATTCGCGAAAAGTTTCGTGGTGTTTTGACTCGCGCGCCGCGCTGTCTCATTTTTCGCCCGTCTCTTCGTTTGCCGCGTTTATTCGTTCTCTTTATTATTTTTTTTCTTCTCTCTCGCTTGAATTGGTTCGCAATTTGGTGGTGATTGCAGTCGCACTTTGGGACCCTCCGCTTATTTTTTTTCTTTCCTCTTCGTTTATTTTTCGCGGGAGCCGTTCGGTAAAAGTGTGACGTCGCCGACGACGGGGAAAGTTTCGGAATCGCGCCAAGTTTAGTCCGTTTTTCTCGAATCCGAGCGAAAAGAGAAACGACGAGGATCGTGAGACAAAAAGAGTGTGTGTTTGTGTCCGTCGCTGGAAGAAAGAGGAGGAGGAAAGAGAAGGACGAATCACGTGCGCTCCGTTCTCGGAACTTTTTTTATTTTCAAATTTCGCTCCCGAGTGATAAGTCTAAAATAAAAGAAAACGTTGGGAGGGACAGAATTTCCCCCGCGCTCCTCAACCGCCCCCGCCTCTATTTCTTCCCCCCTCCACACACACACACACACATACAAACTCCCCCACCCCGGGCCCGCCCTCTCCCCTTCCCACGCCCTCTGCTCGGCGAACCCGCCCATCCCGGACCGGAGGGCCGTCGCGCGCCCCGCGAGTCGGGAGTCGCGTGGAAAAGCCGTACGAGGAGGAACCCTCGGGATCGTGCTAATTTCTCCCGCGCGTGTGGTTCGTTGGTTCCCGTCGTGGCGGATGTGAGGAGGCGAAGTGTTTTGTGTCTCCTGCCGCGAGTGTCCTGCAGAGGGATTGTGATCTTAGGAGAGGAGGGAATGAGAAGAGGAGAAACGGTGGAGTGCTTCAGTTTCGACGGCGATTTCTGGTGGCGGCGTTCCCTCTTGAACTTCGAATTTATTTCGACGTTGACAACTCGTGTTTCGAGCCGTGACAGTTTCCCTTCAGTGACCCCACCTCTGACTGACTTCCTATCAAATGATAACTTAAAAAACCCTGGACCAATTTCCTTAGTGACAACCCACCCGTTGTAATAAATCCTTTCGTGGTTTACACTATCGTCATCACATCAATCCCCCAACTGTGAACGGATTTCAGACGAAAACAAATACTAATCTGTAAACCATAAAGTCATTATAATTACGAAGGTGATTTTTGTTATTTGTTCATATTTTTAATTTATATCATGTCCCACATCTCAGTTTCAAAACTTTTCGAATCTTGAAACTGATGGACGAAAGAAAGACGTTGAACTGTTGAAAGCGTTTGAAGCCTACACTCGAGTGTATTGTTATTGCTGCCATGGTGACGCGATTACATTTCTAACAAAATTCTTCCGCGTGCAACCTAAGTTTTGTTGATGCTCCCCACTGCGGGGCGGACGAGAATCCCGGTGCCCCTAGATGGGTGGACTTGGACAACGACGACCGTGTTCCTCTGACCGTCTGCTGGTCGACATTTAAAGCGCGAGACGAACGGAAGGGATCCCGCGGACGTCGCCGACGGCAGGGCACCCGTCAGCGCTGCTCCGTGCGAGACAAGGGACCGTCATCATTGGATGCGGAAGGACCCGCGGGTGTGACGGTGTACCGGAAGGTCGCGGGTGGACTCTTGGAGGACGTTGAGGGGGGGGAGGCTGAAGACTTGAAAGGAAAGGAGGCGAGGGGCACTTTTTGGGTGGAGGGCCGTTGTGGCTGGCCGGGTTGGTCCGGCGACGGATGCTCTTCCCCCGGTGCTCCGCCGAGGTGTCGCCCGTCGATTCGCCCTCCCGACCGAACCGCCTCCGCCGGGAAGGCACGTCGACCATCGCCGCCGCGACTCGTCCTCGGGACAGAGTCTCCCGGGGGAGGGGTCTCTAGCAGACGCGGGAGGAGGAGAGGGTCGCAGGGTTTGAGAGCAGAGGGCCGCTCGCAGTCCTTGCGCCGCCCTTCGCCCCCGCGCAGCCGGGACAGTGTCGCCGCGCGGGAGCGTCTGCCGTCGACGACTCTCCTCCTTCCCCGGCGTTCCCCCCTCGGCCCCCCGAGGACCCCGAGGGAAAGCGGCGGAGTCTCGGACAAGGCGATCGACCGACGAGGACCATGTGGCCCAAGACGACCCCGATGGCCCTCCTGTTGATATTCTCCCTGCTGGCCGTCGTCGAGGTGGCAAAGAACAGGCGCGGCAGGGGAAGGGGGAGCATGTGGTGGTGAGTACCCAGTCATTAATTCAATCATTGTTATACTAAGTCCAATCATAGTTCTCTTTTCCATTTGACCACACCTGCGTCTTACCCTGCAATCTCCGACGAGGGCGTGTGGCAGCAGGGGGAATTGATAGGTCGTAAAGTGTTAGAAATAAGGGTAATTTTTGATAACCTGGTCTCATTAGCCTGGTATTCCGTACCAGTATATTAAATACACAGCACAGCGGTGAGTAGTCTACGGCCAGACTTCGGACTTCCCTTCTGAGTGTTTCAGCATCATATCCCCTATGCATTTTGAGCGACATTGAAATAGCGTCAAGCCCATTGATTCCGGGGTTCCTTTATACAGGTTATACGATCCTGGCATCGCTGTCAATTCGAAATCCAGATATTCGTAATTATTAAACTACACCATTTATGGAGGATATGGGCGTAAGGAAATGCATTGGCATTTCTTCGCGGTCTTCAAACTCGGATTTTAAATCAATTGTCAAACATCCAACTTTTAAATCAAGTCAAACATCCAAAAACTACAAAATGTCGCATTTTTGGTGATATTCGGTTTAAGTAAAGCCTAAAAGGTCATAGGACCTGTCTGAATTCTATCTTTTAATGGAAAGTAACATGCATCTTACTGATGTTACTGAAATCCACTCCTAAGTAGTTATACATTTTTATCACTGCCGAATATGTATTTTTTAATTGAAAGTTGTGATATTAAAGAAATCTCCATATAATGATGGTCACGAGAACTCCTACTCTGGTGTAGTCTGTCAGTAGCCACGGGGGTGTTCAGCAGGAGTGTTATAACACGAGCTTTCATTATATTCTTGCAATCTAAGGCAGTTATGCTCGCAATAGGCATGTCAAGTAATAACTAGGTTTTTAGGCCAAAATTGAGCGTGCTAAATCTTAGCTTAATATTCTGGAGTTGTTAGTGGGAAGAAAGACTACGTATTTCAATATTTTTGTGTTGATGTGCCATGTATCTCTAATTTTTCCCGAGTTTACGATGCATTTTCGGGTCTTAATAATAAGGGTGTCACGAATAGCTAACTAACAGAGAGGGTCCTTCTTAATCCTCCCACAAGTATCGCTTGCTCTCTTCGTGTTGAGAAGAATCCCTTCCCAGTTACTCCAGCAACCCCGTCACACTTGCCTTCTTTTCATTACAACCTTTAACAAATATGGGGGATCGTCTATCATTTATCAAACTACTTAATTGACTAATTCATCTTTGAATCCCAAACGTTGTCCTAAACTTAAAAATCGAAAATACAACACTGGCGTATTTTCGAAGTTGAGGAAAGCAACATGCGCATATTACATTTCTTCTCTACAGATCTTTCTGCAATAATATATCAATAATTTATGTAATTCTAAATGGTAATAGCTATTCTAAGTCGTTCTATTAATAGAGATACGTTTTTAACGTATCCACTGAAAGTGAAGGATTCTTGGTGCCATATGAAAGGAAAAAGCTGGGAGCCTTTAAAATATTTATTCAGGCTTACAAAATTAAGATTAAATATTAGGATTCATATTAACAAGAACTCCAGTATCGAGGTTTTTGCCAACTTAGTTGAGCACCTACCATGACAGTTCTGTGATAACACTTGGTTTTGGACGAGACCAACGTAAAAAGTAATTTCCGAATCAACATTCTCCATTAGGATTTTTGGGATGACCGAAACATTGAATGGATTTAACTGGACGAGTTCCTCGCAAGGTAGTGGATACTTAGGGTAGTGAGCAGTTACTAACTTCATTGAGAGGGCCTCAGCGGGATAAAATCACACTTTTGGAGATTTATTAGGAAAATCCTTTTTTTCGTGTTAGACGGGATGAAATACACTATTGTCTTCTACAAAAATTCTCATGAAAATTCGTGAATGGGGGAATTTATGACACTTAAAAAATGAAGGAGTTTTATCCACACCTCCCTAGGGGTGAAGATAAAACCAATTGAAATATCTGTCTATAGCCAATATTCATCAGGGCAAATGGAATGTTCGCGGAGCTAATATTCATTATTTTGATAATCAAAAACGTTACATTTGAAATTATTTCCTTTCATGATTCATATTCTATGACCAGTAGATAAAATGTGTGCCCTCTCATTAGAGGAACGTAGGTATCGTATAATAGTTTGAAAGTCCACGATACAGGGTTTTATTTTCATTGTCATTTCCACGAAGTTTTAGGGTATCCCGGACATGACCTAGTCCACCATAATGCGAATCGTGCCACTGCGATCGCCTTTTTGATATTTCAACGTAATTCACATCTACGGAAATTTATCGTATCTCTTTCTCCGCGACATCGCGTTCCTCGAATAATATAGCGAAAATAACGCCAGTATCCGGTAATAATGCCAGTCCTATCATTTAACACAATCGTTCATTTGCGATATTCATGTCTTAGCAACATAATTGATTGATTCACACTCTGCCGAAAGCAGTGCGGTGTGTTAATAATCTTATTTTCTTCCCCATGGGGGACAAGCGGAAATGGCGCCAAGACGGCTCCAAGCGAGCGCCTTGGATGAAAATACTGGGGTCGGGCCGACGCCAGCGGTGGCGTTGAGCAATGCTGTTTACCTTTCCGTAAATCAAAGGAGGGACCCGAAAACCGAAGCCCGTGCCACTGAAGTGCGGGATGAGGCGGCAGACACTTGGGACTCGTGCGACGTCATTTCCCTCTCCGTCCGATCCATCTCTTTTTCGTTTTCGCTTGGACGCAAAGGGAAAACCTACTTGCTAGTCGTGCCCTCTCTTTTGCGATCTGTATCCGATATTACAAAATTATGCATACGGAACTTATTGAGCTAATTTTATTTAATGTACTCCCGCCGGGTTTGTGTCCGCCGCACAATCTATTTATTTGCGAATTCGTATCGAACCTCAGGAGCCATATTCAAAGGATGTTTGTTAATCTAACCAACAGGAATTCCAGTATCAACATTTCTGCCAGATTATATGAGCGACTGCAATAAGAATTGAGTGATATACCTTGATTTAGGAATAGATTAATGAAAGGTGCTCTGTAAAACCAAGTAACGGACTTTGAAATCACTTCGACAAGAAATTTCTACGGAGATTTCTTCTCTATTGATCACCACTGAGAAAAGTCTTCTCACATAAATGTCTCTGCAGATATATAATAATAATAATTATTGATCTTCACTTACATTGACAACGTGTAATCGATAGAAGTAGCTTCAATCCTCCGGACGGTTTGAATATAACGCAAAAAGTTCATAATGGCCAAAAATACTAATCCATCATTGATTGAGATTTGTGGCCATCGCAAGGAATATGGCAAATAACTGATGTACCTTATCTCTTTAGGTTACTGCCGATGAGACAAGTATTATCAAATGTGTTGGTTTATTATACGGGTGTTAAGCTTCTTCAATTTCATTAATAACCAAACTCACGCATGGGAAATAACCTATATTTAATTGTCAGAATGCATTTACCTGAATCAGTAGAAACCATATCTACTAATGTTTTTAACACCATCGCGATTCTGCAAATCATTAATGAAAGAAATCGTTTTTATATTTTCAAGATCTCTACTTGTTTTGATTAGCTGCAAAAAGTAATGGGAGTCATAGTTAAAAACAGGATCCGTAACTACATTTTAAATACTTTTGATGTACTATATTTGGGGTTAAGGGTGTATTTTAGGTAACATTTTGGTCGTAAATATGTAGTGCATAGTTATATAAATTCACATTTTTGGTAACCAAAATTTTTTCATCCCTTAAAGACATTCTAAAGAGCCGTTCTAGTTCAAAAGTGTTGACACGTACTGCTTTATTTCTATGCTAATTAGAATACAAGATTAGGTGATTGTGTAATAATTCAACATGAACGTGAAATAATTCAGTCACTGGGTGACATCCACTTTATCCGAAAACACCCAAGAAATGTTCAGTCTATATGGCAAACTCATAGAAACTCTCCTCGATAAAAGGCATAAAACGTTCATTCCCTTAATTTACACGGGGAAACATATTTACTTTTCGCCATCGCATATATGTTGGGATAAGCATTTGTCGGAACCACATTACGAATCCTTCACTCTAATCGTAACTTGCCCTTTGGTGGGTAATATTTTATCTACATGAAAATCCGTCAGTTATTACATTACCTAGTTTATTTCCATTCCAGTCCCCCATTCGATTTCATTCCTGCCATTGCACGCCAATGATACTCGGACTATTCATTTCCTACGGTAGAAATAGGCGCGAGCAACAGTCAACAATTCCTACCGACGGTGAGCGGGAGATCGCGCTTAACACAACATTTCATTTCAATACGAGCAATTGTTTTGCAGAACTGCAGCTCACACTTGAAATGAGGGGTCGTTTGTTGTACCGTGAGCCGCCATTTCCCTCGCGGAGGAGGATATAACATCTTCCGCAATCGCTCATCCACTCTGCATTTTATAACTCTAGCATGCTCTTTGACAAATTATTTTACATCGTAAAATGGACATGAGAGGAAATCAACTGTTGCCTCCGTCGGCTTTTTCTTCATTCAATTGTCCTTTTGCCTTTTGCTGCGACCATAGCAATTGGCTCTGATATAATTGAATAGAGGAGGGTGGAGAGAGGGAAAAAAATGTTGATGGGACGAAGTCGCAGCTTTAAATTACTCACGTACGGCGAACGACTAAACAACAGCTCATGGTTGTAGCTTTTAACCGCATATAAATTTTCCACCACCGAATGCCATCTCAGGAATCTTCAATGGGGACTGGTTTTTATCGTTTATAACAGAGCATAAGGCCATGAGTAGAGTCAAAAGTCAGTACTAATTCAAAACGGACTAATTCCCGTCTTTCACTCGCCTTACGCGAGTTCTCGATGCAGCAGTACACGGGTGAAAATCCCTTCGTTCCAGTACTTTTTTCTTCCCTTTAATGGAACATTCAGTCCGTTGTACGGGAGGGGGAGGAGTAATTTATCGAAGAATTGAGATGGAATATTAGACATGAGATACAGGTGATGGAGGTGATGAATAGAGATATTAAAAGTGCACTACAGCTTGCTCCTCAAATTGATGATAACTACCTGGTAATGGAACGCATTGTTACTCATCAATCAGAATATTGTCCCGGGATTGTAACACGCTCGATGACGATTTAGTAACAGCTAATGAATTATTGGTCTAAGATGGTATTAACGGATAAGCATCTAAGAATGCGCAATAAATTTCCCAAATGAGGCCAATTAAACTTGCACTGACGATGAGTGAATACTGTACTTTAATTCTTGAGTTTCAGCGTTAGGATGAATGCATTAGATGCAGTAGTTGGCGATCCGGTCGTCTAATGAGATAGATACTGCTCGGATGGCTCGGCAGTCAACCTCAGATGGTTTGAGGCGGCGATGGTCTGCAGATTTCCCCGCAGATTCGACTCGGGACGAGTCGAGGCGCGCGCCTTGGGTCGAAGCACGGTGGACTCGCCGTTCCGCCTGAAGAGTAGGGATATTCGCGCCAGATGGACCCGCCGATCGGCTAGCTGCCGTTGGACAATGCAGCCGACTCAAGCCGTCTTCACATAGACTCGGTCAGTTGAAATCGATATGATGGAAAATTGTTTCGAATCCAATTGCAGTATCACGTACTATGTACGTCGAATGCTGGTTTATGTGCAGGACTGATGCGCTACGAAGGGGTCTAAAGTATACGAGTCGGACACGCGCTGGGGATCGAGTTCATCTCGTTCGTGGAGCGGATACTGTTTTCCTTATTCGCGTTCGAAGTTGGGGCAGTTGTGTGGTTAAACCGAGCGCCCGAGTATGCGGGGCGATTTTGTAGGTCTCTACCTGTGGTCACAATGAACTAGATGAGATCTTAGTGTGAGGAGTTAATTTAACAAGCATCACAGCTATTAGCAGCGTCGCAATTTATCTTATGTGGATGAACATGCGTGCAAAAACTGGATTGATGATAGAAAAGAAAAATTAAATGGGTAAACACGATAATGGGTCACAACAGACTTATTTATTTATAAAACTACGAAGCATATAAACAATTAAAAGCACCTTCCACTATTTTCTACAGAAAATCAAAGAACTGAATATTTAGCAATTAAGACACAATCGTTCCAATAATGATCGATTCGTATCAAATAATAATGCACAATTCCACTGTTAATATAAAAAAAATTCAACCTAGATTTGGACGTTACTTCGTCATCTTATTATATGTTACGACTCAATCGATCTGAATACATACCCTCAAAAAATCTAACTTTTTAAGTCTTTCAAAAAATATAATTTTTTTTCTGACAGAGGATTTTCACATTTAAGTGATATCTATTTTCCTCAGTACTTATTTTACCGCCACATAATAATTTGTCCTGGGGATAACCCTCTGGGAAATAATAGTCTGGGGATATTAATCTGATAGTGGCCAAGGTTAATTGATCAACACGAATGGAAACCAAAAGAACAAAGAGCAATTATTATTACAACCCTCCTAAATTGGATACGTCTGCTATTCCCCATCTCTGGTCTCCGTTAATAAACAGCCCATCCACGGTTCTTGCAACCCTCGAGGTTCTTGCAAGGTTCGTGGAGTGGTTACAAATTTGAAATATTGAAATGCTATGTGTTATAATATTCAGAGGAGAGACTTATAGTATGCTTTGCGGGTAATCGTCAGAGTTTTTCGCGGAGAATTTTTCTGTCGGGGTTGAGGGTGGGTGACTGATTCGATGTGGAGATACGCGCTCTGTCCATCAAACCACCCGTGTACATGAAACATGGCGCGTATGTCCGCCTACGTGCCGGAGGCCCGTAAATCAGTTCCCCCACCAAATGAGATAAGAATCACTCATCTCCCTCCGACGACAATTTGTCTCCGGGAAAGTGCGAACGGGTTGAAGTATTCCCGGGAGGAAGGAGAGGAGACAGTACGTCGCTCATCCCCCGTTACACATCGGTATAGGGGTGGGGTCGCACTTGCGTCGAAGACGAGATCCCTCGCCCCCCCCCCCCTTCGTCCCCACTCCGCCTCCAAAATATGAAAGGTGTCTCAGGCTATGACTGGACCAACAAATGTGCTTAAGACATCACGTCGAATTTTGGACTCTCCCGCTGTTACTCCTCTGCGAGTCTCCGTAATATGTATGTTCTTCCTTTGCCTCTTCCTTTGGTTTACGGTAGCTTTTACACTTGTGTGTGGACATTGGGCACTTTATGTCAAATTTTACTTCCACGCTAGAAGAAAATTTTAACATATAGTTTAAACATTGAATGATTTATTTTTTAAACAAATTTACCTTCAAAAATCAGTTAGGGAATTCCTAAGAGCTTTCCACAGAGTATTTTTTCGTTAGAGGACAGCATGTACAGGTATTGTGTGCCGGTATTATTGTGAAAATCGTAGGCAATTTTGTTTTGCCACCATTTGGAAAGTTTTCATGATTTTATCGAGAGGAATTTTTTTACGCATGGGCAAGTTTCCGTATGTTCTATAGTAATGCGGTGGCATAAGTTAATTTTGTCGTAATATTTTTAATTACACCTAATATTGGAAAATATTTCATAAAAATTTATCTCGCATTATTATTTCCACCGAAATAGACGCGGAGCCCTGTGAACAGACGTAGTTAACGCGAAAGTCTGACGCCGCGAGAGCCATTGTGATCCCACATCCCATGTCCACCGAAAAAATTCTCCCGAAACCCCAAGACTCACGGGTGGGAAGAACGAGGGAATTCTCCGACGACGGTGGACGGATTTCTCCCGCGTCGCTTCCGCGGAAGCTCGCGGTAAAGTAGAGCTAACGGTGGGGTAAATTTCTCCTTACCCTGGGACTTTTAGTTATTGGTTCGGGCGATGACCATTCTCCTCTCCCTTCTGTATTCCACTCTCATAATATTTGCCCCCCGCCATTCACGAGGTCCTCTTCGTTTTCCTCTCCCCTCTTTGTAGCTTTTGTCGACGGCGACGTTGCAACTCGCCCGGCCCTTACTGCGTCGCTCGCACCATCTGCGAGGTCGCATTCTGAGAGAAATCAGGGACCGAAGAGGCAGGCGCTTGGTTAGATCATCCCGCACGCCAAATGATAGTGATTGAATTACTTGGTACATGTTATTATCCTTATGCATACATATTTCATCCCGAGCCGTGAGAAGGAATCCTGCTCCTTTCCCCGCCCCCCTCCACAACAGGGTGTCCGACAACCGAGATTACCCGTGCGTACATTTTGGCCGTTTCGGTCCGACAACTGTGAATTCTTTTGCCGGAAAGGGGAATATTCTGAAATGATCAGGAGCACGAGGCGCTATGACGCATATCGATCATTGTTGTTCAAGAGATTATTCTTAATGGGGTGATTCGATACTGGCCGCATGAAATCGATTTTCACCATTGCTGCCTTGTATGTAATTTATTGGCAGGCTATAACCTTATTTCATACATTAGGCTGACGCTATTGGTGCCTGTGGACCAAGAGAGCATTATGGTATTTTCTCACGTGAAACGTATAACCTAATCAGCATTCATGTATTCAGACGAATTGAAGGAGATGTGCGAGACGGGTACTTAAGCTCATTAATCCTAATTCGGAAATCATTAATTATTTGTGAGGAACGTCAAAAAAAAGAGATGTATTGAGCGTGAACAAATATTGAAACAGTCACTGAAATTCCTGTAATCATATTATTGAAGGGTTTGGATAAAAATAGGTCAATTATAAAAAAAATAGGTCCCTTATAAAAAATTGGTAAATAATTCTCAAAAAGTTTGTCGGGCTGCATCAAGACATTTTATAACTTCCTAACATAATTTTTTAAACTATCTATGAAATATGCTTTGAACTACTACGCTCTAGCAGTGGTCAGAGCAATAACTTCCCTTAAATATTAAATTATTCGATAATTTCCAGGGAATAAGATTATTATACTCACATGGTGATTATTACACATGCTCTTCAATCAATTAAATTCTCATAGTATAATTTAAATATTTTCGCCAGAAAATATCGGATGAACATTGGAAATTGTATCCTTTTCATGGTTTTGCATGATTTACGGAAGAATATGATTAAAATACTATATTTACAAGTTAATAACTCATCGCAGCCCTTTACCGAGAAAAATTGGAAATATGAAATCACATTAAGATAATAGTGTTTTTTTATTTTTGCACAACAACAAATGCAAATGAAAAAAGCATATAAAAGTGGAGTAAAACGTTTTTTAACGACGGACAATTCCCAGAAGCAAGCAAACAGGAAAATAGCACTCAGCAGAGTACCTAAATGCTAATTCCCTTCATGAAGTAGAATTGGAAATGCGGTGAGGAGCGATTGAAAAGTTTTTCAATGTCAACTGGGTACGTGTGTATAACTACTGCCTTCATGTTCCAGCACTCTAATATTTTCATGATATTCAAAGGTGTTTACCACCCTATTCCGCGTGACGATCAACAATTAAAAACCGGCTCGTCATTTCGACGGCGTTCTCGAACCGGTTGAATCACGGAGCACTGGGAAACACCTTGCTGTGCTCATTGAAACCGTTCCACATCCGAGCACAATAATTCCCTCCCAGCACATAATCGCTTCTCGGAAGGACACATCACAGCTCACGTCTCCCTTCTCCCACGCCTGAAAAATCCCGACAATTTTTCGAGGAGTACACTCGCGATCAGAGACGCACAAACGGGTCGGCGTTCTCTCGCGTGTTACGGATTGGCGAGGGGAGGGGAGTGAACAGGGGGAGAAAATGGTGGGGGGGGGAGTTAGGGGGTACGTGATTCGAATATCCTAAGCTAGCAATGAGAGAGCAGGAGAGAGGGAGAAGGAGATCACCTGATCGGCATCGCTCATCCGGGAACACCCCCGAATCTCCGCGGGAATTTCCTCTCCCACCCTCCCGGGTCTGAAGAAGACAGCTCTCCTCGCTTGAGTCACCCCCTCCGCGGCCCCTTCCTCCTGATGAGTCGGAGACAAAAGGGTTTGCCCCACCTACTACTGCTGCGATCCTTCGTGACTCGCGGATATCCGCAGTCGAAATTCCACTCATTCCCTCAGTACGTGGGATTCTCCTCCTATAGTATTTAAAACTGTTCGCCTTATTCTCCATCCGGCTAACTGACCGTATTCCTCTTCAAATCTTCAGTATCCAATCTTGCTTTAAAGATAGTTTTCAGATTCATTCGTAATTTGCATGGAGGAGAATATTGTTAACCTGCGCATCTCCGCGAGGGTCGTACTCAGTACCGTAGCTCAGAGTGTTCGGTCAAGAGTCATCCGAGTAATTATTGATAATTGATATTCGGTATAATTTTGTTTTTTTTTCGGTTTAATTTTCGTACTTGATATTTCTTTCTGTTGTGTTCAAATTTTGCCTAAGGAAAAAAAGATTTCCTCTTTCCATCCTAATTTCAGTCGGTCAATTTCGCTTAACTTCTCTTTATGTTTATTCGCTTACCAGTGTAATGTATGGGGTGGAAATAATTCCCTCTCTAACTGCGCTAAGCCAATATATTATTAAATATTATTAAATTATATTAAACATTTGTTGTGCATATAATCTTTGCCATTCATGCCTTTGGTTCTCAATCAAAAAGTATTTTTAAATATACTCTCCCCATTCATTTCGTTATTGAGTTTTCATAAAACCGACGGCTTTCATTTTTACTTTGTTTAATTTAAAAAATTAGGTCATTTAGTTGCACTCACTTGGTTGCAGATATGCTGAGTTTGATCCCGTACGGGGTATGCGCATATGTTCCTCATTGGATTGCAGGACGGGCAGGATATTTCATTTTTAAATATAGGCATTTAAAAGCACTAATTAAGACACATTCATTTGAAGATGACGTAAGTCTCCAACTCCAATATATACACATTTTCTTTAAGCGATTTGCGACACTTTTACAATCACCGCAAATTTTTTCGTAAGCCGTCCGGATTTTTAGTGACCATTTTACATTTCTCTTTTTTGACCACACGTGAAATATATGTGGGATATAAACTTTGCGAATAAATCAAACCGTGAAACCATAGGGGAGTAGTCATCTCCTTCAACATATATGCGCAATCTGTCATTCATATACAAAATGTATGCCAATATTTGGAGTGAAAAAATGCGTGCTATAAATATGAAGTGTTTTGATTTTTGCCTTGATTTTATGGTGCGAGATGAATTTCTTTATTCTCTTGTCTCTTTACTAAGCATAAAATACAGTGGTAAAATGGCACAACTGTAGTTTCAAGTGCAATCACTGGCAGTTATTTGCAAGCAAGTTAAAACATGGCTGAGAAGAAACCAAACTACATGAACAATTCCATTATCTGGATTCTAGATCAATGTCTGAGAAGAACACTGCTTTCGTTAGGGATAATCGCAGGTCACTTAACTTCTGAGCTTAAAATCTCATAATTTTAGTGTTTTTGTTTAATTCCACTCCTACTTGGACATTTTCTGGACAATAGTACACCCTACTTGGTGTCTCAAAACTACGACAGGATCAATGCATTGCTTCCGCGAGTGACAGCGTGTGCCTTAGTGGAAACCAAATATTTTCCGCAATTAGTCAATAACATGAAAATATTAATTACATTTACTAATTTAACAGTTATTATGCGGCCTGACTGATTATTTCATTTAAGAGAACAGATCTGTTCAAATAATAAGTATTCTATTTGATATCCTGTATGTCATTGTTCTCTAGTTGAAAAAAACATGATTTCATTAAATGTGGTTATCATCGACATTAGGTAATTGGATTTTAACTAAAATTAATTTTCATTGACTTTAAAATATATGACATCAATGATTTTTTTTATGGTCCTTCGAAAATAAATGCCACAACATCCTCTATCACGAGTTTTCTTTTCCAATTATGAAGGTTATCTTTGGTTGAGACACATGAATATAAGTAAAAAAAAATTCGTTTTAAACGATCAATTTACGTAAAAAAATAGATAAATTTAAACGACGGTTTACACACTATCTAGAACACGAATTCTTCCACCGGAAATGAAAAATATGTGTCACGTAAATGAATCGTACCTTTTCCCTTAAAGAAGTGATTTCATTCCTCGGTTGAGTCACCTCAAGGATCTCAAAAGAGTTCCGTATCACCAGTTGGGATTGTCCAATCTCACCTCATTCCATCGCATCCCGCGTCAGTCCTAACTTGTTTAGAATAGCTGAATGTCGATTAAGGGCTGATAAAGTGGCACCGAAAATTGGTTTCCCATCTTTTCCAATTGCCAAGGTCTGCATTGCTGAAAAGGTGACGCTATTTATGATCCTACTCAAGGGACGAATCTTTTCCATCACCACCTGAGGCCTAACTCTGATGGTCGATCGAGTGAGCGCTGAATGTCGCATTGCGCAAAAGAAATCGAGTCCTTGATCTCGTTGCAAGAGCACCATTGAGAAGAATGTCTATTTGTATGCGCTTGTTCAGTGGTACGTTTAAGGTAGGTAGTCACAGGCGGCATTTAAGGAGCTCACCGCGGCTTCAATACTATTGTAATCCGTCACTGATTATTGCGTCATCCCGGCGTATCTGGAGGCCTCGAGGTCTTGAATGAGTCATGCTCGGATTCCAGGAAGAAAATTTTGAGCATTCGGCTCGATGGGGGGGGGGAGGGGAGGGGGGGTTGGAACAGATGTAAAATGCACAGTCGAATGCATCCCCGTTGCAGTGAAGAGGTTTATTTTAACGTCCTCCGCCGCAGAGACAGTCTCATTTACCGCGATGAGTGCATAATTTGGAAGGCGTCGTCAGTCAAGCAAGTCACATATTTTCCTTCTTTTATTTTGACTCGTAAGGGGCAATTAGAGTACGAAATATCACTTAAATTATCCGTTTTTGAAGCTTAAAATGTGAAGTTAGAAATATTCTGGTCCTTCCTCTAAAAAATACGAGTGCGTGAGATACGTTAAACAAAGAGAAAAATTATGATTTTAAGGAGAATTATAGAGAGATAATTTGAATGAGTTTGAATGGAAAATGAAAATGGCTTCTTCTATAATTAAATATAAATGCACATTATATCTTTTATTTCGACATTATATATTATATACTACTATAAAATATATCGAAGGGTGAAAATAATTATCTACCTAGAGATGGACAATGAAGAACTTAATCGTCAGAAACTACTAAATATTTTTCACTTGCCACTAAAAATCGTAATCGTTTTATTGAACTTTTAATTATAGTTGTGTGGTTGTTTCAATATAGTCAATTGACTTTGACTGACTAAATGACAAATAGAAAGTGAATAGAATGGTTTCAGGCGTCACTTAGTGGATGCGATTCACATCGGAAAAGATCAGGTGATGATGACTTTGTAAGTCGAAACCGTGGACGTGTTTAATAAAATATATGTGGAATAACTATTTCTTTTCCGATGCAAATAGAAAGTGGTTAATTTTATGAATCTGCCCGTAGATTCGATGCTTAAGTGAACCTTATCGCGATGATAGCTTCTATACCGAGTATTTTAAAACTACCGTTGCACCTTAATTTGAAAGAAATCCACACATGAAATGCGGGCGAATGAGTTAGATTTTTCAATTTCTATTTAGAAAAACTTTCGAGTATCTAAACGGGAAATGTAATGACCACATAGCCATTCGAAAGAGTGCTCCATAGCATTTATTCAAACAAACATCTCTCCAAAACATCTCGGGCTCAATGAAAATGGGTGGCGTGACGGTGAATAATTGTGCGTGGGTCATGGGGACTGGGATGGGACACAAAAGTTCGTCTCGCTGGTTATCCGCGCCGTGTATAATGCGTGCCTTTGACAAATCAGTCGTGATTTTGATGGATGGAATGCGCGTCGCGGCTGCGCGGAGAAGTGTAATGGATGAATATGACATCTTGGGAGGTCGCGAAATCAAGATTTGTGTGTGGGAAAGTGTGACTGGAATTAATAGGTGGTCCTATCGCTGGGCTTGTTAGAGAAGGAGAGGGAAGAGAGAGAGAGATATTCGGTGCTACGCGCTCTACAATTCTCTTGTCCCAACTGCCGTTCCTTTCCCCGCATTAAGCCTGTGGGATTTGTTCCCGAAAAAAATGCCGTAACTTATGTAAGAACAAAGCCATACCTCCTTAAAACGGACTCCAGAACTTGAATTGTCGAAATGACAGCTGAACGTCAGCTCGTGAAATGAACATGCTCATAAAATGTGAAGTACGTGAATACGTCGAATGCAAGGAGTTTTATTGGTTTGTTTTTCTTTTCTTAATTGTCCAATACGCATACTTCAGTAATCTTTCGCAAGAGATTTTGTGAATGTCAAGGTTAGAATAATATTCCATAACTATACGGATTACATTAACATTCGCAAAACCTTCAAAACATGAAATTTCAAAGGTGATAAACCTCTGAAATGGGTATGACATTTGGTTTACCTTAACCCAATAATGCAAAACCTTACGGAAAATTTTGATTTCCTTGATGTAATACGGCTACTTCATGACAGAGACCTTAAAGGTATTTTTTATTTCAACCAAAACGCAATTGAGTTGGTTAAATTTAATACCGTACGCCAAAAATGAATTTCGGTCTCTTGTGAAAAAAAAGATCTCCGAACAAACAGGCATCATTTGCGCGACTTGCGTGTGGAAATTTTACCGCCGCTGGTATCATCGATTCTTAATAATTGCACCACTAAACAGAGGACTTCTTTTTGCAAAAGGGCTCCCTTTGAGAGTACGACTCGTATTATTTTTGAAAAATTTGAAGACCTACCATTTATAGTCAGAACTGACAGAGAAAGGGCAAATAAAGGAGATATGGTAACATAATTTCGCGTGAAAAAAATTGGAGAAAAGGATCGCTTCAAAAAAGATTTCAGAGAAAACCCGCAGCGCAAGCTCGAAGAATGGTGGGAAGGGCCTTGTTTAACGAGTTTCCTCCATGATGGTGGTAAAGTAAATATGGTCTCTACGGCACAAAAACGAGGGTAAAGTAGACGAAGATCAATATTATTTTTTTGGTTCTTATCGCTAAGAGCACAAGTCGAGGCTAATCCGAGATCGATCTCTTCGAACTGAGGTAATCCATCACTAAATCCTTAAGGAAGAGTTCTACTCCTTATATGTTCACAGGAGTGAGATGAGTATTTGTCTCGTGCCAAAATCTTCGGACAGACGGCATCCAGATGGAACTTTTTTTGCCGGCGCACCATCGGATATTCTTCCGAGGTAGAAAGTAGCGTGCGGATCGATTCAATTTTTCTTCGTCGTCGGGAGTGATGATCGATAGTCGCATTCATCTATCATCCGATTCGTGTAACATCTAACTTATTACGCTCTACCCCGTACTTAATTGAGGGGAAGAAATCTTAATAATTATGAAGATTTATTGTTTTCACCTTATCCATACAATGAGGGCGTAGATGCTCTAAGGGTCGAGGCTGTGTAAAGATTTATTTCTCACGGTCGATGATCTATTCGATCCAATAATGTATTCACTAGGTTGATTGTGGTATTAGATCTTGCAAATCACTATTTTCAGTCGATCGGTACACATGATTTCGATAGTTTTGCAAACGCGATGTCATCGTGGTATATTTTATCGTCCTTGTTTGCTCAGAGCATTTTGGTAAACACATGGATTCTGATGCACGTAAAATCATTTGAACTATCTACATCTACATAATACCCCGCAAGCCGCCGTAAGAGCGTGTGGCGGGGGGTGTTAGGTCACCACCCAAAAAATGGAAACAAGAAAAACCGCATTCAAAACCAACACATACATGAAAACTCATACCCAGTGTGGCGCATACATTCATGGAAAAATCCTTTCATTTTTTACGCATGCGAGTACATATCCAAAACCTAAGGATGCAGTAAGATATCTTACTGCATCCTATCCAATAACGTGCAAACTGTCCGAGTTGTTCCAATGAGTAGTCGCTTCCACATCTAGGAAATGTGATTAGTTTCCCACGCTTTTGGCAGTCAGGCTTTTTCATTTGATCAGACCGGATGTTCTCCAAAAACTAAACCACTAGGATCGGGTCCGAGTTCATAGAATAAGTCCTAGAGCTGCTATAAGAGCTACGCAAGCCTCCTTCGCAAGCCGGATATGAGGGTATTCTGGGACGGAGACGTGAGTCGCGATGATTGGAAGCTAGCTCAAGTACGAGGCGAATTAAGTGGCGAAAATGGGACCACCAAGTGAACCGAAATGAGTGGGTAGATTTCCGAGTGCAGGGGAAGAAAGAGAAAATGAAAAGGAATCGTTTTACCACCAAAACGAGGACCAAATAACTCGCGAGGACGACAGAAACAATTATGATACGGACCGACAATTTTCGACGAAGCATTTATTTTCTACCTTGGTCGCAGTGCTTAATTCAAAAATACTCCAATGGCTTAATAACTGCTACCTCCCCCACCTTTCACAGAGACGCCGCCCGCGCATGCGCGCCAGGCCCTTTTCCACGCGTCCCGAGCTGTTTCTCATGCATATCTCATGCGCATACATTACCCGAGGCCGTTCCGGAACTCATCCCTACCCGTAACTTTTTCGATACCTAATTTTGTGCCATCTCTTAAAGTCGAACCAAAGGGCCATTACCGTAATTGAAAAGTGCCTGCCGCTCCGCCGTAAAGAACGTCCACAGGACCGAGTTTGCACGTTAAAAGTTCCTTCTCTGAGGCACGCAAGAGTCCCTAACCAATCACCAGAGGGCTCCGTGAATCCATAATTATTTGCAATTCCAGAGTCTCGTTTCATTACCCGTGTGTCAGTATTCATTAACGGCCTTGAGTGGGAGGTGGGTACGCCTGTCGCTAATGCGTACAAAAGAAGGATCGATTAAGGGCTTACCCTCACTCCTTCGTGCACATTTATATTGCAATAGCACCCCTCGTCCCAAAAGTTATGTGCTTCCATCGAGTCTCCCCTCCCCCGCAACCCCTATTGATTTTGATTCGTTTTTATTTTCCTGGAGAAAGAATAAGCATTTACTTGCATTCCTCGTCGCCGTCGGGAAGTTCAACGGGTGCTCAATTGAGTTTGAGTGCCGCTCAAATAATGAATGTGGCTCCCAAGGATATTTGCGGGGATGGGTGAACTTAAAGTGAGAGTGTGCGCTGAATTGGTGTCGGGAGTGCTGGAAGGCATTTCGCTCCGTGTTTGGGTATTTATTCCATCTTAGCCCCCGCAGCTGTCCATGGGAAGGTAATCGCGCCAGTGTCCGCAGAAGACATTGAGTAGGTATCTCCGATCGTATCCCTTATCGTCGGCCGACGCCGACCGTAAGACTCTACCTCTGATCTAATTAACTCGGTGAGAATTCCAGCGAGGGAAAATTATTTGTGTTTCTACGATTCTAACGGGCACATCTGCACAGTTTCGTGCACTCCTTCGAATCAGCCCACTCAAATGTCCCTAAATAATATCCCCAAACGTCTGAAAATCCCAGGAGTGGAAATTGCAGCCAAGTTTGTCATACTGGGAACGCTGGCCTTGTCATCCTCTCCCCCAGTGAATTTTTAAGCTCCCAAAATATCTCTTCGATCGTTTTACTCAATATTCAACTTTCTTACTTCCAAAGACAGAGTAAACTATTTTCATAGTTTTGATTTTAAAATGTAGATTCCACATGTAAACTACTCTTAGACCATTCCCTGTGTGACAATTAGTTTAACCTTGCAGTTTGTTAGTATACCATCAAGTATTCCAATTTGGCTCAAACTCAGCCACAATATTCGGACTTTTGGGTGTTTCCCGACATCTGTGTTGAGCTTTCTTTCAACGATGTAAATAATGAGCTACCATGCAACCATTTTAGAGAGTAAAAATCATTCGCCTTGACCGGGATTCGAACCCGGATCCCTCGATATCCGGCCGAGTGCTTTAACCACTTAAGCTACCGAGACGTCCTCTTACACTCTGAAATTTTGGGGGCTTTAAAGGAACAAGATGCTATGACGAAATACCGTACATACAATGTCACAGGCATTCGTAGTCGTGCGCGACGCGCCACAGTTCACGATGGTAATAAAGCCAATTTCAAACACTTAGGCTGTTCATACCTTAGACAAATTTCAAGAAACTATAATAGTAACTTTAACGGAGTCACCCGCTATGTGTGCATTATAATGCACACATAGCGGGTGACTCCGTTAAAGTTACTATTACAGTTTCTTGAAAAATGAGCTACCAATTGTCCATAACACTTGAATGATGAGATTTTCCAAAAAGAAACACTATTCTTTAAAATTAAACATCAGTTCTAGGAAAACGTAGTTTCTCCGTCATAGTCATCAGAAGATACCCAGATCATTTAAAGTTTGATTTGCAATTACGAACGCCAAATGGCAAATTGTAGGCATCCTCATGCTATTTGTTTTCAGAATTACTGCATTTAAATACCTCAACTGGTTAAAAACAATCAATTGAGTAGTGCGCGGAAGGAGAAAAATTGGCCATAAAGATTAGATTTTCTCCAATCCAATCTTTCCTCTTTTCTGATGACTTTCCCTGAAATGTTATCAAATATATCAATTTTTCTAAAAAAATCACCCGAGTTCAACATTTTTGTTCAGTTTTGCGTACGACACCGCTGAGTGATTCTTATGATCCACTTGATGACTCGACTCTCTCAAGATAAAGGTAATCCCTGCAGTCCCTTCACGCACAAGCAAAACCCATCCATCCAGAAAAAGGAAGAAAACAGGTAAAACATACGAGAACGGAAAAGAAAAAGATATACAACAACCCGGTGGCTTAGGTCTTGCACGATGGTGCCCTAATAAGCAGCAATACGTCTACGGTAATTTCTACCGGACGAGCAAAAATTCTTATCCCACGACCTTCGCAAATGAAAAAAAAATTCGCGATACGCTCTGGAAAAAAATTCCCAGGTCATCAAAGTGGGGATGTTTATGCGCCGTGGAAAGTGTGGATCCACTGGCGGGGAGCTGAGAAATGGAGGAATTTAGCGAGGGTTGAAGGGAGGGAGGGAAAGGATGGACGAGCAGGGGTGCAGGGACTCTGAAGGGTGAACGCGTAAATGAATAAAAGGCACGGAGACTATATTCCCCCCTCTACCAATCGTCTCGAGCGGTGGTGTGGAGTCTCATTTCTCAGCCGCAAAACGCGCCAGAAGAGTCGCACTAATCGCATTCCTGCGTTAACTTAGTGTAAAAGGGAACAGAATGCATTTCTTCCCCCTTCACTCTTCTCCTCACCCCCCCACCTTGTTCTTCCCCTCAATCCCCGTTCCCCAGGCCCTGGAAATGGATTTCTCGTCCCCAGGAATGAGGAGGGGGGGGTTTAACAATGGATGCGGGTGGGAAGGGGATTCACCCTGCCTCGCTGAGAGCCGATTGCACCGACGGAGGACTCTCTCCCGATTGACGTCCTATAGTGCCCTCAACCCCCAATGCTCCCCGCTCCCGCTGATGGCCAGTTTCTCCGTGTTTCTCGAGAGATTAGCTTTCAAAGGATGGCGATTTCGACGTGATCGTAAACAGTCCTCTCTGCATCCCACCTCTGCGTCCCTCATGCTCATGATTCTCTCATCTTCACGAAAGAGCATCCCTTAGCGATGTATTTCTAGTCTCGACAGGTCCAGTAAAGCGTTCATCACATGAGACCATGGCATCTCTATGAAATACTGTAAAAACTGTCTCAAACGGGATATGCTCTAACCGGAAGTACAGGATTTGCCAAATATGTATGCATGAGACTGTTTTTCAAGTGAACCCCTATGACAGAATATAAAGTTACGTGAAACACTGAGCGCGCAACGGAGAACGCATCTGCCTAGCTAGTATTGCGCCTGCGAAAAAGTCTTATTTGAATCCAATTAGAGAGTAAATAAAAAATTCGACATATATTTTCCCCATGAATGGAGCTCATGTGCTACACCAAATTGTCAACGTAAAATCTTTTGGATTACCTCTTGAATGACTCATATTTTTATATAATTTATCATTAAATTAAAATAAATTTAGATATGACTTCATTCTGTTTCATTTTTGCCGGGACGTCCGTTCTATCACTCGGGTATCATAACTTGGGTATTTTCGATATTCCGGGTCATTTTTTTTCAGTTTACGTGCTAGGTAAATGGAGAGCTAACATTTTCACCACGGCAGCTTGTCACTTAAGCCCGAAGTTAGACCTTGACACATTTAAGAGTAATTTTACTGCGAGATAAAGACCTGACTTTATGGAAACGGGAAAATACATAAGAAATATCAATTCACGTGGTGAAATTACTATAAAATAGAATTGAATTATGTTTTGCTGTGCTAACTGACATGCCGAATCCACATAGCATTCTTTATCAATGAGGATCGCTTACTTGAACTAAGTCCTTCTAATGCTATCCCAGGATAGAGAATTTAATAGATAGAGATATAAAATACGCATTTATAAAATGAAACTATGCTAGTGTTACTTAATGTGGCGCTACATTTACCTGTGCAACCGCATCTATATCTTCCAAGGAATGACTTCATCACTTCTCTTTGATGTGTTCTGAAGTTCATTTCTAATCGTGAAAATAAAATTTACAGACTCGACCAGACAGCTGGGGAACTCGCCAAGAGTTCGTTCATTATTCAAATTTATATAACAGTTTGAGCGTTAATACTGGCGATGTCCGATAAGATCAACGTTATTACACGTCTTTATGCGCTTAGCTTGAAGTAATTAAGAGTATAATTCAGTGCCAAAGACATTTTATTTCATTATTCGCATTAAAATGTTTGATTCTTCATTTGTCAATGATAATTGCGGCTCAAAACTCTGAGGAAGACAGTTGAGGTTCATTGAATCAAATCATAACCAATTTCGACCATCAACCTTTGACTATTTATAGATGATGGCTGTTTCCACACTGACCACGCGCCCGTACCCGATTTAATATAATGGTGCTCAATTTTTATTGGGTGGCCTCCGAGTGGTCGACTCATCGGAGGCACGACGCTTCTATTTTACGAGCGTGCCAATTGATCCCGAAAAGGCTAACGAAATCGCTCGCATTACTCCCAACCCTCCTCCTCCCCCCCCCCTGGTGTTGTATCAATAGAGACTCGCACCTGGGACGCACCTACAAATGGTGCCTTCGGTGGCTCATGTTCCGCCCTTTGTTTCCTTTCTAGGTCATTATCTAGAGCAGAGTTAAAGAGAGACTTTTACGCCATTGTTAAACATTAACCACCTCAATGGACGTAACTTTTGTCTATTCACCCCCGACATGTTTGATTGAAGCGATAAATACACGCACTCACGAGGAAAAGGTGGAGTTTTAACACTTATCTGTACCTAACTTGAAAAATATACCTTACGTTTCTTGTACAATAACCTAAGGGTTACCTTAACAGTCTCTTTTCTTGTAATCGCAACATTAAATTACGGAAGGAATGAATAAATCTTAGTGAAATATACTTCTTGAATTTTATTTATACCGAATCAGGTTTCAACACTTTAACGTCATCTTCCTGGTAGCGCCTTGATATCAAAATATTGGTAAATAAAAGTGAATTACATACATTTTTTCATTTTATCCTTGATGGATCGCTATCACGAAACAAAACCCGAAATAGTTTCCCCAGATTTAATTTAATAGAAATAAAAACTCCCATTACATGTTTATCCCTTCTCCTATAGCTATGGGACCGAATGACTTGAGAGTAGGTGCATGATCAACAAGCAAACTTACAAAATAAGCACTTTCCTTCACCCCAACCAAAACCTAACCCACGAAAACATTGGACTCGGCTTATGACACATACAAAGGGAAACGGATGGAAAAATATATTATGCTCGATGAACGAGGGCAAACGGGGGCATGGGAAGGGGTGTGTGTATGTGTGCGTGTGTGTGTTTGGGTTTTCAAGGGGACGGGAATATTTATATGGAAACGATCTGGGTGTATCAATCTCTCCATTGCGAGAGATTGGGCAGGGGGAGGACTGGGAAAGGGGGAGTCCGCTGGTTGACTGCTGTGGGGATGGGGCGGGAGAGATGGGATGTGTCGGCGGGTCGGAGCAAGAAGGGCGTGGGAAAAGGAGGAGCGTCGCGCGGAGGGAGGAAGAGATGGAGACAAGAGGGAGGGTGGGGCGAGGTGAGACAAATTGGTGGTCATATGCGAGGGGGGGAGAGGGAGTGGCTCCCTCCCTCTCCATCTCCGCTGCGGAACTCCCATCGTCCGCGGCGAGGGAAGGGGTGGGGGTGGCAGCGGGCGGGGATCTGGGGGTGTGGCGAGACGAATGCTCGAGACGACCCAGGGCCCGGAGTCGACAATTAACAACAGCCTTCGCAGAGAGGAGGTGACATGGAAGGGGGGAGGAAAAACTCCGCCGCGGAGTAGGCTGGTTGTTCCTTCTTTAACCATGGGAAAATTGGAAAAAAATACAGGAAAATATAATTGTGTGCCTATTTTAATGAATTCCGTAAATATTTTTTCATTAACAGTCATGATATGAGCAGAAGGTAAATGGTGATCTGACAGAGGATTTATTTAGGGAGGTTTGAAAATGATTTTTTGTTAGGAATATTAGCCGAACATATTTATCATTTTTGCGAAGAGGATTAACCTGCACAAAGAATTTTGCAAGTAAATTGTCTGGGCTCACCCGTGAACGCATGAATAGCCGATTTATGAATGCGGTTGAAATTCTAAGAGAGAAGGCCTCTAGAGCAAGGACATTTCATCCATATCAAAATAGTAAATGACAGTTTATAGAAGACAGATTTGGGTATTTTCGTGAAGTAGTTTAAATGTCATTATTTCAAAATATATGTAATAATACAATGGCATATTTTCCCAAATAATTTTTCTCTCATACATATTCACTACCTTACAATGTAACATCGCGACTTTTGGGTGGGTAATTCCAACAAATGACGTATTTCTATGCTTCTATAATTTAATAATTATCTTTAGTCCTTTCTTGTGGATTTTCATGTGCAATAAAACGCGAAAAAAATAGGAGATAATCAGAGCGATTTTATTCTGCATTATCCAATATGTTGATTGTAAACTTTACCTATTATCATCGATTTTCAATGAAATCGTTTTGCTAAAACTGAATGAAAAGATGAGAGAAGTTGGATGATACCAATTGTACAAACATGTTGGCTACATATTCTCTGCTAGTTCTTATTTATGGCAAATACCATTTTATTAGAATTAGTGCAGCGCGTGTGTTCTCAAATTTTCGATTACTGATGAAATTTTTGAGATAGGCCGTTCAAGGAACGAATACGGAATATATAACGGAGGTGTAATTTTCCGGTGACGACCTCGGGGAGAGGCAATGAGTGAATACGAGTACATAATTGTCCCCAAGAGAATGCACACAATGAGTTTGCAATGCTTCTCAAATTATTTTATATATTTTTTACTATCGTTATTTTTTCGTTTTACTATCGTATATTCACTATGGAATGAATTTAGGCGTGGTCCCAACAGCATGCAACGCCGAGGATGCTTACACCGTTCCATATGCCAAAAATTATTTATGCACACTTCCACATTAGGCTCCGGCGCATTAATGAAGGAATGCACCAAATTACTAAATCACATTGCATCGCTACCCCACCAGATACCTACCCTAAAAAGAGAAGTTGTTTCATGGAGCAATTATCCAGATGAAGTCATTTAGTAGAAGTGGGTAATCAGAGAAGGTAGGGATTAAAGTAAGGCGGAAGGGAGGAAAGAAACCCGACGCACGGCTTCACCCACTCTTAATGAAGGGCGCCAAGTTGTCCGTCGTTTGAAGTCGTATTAAGTGGACTGCGCACTGCCCTTGCATACTCCTCACACGGAACGCCCTCTTCTATAATTGAATTCCATCGAAAATCTTGTGAATGCTATAATATAAACGTGGGATGAGGAAGATCACCCCCTCATCCCTAGAATAAAATGTTCGAGGAATAATAGTATAATGGACTCCGTAAATGAGCCATCTCCAGACTGCTAACCAATACGGCATAATAATCAAATAAAGCTATCCTCCAAATGGACTACTTAAATAACCACATGAAAGCCGACTAATATCCAGAAATAAATACTTATATCAGGGTTTCGTGGCGTATCGCTAATGGCAGAGGTAGTTTTCAGGTTTGAACAAGCGTATGTAGAAGATGACGTGTCTTTCATGACACGGGAGTCTTCAAGTGTTTAGTATACTTTTATTACAGTGTAATTTTACGTAGAGAAATTGATTTGGGTGCTAATTATTCTCATCCGGCAAATGCGATATGATAGGGAAAGCATCAATTAATAAACATTGTACTTTCCGCTCTGTAACTACTATAAAAATATCGTAGCGTGAATGATTTTTTTCCTTGATATTATTTAGCGTACTTCGCTCGTTAGAACAATTTATATCGCAAAATAGTTTATACCAAAAACATGAAATCATTTAAAATATACCAGTATATGTATAGAACATAAAAAGCACCTAAAAACATTTCGCAGCACAATCACATTTTGCTTCAAAATACGCATAATTTTCGTGTAGAAAGAAGGAATTGCAATCGTCCTGAATGTTGGAGTTCAGCCAACTAGTGGGAAGGATGGATGAGGCATGTCAGACGGAGCGCAGGGTGGCCGAAAGCACATGAAGTTGGCGAATATAGCAGCATAGGGCGTTACGGCGTCAAGTGCCGTGTTAGACGGTGCTTAGAAATGTAACAGCTCTCAGCCCCGGAGTCATCAAATATCTACTTTGTCCGATAGACTTGCGGTAACAATAACCATTCTGATAAAAATATAGTCAACATTTTGAAAAAAAACACGCGGTAAGTGGTTCTGAATTGTTTTAATTCTCTGAAATGTTTCTCCTTCGCTATGCCAACACCAAATGGTATGGGATGGAGAGAAGTGGGCGATTCAAAAAGGGGAAGGAGAGAGAGAGGTCGAGATGGAAACGAATTTGTCCCGAAGTAAGCCCAGCTAGATCACTGTCTTCGTGGAGTGGGCAAAGAAACACCTTTAAAACAGCAACACCTGCACTCATTTCAAACGGCATTCCTGAGCGACGATAAGAATGAGGGAAGGGGAGGAGAGAGGGATGGAAAAGAGAGAGAGAGGAATTGTCGGTAGTGAGATTATAAAAAAAAATACAGGAATATTAAACGGAGACGGGCCTCCCTGAATTATTGAGGGGAACCTGTGAACAATGGCATTATGCCCACAGAGAGAGTTTTAAGACGTGAATCGGATGGGTTTGGGGTGGGTTGGGTTGGATAGGGTTTGAGGCGAGGGACTTTGAGGAGGAGGAGGGCTTTTGAGATCTTGTGGAGGTGGGGAGGAGGCTTGAAGAGGGGGGTGGGGAAGGGGTTGAAAGAAATTATCATGAGGTGTGGGGGAAGTTGTCGGAGGTGAAGGGAGACGATGGGAATGGAGAGAGGGAGAAGAGAGTGCCATTCGTCGGTGGGTTTTGTCTGTGCACGTGAGTGTGTATGTGTGTGTGTGTGTTTGAGCCGGCGGTTGGGTGTGGTGAAGCAGCCGCCTGTGACTGACGAAAGCGTTGACTAATTGGATGTGAATCCGTCCCGGTCCCACGCGGATGCGTGCGTACGCGGTGCACTTCGACGCGCGCTTGGCGGCGCACCATCTCCCCGCGTGAGGGAGTGAGGGGCGACGGGGAGGGATTGAAACCTGGCGCGCGCGCGTGAGCGAAATTTCGCCCGAAAACAAGCGGCTCCTCTTTGCCCTATTGTCGCCTCCTCCTCCTCCTCCCCTCCCCCGCCCAATCGACGTGACCGACGGGATGTTGTGAAGTGGTGGTCGGCGACCGCACGCGCTCGCGGGCTCGCGGGATCGTCCGGGTTCGGTCGCCTGTACCCTCGGTTAAGATGCGTCGCATCATTTCCTCTCGGTCGCTTCGTGGTTTTAAAAGGCCTTCGAATGCGTCGGGCGACCGCCTTTAAAGAGCGTTTAAAAACGGGATGCCGTTGGGTGGGGGACCACTCCCCGATTTGCCCTCAATTTACCACGCCACCGCGGCGTCAGGGGATGGGGATGCGTGGGCGAAATGTAAAACCACTATGTCCCGAGGAACACCCATGAGACGATTGAATCATTCCCCCGAAATGATCAGCGGGGAATTTCTCGCTGACAAAGACACGCGGGAACAGGAATCGAAAATGAGGAGCCGAGTTCACTTGGAAAGTTGTTCCTCGATCGAGACCGTGAACAAATTTGAAGTTGTGAAATGAATATTTCAGAACTTGTGCAGCATGATAAACTACAGAATATACCTGTATGCAGCGAGAATTTACCAATATTCCTATGGCACCTAAGTTTTCAATAACATAAATTAACCTCATCGTCTCAGTCCTAATTATTAGAAAGAGACATTAATATAATTTTATTTCTACCAAAGCCAAATGATAAACCAACTTTTTGCTTTGTTTACAATTGCATAAATATTGAAAATATATTTAGCAAAGAAATTTTATTCAATGCAGAATCGATTAAGTTGTTATGCCAATGAATCCGCAATCCCCTTGCTGTCTAACAGCTGCGTAACCTCAGGGTAGAAAATATTTTAAGCAGAAAATAAGACTTCACATTGGTACTAGTTAAAAAATATCAAAATCAGAGTATCGTCAAAAATACAATACATTTGCAGGAAAGCAGGATGTCAACGCACCAAATGCGAAAAACACAAAACTTTTGTACCGGATTTGTTACGCTCATGAACTCTCAAAGGAAATCTTTGCTGCCACTAATAAGAGCTCCGTAGAACTATGGCTCACTTGGCCGGCAGCGGACCCGCCGCTGGCCGTCAAGAGGAACATCGCCCAGCGGTCTAGAATAAGAGAAAGCCCGGACGCCACCCGTCCCAGCCGCCCGGAATGGACGCGATTATCCCCGGTCTCGACGCCGCATGCGGGAGCCGGAATTGACCCGTCACCCAGTCTGCGCTGCTCTCACGGGTTCCCCCACACCCAGAAAGAGTTCGTAGTCAGGGGAGCGGGAGGGGACCTGCTGGGGATGGGCGGTCCGTCCTCGGGTCGGGAGAGACAGCCTCTCTCACCCGCGGGAACCGAACCTCTTTCACCGGTCGCCCTCCCGCGCGACGACAGAGGACCGATGGCGGTCGGGGATCTTTCTCTCTCCCGCCGCTGAGGAGTAAGAATTTAGAAGTTTGTCCCCGCTCGACCGTCGCCGAGGATCAAAGGGAGGGAAGGCAGATACTCGGGAAGCGGGAACGGCAGCTCTCGGAGGCAACCGGTTCTCCGCGGCAGCTAGGACCGCCGGGAAGAACTCGATAAGGCCCCGCTGCTTTTCTCCTCGCTTTTCCGTGTGGATCGCATGGCACGGGAACCTAGTTGGCGTCCGGAGATCGTTCCTCCTTTGATTGTCGCCACATCTCCCCTAGCCGATCTTCCCGATAAGTTTACTTCGGTAGTGGGGAACGCGGAGGATGAAACTTTCCTATTTGCTCGATGTTGTGTTTCAGTTCAAAGCAGGTTAGGTTTTTAAATTGAGTCCCCGACCTGACGTCTGATTTTGGAGCCGGATAGAGAATTTGGGAGCATCGTTTGCTGTAACTGGAAGTATGAAGGCGCGGTTTACGTTCCATCTTCGCAATCCTGCATTTTAAATTATCATAACTTCTAATTTTTATAAATATTCCCTCAACTTATGTATATTTTCCCTTTACATCTCATTAGATGTCTTACTCACCTCACCCAAGAGTTCTTGTTCTCAGCGGACGTGACTTGATATGTGTGGTAATGTGTAATGAAGAACGTTTTTCCGAAGCTCTAAAATTGCTTAAATTATGCTCATTTTTCCTATGAAAAAATATATAACATCATCTTTATGACATGGCATGGATGGCAGCAATATACATGTGCTTGTATTCATGTGTGTGTACTTAAAAATGAAAATTATGAATTCATCAAAGAATATGTAATGTGATAATTGTTGGCACATCAGCCAAGAGATGCTGTTCTACTGCCGTGTCAAACGGATATTTGATATTTGAGCTGCATTTGATGGTTACATTATTTATGGCAAAAATGGAAAGTGGGCCTTTTGTCGGACAACTGAGAAAGAGAAATAAGTGCATTAAAATTAAACAAATTTTTATTTTATTCTAGCTCGTAAATGCTTTGTACATTAGATCTTTTCTTAAAATGTATGTATTCTTATGATTTTTTTGCCAGTATAGCTATTTGTTTGATTGGCCAATATTAAGACAGCTTTAGGGATGCTTTTTGCACCAAATAACCTAAAATATTAATCCTTGAGCAAATACAATGTTTATGCTAAATTAAATGTTCCAATGACCTTTACTGTGGGTCTGTTCGGGAGATTATTTTTCTGTCACAATAAATAGCGGTAAAAGTTCTCGGGGCATTCCCTTATCTCGACAGGATCAGATTAATTTCTCACAATCTTAAGACGTGTAATGAAAAATCCAATTCCGTTTTTCCCTTCGTCGCCTGTTTATGCCAGGTAGCCAGCCACCATCCCATCACCGGCAACTCTCCCACCGCTCTCGAAGCCCCCCTCGACTCGCGGCCCTCTTATCGGTCCCCGGACATGGCAAGATGAGGGCGCTCGTGAGGGAAGGTTCGGGGGGGGGATGGGGTGGCGTGGGCTGGAAACGTGAAGGGGGGAGAGGGGGATGCATGAGCGTTCGAAAGGGTGAAAACAAATCGGAAACAAACAAATGAGGGTATGAGAGAAGAGTGAAAGACGGGGGGAGGGGGGGAGTGGAGAGGGGTTATCCCTAAAACTAAATCATCTATTCATTCGGGTTCAGCGACTCTTCCATTTCTCTTTCTCTCACTCGCTTCCTTTCCCAGCACGACAAAGCGCCACGACGCTGCCCCGAGGATCAGGGACCACGGCCCTGCCTGCCACCAGCTTGAAAACTTATCACCAGCCCCGCATTTCTCATCGCCCTTATCGGACCCGCTCCCTTCAAACGCACGTCATGATAGCCGGTCGACCGAGTGGACGGTGAATGATTCTTCCCCGACCTGCAAAGAAATCCATCGATTTCCTCTTTGAGTGATTGGATTAAGGGGAGCATGGAAAGGGAGAAATAAAAGCGAACCGTCTCCGGGAAAAAAAAGCCGCGGTACGGAAGCCGAGAGCGGCTAAACCGTTTTATTTACTTAGAAGGATGGGCATACGATACGTTTATCCTTGCAAAACTCCAGATATGTTTCATCCTTACTGAAATTATAAGTTTTAGATAGCTTTGAATATCGTCATAAAATGAACTATTTTCCATTATCTCTTTGCATGCTGGGTATACATCATGTATACATGTAGTATACATCACATGGGTCTACCGGAAATGTAAATTATCATAGAAAAGAATGAAACACGGCTTAACTTCTGCTGTTTAATGTTTTCTGTGCATTACAAGTTTTCCCTGATTTCCAAGGTCGGAAATGGTAATTTAAATATTGCGCATCACTCCAAGACAGGGCTTTTCATTGGTCATTAACAATACGCCTAAACAACTGAATATTATTCGGTCAAATATTTAAATGAAACCTGTATGAATTTTGAAACTTTAATTACAAAATATTGTGTAACAGTTAGATGGGGAGCTAGGTTATACTCGCTCTGATGTAACTGTTTTCACATGATTGCATTTCCGAAATCCAAACGAAAGTGTCTTTGGGAGTGACTCGTTTATTGCCACGCTCAAAGACCGAATAAAGTTCTCGATGTTCAGGCCAAGGTCAAGAAAGACGGGTGGCGCAGAAAATACACGCTTCCCACCAGACGCGCTTGCACCCTTGGATAAGGGTCGACCAAGTCTCTTTCCCTTGACGGAAGACGTCGAAGCATAGCTGTGGCTACCCCCGCTGTTAGCGGTGTTAGGGTCCCACTCCCTCTCTCCTTAATGATTCTCCTCACTTAACTCCATCAACCGCTAAATATAGCAAGCGCTAACACAACAGCCCCCAGTCCTCCTCCTTCCATCGCCCTTTTCCATCTCCGTTCACTCCTCACGTCATGTCTCGCACCCAACGCCGCCACAACGCCTGGTCTCGTCATTTTCACCCCCGGCGGCAAGGCCTAACATACAGGCCTGTATGTACTTGAATGCAGCATAGAAGTCATCAGATTTACATTTGGAAATTCAGCCAAGTACACCAGTCCAGTTGAACGAAATGAGACGTTAACAAGTGTATCCTATGCGATCCTGGATATTTTGAAAATGCAATTTAGATTTTATTTTTGTTCATTTAGATATTGTCCATGTCAATTAAAAGATTTTGGTAGCACTGGTGTTTGGAAAAATACACAAATAATTAAGCTTTTAATGATAAAATTTATATATAAAAACGTACACATGTGGTGTACATAAATCACTAGTTCATTTTAATTGATATTTGGATTTATTTTAAAAATTCATTTCGGCCCTTCTCGCAGTAGAGCGGTGATTGTGAGCGGCACAAATTACAAAGCGGGGGGAGGGGGGGAGTATACGATTTTGTGTAAACTGGTTTTGTGCTATTTTATTAAGTATTCGCTTTTCGACCACCATAGCGAATGTGTGACACGTGCTCAAGACACGTAATTAACTTTTATTTCTTCCAAATAATGTATTTCGTACACGGATTGGATATATATTTTTACTTGTATCGTCTTCTAGATTAGCGATTTGGAAGGGGCATTGAACTCTCCTATCTTGCCTCACTGTAATAAATGTGACTTTTTCTGAAAAAAATAGCACCTCGTTTCCCGTCTCTCCTAGTTCTTCCCTATCTGTGTTTACTAACATTTTCCTAAATGAGGTCCCAGACAACGCACTGTAAACAACTTTTTTCTTCATCCTTCGAAAGAGATCTGAAGAACACAATACGTTACTAAGAAGGAAGATAGAATGGAAAATATAATTTAAAAAAACACTGACTTTCAAAAGGTTCCAGTTTACCTCAAAATTAGTATTTATTATCCACCTCAATTCACGTTTGAGCTGTGAATCGTTAAATATTTCCGATAATAACTCAATAAGTTGATTCAATAGTTCCAAGAAGTAATATCCGTTCCTACAGCAATTTCATATTCATCGAGCGTTAGGCCAACGAGGGATTGGGAGGAAAATAATGGACATTTTAGACGGAATCAAGGGTGTTATAAATTATGCAGAGTTTAATAAGGGTTAATTTTTCGAGTGGAGCGTCAGATTATTTTGTTAGGCGTTGCTAAGGAAAATAGCGGTGCTTAGTCTTTATCCAACCAAATCCTACCTTAACGGTAGTAAATATTGATAATTATCCCGAGAAAATCTACATTGTTAGAACTTTCGCTTACCGACTGAAGAGTATGATTTCGAGTATGAATGATGCCTCTGGACACTCAGATTCACCCAAGCTCTGTGATTATATAGGGGATCGAATTTCCCTGGGAAATCGCAGATAACACAGAAAAAATACCTCCCTTCTCTACCATGATGATGGATAATGATTAGTACGAGGTGTGCTATGCCGTCACCTATCAGACAAAGCATGGGATTAACCTGGTGAGTAGCTGAACATTCTACCCTTTTATCAACCATATCTCTGGGCTATATACGACTACGATATTAGTGACATACAAACAAAATTGGCGGAAACCACACTTTCATATCTGACTGCCAATCGAAGTCTACTTCCCTTTTTAACTTCCCTAAATTATTCCTCTATTGTAACAAATTAACCTTAATAAACATAGAAATATTTTAAATCCTCGTTTTTATGTCGAAGAATGTTCTCATTTATAAAAGCTCTGCGTACTGTTTCTTAGAGCTTTTCTCTGTTTAATGATGATATCGCTGTCCAGAGAATCGATCCTCAAAGCTTCCTCTAGATTCGGAGCAGTTTTATTTTTCCTCGAGAGCATTCAATCAAGCAGCCGGTATTCTCTCGCTGATTACGCATGTAAAACCCCCCATTACTCTGGGAGAGTCACCCCTCCGGCTATCAGTTCCCAAGTGTTTATTTACATTTACTAGCCACAAGCGGGATTGCTCGAGGACGAGAAATGAAGCTGTTACCCCATTGGAGATATCGCCTTACATGATAAACTCTGTTCACGACTCCATTCACCATGGATATAGCGTGTAGTTTTGAGTCTTCTTCGGACCACCTGTGGAGTGGTGAGGGCAAGGAATGGACCGGTGTGTGTGTGGGACGGGGGAAGGGGTCAGGATGACTCCTGGGATGCGGTCGGAGAGAGAGGGGGTAGGGGGTAGAGTGTGGGCACGTTGGGGGGACAAGAGTGGGGACGCGGCCAAGAATCCTTCGTGCACATGTCACACCCTTCATAAAAATGTTCCCCCGTGGATGGCTACCGCGAATTATTCAGCAGGCACAACAGAGGGAATGAGCGAGTTTGACCGATGAATTGATTCCTCGGAATAATTCATTTAGGAACAATTTATACACTGCCACTTTTACCTTTTACTAGCAATGAGAATTTTCCTCACATGGGACAACCCACTGGCCCGATTGAAAACAGGCTATGAATTCGTGATTCTGGAAGATAAAAAAGTGACAATTGGAGTGACCATATTAAAAAATAAGACAGTAGATGGAATGCGATGGGGAGTGGAAGTAACTTTGACTTGGATTAAGCGTTAGATTTTTAAAGGCACATCTGCGATTACGTGATTTGATTAAACTTTTACATAAATCTGTTGCTGACGTTTTCTCATTACAAAACAAAAATTACTTACTTCCCCAAGCTGTGATAATTATTAAAAACTAATGAAATTAAAACAGCGGTCTTGATTTAGGAAATGGTTGGATACATTTTTTGAGAAGGCTCGAATGAGGATAGCCGTTCAAATCATTCGACAACCTGTGCCTGGATAGAATGCGAGTCAAATAAGTGATGTTTGTGGAAAGAGTGAAGAGGGAACGAAAGAGGAAACGAGAAGAGAGAAGGCACGACACGATGAGAGACGAACTACGGAAGACAAAGTGAATGATTTATTTATTATATAAAAAGCAGACTGATTGAGAGAGGGATCACCGGCGGGGGGTCGAGAGTGAGGGATTTGAAGGGGTAGGTAACAGAGTGGGGCGGAAAAGGACGTTTGAATACGTGGGATAGGAGGAGGGGCCGACGGGACCGGGGTGTATTGGGACTCCGGGGTGGCTTTTGGGGGGGGGGCAGACTGGGGGGGGAAGAGGGAATGGATATGCGAGGGGAGGGGGGGACAAGGAGTCTGGTAGGGTGGTCTCACGAGGAAAAATAAAAACGACGGAGCAAGAGCGGACGAAAGACAGCGCAGCGGGTGGGGGACACTACCGCCGCCGGGGAGCTTAGCGGCGGTCGCCCGAGAACATCCCCGTGACTTGGCAAAGACCGAAAAGAGTGCGTGCCGGGGTATCCTTCGCTCTCATCCCGATTTAATGGAAGTCTTTATTAAACTTTTTAAGCCTTATAACATTTCACGATGAGGAGGGAACCCACCACGGCGACAGCTCCGGATGTGGTTGAAGCGAGGACCGCCCGGCCATCATTGGTGGGCGTCGAAGTAGCGACAGAATGCCCGAGACTGCTCTCGAGAATAACTCTCCCGTGCAATCAATGGAACGGTGGTATTTTGCGTGTGGTTCCATCAAATGCTAATCGACATGATTGTTGGGTGATTATCTTCTCTCGCAAAATAAATTATTAAACTCATTGTGGTCAGGGTCAGTTAGAGAAGACTAATTTGATGAGACCAAGTGAAAATCAATGGCGTTGACGATTGCCACAAATGTTTTCTTTACTTCAAAATGTTGAATGAGTTCAGTCATTGCAATTAATCTAATGATCACAGTTTTAATCGCATGGTAAATCGCGAATGATTTTTCGCGGAAGCAGGGTTCTATGACCCTCAAGCGGAAAAGTATTCTTCCAGAGAAGGGGGAGGAAAAGAGTCCAGATGTATCCGAAATTTTTTATGTGACGTATTTAGTAGTTCACATGCAAGCAAAGGAAGTCGTAGTTCAGACATTGTCAAAATTCCTCTTGGCATTTGTCACCCGGAAATTTGCCATGGCCTTGAGGAGGGATGCTACTTGGCTGTGGACGATAGCCAATTGTTTTGGTAGCTACTGCTATGGCCTGAGTGGGACTATAAGGAATTTGAAACCAATTGTCCTTATAACAATTGGTTCTCGTATTGTCCTCGTAACAAAGTGGTAGTGGGGTACAGATCATTTAATACAGAGGGAAAAATTGAAATTTATCAGAATTTCTCGACTCGATAATGATTAAGAAAAATCTTTGAGGGTTAGTTACGTTTTTGTATCAAATTTAAGGGAGAAGATTGATTTAAAATTATTCTGTGACTAGTGAACGAACAAATACTGAATACTGATGAGTGAGAAACTAAGTAACCATAAACAATATCACCGATCGTTTCCCTACCGAAGTAAAGAACCACAAGAGAATGAATAAGCTCAAACACCAAACGTAAACCACATTAATCCACCCGAAGGTCTGTTTGATAGGTGAAAGTAGGGTCCACCCAGTGTTTATCTTTACGTGTGAAATTTATCTGACGTGTGAAATTCACATTCTGGGTAGTAGACCCAGCTATGGTTTGTGGAATTTTCATTGCCCAAAGTCGACCGACGATGTAAACGGATAATCAAAGTGGCGGCGTTACATCTACTGGGCATTAATCACCGGGAATATTGAGAAATATTGACGATCTCATGAGCTGAATTGTGTGTACCGAGAGATACCGAAAATGCAATTAAATAGTAGATGTATGACGACATTTTCCAAGTAGATGATTGCCGTATCAATTCATTATGTGTAAAAGGTAAACTACATTTAGAATTTTGCCAAAATCGTTCATATCGAAAATGTAGTCCATATCAACTGCCTCTATCGTATCGCTAAAATGTTCCATATTGTATATCGAGGGTGTTTGCATGGCACAATGTCCATGACAAATACCTATTCACTAAAAGGTTATCCAATTTACCTTCTCGATGATAAGTATCAAAACCCTATGTATTGGTCCCACATTCACATCTATCAGATAATAGTCGACATGGTCTCGAAAAATAGCATTATTGCTCAGCTCTGAAAACAGCCTTCTCCTGTGACGCCTGTGGATTCTTAAGGAGGAGTTGTCCCAAATAAAGTCCGCCCAGAACAATCAAACGCGGTTCAGCTGTTATTTCATGCCAAGAGTTTCACAGATGCTGGATCGCTTCTGGAGGGTCGTGAGCGATGAATTTCAGTCTGAGGGACAGTGTAAAAAAGGAAAAAAATGGGATGATCCTCTTGAGCTGGCACAAACTTTACAACTTCGAACTATCTTCCGACCCTCCTTGAAATCCTCACCTTCGACGGATGACAACGTTTCTGCGGTCATTTCAACCAACCACCCACGCAAACACATACACACACACACATCAGCAGTCGAGCCGTGAACCATGAAATTATATCCCCTCATAAGGTATACCCACCTACGTCTCTTGGATTTCTTGGGACAGATTTCTGTCACCCACGGCGTGCAAGCGGAAGAATAATTTCTCGTTTCCGGTACTTTTTGGAATCCTATCGAGTGATCGATGAAACCACTTACGGAAGAGATTTGTTTCTTTTTCCCCACTCTCTCGTTTCGAGTTTCGCCGTTCGTCCCCGTGGCCCCGGATTAGTTTGGGTTGTGTATAGGTGTGCATGTGGCCGGGCGAGATAGTAGCGGTGGATCTGTCGTCGCATACTCCCCGTACCAATCCCACCACCCCCGGCGTGCACGACAACACGAGATGAGGAGGGAGAGGGGGCCGAGAACCGCCGCCGAGGGGCGGCCCCCCCGCTGCGCTGGTCCGGTGTGCCCGCCGACGGGAGGGCGGCCTCACACGCAGAGATCGCACACGCACGGGCACTCATCGTTCAGGTTATCGCCGGCAAAGGCACTCCGGGCCGAAGCGACGCTCTCTCTCCCTAGCTGCGGTTTTGGTGGAAATCATCGATTATCAGCCAGAGGGAGGGATTGGTGAGAGTATGAAGAAAGAGACGCGCGAGACTCCCGGTGATATGCGACGAAAACTGGACGGGATGCTTAGGCAGAACCCTTTGGGAGATGGATAGGCAGTCGTTCTAAATTTTACGCGGTGAGATTAAAATGCATTTTCACCGTTTTTTGGATGGACAACCCCCGAAACCATGAAGGTCCCGTCTACTCAAGGAACTAACTTTCATTAATAATTTTCTTGACTTCCCTTTGATCGCTGCCACAGATTTTTCGTTCTTACTTCCACACATCATATTCACCTCAAGTGAGTGAGATCAAGTTTACAGCGCCGCCGTTTCATCCTTTGTTCGTAGCCTCTCCCGATCCTCGCATTACTTCTTTCGGAACACTTCTTTTGCGCGACCAGATTCTCTCCTCAGTCTAGCATTTATCTCCATTCGCATCCTTCTAGCTATTTATATGTTTCCATACCTCAATTTCCTTTTCTCGTCTGTAATTTATGGTTTTATTATTCTTTAGGTATTATTTGTGATTAACTGTTGTAGCTGTTAACCTATAGCCCATTATAACCTTATTATCTATTGATATTGTTTCGTTTACGTTTTTAAGTATCCTTTTTTTGATATACTCTGATCTTTCTTCTACTATACCCGTCTCCAAACTCTCATTTATAATTTTTTTCACTGCATCCTGGTCCACGTTGCATCTGTCTTCTCTGTTTTATTCTTTTGAACCCGATGCAACACGTCATTATCATTGAATTTTCATCTACGTGTTTGTGTGTATGCACACATATATTATGTTCACACACGTATACACGAGAATACACACACATTTTTTTGCACACACATTCTTTGAGAAATAACTGTGATTTTACCTGCTCAGATGTGATACATTAGTATCTAGGGTGAATAATAAAAACTGAAAACTACTCAATTGAACTATCTTTCCATGAAAGAAGTCAAAATGAAAACCCTTCGCCCTGAAAAAAATCGCATCGAGTGTAGTCGGAATTGCAATTTTGTAATGTAAAATAAAATTATACTTTTATCATTGCTCTTTTCGATTCCTTTTGTCAATTTGGAGACGCTTCTCTCGTATCTCTTAAAATGCTCGTGACAGATGGTTTGGGAAACACTGGCATAAGAGCATGGCACTATTTGATAAAGAAGATTTAGTAAATTAGTGGCATTTACATCGGATACTGACATGGCGATTAAATGATTATATCAGTAAGCACGCCGACGTGCAGTCCTAATTCGACAGTCTTAGTTCAAGAGAAAGCACTGAACAGAATGGAAGGCTGAGTGTAGACGGTGCCATGGAATATAACGACAAATATATTTCAAATCAGGAAGCACGAAACGAGAAATGACAGCAATAAAAATACGATGGACGGCATATTTTTCAGAGAAGCAGACAACCTTTAAGAAAAAAACCGTAATGGAAGGAGAGAAAGTAGCTCTTAAATCTCAGGAATCGCTACTAGTGAGGATGATAGTTTTTTGTTAGTTCCATTCTGAAGGAAAATGAAAGATTTTGAATGTTTAAGTAGCACTTTCGAATTAAAAGTTTGATCAGACCACATAATTATATCCTCGTAAACGATTCAATTTTCAGGCATTATAATCACCATCTATCAGAAATTGCGGTTGAAAAGTCGACAGGTCTATAGCTTTACACCTCCTCTTAACTGTAAAACGCAGCTAAGTTGTGGCTAATGTGTGGACCGCTCATCAATTATAGTTTAGCTAATTATAGCCATAATTTGGGAAGGCAGACTTATCAGATAGGTTTCACAAAAATTAGTCATTTGAAAAACATAAAAATTCACACATACATCTAAAGCTTTATCAAGGATACATCCCAAAAATAGTGTTAGTTTAACTGTGGTCAGAGTCAATAATATTTATCTACAAGGCCCGGATTGATAAAGTTTCACCATTTATATTGTATCGTCATTTTGTATGCCATGAAATATTCCAATATTTCTCTTACTTATTCTTCCATTAATGAATAACCCACAATTACAACAGTTTATCTAATGATTTGCGTGGCGCTTCCAAGGTACTTATTTTTACCCGCTTTCAATATGCTAATTAGTTTTTCGTCCGTACATTCAGTAAAACTTCCATAAATCTTCAAGCAGCAGCTACTTTGATTAATTTTTAGGCGTTCGATTTAGGCAAATAAATAAATCATTTACTTATACGCAGAGTACATTAATAACTATTTCATTAGGCTATTTTATCCATTCCTGTAAGGGATAAATAAGCCGGCAAAACGTCTAACATGAATCATATCTGTCCTCATATTCATTTACTGGGTGGCTTCCAACCTCGCACATGAAGTAAGCCGACGCATTTAGCTTCATGTTGTCGAATGATCTATGACCTAGTGTTGTACCGGCGTGTCATTTAATGTTGATATATGTCCCTCAGAAAAACCTAAGATTATCTCTTCGTGTTAATCATGTGAGATTTCCATAGGGAAACACGATCCCAGTAGCGACTGTCTTGAGTCATTCGATCTTTCAAAACTTGTTTTCTTTCAATTACCGCGATATATAAATGTCCCGACATTTTAACGCTATTTAGAACACGTGGAATATTACAAGGGTCATTTCACTTGGAGAAAATGGCCATTTAAGGGTCACTTTCTAATTCTAATGAACTGCTGATACTAATGTTGAGTACATTTCTAAGACAGGACAATCGTTGATAATAATATTAATAAATCGACAGACGCATGTTTAAAATCGTCTTTTTTTAGACAAATGCATATTCAAGCCATTGAAATTTGTCAATTTACGAAAGTTGACTTAAGTACGTATTTTATGCATGGAGAGGTTCTGTAGGATGTGCAAAGTCCCCTCTCCCCATAGGTAGAATGGAACATCCAAAAAGTTGGCCTCTTCCATGACTAGAAAACTAGAACATAATGCTTAAAAAAAATCTTTTTACTTCTATCCGGTAATGATAATGACAGAAGGTGTAGTTTGCATATGTTATGGCCGATTTCGAGAGAAAAAGGGTGTGAAGGCAGCAAGTATAAATTCATAAGGACAGAGAGAAACACCTCCCGAAAAACCACAATCTTGGCATGATAGGCAGCTTTCGAATTATGATGACCCCTAGGTTTTTGCCCAGGCTCGACCAATGATAATAAACCATACCAGAAAATTGCGAAGGGTAGGAATCAGACGAAAGGTAGGATATTTAGCCCACTCTGCGATTGTTTATCAGTAAAGCGGCTACACAGGTATCAGGTCTAGGTGAAATGCCATTTGAGTGAAGGTGATATGCTGAAAACTATACTGAAGAAGACAACTGGAAACCTCCTAAGTTATTTCTAAAATGATTCCACTGAAGAAGGTCCTTCTTGCTGTGTAGGGTTATATTATATTAAGTGAACCTTAGCTATGTAGCTGTGTTTAGTCAGTGTGTCTATCAAAAACATACCATAATCAGTAAACGGCCTTAATAAAAATAAACAGATGCAGTAGAATGAGATACCTTATACCCATGCCTCTTCGAGGAGCGTTTTGCTAGCATAGCACGCAAATTGTCTCGGCTAATGGAAGAAAAGGTACGTTATCAATCAAACGCCTGATACCCATTCACACCTTTTATCCGATCATATCCGACCATTAGAAGGATATTTCGCCGACACATACGGCTTCTAGAAAGCGTACTATGTACTTCTTGAGTGGGTGCTATTTCTCTTCGGATCCTTTCATTGAATCGAATCTCTATATACACGCCAGAAGTTTTCTTTTTTCTTTCTTTACATAATACACTCTTGTGCTTAATTTTAAACTACTTAAAAGTTAATTAGCCGTTAAAATAAGAGCCATGAAGTCAGGAAGAAAATGCATTTGAGCAGTTCTTCATCGCTATATTATCGATAATATAGAGGATTCTGTCCTCCCAAAACAGACATTCTTCAAAAGACTTCAGACTAATTCAAACCAAAGGGAATGTAATTACGTTGTGAGGGTAATGTTTGTGAGAGATAAAGGAAAAGAGTAATATATGTCGGACTGAAATCAATAAAAAGTGTAAAATATATCAAGCATTGACGATAAGCATGTTAATGATTCATACGTATCGATCAAATATTTATTTAGACATTTTTGAGGAAACCAAATGTCCACTAACGACAAAACTCATTCAATATTTCCGACTGAAATGTTGCTGCCGTTTGATTCCCTCCATTAACGTCACCTCCTCCGCGAGGGAGTTTTTCAAAAATGCTCCCCCATCCTCTTGACGTGTCACTTAACGTTTTTCTAACTTATTGCGTGCGTTCGATTTCGTAGTCACAGCGTTTCGCCGGTGAACGTGGCACATTGAAGATTGGACTCCTTCCTTGCGGTTTCAGGACCGGAAACTGGACGCGGCAGCTGATTTCTGCTGCTGTCGACAACCTAAAAACATCGTCGCGAGTGCGTCCGGAATCGTAATGCCACAATGATTTTGCCTCGCCACCTTCGATCCAACTGCTTCAATGAAAAGGAGATGTTGAATGATTCGATAGAGAGAAAAGAGGGGGGAGGGTTGATGGAAAAAGAAACGAAAAGTCCAACGAGAAGAGAGACAAAGTGATGGCAAAAACGATATTAAGGAGCATGTAAGGGAGTTGATGTCGAGTGCAGTCTTGAGGAGGGGGGGATGGTGAGGACGAGGGATAAGTCTGGGATCAGCTGCTGAGGCGAGGCATGGGGGGAGAAGATCTAGTCGAGGAGACAAATGGCAATCAGAGCACGTACCCGAATAAACAAAATGTCGTCCGAATTCTTAATGACTGCGGGAGAAACTGTCGCTATCTAAATTGGTTGATTCTTCCTTGCAAGGCTTGAACATCCCTTCATAAACCTCCCGATATCGAAACTCTCTTGCTGCATACGGTACTTGTACACACTTCAAGGAAGAACCTTTCTCAGTTGACCTTTACCATTACTTAATGAGTCCCTAGAGATTTTTCCCAACATTGTCAATTTTCTTCTCATAAAAACACAATATCCCTTTGACTCCCAAAGTATCTTTAATAAAGGCAATTTGTCATGGTTTATAATTCAAATCGGTGAGACTTTTGGCTTCACCAAAAACCACGTTTCAACAAGTACCGTCGTGTTTATTCCATACTGATTTATCAGCTCAGTTCTAGCATACTTTGTAATCTAGTAAACATGATATTATCAGGGCATTTGTCGCTACCTACCACCACTGCGATGAAGCGGAAAAACCGATGTATTGATCGACCTTTCACCTCTCTTCTTCTACCTCAATACTTTATATATGAAATTTTGTTCGTCAATATATTTTAAGCTCCTAAATGTTTCCTAACACTCTCCATCATCCACCAATGATCAAGTCAATTTTGTGCACCGGAAAATATATCTGTTAGGCCACTTTGTTTTGCTAAAGTTCCCAAAAGGTTTGGATAATGCTTTCCTTAATCTTTAGCCGTCCTCTGCTGGATTTTCTAGCCATGGGAGACCATTAGTTTCACATCATGCTCCGTTCCTTCGTCCAATAAAGGAGTTTAAGATCGGCTCCAGGGAGTCTGTTTCCCGCTTCATGCCGCTTTCTCACTGCCTTCTACAAGCAATGCCATTCGTGAGCAGAAGTGCGGTGGGGATACCTTGACATCCGATCACCGTAAAAGAGAAACAAGGAGAGGTTGTGGAACAAAAAAACAGAAAGGGTGTCTCCCTTGCGTTTCCCCTTTTCGATAGGAGGTTAAGAGGGGAGTCAACCTGACGACAGTGTTTTCATCAAAGTGACCAAGCTTGACGCGTTGTTTTTTTTTTACATTACACAGTCGCGTAAGTCGGCCACCACGCGAAACCGTTAAGGAAGGAAAGTCCTTTGATCGTAATGACGTTGAGCCAACGGTGATGTGACGCAATAATGAATAAGCTGATTAGTCAAAGCAGTGAAAAAACGGTGAGTCAAAACGGTCATGGTGATTGACAGGAAAATGAATACTATGCCAAGGGTTAACTCATATCTTCATCTACACAATACCCCAGCCAGCCGACGCAAGGGCAAGGTGCAGGGGGTGTTGGGGCACCAGTTCGCTTACTCATAACTCACAATGTCTACCATCGTAACACGGCCTCAATGAAACGGCACAATATTTTTTATTGCAAAATTTTTTAGTGTTTCGTGAACGTCGACCTGCAATCTATTTCAAGGTCCAGCGACCAATTTGCCACATTCACTGAAAATTCGTTTCCCGCACTCTTTTACGTGCTTTTTGCCCTGGAAGAGCTTAATGCCATGCCCAAAAGTACCGATTTTGTTAAATTAAAAGTTATATTTTTAAACTCCTAACTGCAACTAGTGCAATGTATTGATTCATTATTTCATAGTTTTGTTATTGAGGACCATTATTTTTGACGATCATCATTCTAACCCTAAATTAAATTTTCTCACCATTCTGAGATTAATGCATGCCCTAACAGCTCACTGCTTTTTATCAAAATGTCCTAAGGCGGCTATTGAACGAGGCTGCTTATGGAGAACCATGCGCCTCCATATTTTAATAAATAATTCGATACTGCTTCATTCACAATTGTTGATCAAAATCTTCATCAGAATGTTCCAAAATCCTGTTATTTATATTGGTGATATAGTTGTTCATTAGTTCAATATTATACGGCGTCCATTTATGAGGCAACATTAACATATCAGGAATTGATAAAAATAGCGTGTGAAGCATATATTTGAACTTTGTAAAGAAATTGCAATTTGATGAAAGAATAGTAATTTGTTTGGCGTTGTGCTTTGTAGATATTATAGTTTGATAATATATTGGTTGTAGTCTGCCGTTTAATGTAGGTTTGGATTGGGACGGATAGAAGAGTGATAAATTTGTCGGCTTCTAACAAAACACAAGCTTACATCCTGCACTGCTATAAGCACTACCACCCCACTGGAGTCGGGCGCCTTTATAGCCGTCTCGTCGAGGAATAGACGCAGTGACCTTTCGTCTGACTCATATCCTTCGACCTATCGGGCATGGATGATCCTACCAGGAGTATCATTGCTTCCGCCAGCACAACTATAGGGGTCAGGTCATATATCAGGACGCAAAATCCCTTTCATCACGTGAAGACTGTAGGTCCATGAAGAGGGATCCGTAGTTACATTATCATAAATTGAATTCGAAAAATGTATTAAATTTCTGATACGATAATGAATAGCACATGGTAAACTCTTCCTCCTTCTCCTGAATTCCTCCCAAGAAATTATTTTTTTTAGAATGAACAGCGAGCATAATTTAGTGTGGGTTGATAACAATTTGACTGGCTTATGAATAATTCACCCTTTATCTCGTTGGTGGGTGTCTTGAGATATATTGACTCTTGGAAAGCCCAAAAATAGTATGAAATGTGAACGTACTGATTTTTTAAAGAAAACATTACCTTAATTAGTGGTAGTTGACGAAATTCACCGTTTAATTGACAGTAATTCGCTGCTCTAAAGACCTAATACTTCAAGACAGCCAACTTTTTTGCACGGAGGGATTAATCTTAATGCCCATTCAATGCCCTTTTGTCTCTTGAGAAAATATTCACTTAATTTCAATAATTTAGAAGACGTTACGTGCAGGAGGTATAAAGGCCCTTTCAGAGAGCGAATGAGAGAGTATCGACATTTGAATGGCACCGGTGCTCGCATTTATAGTCCACCGCCATGTGAATTCACCAACAGCACCAAACACGGCTTTACAAAGACAGGGAGAGTCCTCCTCGCTCTTTACTTCCCACTCCGGAAGCCGTCCCTCTGCCATCACCACATCCTCTGGAAACCTTCGGTTCGATCAACTCTAAGGAGGGGCTCGGAGACTGCAGAAACCGATCCGTTTACCAATTGCGTGCTGGTGTTGTTAAAAAGGTTATGCAAAGGATTGTCAGGGACCATACTGTACAGTAATTGGCGAATAAAGAAATGTTCACGTGACACACTACGCTCGAGTTGGATCAACGAAGGTTTTTCGCAGTTTGCATTAACGTGGTATGCATTAAAATCCGCCTTGGATGCGTGGCAGGGGGTGGTTTCACAATTCCCATGCGCCATTAAAATTATATGCTACAATCCTATGAAATTAGAGACTAACAGAGAACTCCTAAGAAGACGATTTATGACGCATGGCATTTATGAAGCTGTTCACTAAGATGCAAGGCAAGGGATAACGTGCACGTTAAGGTACATGTTTTCTCTGCTTTTAGATGACTTATAATTTCGAATTTAGCTAGTGATTGATGGAAGAGCAATGGATAATGTCATTCATTCTAATTGTGTTAATTATATATCTGATCATAGAAATGACTAGTTATTTAAATTAGTCATTGACGCTTGAATCTCTAATACGACGACGTCGATTCGCACCATAAATTTCCTCATAAAGAATTATCTGCATATCCTCCATATCCATGAATAATGATTTCATTTTTTGCAGCTTTCAAAATGTATTAACAGAAATTTATTTTCATTATTCAGCTCCACGCGTTAAACTGAAAATTTGAAATGCCACACGTATTGGTTTTAAGAACCTTTAATATAAAAAAGCTTCTTATCCAGTCAGGGAAAGGAAAGTAATTAAAATGGCATGGAACTAATTATGGGCGTTTTTCTTGATGGTGACCTTGCATTCGAATTTTGCTTTCCCCCATTGGTTTATGGCCTTTATCGTTTCATGATTATTCTTCGAAATCCCATTCCGAATCAAGACCCACCATTTCCTTCATGATCAATAATTTCAAAGAGGGCCGCCGAAATTTTTGCATAAGTTCCAAATGGCCCCTCGTGAATATTCAACCGTCATTCAGTCCGCGCACAGAGCCGACGAAAACCGATACGCTCGGATATGCGAGCTGAAAAGATTCGAGGGATCAGCCTTTCTTCGCCAACTCCCACATTAGCCACCCCACCCCATCCCCGCCCAAAGAAAATGTAATGGACAAATAAAAAAAAGCATCCGATTTTATAAATTACATTTCAAGTATTCCTCTCCTCTTCATGGTCTCCCTGCATGGAAGAGGAATGAAGGAAGGAAGGGGCTATGGAACGAAAACCGCTTAGCGTATAAACCTGACGCAAATTGGACATAAATTTTTGTTACCCATAGCGTACCCACCCCGTGTTCCACTCTTCCTATTTCTCCCTTAGCTCTATCAATCCATCCACCTGTCCCCTAACCGGACTCTACTGCCGTTGGCTCTTCTCCCTCCAAACCCTCCCCACCCGCATACCATCCCCATACAACACAAATCTACTGCTCTTGACTTTGATACTACCCTCTCTCCTACCTCCATCCCGGGCCTCCCACCTCCCCCTCGAACCTACTCACTCCATTCACGTCGAACCCCTCCTCATTCCTCAGCCACCCCATTCCACATCCCCATCCTTCTTTCGCAAAGTCCCCCACCCCTTCCCTTACTCCACCTCCATTCCCCACTCCTCCCCTTGTTAAATGACCATGGGACAGACGGCCGCGGGAGGAAAACTGGGGGGAGAGATGGCGTGGGAGAGCGGGGGGGGTGGAGGAAAAGGGGGTGGTGTCGGAAGGACATACGGAAATAAGGGAAACGGGGGTGAGGAGTGGGGGTGAATGAGGATTAAGGTCTGCCCGCTTTAAGCGCATACAAATTGAAAAGGCTCAATAAATAAAGAGGCGATCTCTCTCGGGGGCAGCGTTTCGTAGCGGCGGCGACGGCGGCAGTCTCACCCCCACCCCCTCTTCCGTGACCGCCGACGATCCAACCCCTCCTCCGTAACCGCCCCCGCCTCCTTCGTGCCCGTGCCTTCCCCAGAGGCCACGTGAGGCCCTTAATGAGGCCCCTGCTAGCTATGGACGACGACGGAGAGCTTTTTCTAGATCTCGAGAGGCTGCCCGCGGGAAGGCGTTTCCGACACTCGTCTCGCAATTGCCGGGCGATAGGTAGGCCATCTCCGCGGGATTGCAGACTTTACCCAAGGGACGACTCTGTATACCTCTCTTTCACAATACCCGCCTGCGGCTCTCAGCGATAGGTATTTTCCAGATGGACCACTCCCTACTCTTCTATTTTGTCATCAAGGAAATAGTCCGCTTAAACTCAATTTGAAATGGAGGTGGCAAATTAATGTTTCATTCGGATATCCTATGCGTAAAATTCAGCGCAACGTTTACGGGACTGAATACGATGGTTACCGCGTTTGCTTTGTGAAAACTCATCGATAACAGAGGGAAAGGATTTCAGTGATCCAAGAAAAAAATATATGCAAACAGGAACGGTGTATTGTCTTTTATTTTGGTCTAACACTAAAAAATAGAGTTTTTTTTCTTTTCTAATATGCTAATGAAACTACATTTTGTTGTTTTTGAAGAATTTTTAGTAATTTTTAACGCGAAAATAAAAATGATACAATGGCACTGCCGAAAAAACGCATGACCAATAGGCATTAAACGTAAATAGTCCACGTTTCACCTGCAATGGGAAATAATTTCGCTCCAGAACTTCTGCATATATAATTTCACCCGCATTCCGGCCACAATGGTATACGACATAGATAACCACAGAAAACATGGAAACACATGCCCGACTACTGATAACCATATTTTATTCCTTTAGTAAGTTTTTCTCACATTAAATTAATTCCGCTGCCTGGTCATCATCCCTTCTCCACTTCACTTTTTCAAGAGCAGGCTGATCGCACGCTGTCAAACTAAGCGTATTATTTGGCGCAATGCCATCCAAAACTCTTCACCGTTTCCCAATCCGAGCAAATGGTTTCACTAGCTCTCTCTAAGCACGTAAATTCTTCGAGTTTATCACTCCATTATTTCAAGCTGTGACCGTCTGGCGAGAGAGGAAGAGAGAAGTTAAAAAGAACCATTTTTCCAAATTAACTCCCACTTTTAGATCAGAAGACGGTCTCGGCTAATTTCAATCACCTTCAATGGTCTTTCTGAGTCAGAAAGGCATGGGAGACCCGACCATCTCTATCCCGCCCTTGGATATACATGTACATATGTATATTTTCACACACGCACATATATATACTACATATACACGTGTGTGTGTATATATATGTATATATATACATACATCTATATATATATATATATATATATATATACACACACATATGGGTTTCCTTTCCATAGAGGTTTGGGGCAAGAAAGGGGCGGGACATTAATTAAGGATTCTCTCTTTCCCGGCGTTCGACAACCTGCTCGTCCGTAAACCAAGCGGCGGCGCCTCCAAGGCGTCCAGACCGTGAGGCATAACATAAAATAACAAACGGAGTGGAAGTGGGAGGCTCGGGGTAAGGTCGGAGGCGCGGTGGGTCTGGGGTAGCGTGGGGTTGGTCAGGTGAGGTAGAGGCGGCCGAAGTGGAACTGGTGGTCGGTGTGCTGGAGGAATTTATTGCCCCCAATAAAAGGATGACACTGAAGGTTCGATCAGGAGAGATAATCTTTTCTCGATTTTTCCGATCCCGGTACGAAAAAATAAACAAAATTTCTCTCCTAACTCCCCTCCATCTCCTCCCTTTCGAAGTTCCATATGTATCGCAATTCGCCGTGGGGTTCGGGGATGGGATAAGAGAGAAAGAGAGGGGGGCTGCTTGTGTTCCGTTTTCAGTCTGTCCTTCCAGAAAGGAATCACGGTTGAATTTACCCTCTAATCCCCATTACGTGCTTGCTCTCCGATCGATTCCATCCTAGGGTGTCCATTTCAATCCTCTTCAGTCACCCTCACAAGCTAATGCTATCAAGTCTACTCCTCAGAATGAGAGAAATGGTCCATAGGTCCACACAGGTGCGATATATTATACGACGCAATCATTTTCTATGTAAATAACGTACGCAGTGACGACTCATTTGTGTTATCTAGAGCGCAGTTCACCTAGATTTTAGAAACTTTAGCGCGGATGTTGTTTTTCTCTCTTTACCCTTTCATTTTATCATTCGTTTCATATCACGAATATTTTGTTGCTGCATGCACGTTTCCATCTGAAATTCATGCAAAAGGGAACCTTAATTATTGTTGGAATTCAAATAAAAGGTGTGGGTGGAGAATAAAAAATACTGCCATTCACAATAATAATACAAAAATAATACTCTCCTCTGGCGGAAAAAAACTGTTATACTTTTGGGAAGTTGGTGCAATAGCTTATGAAGCAACAACTCTGGAAAAATCGCTAACATGCCGAACAACAACGTGAGCAGTGGCTTACTGAAATTAAATATATTTTCCGATGAATTAAATTTTATCCAACACTATCCGATTTGAATGCGCAATGTAAACAAATGTTTAATTGCTACAACTGCCTGCCTTTTTTTCAACTTCGGTCATACGTAGAGTTATAGCACTGATCTGTCCTTTGAGAACATTAATTAATTAAATTTTATAGTTATAATACCTGAAAGTTTTTGTTTTTGATTCTAATCTTTAACATTTTGAAGCTCGATTTTAAACCAACAGTCACATACAATCTTTTAGCTCCGTCGATAAGTTGCCTTGGAAAATTTTATCGGAAGTCATTTGCTGCAACGCCGCCGTCGGCATATCCAGGCGAGCGCGCATGTGCGTGCTGGATTAAGCGAGGACTTACATTTACGCTGAACCGTTGCAGTCGCGGCCGTTTTGTGAATTATGGCGAGCGACAGGGGACAAAAAAAACCTGCGGAGCATTTCCCTCACGTCCGTATCACTCCGGCGCACACGTACGCAAGTCACTCAAATCACGTGCAAGGTGAGCTAGAAAAACAAGTTAGGGGCACGGCAAAAACAACGCCCTCGGCGGTTGCGGAGGGGGAGGAGGCGCCGCAGGAAAAAAAAATGATCAATAAAACGTTCTTCCCTGTAAAAATCTATATTTAGAACGGTTGATTCGTTTTTCTCTTCTCTCATCTCCTCGACGAATTGAAGTTTGGTGCAAGGTTCACATCCGAATATGGGAGGATGAAAATATTAGTGGAGTCGCTCTTCGAACGCCCGCACGGACGAAGTTTTTAAGTCATTGATGTTGGAGATTCTCTTCGAGCGAATTCAATGCGAATTCACTGCACGTTTATCACGTCGAACTCCGCAAAACAGCTTACGCTTCCATTTAAGATTACTTGTTTTTAAACGGGTTGCCCCAAAAACCAACTTCTCCTTGCTGTGTGTCAAGCCAAAACTGATTTCATCTGATTATCCAATCTGCACTACTTTCTCATAGCACAACAATGATGAAAATCGGATTTCACAATTTTTTCTCAAGTTATACTTTGCTAATTCGCAATGAACCGTAACTGCAAAAAAAACAAGACCTTATTAAATTAGAAGATATTTTTCTCTATGAATATCCATTAATTTCATCTGGCATTAATGTGGTTATTCCAAATATCCTTATCTCCATATATCATTATCCTATTTTCTGCAACTTTGTCCATTTAATCTCTCGTATAAACGTACATTGAGCATTTGTGTCTATTGTACACATATAAATGCCCTTCGGATAATATAGACCAAAAGTAAAACATCATAAATAAAAATAATTACGTGTTCATATAACGGGAAGGTAAAAATATTTTCAATTAACGGTTCAATCCGTTTATTAAATTTTCTTTATATTCCATTTGTTCAACAAAATATGCAAAGCAGAACGAAGAAACTACAAAAAGTGACAACTTAATTTTAATTCAAGTATTCGCATAAAATTCCATTGAAGCAAAAGAAAATGGAAAGATTATTTGCCGTTTCTTAGCGTAGTTGTATGTTGTTAGCGTATGTGGTCTCATTAGGATAGGGAAAGAGATAGGAATAGGGATTGAACTGTCACCAACATTGTGCAGCGAGTAGTTGATAGCACATCTTGTTTTTGCTTTTAATGCAATATGCATTTTATTTTATCTTGAAAATGTATTAATTTTATTTGACACCGCTATTTGCGTGCATGAGTAAATGTTTAGCTCTCATGATACAGCGAGTCGTTAGTTCCTGTGCGCCACCAGTAGTTGACCCATTAGAGCAGACATCTTTGCGATTGAATATGATAGCTATCGGTTGAAGATGAGCCAATATAGAATATCAAGAGATCTGGTAGATATATCCCAAAACAATATTTTTAGTAATCACATTTTGATGCATCCGCAAATATTAAATTATGATATTATTTCAGGCAAAAAAATGTATCAAAATTTTCAAAAAACACTTAAAAAAAAGGAATTCACAAATATTTGAAAAAACTATTTTATTAATTAGCGGAGAATATGACCATAACTCAATTATTTTTCCAAGTGTTATATATATCCTGACCTGAAGAAGGCCTCGGAGTAGGCCGAAAGCTTAAATCATCTACAGTGTGAGTGTCCTTTTACGTGTTATCTGTTTTATTCTGTGTTCTATTGTGCCGTCCAAAAGTTATATATATATATATATATATATATATATGTCAATCCAGTAATCCCCGCTATCCTTCCATCTCACCTCGCAGAGACATAAAACATCTACATTACCTCTTTCCATCTCTCGCTTAATATTTTCTAATTTTCCAGTCCTCAACATTGTCCTGACGTTCCATGTTCCTATTCTAACTACTTCCGTCTTGTTACTTGAGTCTTCTGTCCTGCTGCTGTTATTTCTTCCCTGCAAGGGTTTCGTGGGATGACGACCGCGGAAGCCTTGCTTCCCCCGCTGCCGGAACGATACATATCTTTCCGTATCTCTAATTCTATGTGAATGAGTATATATGTATATATATATATATACATAAATGCATACGATCTTTTCCCATATTTTCCCTGTGCCGCTTATGGTTTTGGAAGATTTGGTACCCGAAAAATCTCATACTTGGGTGAAGCTGCAGTTTCCCAGAGAGGCTTGCCCGAAAATCGAACCCGGTCCCTCCAGTACCTGAACCCGGGCCCGTCAGTAGTCCAACGCTCTAGCCCTGGACTAACGTGACCCCAGTTTATATATATATATATATATATATATATATATAAGGAAATGGAATAAATGTAAACATAATAAATGGTATTCAATTGCCGTTTGTGTCAAGCCTTCGCAAGTCTTCAAACATCGGCTACTTCCAATATCCCGCTCTTCTTATCAATATTTATTGAATATTTTGCCTTTCAGACGGTTAATCACGACACTCCTTTCCTGAATAATGCTCCGAGTGCAATTCCACGCACGCGTTTCGAAGCCGGGATCGGACGGAGGGTTAGGGATGTGCATTAAAAATTTCGCCACAGCGTAAGCAAAATACTGGGGGATGTCGAGAGGCAGTATACTTGTTTACTTTGCTTCCCTTTTTAAGGACGGGAGAAGGAAGGGAAGCTCAAAGGATGAAGGAGGGTGGGATGTGAACGGGGGGAGCCTCAATTACCGACCGTTGTATGATGCCCGACCGAGAGAAACATTTTCAACGGGCGGGTTTTAGGGGAGGGGAGGGGGAGAGAGCTGGAGGAAGGGGGCAGCGACGCAGGGCAATTGCTGCATTCTCAGCATCACATACACGCGCGCGCGCTCGCGCTCGAGTTTTTTCTGCGCCTTTCGATCCGCCGTCCGCATGTCGATGATCGAATTCTTCCTCCTATCTCTTTCTCTCTCTCACTAAGTCTTTCCTCTTCCCTTCACACACCCCCTTCGCACCGCCACCCCATCCATCCCCCCACGGATCCCTCGCCCCCGAAAGAGCGCGACCTCAGTCACTACGGCCCGCCACGACTCCACCGCCGCGCTGTGCGTCGAGAATCTTTCATGAATCGACTCGAGAACGGGCGGGTGATGAGGGAATCGGGGAGGAGAGAGGGAGAGGGAAGAGGTAGAAGAGGGAGAGGGGCTGTTTGTTAGAAAGGGGACGGTGTGGTAACTCGCAGACTCGTACCATTAAAAGAAAGGTGAAGAGATCGCGAAAAAGGTACTTTACGGATGAGGAGTCACGGTCAAAGATGTGGACACTTTTTTTGTGCTAGTGTGTTATGGAGGTCCACGCGGGACGCTGAGGAATCGGACATGGTCGTTAGCGTATTCAAGGCACGCACGCCCGTGAACATATTCAAAAGAACCCACGAGTGCTCGCCTTTAACAGAGCGTCGAAACATAAGATGAGTCTGAGGGATGTCGCGTCTCGTCCTCACCCTCCCTCCCTATTGCCCTTCCCAACTCCCCCTCCGCAGCCCCGTCACTGAAGAGTTTATTCCTGGAAAGGATGTACATAATTTAATGGTATTAGTAGACGTGGAATCGAGATGCAAGCCGGTTACAAATCTCTGTATAATTTCCTTCATGGCGATCTTTATCACTACCTCAATACAAATAACTTGAATGGAAAACTATATAACGGCGTGCCGTGAATAGGAGACGAGAGTTTAAAGTAATAAATGTGGAAAATAATAGATGAATGGCTACTGATTGCTCATTAAGGTCTTTATGAGCCCTCTACTTCCTGGTAAAATTGATTTATTAACCCATCACAGGCTTGATTGATGAAGTTGATTGATGGTGCTTCGATTAATAGCTGACCCGTGTCCAAGATTATTAAAAATGAAAGCACTTTTCAAATAGTTATGTTTGATTTGCGCATCGATCAGGTTTCCCTATTAAATTTTGCAACAAGGAAATGCCAATTTGATCAATAATTTTCTAAAAAGTATGCGGCTATTTCATGAATGATATTTGAGAAATATGTCACGTGAAATGTCAATTCCATCTTTCACATGTATTGGGCACCACATTTTGAGGAATATAAAAATTATCTGCCTAATAATCGCTATATCCTCTAAAATTAGTAATGTTCATCTCAAATGAGAATGATCTCTTTCAAAAGTAACTCTGATTTACCTCGGGTCATATATAAATAAAGCGGGTCGCGGTGGTCTAGTGGGTAGAGCGTTGGACTACTGACCGAAGGGTCCCGGGTTCGATTCCCGGGCAAGGCACTTTGGGCACCTGCAGCTCCACCCAAGCTAGTTGATTTTTCGGGTACCAGGTCTTCCTGGGAAACCATAACCGGCACAGGGAAAGGAACTGGCCCCCCTACCCTGATGTGTGAATATTCACACGCCGTCGGGCTTGGTACATGGGTGAGCTCTACCATCACCTACTAAACCGACCTTCGGGTTGATTACTGTGTTTATGGTTTTATATATAAATAATTCTTCAACTTCTCCACATCTCTTTAGACAAGTGAAGAGAAATAAGCAGGTATAACTAAATCCATCTCCTAAATGAATCTTTCTTTCGAGTACAATCATCGGGTTAACTCACTAAATAGAATTACACAAATGTAACTGTTACTGTAAAAATTTGCTGTACATTAGTGATGATTAAGGAATAACAACAAAATATCTTAATTGTATCACTTTTTCACATTATTTTATGAGAATGACGGTCGTCATAATACACACGAGATTTAACAGCGAGTAGGAACGTTAAACAAAAAGAAATTCGAAGAACGGTTTAAGGGATAGAGGCTCTTGCTTCGATTGAACTATATTTTGTTTACATGTTGACTGGGAGATATTTTCAAATTTTCTAATCAACAACAACCAGATATTTGGTAACGGCAAAGAGTGATATCTTATTAACCCAACATATTTTTATTTGAATAAATTTAATTCGAAGGTTTTCATGAGAAAGGAAGATTAAATAAAGAATACACTGACATATACTGTGTTCTAAATGCTTAATTTAGCGAGAAAATGATCTTCACCATTAGGTTGAATAAACGGGTGGTTACGGACAGTCTAATTAGGAGAGGGCACTATTGGGCCTATTCACAAGGTGAAGTTATCACAGCATGTATTTGTAATGGGAAAAACTCGCATACTCTGAAGCATTCTCTTATTAAATATATATTAGTTATAATAGAAAACATTGTCGCTGTTTATCCAGTAGACAACCAGAGATACTCAGATTGTTTATTCTCTGAGATTTTATATCCACTCGAATCTCTTACAGTAAAGCGTTTCTTTTTCTTGTGAAGTGGCATTCCTATAGGAGGTTAAATTAACTGCTAACCTCTCATACTACAACAAAACTATGAGAGTACCGATTGGCACACACTATAAACATACTCTTTAGAGTTCTGCTCCAGCGTGGAGTAAGCATCTATATCTTATTATTTCACTGTTAGCCCTTTGAACCACCTATACTATCAGATATTTTTATTAAGAACAATTAAAAATATTATGCTGAAAAATAAATGAAGAAATTGATGGTTTACACGCGGATATGATATTTTAGCCATGTTAATGATTATGGCTAGTTGGCTATGGCTGCAGGTTTTTATGGCATATGATATACATAAACATATATATATATATATATATATATATATATATATATATATATATATATATATATATATATATATATATATAACTTTTGGACGGCACAATAGAACACAGAATAAAACAGATAACACGTAAAAGGACACTCACACTGCAGATGATTTGAGCTTTCGGCCTACTCCGAGGCCTTCTTCAGGTCAGTCTTGAATTATATGTTGTTGATTCATGTAGTTATAAATTAAATAATTAATCCTTGTTAATGTGTTTTCTTGTGACCTTTAACACATAATATATAATATAAAATGCATTAATAATATGGTGAAATTAGCATTCACCTTGTTTATTATGATTAAATTTGACTCCAATCACCTTCATCCCCTAGCATCTTTCGTAGTTCTTTCGCTGTCTTTTAAATCCTTAACTCCCCACTAGGCAGACGAGTTTCCACAGCATGTCTTGAATTTAGCTCCGCGTTGAGTTGTGCCGAGGCTCGACGGCATCTTTATTCAATATTGCCCACGGGGCTCCGTCGCACCTCCTCAAGCACCAAAACACAAATACGACGGAAGAAACGAAGACGTAGCGGCAGGCATCCACTGGTATATCGGGAAGTTTAATGTATAAGTACCGCATAGGCAACGCTTGACTTTAACTGTAAAGCTCTTCAGGGAGGCTTTTAATTGAAATGCACCTGGCGTCCGTTGAAAGGATCGAAAAGGCTTAGTACCGACTAGTGCATTAGGAAGAATTAAAACATCCGCAGGTGCATCCTTTGCTCGAAAGACGTTCCAGCCATAACTCACCGTTGCGGAAAAGACAAATTTTTATTTCCTCTGCGGGAAGTATTATTTTTTCCTGCGCCCCATGGGTGGGTATTTTTCCTATCATTTGTATGCTCCCATCAAAAGGTGACCCGTCAGTGGCCGATCGATATCTTCGGTGAGGAGAGGGAGAGAGAGAGGTTTCTTGGAGGGGAAGACGGTTGTCTGTGTTGAGCGAATGCCTTTCCACTTACCTGAATAAAGTTGGCTCAATAAATTACTTGTCGAAAGAGATGGATAGCCGAGAATGCATGGGGAAACTCCGGAGGAGAAATGGGGAGAAGACGCAGGGAGTTGGCGGTATACCAAGGGTTAGAAGGGCGGGGTGAGGAGGGACCTGCAAGCTCCCTCAAGGAACATAACAATTACAGCGCAGGGGAAACTGATTATCATTCATTAACCTGATTGGTAATAAAGACGCTCCACTCGTTTGACCAATGATTAAATCCTTAATTATAATGTTTGAGAATGGACAAAATAGTTTATATTCATCAAAAACGAGAACTGGTTTTAAAAAATAGTAAACCACAAAATAAAATAATTTGCTATAGAACGAGCACGCCGGTAAAAAAATTTCCAATTGTCCACATAAAATTTAATGAACCAACACTTTGTGTTTTTGTTTAAACTGCCGTCTTTTGACGCTTAACTTTTTCCATTTTCTGAAATTTGTAGATTTGGAAGGCTTTAAATGAAATTCTCGGAATAGATTTATTTAACTAATTGTCGGATCGAAATTCTATATGATCCAGGTGTCAATCATCCACGAAACACTCTGATAGCTGTTGTTTTCAGAAAATTTTTATTAAACTATTGAAAAAGTCTTCATAAAATTTAGCGTATATTTGTCATCTAATCTACGAGTATTGTATGCTATTTATTAGTGTTTTGACTTAGAGCTAGCTAGGTGCACCAAATAGGGAACAATAAAAATATAAATTCGGTATTTGGAGTTCGGATTAATTTAAAATATAATAATCTTAGGGATAAAATTAATATCGCTGATATATCGATTTTAGTCTTCGCTGAAATTTAGCATATCGCATTTCTTGGGGTACAAAAAGAGGTTTCACCATGATTTTAAGAGATCCCTTATCGAACTAAACATTTTTTTTCACCCTTCGGCATTAGGCATAGGCATTTTACCCTTCGGGCGTTTTTTTCGCCACGCATGAGCAGTCCGATGGATTCCTGTTGTCGAGTGTTCGCGAATGTTTCAATTCTCGTCGCAAACGCGTAATAGATGAAAAAAAAATCTATAACGCAATGAGCGTGAGCGCGCGTAAATTTTTCCGGAATAGTAGCTGTCGAAGGACGAGATAAACACGACGAAATTCTCCATAACACGGACGAAACGAGAAACGCTCTTGGTTGGTTTTTCATTGAAAAATTCTCTCCTTAGATGCTCAATGGAGATTACCTTTGTATTAATTACACCGACGCACCGAATTTTATGGCTTAATTTTTGGTCGTCAAAGCGATAAAGGAATTTGGTTCTCGAAACCGACTCTTGCCTTGAGAAGTGAAGCAATGAAACGTCCGAAATTTATTTTTGTAACAGAGCTATAATATCCCGTGAGCAACAACAATCAATTTGGATCCATTAAGGGCAATACTAAATTTAAAAAAAAAACCCCAGTGAGCATCAAAGCCTTTTTCACACCGTCTGTCCTGGGGCTTTTGTAATTATTCCACTCTTGGTGGAAGAAAAAATTACGAGTTTTTAATTCGTGTTTCCGCTCGAATTTACATCACATTGCACCTGGGCGAGTCGAAGCGCGCATTCAGGCGATAGAGACTCTTATATACGTATACGTGGAATATTTTTCAGCTCCCATTCATAATGTTTCCCATCCCTCCCCTTCCCTGCCACCTTTCTTATTCTTCTCCAGATACACCCAACCTACCTCCAGACCGGGTCTAAGGAGATTGGATCCATCAGCAAGCAATGCAAACGGGATTTTTCCTTCTTTTTATTGTTATTATTATTATATTGCTAATCACCATAATTTCAATTAGTCGTCCATTTCAAAATATGGCTCAAACAACGGCAAGGACGTTCGCGCGAAATACCATTAAAGAAGACCGGAGTTCCGGAAATTCAATTTGAGCCTAAACACGCGCAGTGATGAATAAAGGGTCGAATGAAATGGGATGTGAAAGGAAAAACGGATCGGGGCATGGAGAGGAAATTTCGAAGACTGTTTTTAAGATGATGGGTGGGGATCGGGAAAAAAGAGACGAATAGTAAATTAGTTCCAAAGTATGAAGAAATGGACAAAGAAGGGGAGGATAAAAAAGCTTTCAGAGGATAACGATAATCGAATTACTCTCCTCGGTCGAGGAAGGGTGTAAGGTCATAAAATAAATCTTTTTTTTTCCATTGGATGGGAAAGCAATGGGAGAATTGAATATAATATATTTATAAACCATTCCCCAGTGGGAAGCATAAACTAGCACTTCTGGAAAGAAAACCTAACCTTCAAGAGCGCACGCTTCCAAGGCTAATCTGCTCTTAAGCTTTCAACAAATTTTTGAGATAGCCATCCAAAGATTGTTAGCCTTTGCCCATGGTGCGCTTTTATTCCTGGGTAATTAATTATACTGCTAATTAAGCTATTCACACCGTTATATTACCCTCATTTGGGGTGGACATATTACTAAGTGACTTCCGATTGACGCTCCGAAAAATATTGCCATAAAATAATTTAAATTTGCACGTAAAAGGATGTAATAATTCCCAAAAGCAAAACGGAGTTAACTCTAACGACGAGCGTTTATCCCTACACACCTTATTCCACACGTGAATTTTTAAAGGACACTTTCTCAGCATAAAGCGTCGGTGGCAAGCCTCTCACGTAAAGGATAAAACAAAATTGGTGGTTTACTTAGCTTAAAGACACTAAGAGCTCTGCTGTCTCGCACTAGAAATCAGTTAGCGTACCTTAAATATAGGACCCGAATACTTGAGCAAAAAAATGCTTATGTTAATTTTATTTACCTTTTGCTGAAGAAGGCTGAGCTTGCGATGAAATAAAATCAAAGCCCTTTGACTGTACTGCTGGAGGGATAAGGCGAGCGTTGGCCATTTCCGGTCCCCGCCAACGCAAATATTCTCCCAAATATTTTGAAAAGCCTTGGGTGATATCCGTCGTCATGATGTAGTAACTATACACAAATAGTGCAATCAAATTAAATAGCTCTCTCCCTCTCAATGGGAAAAGCTTTTAGTGATAAGATTTGGCATCAGCATAGATTAATTGAATCGAGGGTAGCCAAGCCTCGTAAAGGAGAGTTTTTTTATTAGTAGACCAAAGCGGGAAGAAGCATAATAAGCACGAGAATCTCTCTCGTCCTCGGCGCAAATCGCCAACTTTCACCACCGCGAAGCGCCCGCCATTCACGACCGAAGCACATTGCGTGCTTAGCCTTAGCGTGCATGTTACAGATGGCGTCTCTGAGCAGTGGGGAACGTGAGAAAATGAACTCAGGGAATGAATGAAGAAACGACTTCATGCTTTCTTCTTCATTTTTGTTTTAGAACACCCTGTCCAGTCCAGGGCGGAGGGTGAAGTGGAGAACGGGTGGGGTCAGCGGGGAAGCGGAAGGCGGGAGGAGGGAGGGAGGGTGCGGGAGTGGGCGAGAGAGGGGAGGAGTGCGTGGAGAGGGAAGCCGGAGAGGTATTGGGAGGGGGAGGTTTTGCGAACAGGTGCGCCTCATCGCGACAGGGTTCGTGTGTGACCTCAAGGGGTTGAGCGGGGGAGAAAGAGGAGGAGGAGGAGTAAGGGTGAGGAGGGAGGGAGACTGCCTGGGAAGAGAAAGAGGGAGAGAGGTGTGGTGGAGGGAGATGAGAGGCGAGAGGGAGGGAAGGGTGGGATGCGAGGTCGGGAGGGAATGGGGGAAAGAATGGGAGGCTATGTGGAAATACGGGAGGCTCTTAAAAAAGATAAAGGCGGTGAATAAAAAAAACTGGTTGAAGTAGCTCCGAGGTGAATTTCTCACTCTCCCACCCCCCCTCCCAGTCGTGGGTCCACTCAAAGAGATAACCTTTCGCTGTTACCCTCACCCCCTCCGGTATCCTCCGCTCCTCCATCCCTGAACGTCCATCGTCCCTCCGCCCACAGTCCAAACAACCCACAAAACTTGTACACGTGCGAACAATTTCTCTATGCTCCCTCCATTCGTTTCTACTATTCTCGACCGTTTCCTCCGAAATTCACTTTGTTTAGCCTGTCATCGGAATATTAATAATAATAGAAGCCTTCGGGCCACATTAAAGTCATCCATCCCCATTCTTCTAATCTGTTGCTACCTCAAATCGAATGAGGGATCCTTATGACTTCCACCATTATATGGATTGACGCAATAAAATCATTCAGGACGTTCAAAAATGTAAAATGAGCCTTAAAGGTGTTGGTACGCGATAATGTATATTGCATTCATGTTCTACTGAAAGAATATACCATGTCCGAAACATATGAGGCGATTTTACATCATCTACCATAAATAATAGTACAATCATTCATTAGACTAAAGCGAGTGAACTTGTGAATTTCATGAATAAGTTTTTCTTAAATACTTAGAAGGTGCTCACATAGAGTAGTCCTTTATAATTAGTTAGGAAATCATTCTTTGCCATGCTATTTTCAAGCATAATTTTTAGGAATGAAGTGAATGTGTGAAAATTGATCCATTTTCACCAATTTTTGTAACCTATTGTACAAACCCGTTGCCTGTCTTTTGACCACGTTTGTTTGTAAAAACAGACAGATATATTTAATGTTTGCGGATTAGCAATTTGTACAAATTCTACGATCTGGGTTTCCATGGATTTGAAACCAGGCCCTTTATTTTTATTTCTTACCAGCGTTTGACTATCGAAAATGAATCGTCCTGACCACGATTTCCAAAAGTATTTTAAAAATATTATTATTTTTTAATTAGAGATATTACAAATAATTCGAGAATATTTGTTTTTTCCTCATACACGCATTGATGTCTCCATACACCTTAATCCCTCTCACTAACAACATCCGCTTTCGAAGTCTACAACAAGGTCTATTGAATTTCGGTCGTGAAGTGTGAGCTAGTCGTCAAGAAAGGAGAGCAATCGTCGGTCTCCCAAAATTAAGCGAGCAGCTTTCACGTCAGACCTTAAGACATAATTCTGGCATTTCTAAATTGCCTGTTATTCACGATGTGTTTGCTACTAGCCATTTTACTCTAAACCTCACTAATTTCAATCATAAAACGAACTATTCACTTTAACAGCGGGCGAAATGGTTTCATTTAGGGAAATATTAATGGAAAACGAATGATTATCCGTGTTTATGACCTTTTAGTTTAACCTTTGATGGCCAGAGGGACAGCCTTTTCAGGTTTAAAAAAACATTCGAATACTAAACTTCACGGAGTAGATGACTCCATCTTAAGTAGAAGGCGAAGCTGTTCGAATTATGCACCCAATGGTGCCGTTTTTACAGCTACTAATTAAAAAAATGTTGAATGAAATACAAAGCTACTTCCTCAACGTACGCAATAAGTTGAAAATTCAAAAAATACTAGTATGCTTCAAAATTTTAAAAAATCTACTCATATTGGATTCCCGAAAATATAATTCAAGTAATGGTAAGAAAATTGAATATAGTCTATTAGGATGAAAATCTACTGTTCATTAGAAGGTTTTAAGAGATTAATGATTACTATTAATTAAGGTGAATACTCTTAAAAAAGGTAATGACTACTATTATTATTAAGGTTACTAAGGATAGGCTTCATTCAGAATGATACAGATAAATGTAGTTTTTTCGGCTGATCTTGTTCTGACCAAACGTTGTTTTTTTATCCACACTCAATCCGCACCCAGGCAATTACAATCATATTGGTGGATTTGAGCACCAAGTTAAAATAAAAGAGGATAACACGGTCACCGATACATGCAACTACTCATTCCTCCTCACGATATACAATCTTAGCAAAATGAACCCAAGAACTCAAGTAGATTCAATTAAAAATAAAATTTTAATAATATAGTCTATTGTGGTAATATACGTTTAGGCAAGTATGTGTTCATGGACAAGTGGTTTCGTACATGAGCTAAAATATAATCAAATACAAGCATGAACTAATAGTTGTGCAAGTATTTGCTGGTGCTCTCATAATTCCCACAGTACGCCCTTTCGCTGACTTGCTGTGTACTGTGAAGATGTAAATGTAGATGGATAGTTTAAATTTGTGTTCCATCAGCAAGCCATCAAGTCCAACAGCATAAATACAACTCTTTTGAATTCAGATTAGGTCCCTACTAGTGCAAATATTTCAATATTATGAATCCTAGGTTATTCAATAATATCTCATACTATTGAATAAGAAAGTAAATAGCTAATGAGAAAATAATTACTGGAAAAATTCATTTTGAAACTCATTACTTTTTTGGAAGCTTTATCATCTGTAAATTCTACCATTTTCACATAGAAACAACAGGAGCGAAATTTTTCTTAAATATATTTGTCAACCTGATTACAATAATAAAGCGAAAATTTTTTTAACAAACCACAAATCAAAACAATTCCACGTTCTTAATATGCCCTCCATACTTAATGATTATTCCATAACCTCGGGGGATGCCGGTACTTAAACGGAATGCAACGCTGTTAATCTGCAAACGTAATAATGTATTTTCCGTTTCGGTTTATGCATTGCCCACATTTCATAAATTAGGTACACAGAATGCTGATGAACTTCCATAGACGTTAGATTTTGATCCTAAATTGATAATGGTGCTCCCTTTCTCTCGTCTACTCGCATCCCAAAGTCGATATGTGGACGTAATTTCGATGTTCAGTCAACATCGAAATGCGGCGCTGTCAGCGTGACACCGGAGCCCAGTCCCACGTCGGCCGAAGCCCATTCAACTCGTTCCGACAGCTCGTATTCCGTCCGCCACTCATCGCATCCGTGTTCCTTATCTCTAATCAAAGGACTTCCCCATAATCCCTCCTCCCCGAAACTCTCCCCGCCCACTTAATCCTCTTTCCTCAATGTACACACTCCATTCTTCGTCAACACTTTCTTTCAGTCATTCTGCTCCATAGACTCGTCACTTCTCATCGCTCTCCTCCACCTAATATCCGTCAATCGGTCCCTTCACTCCTTGCTCCCCTCCATTGCCGCACTCCATCCTCCCCCACGACCACCCCATCCCTCTCTCACCCGCTAGCCGTGCTCCCGGCGCATGAAAAGAAGAAGTGGAAGAATGTACCAACCGTGCTGAAAACAACTTGAGACGCTGTACGATTAAATCTGCTCCTCCACTTGCCGGATGGATTCGGCGAATGACTCAACTGATGCGTCCAATTTATCTGGGCGCGAGAGATTTTCTCGAAGTACGTCGATTAGATGATTAACGAAGTGATATAATTGGAATTTTCTAAAGCCGACCTTCGGTTGGCCAAATACAGGGTCAACCAGGGTGTATGTGTATATGTATATACTTATATATGTATATACTTATATATGTATATATGTGTATATATATGTATATATAAGTATGTATATATGTGTGTGTATATATATATATATATTCGACAATCTCTGAAAAATCATTAATATTTTTCTTAGACTATCTCACGCGTCTCCTCTCACACGTTACACTGTTCATGACCCTCCCATATCCTCTCCATTCTCCCTTTTCTTTCCCACCACTCATATTCATGACCCACTCCCCCCCCCAAAGGCCACCCTTTTGCTCCTCATGCCAACACGAAACGATCCTTCTCCACTCTTCCTCCCTTTCCACCGCTCCCCGTCCCGCAGAACCTTTCATCCCCCGTCCCCCCGCGCAACCTCCTCTCTCCCGGTTTTACTCTCGACCCGCCCCCGTGTGGACAGGCGGGCGCGCGGAGGCCGCGGAGAAGAGGGAGAGGGAGGGATAGAGACAAGGGTCATGTTAGAGTGGAGTATGCGGTAACTCAAGCGACACCATAAACTAGCCGGGAGGGGCGAGAGGGGTGGGAATGGTGAGAAGGTGCCCCCGGGAGTTAAGGGGGTGGGAGGAAGGCGATGCGGAGGCAAAGGGGTTGGGAAGGGGGCAGGGGGGGGTTGGTTAGGAGAAGTGGGAAGAGTCGTCGAGGGCGAGGAATGCCGGCGAGGGATCCGGGGGAGTGGGGGAGGTGGGAATCACGGAGCAAAAAAATTAGAATGTTTTTAAGTTCGATGGGTGGTGTGGGTCGGAATCGGGGAAGGGTTTATACCGTGCCTGGTTGAAGGGTGGGATGAAGGATTGGCAGGCTGGGGGAAGAGGGACTGCGGGGGTTGGCAGAATTTGCGGGGGTGGTAATGGAAGGACGCAAAGTGGGGCGAAAGGGGGATGAGATTTAACTTGGTGGATGGAGGGTGGGCGAAAAATAGCAAGGGGAAAGAAGAGGAGAGGGTAGCAGTGGGTGGGATTGGGCCGGTAGGCGAGCGGGGGGGGGGGTGTAAGAACTCCTTTCTCCTTCGCGAGCCATCCATCTCCTCCCGCCCCGCGAGGTGTCCGCCACTGCTTACATTCCCGCCCAATCCGAAGGAATGGTAGAGTCTGAGCAGCTCTTTCAATCATCGATACCGAAGACGTTGTAGGGCATGCGTATTTACGAGAAACCGTTCTAAGGGAAGATGATTGGAGGAGAGGGAGAGAAACATGTAAAAGGCACACAGTGTAGACAGCGACGCGAAGAGAACATTCCTCAGTAAGATCAAGAAAATCACAAAACGGTCAAGTTACCCTGCGCCACAGAGGAAATGTTCATGACAAAAACTGTATTAGCAGTTCGGACCGACCCGGAGAAATTAGAGTACTCCTAATAGGAGACTTCAGCATCGACGGATTTAAGGGCTCCTTCTCACCGCACGCAATTCACGATCAACGGCATAACCGAGGATAAATTTACGTTTATTGGTAGCCAAGGTTGCGTAACAAAGGATGGTTCCAGTCTTAATTTTCCGGAAGTTTTTAATTACGGAGAAAATGAGAAATGTTGTGAATGTCACTTAATGAATTAATACGATCTCATTATCAACGTATGATCACCTGACACTTTAATCTATTGTGTCCCTTGAAGATGCAAAACCGAGTCTGTATCATTAATGATCACTAAGTGAAATTAACAAATTAGGTATTCTTTATTTCCTTCATGATCGAAACAAAGGCTAATTGCGCTCAATTGTCCTCCGCTATGCCTAATAAGGGTACATCATTCATACCGATAGCATATCTCGTGAGCCTAATTACACCCCTATCTCCGAGAGAAAACGGCAGAGGGGAAATGAAAAGTCCTCCTGTTGCTCCCTCCCGACAGCACTCAAGATTCTCTCAACCAAAAACATTGGTACGGAGGGTAATGGAGGGCGGAAGTGGCTGGGGCGTGCGCTTGAAAATACTTGCTATTTCTATCCTACCCTGAAGAAATCTGTGACTTTACGAATATTCCCTTGCTTCTCTCATTCTAGGATTTTATTCCTACGCTAAACAAAGAATGGCATCATGAATGACACAGGAAAAGAAAATATTGAGGATAATTTAGCACAAACTATCCTCGATAGGTTACATTGCGACGTGCAGCGAAAAATAAATGGATTACCGACTGCTTGCCCACGACATTTGTCCAAGTTTCATTTTATGATCCCAAATATTACTCTATTGATTAAATTTAACGGAATTAGCCTCTTTCGCCATGAAGAGTGTGACTATTGGTGTGACGTAAGAGGTGGCAGTTGATGACACGCTTATTTACTCTTTCACTGTTTTGACATGCATATTTTGTTTTATTTAAAATATCATTTATTAAAATTTTGTACGTTCTTCCAAAGAAAGCTCTCTAATAGTAAAACTTCCCATGGCATAACAAAGTTTGAAGACATGACTCAAAATTACTGTATCACTTCAAAACCTATTACTATCACTGTATCGATAATATTTTAATGAACAATATGGCTCCAGCAATATCCAATTGAATTCAATCGAATATGATTTAAGGCCACCCTAGCTGCATTTATAAAGAAGCTTCGGACCATCGAAAGTATACCCTTTTCTTTATTAGAGCTTCGGGGATTTTATGGCGTTTTCTCCTCAGCAGTCTCCTTGCCCAGAATAAAATTAATGGTGGGCGTGGTAGCTTTATGAAAACGCATATCAATAAATAAAAAGCACTTTGTAAAATCCTGTGTCATTGTAACCTCTTGATGATGAAACGCTAGCAAAGAAACCGGTCGGGTTATTCTGTTTAATAGCGTGGAGTATTACAAAGTGCTTTTTAATTAATTGCCTACTCCAATAGCGAGCCCACGAATTGGTGCTAGGGTGGAAGTTAGTGGCTATGCACGGGGGGGAAGTGGTGTTAAAGATATGGAATGAGGTTCACGGGTAGTGGGGTGGGGAGACCGTGGAGGTTGGAAGCGATTGGAGGTATGGGGAGGAAGGGGGGGAAGAATGGAGTTTGGAGGGATGCGTGGAGTGGACCGCGTGTTGAGGAGCAAAAAATAAGATCCGGGAGTGGCTTGACGCACTCCGCGTTTGGGTTCTGTGGAGCAGACGGGTTATCTATCTCTCTCTCCTGCCATCGCCTTGCAGGCGATCGTTAAATTTGCAGAGGTAGCGTCTGCGAGGGGTAATCGTTTACGTTGGGCTTAATGATTTAAGTTTATTGGTCACCGCTCAGCAGACTTATTTTAGCCCCACTCACCCAGCATCTGAATTTCCCAAACCGCTTTAATTTTACCTAGACCACCAGTCTATTTAAGCAAAGTTATAAATTATTATCATTCGGCCTCAGAATAGCAAATACTAGAGTAAAATGATTGAAGTATTTTTGGAAGTCATTTTTCTCAAATAAATGTCTTAATATGGGGTTAAATTAGTTTCGCAGTGCTACCGTTTGTCTACCTCACAATGGAATCAAACGCAAGCGGGGAAACATTAAAAACTTTAAGGTGCCATTTTCCGTGTTCCACTTGCAATACATACGCACTATCTCTACGATACGAGTACATGGTGTAATATTTATTGGGCTTAGATGCCGTCATACTCCCGTTACTTGAATTTTGAAATTTCACTGTTTAATACGACCAAATTTTCAGTTTTAGTTTTTAAAAGTGAGTTTCAAAATCTCTTTCACAGAGAGAGGCTAAAATCATTTTTGCAAGAGGATTTAGAGTCCAAAGGGTCTTGAATCTTTCCAAACTCCTTCTAGTTTCTTCTGACTAAGCATGTTACTTAAATGGCACGGGACATACCATATCTGGTATCCAACGAGCTTTGGATGTCAGATATGATGTATGACCAAACTATAAATTCATTATAGTGCTCCAACTCATGAGGCAAAGATAGTGGAACCTGCTAGTTTGTCAGAATCGCGGGTTTAAAAAGTTGAGTCGATTGTGTAAGACATTATTTAAAATACGCAAAAAATACTCGTCTTGAATTAGTGATATTCCGAGAAAGACATAACGGAGAGACACATTTAAACTTCGGTTTTATAGCAGAAACTTTACCACCCGTTACGAGGATTTTTTTGCAGTATGCCAGTCTTCCTGTGTGAGCTGATGAGTGTGGGAAACAATTTCACCCTTTCAGCCATCTATCTACCATTTGGACCTCCCAAGAATTTCAATGAACTCCTATACATTGTCCGTAATTCATTTTAGGCAATTAACATTCATACATATGCGGGTAGATTTGACAGTAAAAAATATTTAGATTTTACACATAAGAACAACACGAGAAAATGGAGTATGACAGCTGACACAAAATATTCAAATCATAACAGACGAACTAGGAGATTAAATCAATATTAGGTGTTTGGTTACGGAAAACAGGATAGGAAATATAAATGAACTAAAAGAAGGATTTGGACTTGTCAAATGAATTAAAATGATACTTCCGAGATCCCTCACTACAAAGAAGAGAGCGCTTCAATGCCAGTTTTCTTCAACCATATATGTAATATGTTTTCAAATCACTTAGCAGGTTTAATGAATTGCGTGAGTGTATGCTCTTTTTCTCTACGCCTAGATGATACCCACTCGTATATACGTATACGTGTGTGCAGGAAGATAACTCCAAGAGATGCGTGTGACGCATAAGAGGGCTGGCACCAAGGTAGGGCGATGAAGGCACCAACGACAGGGCGGGCGGAAGGGAGGTTGGCTGAAGGAACGAGGGTGGGCCGCTGCGGGAAGGAAGGTCGGTCCAGGGAGGAAGGGTGGGCGGGGGAGGTTCGTGAATAGACAAAGGGATATGTGGGAATGAAGGCATGGAATGGCATGACTCCGGAGAATTCGAAGATCGTGAGGCGGGGATTAAAGAGAATGTGGAACGGTAAAGTAGGGGTGGGGGCTGGCATGAGGGGCGGGGGTGGAATTATAAGGGTCTCCCGGCCGGGCGATGGAGAGGAGCGCATGGAAGAAGAGTAGAGATTGGGGGATGGGGAGAATAAAGGCGAGGCGAGGGTGGGGGGAAGGGGGTCGAGCCCTCCCGAGGAATGAACCGCGCGGGGTAGAGAGACATGGGAGGGAGATTGGGGGGATTGTGAGGAGGAGATTGGGAGGAAGAGGGGCGGGATCCATCCGCTATGGTAAACTCTCTTAAGGGAGAGCAATGCCGCTGGTTTTGTTTAGACGAGAACGTGAAATGTATTCGGGAATATTTTCATCCCTATATCTCCCTCCTTGGTTCTCGCGTCCCACGTCGCCCCAGTCGGGTATAACGCCGGGGAATATTGCGTGAGAGGAGGAGTTGGGATTTCTTTTTTTTTCTTTTTATCGTTGTTTTTCACTCCGGAGGGGAATAATCTTTATTTTATTGTACACTCGAATGTGACGTGTGGCACGGCATCCGCGATTGAGCGGATAAGGTGGTGACTTAATTTAGAGAAAATCGACTGCCTTTTCGGAATGATGTGATTTGTATCGATGGAAAAAAATTAGATGGGATGGGACTCACAGGAGTAGGGTCTCTTTCGAAGATGTGATGCATAGAATGTTCACCTTAACATGATTATCTGACCACCTCTCTCTCCAAGTTTCGCCAAACTCAACGGCTTCTTGGGCCTGCTCACTTAGATTGAGCAAAATGTTTCAACGATAGAAACCCTTCAGCCGATACTTCACCATCAAAATAGTTTTTTCTTGTTATTATATAAAAATTATAAATATTATAATTTTTAACATGATTATTTGTTGTGCTGTAATTATAATAATGCGAATACGGTATTCCATAAGGATTTGAACCGAGAGTACATATTAGAGAAATAACATTTTATTATTGATAACAAATTTAAAATCGTGGTTCTTGCTGGTATCGTACAACATCTCAATATTCTCTTGATACTCTAAGATGGTTGTCTGGACTTTAAAATATTTGTCTCTCGCGGGTTCTCACGCTACTCAAATTTGACCCTGCCGGATACTGAAATTCTCTTCGGCGACGCACAAAATAAGCGGAATTTCACATGGGAAAAGTGTCGGTCCCCATTCACTGTTTCAGGAGGAGGAATTTCTGACTGCAGGCGTAATTATTAAACAACTTCTCGACTGTTGTTTAGTCTTTCTCTGCCTCATTTTTAATCGTGTTATTTTTTTGTCTTTTTATCCCTCGACTACCCGGATTTCGTTCATTCCCCGGAGAAAGACGAAAAGGAAAAGGGGGGGGGTGGAGAGAAGCGAGGGAGGGGAAGTAGGAATCTTCATTTAACTTTTTGCGGAACAGCATTCCGTTGAAAAGAAGGTAGCCACGTGATATGGACTGGGCAGGAGAAGAGGTGGGGAAGAAAGCGTTACGGCTTTGAGAGGGAAGAGATGGGAGGAGATAATTGGGTTGGAGGGGGTGGGAGGGGGAGTCTAGGAGGAAGTTCTGGGGTGGGGCAGACCTGGTGCGTCGTAGAAGTACGCGTAGGGAGGGGAAAGAGGATACGGATGAATGGAGGAATTTATGTATTGCAGAAATAATTAAAGACAAAGGTACAATCCCAGACTGAAGAAACTATTCAGAACGATCTTCGAACTAAGTCTATTGAAAATATCTTAAAAATGATCAGTATGAAAGCATTTCAGACCCTGTGTGTGCTATAAAATTACAATCTGGACCATTTAAGAAAATTTTATAGTGCGAAATAAAGTAATATATTTACCGCCCATGCTACGGGGGAAATAGAAAATCAGAAAGGAATACAGGAGTATTTTAGCACATAATATTGGAGGGGTTCCTTCAACATGATATGCTAAATATTCTTCACAAGGAGGATGCTTTCTGTGTCACTTGAAAAGCATAAATGGAATTTTTTACCATTTCCAATTAATGAATTACTGAAGACTGTACCTCTTATACTTTTCCATAATTGTCAGTGATTCATTCAGTATTATTCTCATCATTTTGCATTTAAAAATATAAATCGATGTCATTCAAACTCACTCTCATTCTAACAAAACAGATCACGTCCTCACTTCCCTATTTCGTCATCCAAGAAGTTGTGGGTTATTATCATTCTGATAAAAAGCTACTTCTTATATCTCCGAATACTTCCAATAAAATAGGAGTTCAGCTCATGGAATTTTTCGAAAATTGAATTTCAAGTCTCACCTTTACAGTGTCTCTTATGTAACTACAATATAATGAACCTTGATCCTTTACTATGCATTCATATCAAACCTGTGTTTAGAGTTGCCAAGATTTTATTGAGATTATCGATCTGTTATAATTATCCATGATCTTGCCTAAAGAAATTCGTCTAAGTACAGTCCGACGTCAAATAACGCGCTTTCTTCGAAACAGATTGCAATACTGGGAAGGAAATCACGGAAATGTAAGGATTAACCTTTTTTCCCGTAATATCCATTCACGTCATCTCCGTGTATTCAAAGGTTACCTTCAATCCGTAGAAATATCCCGGATTGCCGCATGTGCCTATTACGAGACATTGATTATAGCCCTCGTGAGTGCTTAATTTGTTTGGACACACTACCTATCGAAGATTTCACGACATAAAAGCCGCCGGATCACCAAGCGGAGCGTGCTTAGTGATCTATACAAAACGTAGAAAGGCGAACTCTGGGCCTTCAAGTAAAGACGCAACTCTGACCAACTTCGCAACGGAGCAGGGGTCCCATTATCTCCGGGTATTTTTCCAGCCACAACAATCGCGGCGTCGCATTCCAGACGGCGGCGCCGTCTGCGGAACTGGTGACGCGGCCTATATCGTCACGATGGAACTGAATAAAGGAATCGGTGCAGGGAGAGGAGGGTGGTTGAAGGGGTAAGAGGGGCGAGAACGAGGGAATGGAAGCAAATGGGGGTTGGCTAGAGTACGGAGGGGAGGGATATCGGGGTGCCGGGAAATATCAGGGAGGCACCCGTGCAAGGAGACGCGGCCAGTGGCGATGGGGTGAGTGGATACGGGAGGACGAAGAGGGGGAGGGGGAGAGGGACTGGGTGGGGAAGGGATGGTGTGCTTGCAAGGATCCAGCGAGTGGGCGAGGAGGGGAGCGGGAGGGTCTGGAGGTAAGGAAGGGAGGAGGAAGTGGTGTGAGGGTGCGGTCCATCTGATAGGAGAGAGGTAGCAGACAAATGAGAGTTGTTGGTCGGAAGCGGAAAGGCGTAGTCAAAGTGAATATAAAGAAGACGGAAGGTCGGAAAGTCGGAGGAGAGAGAGAGCGAGTGAAGGGAGAAGAGATGAAAGAAGCGAAGGTGAGGAGAGGAGTGCTCGGAGGAGAAGGGGAGAGAACAGAGAGGGTGGGATTTGCGGGAGGGAACGGTACACGGGTCAGGATGGAGGAGTGGAGGTAAAGCGATCTGTCCGATAAAGTTTCTCAACGCCTCTCTCTTCTCTTTCTGTCTCCCCCTGTTTCTCTCCCCTCACCCCTTCCTCTCCTCTCAGCTCGCATCTCTGGTCTACATCTACACGGGAACCTTGACAGAGCCACTGCTTGAGTGTGTGGCAATGGATGTTTCAAGGAAAAAGGAAACTGAGGATATGACGCAAGGGTTCACAATAGCCGGGAAGACACCGTCGTTGTTAATATCTATTTGCAAATAGATATAGTCTCATTCAAACTCTTTTTGATGATTTATTAATATTCTTTTAATTGTAGTTAATATGGAAATGTAAGTAAAGTATATTCAAGGATGAAGTATAAAAACTAGGTAGCTTCAGTCTATCACTATCCCAATATTTCCACGTGGCCTACGAACCATGCATAATGCAGAAATATGCTGTTAGATAAAAATGATTAATGTTCTTTTCATTAAAAACGAGATTTAATCTTATTTGAAGTTGGAATTACTAGCGTAAAAATATATAAGTTTACATATTTCTTAACATATTTTCCTGGATATTATACACAATGTAAATAAATACATTTTTGTTTCCGCATGAAAGTATTTCTAAAAAATCTTGGCGATCATCTATATATTTTAATTTGGAATTGGAGACTATTTCTATCTATCTACTATGTTTTAATTTGCAATTGGTGTTTAGACGTTAATATATTTTTTGGCACGTTGACACGGGATCTGGCGTCTTTGACACTGATAATGAACATTTTCTGCAGATGATTTTACACCTAGGATGCATTATTAATACTACGTGCTGAATATTCTACATTTATTAGTATCTATTAATTGGCCTCTTCCAAGTGCATTACCCTTCCCTTAAATTAGTCAAGCGATTAAGTATGAACATTTGATTATATACTTCCTAGGAACATCGTTTCTCAGAGTAATGCTGTTCGCCAACATTTCAAGAATAATACACAAGTTTATGTTGGAGAAAATTTGCAATCTTTCCGGCTTTGTGTCCAAATTCATACTTGTTGCGATTAAATATTGCATTATAATGCCGCGTCATATTATCTTACTTTGTATTCAACGGATATGTGAATATAAAAGATTTTCAAACATTCACTTTCCACCTCCGTGACGATGCTAGGGGAAGGCGGAGGGAGTGAAAAAACAGCGGGAGACGATGGCAGGTAAGTAGTGGACACGGTCGCTGAAAATGATAAATCTTTGCGATGAGGCGAGATAGTGTCTCCGCGAGCAGGGGGGTCACAGACGGTGTACACCGTTGCGCGGGAGGACTCGTATTCATTCATATCTTGCGATATGCTATACCTCCCCAGTTACAGCTCTCGGACACATGTGAGCTGACCGTGGGAGCCCAGGAGAAACAAATGGGGTGAAAAAGATAAGAGAATGTCTGAGGAGAGATACAAAAAAATGAATGAAGGAAGTTGAGGGCGTGCGAGTGTGTGGGTAAATTTCGAGGAATGGGGTTTTGCAATTCGCTTGGCGAGCGTTGAAGTCTCCTGCACCGGGACTGTGGTGCGCGTTGAAATCTCCTACCTCATACAATTGCGATGAGGGGCGGGGACGTTGCTGGGCTGAAACCTAAAAATATTCTTCCTCGGGGTATACCAGTATATATTTCCACGACAACGTTTAGTGAACCTGTGTACTTCATTAATCCTAAAGGCAATTAATCCGTGCTTGAATGAACCTGTGAATTAGTCCTAGTCCATAATCCTCCATTGGATAGTGATGCAAATTTCGTAGTGGACTCACCAGGACACTTCTACTTCTCAAAACCCATAAAAATATTCTCTCAAGTTTCGATGGTCCTCTCAACGTGAAATCAGCGTTGGATATTCATTCCATGGGAAACGACAACGGATGTCGCTTCAAATCATTGGAAGAGCTCTTGAAAAGGAGACAGAGAGACATAGAGAAAGATGGGAGCATAGAGAAGAAACAATCGTCGAAACACACGATGGAGGAAAAAAGTATGCGTCGTCTTCGAAACGGACGGAAAGGCCCCAACGAGGGGAGGTGGCCATGAGGTCGAGGACTGTGAGCCGTGGGAGGGAGGGCAAGAGGTGGAAGAGGGCGAATGGAGGGACGGAGATGGTTAGGGGACACGTATAGCGAGGTGGAAGGGGTATAAAAGGGTGTCTGTCCCTCTCTCTCCCTTTCCCTCTCTCCCATCCTCCCTCTCTATCGGGATGGGATGGGGGGAGGACCGGGGAAAGATTTTTGTGAAAGTCTGATTCGGCTACTTTCTCACGCTCTTACGCGGTCACATTTTATATAAAACGCTCGACTCAACCTCTCCTCCCGTCATCCCTACCTCCCGTAACCCACCCGCCCACCCACCCCAACCGCCTTCCCGCTATCCCACCTCTTTTCTCGCAACCCAACTCTCCCCCCCCTCCACCTCCCCCACGGCCCACCAACAAGCACGGACATCAGACTTCACTATCCTCACACGCCACACCGCTTCCCTTCTTCTTTCTCTCTCCCTCCCTCGTCCTCTCTCTCTCCTACTCCCTGCCTCCATATCCCACTCCATTTGACTTCCTCCATCCCTCTCCCCCCCCTCCTGCCGTACCCTCGCCTCCGCCTGCGCCGCTGACACTCGCCTCTTTCCCACCGTGTCCCATCCTCTAAAGGCCCCTGTCACTCCTACGGTCTCATCGCATACCACACCGCATCTCTTGCGAGATCCCATCGCATGCCCCCATTCTCCTCATCCTCCTCCTCCTCTCACTCCCTCCCACCGATCCCCCGCTCCCCACTTTGAAAACGACCCTCTCTCGCACTCGCTCCTCCCGTTCCCTCCCTCCCTCTCACCCCCGCGCACCCAGCCCCCCCCTCTTCCTCACGGCTCCTCCCTTGGTTACAGTCGTCCACTGCCATCTCCTAACCGCCCCTCTTCCCCATTCCCCCGTAGCTCCCGTCTCAAATGAAGCTTCCTCTCTCTTTCCTCATCCCTTGTTTCTTCCTGCGCAACTTCTGTAAGGATCCGCTCATACGAACGCATTTCCCAAAAGCATATACTAGTACGAGTAATAATTTCGTTGTGATTGCAATGATCTTCAATTATCATGTTTTGAAATGTCATAGGGAAAACCTAGCATAGAACGATAATCATCACCCTCTACGTTTTTATAAAAGGGGTTTTATAACCAAACAAATGCGGAATTCGCGTAAAAGATAGTTTTTATTCGTTGGAAATATTCTTGGTAACCGTTCGACATTTCCATGATGCCCAAGAAAACCACCCAATTCAGTGTAGAATATTTCTACAAAATTTACTCTTTGGGATAAGAAGGGCAATAGTTACCATCATTATTCCAAGTGGGCATACTATTTTTCGGAGAGGTCACCATGGAAGAAAAGTATCGCTGGATAAAATTTCATTGTTACAAATAGCATTTACGTAAGGACACAATACCGTGTGAGCCGGTTATAATAGCTCAACTGAATCATAACTGAGACGATTCCCAGAATACTTTGCTAATATTCGAAACTGGGATTGAAGAAGTTAATGAATACATTTGACCATTTCCAAGACCCTGGACATTCCTCGCATATTCCTTCCGGACCAATTCTCCCGTAATACTCAATGTCATCTTCCCTCAGCCCTTTTCCATTCTTAACATTCCACTTCCTACCTTCGCTCCCGCACTTGCGAACACACTTGCACCAGCCACTAGCCAGCTCATTTCCTCTACATTCCCCTGTGCTTCAACCAATTGTTCATAAGCGGTAAGAAAGGAGGAAAAATGGCTCTCTATTTAATCATTTTGCGACCTTCCATTTCTAACCGGGCTAGTACGGTGAACAACTCATTGCCATAGTTGCCGAATATATACCCAAAGTTTTTGGGTCCTGTCCAGTGTCTTGTGTCGAGATTCTTTTTTTTTTTAAATGACCTCCCGCCTACATTTCTCCGTTCATAAATCCACTCAAGAAATCCACAGAACATAATCTTTTTGATACAACTCTGAATTATTTTTCTCGAAAATGTTCACATTTTAATCAACAGAGTAACATCGCTTCGAGCGGCATATTTAAACTCACGTTGATTGCAGTGGAAAGCGTTCCCACAAAATAGACTTTTTTTTGAGAAGGCTCGATGTTTTAATTACTCACCTCTCATTAGAGAGGCCTTCATCGAATGCTTAATTTTGTGAAAGCTGCCTCGAGGACGAAGCAGATGACGGTTTCTCAGTTTTTCCGAGTTGAGCTGGGGAAGCAGCCAGCAGACTCCTAATGAATATATGGCCGAGCAAGAGGGAGAATGTATGAAGTTAAAAGCTTTTGGGGAAACCGGGAGATAGTCTAGGCCATATTTCCTAAATCTACCCAAGCACAGCAAGGACGCAAGGTGAATATTGGTAGGGAAACGTACATACGTTCACAAGTATTAAATAATTCGTCTACATCTATATAATACCTCGCAACCCGCCGCAAAGACGTTTGGCGTGAGTTAAGGCACCAGCCACGCATGCACAATAATTACATCTCTCCACAGATTTCAGTCGAATCATACACTTGAACAAAGTTAGTCAACACGAATTAAACTACCAATATGCAAACATAGTTAATAAGAGCACAATATTCAAATCATGCAAGAGCAATATTATAAAAATGGATCTATTTGGATAAATATCTTACACGATTATTCGTATATACCCCATAAATCTGTCATATATGTATTCTATTTGGATAAAACCACTTCATCCTTCGTTCATGAAGGGCAAGTACTTATATGCTCCAAAATGACGAGTCTAGGTTCAGCAAATTTTATGTCCCTTCGATAGCATATGTAGCCTTTGGAGTCTTGAGTCCAACCGTTTCAGTAGATAAAAAATATTATAATATTGAATGGAATAATGCGATCCACATTAATTTTCTAGTGCCCTAGGCAGAAATGTAATCCCAAGAATCTGCAATCACTAATAATAGTAAAATAATATCTGCAATCACATAATCTAATATCATTTTTACTTGCAACCTGACAAAGATCATTATAGCTTTGGGATGTACGAGATATGGGACACTCGTATGAGATACTTGCTGCGCTCATATTGTTTACTTTTTCGCACTCACCAGAATTAATGGCGGTGTTTTAGGTGTTATGGGTGGTGCCATACCCTTCCACGGTGAGAATAACGAGCCGCACCTTGAATGTGAAAGCTCCGTCCGCCGATCACGGTCGTAATTTCTCCATCAAAATACAATTGAAAAAACTCGTGGAAAATCACCTATCGGCGTCGGTAAATACATCCGAGGCTTGAGCCGAGAGCAGATCCGTTTTTTTTTATCGGTGGGGTGGATTCATTCCCATATTTGAGTGCCGATAACAATTTCTCGGGATCTCCAAGGCATTAACTTAAGAGCGGTTTTCCGACGCCTCCTCGTCCATAGTCAAGGATGAAATTCCTTGCGAAACACCCATTAAATTAATCAGCGTGGATATCCAATGGCTGACAGCTTGCATCTTATGGTCTTATAATGTGCATTCCCGCGGTACCAAGAGGATTAAAAGGGAATCAAATGCCAATAATGGGAAGGAAAAAACATTCACCTTAGCGAAGGGATAGCCCGACGGTTTAGCAATATCCTGCCACTTTCTTAAGACAATGTCACAAGGAGCCAAGTTTCCGAGAATTCACTTTAGAATGACGCGCTCGTGGAATTGCACCGAAATGGCAGGAGAATCGTGCGTTGTCTTTCACGAGAAAGACGACAGTCTGTTATTATTTTTACTTAAATATGTTCGCAACTACCAATTACGAATGAAGATTGTGTGAAGAGGCGATGATTAATTAAAGAAAGAGTTCTGCAGTGCGAAATCGTGGAGATAAGTGAGTACGATATACCATGCCACCCGGCAATGTGGCGGAATAATGACGTAACGCAATATTTAATCTCACAGTAGGAGGATTATTACGGCCATTGAATTAGTAAACATACAATACATACGATGGCATAAATCAGGCTACTGTGTACGATTTTCTCTTCGTCATATCGAGTGAATAGTGGACGTTCAAGAAGTGTTAATCGATTGCTATTTACCGGTAAATAAGTAAAGTATTTCAAATAATTTACAGGTACATAGACTAAGGTGTCTGATATTATGATCTTTACTTATGCATGCATATCTTTACTATGCATAAAACACGAGCTGCCAGCAACCAAAAGAACAATAGAATAATAAAGAGCGTATCTATCTTCTGCAACCGACGCACCTATTCAAGAGTAACCTAAAGAAGTTTAATTCAGTGGATGAATTATACTGATTGTGGCAGATAAATATTTATTTTACAATTTCGATGAATAATCTCGTGAAAGTAAATTTGTTTTTTTGATTTCTTCGAGGCAGCGCATGCATGCATTTTTATTCATGTGAAAGTCTCACGGATGTGAATAATAATTATATCAAGTTAGCACTAGCAAACAAAAACATAGAAACACACAAAAAATTAAGGAAACTCTCACGTTTTCAATTTTTCGGTTAAGCCACCTTTCTCAAGGAAGAAAAGGAAGGAACTCTTTCTCCTTCCTTTCCTCTCTTCCTTCCTCCTTGATAAATGTGGCTTGACCACCAAAAATTCGAAAACGTGCAAATTTCTTTTCTTGTGTTTTTGATTGCTAGTGCAAACTTATTGTATCGCACATTGTATTATATATATATATATATATATATATATATATATATATATATATATATATATATAAAATATGTAGTTGTGGATTAGGTTGCTAAATTGGGTTTTGTTTGCAGTTACAAAATGTTTATTTGATAGTTGTGTCCATCCAAAAACCTACCTTAACCGGTAGATTACCTTAGATATATATATATATATATATATATATATATATATATAATTCACTAAATAGTCATAGCAAACACAGAAACTAAAACATATAAAAGAGGGACTATATATATATAATGTAAATGGACTTACTAGTCGAGACAAACACAGAAACTGAAACGCATAACAGGGGAAGGGGGAACTGAGCGGGAACATTTCTGTTCCTATTTCCTCTTGAGAAAGGTGGTTGCACCACCGAAAATTCGAGAACCAGCGAGTCCCTCTTTTATGTGTTTCAGTTTCTGTGTTTGTGTCGACTAGACTAGAGTCCATTTACATTATTGTGCACGTTCGTGGGTTTTTCAAGAAAGTGACTTTATATATATACATACATATATATATATATATATATATATATATGTATATATATATATATATATATATACATACATATATATATATATATATATATATATATATATATATATGTATATATATATATATATATATACATATATATATATATATATACACACACATACATATATATCTGTCTTGAATTCCAATGGTGAATGTGATGGCTTCGGGTCAAGATGCAATAAATTGACCCAATACGAGCGCATAAGTATATGTTTAGCGCACCTATGTGAAGCAGTGTTGCCGGCAAAAAAAAGGATGACATACGCTCCACCATCCGAGTCTAGCCACCGAGATATCGAGGGAAATATTCACCTTCGCAGTGGGATGGAGGATAAGCGGAAAATTGAAGGATAAAGTTGGGGGGGGGGGAGCATAATGAGAGCAAGCGAGCGGTACGGAGTCGAGGGATTTTTACGACTTTGGCGCAGGTGATGGAAGACTCGAATGACGTTTAAGAGTCGGGTGAGGGAAAGCGAGATGGACGGAGGGAAGGAAAGGACTGCTTTCTTTTTTTTTCTTTCCTTACCTTCCTCTCCCCCCCACCCCACCATTTCCCCTCTAGATTTTTTCACGGAAAGGGGGGGAGGGGTGAAAAGAGCGAGAAAGTTAGTTAAGAGGCAATAATGGCGTAGCTCTCAGATAAAACTCGCGCAGGTGTAGAATATATATGACCCGAGACCACGAGGGTTTGATATATCGCGCGCGCGTACACACACACACACACACACACACACACACAAACTAGCATGCATGCACTCACTCATTCACTCACGTACGCTCAAAAGTCTTGGGAATAAGACCTGCGAAAATGACCGGGGTGGTGTGGGTACTAACATCTCTGGCGTGGCGGGGTCTTGCGTTTCGCGGAAATCCGAGGGAGACATTCGAAGGATGAAACACCTGCAAAGCGGAGGGCAAAAGACGCGCGATTAAGCACAATATTTCCCGGGAGAAAATGCCAACTCCCCACATTTTTTTTCCTCCAGATTTCTTCCTAAATAGAATCCGTCCGTTAATACGCATTCTCCAACTTTGACCGCGGTTAGTTATTAAGATGAACGTTCTATGATAAAGTGGCAGCATTAACTCCTTGATGGAACAAAAATAAACGAAAGGATTCCTCAGCGATTTTAAGATTCAAGCGTAATTTCCTCATCAAGCGACTTCCAAAAGGTAGTAAAACTAATATAAATTCGTTTGCAAATTTGTTAAAGTACAATAAAATGGGTATTAGATCCTCAGATATGTAGGATGAAGAGTAAATATAAATCACAGTGATATGCGATGTTTTTTTACTATTTCACCCAATGTTAAATAGCATTATTTGATTTTTGGTATGGCATAGCAAAGAATCACACTTAAAACAGATTTACTTAGTGTTTAATTTCAGGATATTTTGCTCACTTTGGAGTAATTATTATGAATAAACAATTGATCTTTACGATATGACGTTATAGTTGACATCAAAATATATTAACTATATTTTATTCAGTTTGTAAACAGGCCGTTATAAATTAAATCATTAGAAAAATGTTAGATGAAATTTAGTTATACTACACACTATATCTGAACTCGAAATCATGTTTATTATTATCATCAAACGTAAACATTTATGCAATAACTTCTTATGCCTAAACAGTGTCGATGATCAGCATATGATATGCATATCGGAATGGAAACTCGGTGACTTTCATTTATGCAGATGGGAGTGTGTAATGGCTCAAGGGCATGTACAAGGGTGGCCTGAAAAGTTTCCGACCAAACAAAGGTACAAGACTTTTCCTGGGTGGTCTGAAAAGCTTCCGACTCAGAAAATTTTAGAAAAAATACCCTATATCTTTGTTTGGTCGGAAACTTTTCACACCACCCACATTTTTTTTTTTAGGTAATCTACCGGTTAAGGTAGGTTTTTGGATGGACCCAACTATCAAATAAACATTTTGTGACTCCCCACCTAGCAAACTAATCTATATCAGGTCCCTCTTCATCTCGGTGTACTTCTTTCCTCCCTTCATCTCGTCCAACATCCCTATCCTGTTCCTACCCTTACCTCGCTTGCCCAACATTCTTCCCTCTATTACCCTCTTCAACATTCCACTACCGCTCAATACGCCCTTCATCCATTTTTCCTGCCTCCATAGGATTTCTCTCAACAAACCCCTCTCCTCCCCCACCATTTCTAGTACTTCCTCATTTGTTTTCCTTTCGCTCCATTTCACCTTTTCCATTCTTCTCCACACCCACATTTCAAAAGCCTCCAATCTACGTCTATCCTCCTGCTTCAGCGACCACGTTTCCGCGCCGTAAATAGCTACGCTCCATATCAGAGTTTTTACGAGTCTTGTCTTAACATCCCTGCTCAACGTCCCCGTCATCAACTCCCTCCTCCTTGAGAAAGCCTCCTTCCCTAGCGCAATTCTTCTCCTTACGTCCCTACCACTTTGACCGTGTTGGTCCAAAACACTTCCGAGATATGTAAACTGTTCTACCTGCTCTATTTTTTCCCCGCCTATTTTAATATTTAGCTTAGCCTTTTTCTTTCTGGAAAATCGCATAACCTTTGTTTTATTAATATTTATTCTCATCCCATATTTATCGCACTGAACCTCCAATTCACTCAACAATGCTTGCAACCCCTTGGCTGACTGAGCAACTAATGCTTGGTCATCAGCAAACCTAACCGATTTTACGAATTCCCCTCCGACTTTCATTCCTACCTCCAGTTCTTCCCATGCCTCTTTAATCATTTCCTCTACATATACGTTGAACAGTACCGGTGACAATGGGCAACCCTGCCTTACACCTCTTCCTAACACTGCCCATCCGGACTCTCCGTTCCCCACTCGCACCTGAGCAGTCTGAGACATGTACAGGTTGCGGATCAGTCTCCTGTCCCTCCAATCCATTCCTATTTTCTGCAATACACGCATTAATTTTTCCCAATTCACTCTATCAAACGCTTTTTCGAAATCTACAAAACAGGCAAAAACGTCCTGATTGTATTCTATATTCCTCTCGACTAGTGATCTCATTACTGCAATGGCATCACGCGTACCTCTTCCTTTCCTGAACCCAAACTGATCATCCCCTAAGTAATCATTTGCCTTACTCTCTATCCTTTTGTTGATGATCCTGAGAATAACTTTAGCTGCGTGGGATATCAAACTTATTGTTCTGTAATCCTCACATGACGAAGCCTTTGCCTTTTTTGGAATAGGAACTAACACCGATCTCACAAAATCTTCCGGCCAGATTCCTTCCTCATAGATACTACGAATCAGTCCATATATGGCCTTCTTCCCACCTTTCCCTAACCATTTCAACATTTCTACAGGAATATTGTCCACCCCCACAGCCTTATTGGCTTTCATCTCCTTTAATGCCCTTTCTATTTCATCGTCGAGTATGCCTGGACCTAAGCTATCTTCTTCTACGTCATGTTCCTTTTCTATGTCTAACCTTGTCGGCCTAAGTTCTTTACCATACAGTGTTTCTATATATTCCTTCCATCTCTTTTGGATTTTTCCTGGTTCAACTATTATCTTACCCCATTTATCTTTAACTGTTAGCACACATCTTGCCTTCTTACTTCCCGATAATAACTTAACCTTGCTGTATAGAGCACCAATTTCACCCTTCTTCTGTAAACTTTCCATATCCTCGCATTGCGTTTTCCACCATTCTTCTTTTGCTTTATTTGTTGCCCTTCTCAATTTATTGTTTAACTCTTTGTACTTCATTTTGCCTAACTCTGTGTTTACATTTTTCCATCTTCTTCTCTCATCCATCTTTGCAATCATCTCATCCGTTACCCATGGTTTCCTTATCCTTTTCCCGTTAACGGTTCCTATAGTGTCTTTAGCGGCTTCCAATATCCCTTTCTTGATACATTCCCATTTTTCTTCGATAGTACTCAGTTCTTTACCGTCATCCATCATTTTCTCTACAGCCTCCTGATACTCCTTCCTCGTTAATTCATTTACTGCTTCTAAATTCCATTTTTTAGCCCGCCGCCCTTGCCTTATCTTCTTGAAACGAACATTACATTTCATAACCACCCACATATTTAGAGGTAAATTTCTATTGAAGTTTTTCTGTTCTCGTGTTTCGTAGCAACCATCTAAACTTGCTCTCGTGGGAAAAATCCAAATCCAGTTGTGGTAGGCGCCAAGTAGAGAACAAAAGTGGCGGGGGGAGAGGGGCACTCCATCTTGAAAAATTCTGGATAAAAAGTTCGAATTTCTCTGTTTTCCTGTTCATCGACATAAAAGTAAATAGACAAAGTAGTAAAGTACGTTTTAGATTGTTTTACCGTGTGGAAATCTGGAAAATAAGTAAACGATATCTCACGGTTCGTAGACAATGGCTTCGCGAAGGTGTTTCTGCGCGGCGTACTTTGGTTAAAATATTTTTTTAACTAAGATTTATATGAGTTTAGACCCCCACGTTTTTCCATGTCGTGTAGAATGAACTGCCAAATGAATTATATACAACCAAGCATTTATTTAAGACGATTAAAAACCATGAGTGCAATTGCTTATTTCACTCGTCCATATTGTGCATAAATTTGCATTGTTTCATGAAATCAAAATTTATTCATTTAAAGTGGAGATCTATCAGGTCTTACAAACGAAAAAAAAATATTGCTGATGAAACTAGCTTCGAACCGATAACCTCGAATGCATCCATTTTGCTACTGCAAGTTTCGAAACCTAACACCAACCCCTGCGCACGCCTCCTGGGTGACTTGTATGGTCCGGCGTATTGAGACTGATACCACGCTACTAATGGTGGGGTGAAACAATCGGACGGAGTCAGGCTCTCTATGTGCCTCCTACTGTTTCCGAGAATGATCTGGGAACCGAAAAGTCATAAATGATCCACCATAACTGGTCTATAAGACACCAGGAACCGAACCAGTGCACTCAGAATTAGAATATTAAGAACCCTAGTTTATAGCGTTCAGTCACACATGCTGAGAAAGAGCCCTAATTTTATTTAGTGGTTAGACTTTACTTATGAGGAGCTTAGTTACAACTAGAGATCACATTAGGAGACATTGTCAATTTTGGATGCAAAACGAAGCCTTATGATCAAAAAGTGTGTTACAGTAATCATATAAGTTTTGAAAACAACTTTCGAAATACCATCATCGTCTTCGACCAAAAAAAATACAGATCATGAGTATTCTGATTCTAACGCCCGAGGCAACCACATTTTTTGTGCTATATAATTGGGTTATCCGGCTATAAAGTCCACATCTGCGAAATGATGTGCCCCGTGTCCCTCAGAAAAACATTAAAGCTTAGGCCGGTTAAGCATTTCAGCGGTCATTATTCCAAAGAAAAACACTTAATGGCCCGCTTCCTTTATTATATTCCATTTTTTTTGCATCACTGATTTTTGACAAATAGTGCCCCAGCTTCTCTTTGCTCCTGCTTACGCTTTAGACATTTCAAATGAACTCTGACGAATAAACCCCCATTCAAGACAAGGTCGCGAAAGAAAGGAAAAAGTGACTACTAACTCTGCAAGCAAATGTAAGGAATGCTCATGCCTGGATTTCTACGATAAGTCAGTTCATTCTTTGGCCCGCTCGCTTTTTTTCCTCTCTCCTCTCACTTCTGAACACGTTCAGGGTCTGATAACCAGGATTGGTTGGTGGATAAGTCAGTACCCACTAATCATCCTTCACATGCTGCTATCGCAAGCAACTCTCGACACCCGCGATCCAGGCGATACTGCTTCCAATGAAAGTAAAAAAATAACTACTCTGCCTTTCTAAAAATTATTTATTTAGTATGATATAATTGGAAACAGCGAGTCGCGGTGGTCTAGTGGGTAGAGCGTTGGACTACTGACCGTAGGGTCCCGGGTTCGATTCCCGGGCAAGGCATTTTGGGCACCTGCAGCTCCACCCAAGCTAGTTCATTTTTCGGGTACCAGATCTTCCTGGGAAACCATAACCGGCACAGGGAAAGGAACTGGCCCCCATACCCTGATGAGTGAATACTATTCACACGCCGTCGGGCTTGGTACTGGAGTGAGCTCTACCATTACCTACTAAACCGACCTTCGGGTTGATTACTGTGTTTATGGTTTTTTAATTGGAAACAATTATAAAATGGCAAAAAATTAATGTAGAATATTTTGACTTTCCAAAGCCTACATAGGCCGAGAGTGTGAATGCCATTCTTCCCGACTGCAATTAAAATTGATTAAGCATAGACAGAAAAAGAATAAAAGCACCAGGGGCCACCTTGTGGTTGTTCCCCTACCACACACCATTTTTGGTGGACCGCGGAGTATTTATGTCAATATCGCTGAACCCAAGAGTTCCTTTTATTTTATTCCTCTATTTTGTACGCCTTTAACCCTTGCTTGGACATATTTGACTTCTGCGGCGACTTCATCAAAACACCTAAACATCAAAACCAATCTAACAGTGCAAACGCTAGCGCCAATACTCGAAGCAATTGGATCACTTGAAAACACTGCGCTAAAGAGGAGTATTTCGTAAATGATACGGATGGAAAATAGTTATAATAATATGGCGACCGAAAGGTTTTTAAAAAATTTTTTTCTCTCCACGGAATCCCCATTTATAGTTCTCATTGAATAGCTGATTGAAAAACTGATTTTCACACTCCCGATGATACATCGTGGGAAATATTCTACTTTCCCCCTTCGACGCTTCTGCAGTGAATGTCTTAATAATTTCGCTCATACGTGTAAATCGTGAGGAAGTCGCGGAAATGCCACCCAATGCCCGAGGCAATGGTCAGCATTGAAAATCGTTGCGAAGATGAGACGAGCAAGGACAAAAAAGAGCTGAAAAACGTAGAATTGGTCATTTACACAAATTCCTGACCTCAGTCTCAACGTTCCTCCGACCCTCCTTCCTTTATCCCAGTCCCAAACGTCCACTGGAGAACGGGATGGGAATAAATGGGAGGCATCCCGTCGCAGGGAGAATGGGAAAACGAGAAATTCAAGTGGCCTGAATATATACCGTGGGTGAAAACAGAATGGATGGGGTGGAGGAGGAGGATTGAGCGAAAAGCGCGCATTTGTTTGACGGACGGGTGGACTAGTTGGGGGGGGGAGGGGGGTGCAGAGATGAAAGTATTCCGTAGGAGAGGGAGCGGCGCGATGGGAGGGAGCTAGAGATGCATTCTCCAAGCGGGAGTAAGGTTGGCCCAAAAGAAAATATTAGAATGCTGATGGTAACTGAGAGAGGAAGGAGTGAAACAGGAGAAAGGAATTGGGTTACGATTAATGGACCAGAGGAGTGAGTAGCTGGCGCGGCGATGGGTCCCGATATCAACCCATAATATTGAGTTGGGCCCGCAGTCCGGCTTCCTCTGTCCTCCATTGCTTTCAATCCGACAGCATCTGAATCATTTTGCTCTTTCTTGCTACGCATTCAGTCAGATTGCCCATGCAATCGAGTTGCCTTGGAATCCTAGTCAACTTATGTCATTTTAAAAGTCATCTTTTTGCTGTTATCCGTCTCACTTTTATTCCTCTTTTCCCCTAACTTCTCTCCATCTCTCTCTCTCTCAGGAGAAGGTGGTTGGGACGACCGAAACTTCAATAAGAAATTAATACTATTTTCTCATGTTAAATTAATACAATATGTTTATCTCCCACATATATACATTCCTGTATACGTGTGTGTGTGTACGTTTATACATACAATTTAACTAGACTCATGTATATGTTATACGCATGCTAATTAACATTGTTTCACATAACGGAAATTGAAAAAGTTTGGGAAGAATTTTGCTAGGTTAAGAAAAGTTTGGCTAGTTTTTTTCTTTATGTTGAGACCTGACATCCTTCTTCTGAGAAACGACTCAATAAGAGAATATATATTTATTTCTCTCACTATCATTTACTGAATTGATAATTACTTCTCTCACTATTATTGTATTTTACTTGTATTTCACACGCGAACATGTACTCTTATGGTGGAGAATGGAAAACGAAAGCAATTCGTCTTTTTCGATAACAATGGCTTCACGAAGAGAAATCAATATTGGACTCTATACCAACCGGATAGGTGGTATTATATTCCATTATATTAATTTCCTTATTAGAGATTTCTCCCGCCGCAATTGTTTCTACAAGAAAATACCGTCGATAAATGCCCAACTAAAGGTTAAGTCGCTTATGTAATCGCAATACATATTTTTGCATCGTGAGATTGTTCACCACCAGCTCTTTCTTAACATGAACCGACGTGATTTATTGAAAAAACTTGAGATTTGTGGTGATTGGAAAATCAATCGGAGAACATTTAATAAAGTAATTAATCTCTTTACGATTTTCTTTCTTATATCTTTAAAACTATTCAACTGGGTGATTTATATGTCTGTAGTAAATTTTTTCGTCCATACTAATTTCAATAGCTCAATGGGACACCCTATATTTTCCACTTCATTTTTCAATACACTGTCCAAAGAGAACTGGTGCAGTGTAACAGTGTAGCGATTTAAGAAGCTAAATATTAATTAATGGTGGGAGAAATGTGCTGAGATTTATAACTGAAACTGCCTGCGTTTTTTTATTTGGCCTAACGCCGTAACAATTAAAAATTCTCCATTCATGTTATTGAATGGCTCTCCATGAAATATGGTATGACTAACTTGAACGGCGATTACGACCGGGTTATCGTTTTGTATATTTTGCGACGAAATAAAAACCATGCCATAAGAGCGAACACCTGTTGGAGAGGGTCATTTCCAAAATGCCGGACGGCGATATCCAGGATAAAGGAGTGCGCATGAGCGGTCTAAGTGGCTATAATAGCAACCCATTCCCTCCTCTCCGCTCCACCCTTTCCCTCCTTCCCTCACCATCCCCCCCCCCAATGGTTAAAGAAAAAAACGTCATCCCGGATGAGAATAAAAATTCCTCCTCGTAATTTTGCCTCGAATCGTAAAAAAATAACATGTTGCTAATTTCGGGTCCCCAATCAGTGAAAAATATGCGATAGGAAGTTCAAATACTGAACTACATGTTAACATCGTTGTGGAATCGTTAATTAATTTTTTTCGGTTTAGTGCTTTCCGAATCTGCTCACGGGCTCTTCCCTACGAAATTCCGATTCTGAAAAGAGAAAAAGGAAGATAGTAATGGACTTTCTTGATCCTAATGATTTTAGGTCAGCATAAATTGAGTATTGACACATAGCTACGCCTGCTATCTATTACAATAAATCTCTGATTTCAAGCTAATAGATAGGATTATAATATAACCGAGTGGCATATACATTGAGACGATCTATCAGGAGCAGAATGACATCCAATTTAAAGGCCTTCAACCAGATTTTGGATAGGGAAAGCAAGCAAACACTTGTAAGTGCACTGAAAAATTTTACTCTCTCAAGCTAGTGTCCAAGATCTTCTGTCGCCTTAAGAATTTTACTGGATGTGTATACCTGGGTTGCGAGAATGTTTTTAAATGCTTTTACCGGAGTTATCTTTGTTTTCTTTATCTAAGTTTTTGTTATTTTTTCCCGTCCCAGTTATGGGTATTTTCAATAGATCTGTTCAAACGTTCGCATGTGGCCCTGCGAGAGACCGCTTGGATGTATAGTAGGAGGTAACCCAATACCAAGTATGCAGCATCAAACTTTTTACACTCATAAGTTATATTCATATTTATATACATAAGTTTTTATTAATTTTTACTAGAAATTCAAATAATGTTTTCCGTGATAGCTACAGGTACATGACATGCATTTACCTATCTAAGTTACTACTCTATAAACTTACATTTCTCTGGGAATAAGATGGGAGACTAGCTAGACTAATAAGAAACTAACCCAAATATGGAAGCCTGTTTGTGTTTAAGGGTACGTTTCGTCGGTATAATTAGTTAAATGAGAGTCAAAACCATTTTGTACTCTAATGTTGTGTATCGTACTGCAGGTAGATTTATGTGATAGTGTTAAAGAATTCGGATAATTTGGAGAAGAATTAATACGTAAGGGGATAATTTTTTTAGTCTGTAGTAAAGATCACTCATTTCACCGACCCTACTTGCGATTACTTTCCAGTAATTTTCGAAGTATTCAAAATCGGGAAGGACAAATTAAATTACGCGGTCCCTTAAACAAATTATGTTTTTCCCTCAGGGAAAAATAGCCATATTCCACTAAGGGACGACTGAAACATTGAGCGCAAACGGAAGACACCAAGTGAGTTAGAAAATTGTTCTGGGACCAAATTATCTAACTTATCCTCACCATTATCCTTTAAATCATAAATTTATCCTTTGCGTATCTTCACGGTTCTTGTGGGTGGGCAAGGTAAAGCACAGGACTTTGACAATTATATTTAATTTCACAGGACCACGATGCAATTAAATCGCAACCATCACTGCTTTCAAATAAGGAAAAGATGAAGTTGTTCAATTTTAAATGTGCTCACGCGGCGCTTTCCTCATCTCAATCCGCCGGGAGGTATTAGACATCGGTCCCCGCCGCCCCAGCCGCCATGATCAGCACCCTTCTCGTTCCTCGCCCACAATTTCGAAGTAAAATCCCCAAATTAAACATTTTCGTCGACATTTTTGAGTAGGCAAGGCGGGGCCGCCTCGGCTTGGCATATATACACTTTTTCTCCTCAAAACAGTCGGCCCACTCTACTCACTCGACCCGTCGCGTCGCAATCAGTCAATGTCGTCTATAAGTCGACCGTGGGGACGACGGCGGCGGGGGAGGGAAATGGTGAGAGGAAAGAGAGATTTCGGAGGGAAAAGGGTTTTTGGTGGAAAAAAAAACTCGTGGAGACAAACGCAAAAGTTGACTTAAAGCGGGGCGGGTGGGTTTGTGTGTGAGAGAGGGGAGGATGAGGTGAGGAGCGGGGGAAGAGAAAACACAGTCCCCCCCACCCTCCTTCATAATGATTTCGGGGTCCCCCGGAGAGCGCCCGTTCCTCCCTCCTTGAGCTGGGTAAAGCAAATACAAAGTACGGCCGTGAGGTGGGTAAAAGAGGGAGGACGCGGTTGATGGGAATGAAGAGAGAGTGAATGTTGGGAGTTAAAATATGAGAAGAGGGCTTTGTCGAATTGTTACGCCGTATACGCTTAAAAAAATTGCTTAGGGCTTGTAATCAGGTGTAAAATTTCTCGAATGACTTCTATTTACCCATTATTTTCAGTCTAGCAAGCACTACCCGTATTTCTAGAGACTCTCAGCTAACAGTCCATATCCAATAATAATCTTTTGGTTCATTTTTCCGCGGAAATGGTAGCTTTTCTCAAAAAAAGTCAAGTTCCTGAATTTTATCTTTATCTAAGTCAAACATTTACATATCCTGCAAACCATAGAAATGTTGTAATTCCACACCAGACATTAAAATTAAACCTTACTGAGTGTCGAAATTTAAGTCCTCTGAATGCCTTTCTTAAATTTTAGTTACTGATAGAAATCTCATATTAGTCAACTGATGTCGATAATACTTCCAATATCTTGCTTGATATATGATTAGAAAGTTCAAAATACTTCTCTACAAATGTGAAACCAGATGCTAGGAAGAGGGATAATAAAGCAGGAGTTAAAGGGGAATATTACGTAAGTAAAAATTAAGTTATATTAATATTAATGTTAAAATTAATATTAATAAGTAAAAATCACAAACTAGACTAAAAAGCTTTTAAAAATGTGTTTCCCTTGTATCGTAGAAATAGTTCTTTCCACGAAAGGCCCTCAAATTACCGTGGTGTATTTAAGGTAATTTCTAACCAACGTGAAGGACCTCTCCTCTTTCTTTCTATTCCTTTGATGAAGCCAAGTTACTAGAAGGCACCTCCGCAGTAGTTCATAACTTGTCGTCCACACGTTTAGGTCTGGTCAGTGTGGTGTTATACGTGCAAAATACTGGTAAATGTTTTATACAGTATACATAATTATACATTGCACCAACTACATGTAATTAGGGTCTATCCTATATCCAATTCGGAATGCACAAAATTATGGAAATACTGTTGCTCCGGGACTTTTTCTCACTACCCGCGAATAGAATCGACGGCGTACGAAGACGTCATCACGCGTCATCGCCAACTCTAAGCTCTTCCCTCATGCTGAGGACTTGGTTTGGGGGACCTCGGAGGGATTCATTCATGAGGCCAAATTTTACGAATGAGTAAGCGTCAGTAGAATGGAACTCCTTTCGATACCAAACTCTTCTTCTTTTGAATCACCTAGCGTGATCAAGCCCTCATTTGAACTTCCACGGAAAACGAAGGATTGGATACCTGAGTCCACATCCCGCTGCCATCTGTACCCAGGGCCTGAGCCTGTAAGAATTAATGCCGGCACCTTCTTGCGGAACACCTCTTTTTAATGCCAGTGACAGAGCTAAACATTTTTGGTACCCTTTTTGTCGCTTAAAATGTTATCCTTCCCATTAGAATATTAGAATAATAGTCAATGTTGACCCTAAGGGACATTTTTTGTTATGCTAAGTCTATTTAGTCGTCATTATTCCAAATTTTATTTTACTGTAAATAGACCCACATTCGTCGAATTATCCCAGAAACTTGGAATACCCCGAATATCCACCAAATAAGGTGCGTGGAAAGGTGTACAAGCACCAGATGGGATAGGTAAGGATTAAGGGAGAGGAAGGGTGGATAATGCTAGAACAAGTGAAAAAATATTCCTTAAAATGGAACGAAAAGACGTGCTAATTTATATTAGCGGAAAACTAACTTTCAAACAAGATTAATATCACCCACTGTAAAATTTCTTAGGTATACGAAAAAGGAGGGAATAAAAACGACGATAGATCTCCACCATAATTATTTATGTAGGCATCGGTCTGTGTATATGTAAAAATGTATGTAAGTGTGAGTATATTTTATTATATATTTATGCATATAAGTTTCTGAGTGTGTGTACTACCACCTTCCATTTCATAATTTTTTCAATGCGTAGCAATAATAAATTAAAAATAAATATAATAATTGCAACGCAAGATAGGCCGTGGAAATTTCACTAGTAGGTTTTTAACTTTCACAATGCCGTAGCTTTCAAGATTTGTTTTGAAAAAGGCACGAATGTACTCGACACAAGGTGGAAATAGTTTGAAAACATAAATTAGCTCACTGCATCTTGTCTCATGTTTCAAATGGAAGGTTGATACACAATACACAAGCTTCGACTCTTTTCCTTGAAATATACCACTCACGGGTGAACATTCTAAATTTTCTAAATAGTATATTTTCCGCCACAAATAAGCCGCTCTTATGCAATCACGACTAGGTATGAGAGATAAAAGGAAAAGAGGGGGCGAATCGGCTCCAACAATGTTTTTGCTCCGGCCCACGCGAGATGAAGAAATAAGAAAAAAAATTAGCAAAATGAGCCAATCCCCCCTTTTTGTGTACACGGGGAAGGAGTGAACGAACGGCTGACATACGACCGCCGGCACACAATGGGGTATTCGGTTCCGTGTTTGCAACCGATACAGCCTGCACGCCAAATGCGAATGCTAAGCACGACGCGCCACGGACGCGAGCATTAAAAATTGGCATAACCACCGCCGAGTTTCTCGCCTTTTTTATGCCACCCCCTCCCACAACCGCACCCTTCCCCCCTTTCTCCCCGTCCGGACATCGTCCCATTTCTTTTCACGCGTCCGAAAGATTCACGAACGGCCTGGGAAAGGCAGCGGGACGGACGGACTCGTTTGGTCCGAGATCTGGGGTATTCGTAAACGTGTGAAATCGACAAACCAACAAAATCTAGCCTACAAAATAGCATTAACCAAAACAATATAGAAAAACACATAAAAAAAGACAGACGTATTCCGAAATTTTCGTTAGGAAAATTTACGTTAGTTCTGAGAAAAGAATAAACTGAGTTCCGCAAAGGAATTTGGTCTTGCTACCAAAATTTCCGGAATACGTGCAAGTGTTTCGGCCTTATCTTTGGCTTCCCTCAGGATAGGCTATATATATATATATATATATATATATATATATATATACTGTATATAGAGGGGAGAATGTTGGGCAAGCGAGGTAAGGGTAGGAACAGGATAAGGATGTTGGACGGGATGAAGGGAGGAAAGAAGTACACCGAGATGAAGAGGGACCTGACATAGATTAGTTTGCTAGGTGGGGAGTCACAAAATGTTTATTTGATAGTTGTGTCCATCCAAAAACCTACCTTAAACGGTAGATTACCTAATAAATAAATAATTCATCATATTTTACAGAGGGGAGAATGTTAGTAAAACGAGGAAAGGGCAGGAACAGGATAGGGTAGTAGGACGGGATGAAGGGAGGAAGGAAGTACACCGAGATGAAGAGGGACCTGACGTAGATTATGCTGCTCGATTGTGTTTTGTTAGGAGTCGCAAGATATTTATTTTATAGTTGTGTCCATCAAATAACCTACCTTGACCGGTAGATTATCTAATTATTATTAAATATATATATTCATTTATATATACATATATACATAAATTCACATGGAAGTAGATATAAAGAAAAGGGATAGGAACATTTCTAAAAGACGAACACAGGAGAGGTGGGAAAGGCGGAATCAGGCAGAATCACGAACGTCGAATCATGAATATTTGTTTGCCGTATGGTGGGATTTCGTATTTGAATGTGTGTGTATAATATATATATTTCTACAAAAAAAATATTATATATTTATTTATTTATTTATACATAGACATCTCCGAGTACATATAAACTAGCCCACACATACTCGCATGCCTCACGCTCACTTTTCCCTTACCCACCCTATCTCCTCCCCCGCACTCCTAGCGGGTTTCCCCCGCTACGTCCCCCGCAGGCGCCCGGCTTCCCGGCCCTCCCGTCTGATCGAGGGAGCACGTTTGCTATTCCCGAGCGAGAAAAGAAACCTTCGAAGAATTTGCCCTCTCCTTGTCCCATTCAGCCGCGGGGCCCGATGGGACAGGGTGAGGGCAAGATGAGCCGCCCCAGTAAGTAACGGAAATAGGGTACTAGATCTAGGTCCTTATCACACCGATGATAGGTTTGGTGGGAGCGAGGATACTCTGCGTCTTTTACGGACGGGGGTCTCTGAATCACGTAACGTATTTTGATTGCTGACGCGTGACGTACTGAGGAGGATGAACTGTGAGGGTACAGTGAACGGAAAATTCTGCCAAATATGTATGTACGTCGAGTATGTTCCTTCCTTAGTGTTACCTTTGCAAAGGTTAAACTGTTTTTCCACGGCGTAACCTATTGTACAATATTCCATAATTTTATAATATTATAATGACTTTAAAACTAATGTACCTGATCGGATATAAGGACATCTGTCATAGCACTTTTAAATGAAACATAATTTAATATAAATTTGAAAATACTTACCTGGATTCTGAAGCTCGATAGCCATTCTAAAATTTATGTTACCTTAATCAAGTGAAAAAATCACTTTAAAATATTTTTAAACGAATTAAAGGACTTAAATAATTACGTTAGTTAATTTGATCTGTTGTGAAACTTATACCTTAACAAAGGACCACTGTGATTGCCCTTAGAAATTGCTTCATCCGTTGTGGTAGTATCCGGATACATTTGATTGAGTGGCGTTACAACTCTTGATTTTTTTTGCGCAATTTTCTGACCGTCGTTTAGTAATTACTCTCTTGCGTTGGTCATAAAACTGCGCCTGTCACGCTCCTCATCCAGCTCCAAGGTAATCTTCACATTTCACTAATCTACTGGGTTCAATCAGACGAAATAGCTTTCCTTTAATTTTCGCGAAACTCTCTGACCTTGTTTCGATTCGTATTACTGAAGAGAGTAATACGAAGAAAGTATTCTATTAAAATGCGTCTTAAAGAATCACTCGCTTTGTTTATAGTGGATGTGAACATTCCTTAAAAGGACCTATCGGATATTTTTCTCGTATTTGTTTTATATCATACTCCTTAAAAATAATAATAAAACGTCTTTATTCCCTTCTTCCTCCTAACCCTTTATATACCCTAAACCCAAATACTTACAAATAGTACTATGACTGGTGCAATCGTAATTTAGAACAAAAAGCAATTATTTTTTGTTCAGATGAATATTTTGTTGAGCTGCACTGACTTTATTCAATATATTATATTAAACCTTTTACCTTAGTAAATTCGCGTGTATTACTCCGACGATATCTATCAATGTGTGTTACTCAACATTTGCATAATAAAATTTTTAAAAAGCATATATATTTTCAAAGTAAATAAATCATAAATGTTGGCATTTAAGAGAAATTAAGCGTCGTTGGCAGTCACTCACTGATCACTCTCCCAATGAGAAAGAACGGGATAAAATATTTTGGCGCAGCATTAGTGCACTAACCTAAATTCTTACACGAAACTAAAGATAAATGCATTGTGTTTGTGCTTGTATTGTGAGATATTGTGTAGATGTAGATGGTAGAAAGAGATCTTTGTAACAAATAGTTCACGTCACGTGCCCCCTTATCCTCCTGCCGTCATCCCAATCTCATAGGCTACTCTCTCATATCACAACCCTATCTCATTCCTCACTGTTCATGAGAAATGATTTTCAAAAATCGCTTAGATAAACTAAAATGAGAAGTTTTGTAATATACCCTAAGCTACTACTTCCTTGTACAATTGATGGGGTATTATGTAGATAGCTTTAAGAAACGACACGTTATTTGTGGTCACGATTGATACCAAAAACAATCAGTTTCCGGTTGCCAACACTATGACGACACAGTTAAGTCGGAAGTTACAAGTGTTTCAAGCTTATTTCATATGTAATTCGTGGCAAAAATTGATGCGATGTATAATCATTATTTACAAATGTAATGTTTTCGAATTTCATCCACGACATTCATAGTATACAACCTATGATCTTATTAACAAAACTCACTCGATTGAATTCTTCCTTTTTCTTGTTAAATTAATAAAAAAACCATGGATATATAATGGGTGACATAATTACTTGATACCAATCTCGTACTTAGTTCCCGTTGAATTCATCTTGCATGGGCATACTAAAAGGACCAGGATTCAGGAAAATAAACAAGCGTTGTACGTCCTTGCAGACACCCAAACATTTTCTCGTTTAACCGGACCCCGCACGCATTGTTATTGATTGCCGTTTAAGAGCATCGTAAAGTACGTCGTTCCGTGAATTGTTAACGTTCCAGAAAAATGATTTAGATTTCGTTTAAGAGGTCGTTGCGGCTTTAAGAGATCAATAAATCTTTGTGTGTGCCGTGGTCGGGGCTTGTTACGAAGTGAGAGGCAATTGAGGTATCAAATAAACCCCTTTTTTCCATTCTCCACTGCCCTTTACTCCCCTCATGTCCCGGCGAGAACACGAAAACTCGAATTCACGACCCCTTCGAGCGTGTTTGCAGCGTACCATGCTGGGAGGGGCAAGTCACTCAGTCAGTCAGTCGTGCCTTTGGGTCAGGAGAGTTGGACGGCGACGTGCAGAATTCATTTAGGTATAAAGTTAGGGAGTGAGAGGAGACTTGAAAGTCATTAGGATTGGGTGGAGAGAGAAAAAAAAGGATCGTTTCCTTTTTTCTAAAAAAAACAAAGGTTTAAAAAAAATCTTCGATGAAATCTACGACACGGCCGCAAGGGCTCGATAACTCACGTTCGCTGTATATTAATTTTTTTTTATCCATCCACGTTTCCGGAAACGTCTTCTAGGAAGTATGAAGTGGTCGAGTGTCCTAAATAGAATAGTCCCTCTTCTGATCATAAATGTTTACAGAATGTGTTCAGGGACATAAATTGCGCTCAAAAGCTTCCTCGGTTAGTGAAGAGGAGGAGAATTTCTCCCCTTTCGTTTTAATAGTGGACCCTTCTTCAACGTATCGCTTTAAGCTTCGCAGTCGTTCTTAACCTGATATCCTGACACACTCGTTTCTTAACTTTTTTCTTTCATCATTCAAGCTCCTCCTCATTCCCTTTTCCCTAACTCACCACCAACACACAACTCCTAGTCTCTCCTGCTTCCCGAGACACGGTCAAGCGCACTTGATCCATAATCCTGAATCCTTAAAATCGACTCTTTCTCGTCATTTTGAGCTTTCTATCGAGTCGAGTCGTGGAGCATTATCATCATCGCGGTGCTTGGCTACGGCTGCGTAAAATCAGTGAAGGGAAGGGAGAGCCACACTCGTAAAACTCAATTTTCAATCTCCCGGGGAATATCCTGAATGCTTCTTCTTGCTTCGAAACATGGATAGACATGGACATTTACGGGCACGCGGAAACGTTATCCACCACATTTTATTTTACCTCGCCATGGACACCCTCTCCCTCCATCAGTCCCCACCGGGGCCAGGTCGTAAATAAATGAAGTGAGCAAATTATCGGATCAGGGTTAACGGTATTTTTTTTTTGAAAAATGAAAAATCAATTTTTACGAGCATCCGGCCTTCTCCGCATCCCAGCTGGATGGGAAGGTGGGTGCGTCTTACGCAGACGCCACCACGGAAGGGTGGAAAGAAGCTGTTCAGGAGGAGAAGGCATGGGGAAGGAGAGGGGCGTTTTTGTGGGGATGGGGAAGGTATGAGAGATGAAATGTCTTATAATGCCGCTGCAACATGTGCAAGAGTCATACCGGTCATAAAATCGTCCTCACAAGTTTTTCAACCCCTTTATCTACGTGTTGGAGGTAGATTTTGTTGCCAAATGGAATCTCTTCACCTGATATTAGAGAAATGTGTAATTTACCATTCCAAGCGGGAAAGGATTTTTAATCCGTGGAATGGGTAAACTCCTTTAAAAAATTTTAAAATAAATAATTTTATTAAAAAATTAAAAAGGCGTAAACATTTTTTTAAGGCATTGCAAATAAAGTCAATGCTCTTTTGCAGGTTTTCTGCGGAGATTTCGCAGAGAGAGGTTCTTCCGGACCACTCAATTTCTGCATTAGGGTCTATTATTGATGTTTCATACATTGGAAGATTTGGGACTCGTTCTGTTCGTTCCCTAAAGGAATGATTTCTCAAGCATAGATTTATTGTTTGCATAATAGTATGGTTGCATGAATCCTCAATTATTTCATTTTTGATAGATAAAATGATCTCCTTACCACCATATTGATATATAGTCTGTTAGCAATTCCTAAATTTTAATGGAAGCACATACTATTCCATATAGGCAAATAAACAGAATTCATAGGACTCAGCCATGCTTAAACATACTCATTCTTAGTGGAAATAGCTTATGTTTCCCCCTAGCGGAAGTAAAAATTTCTTGTAACAGTGTTATCTTTCCTGTGGTAAGATTAAATATGGGTATTTTTAATGCCTACCAATTGATTTATTGATCGATTGATAGCTCCATAAACCAACAGACCTTAATCTGGTCTCTACCAAATATTAGATGAAATGAAAATTAATATCAGCCCCATTCATGACCTCCGACAACACGTATATTCAATCTTATTCCATTTGGCCACGCGTTTGCGGTCTTATCTCGAATTTTAGATCTAAATGGTTCCGTTCGCCAAGGATGTCTCATTTTTTTTTGTAGCACCGTCCATATCCAATCTCCCATGTGCTAATAAAAATCTCTTTTTTTTTCGAAAGGGGGATTGCGAAGGCAGGTGAACCCAACAACTTGCTTCCGTTCAGCCCCGGAGTCCTCACCATGCACTCCTCGGTGCTCGCTACGCTCCGGAGGAAGCAGCGGCGGCTGGTGCGGGAGAACCCGGGCTCGTTGGTGGCCGTGGCGAAGGGAGCGGCGCAGGCCGTGGCCGAGTGTCAATTCCAGTTCCGGAATAGGAGATGGAACTGCTCTACGAGGAATTTCCTGAGGGGGAAGAACCTCTTCGGGAAAATAGTGGACAGGGGTGAGTACACGAGTCACTGTAGCCTCCGTCGATTGACATTCGCACGTGGATTTCTTTGATATTGCATCCAGTAAGCACAGCGGGTTCGTCTCGCGATCAACATTCCCCGTTAGATTTGAGGATCGGTACTTAGTGGAATCTGTGTTCACAAATTGCGTCTTTGTTTCCCTCAAACCCTGAAGCATTTTTGATAAATTTGAGGATGCTTGGTTAGAGAATGCGAAGGATCAGAGCTCCATTCGCCTCTACCATTCTACTTCACTTTATTGATACGTAGTTAGACGTAGATGCAGATATAATAACGAAATGAGAACGGTTTAAATGGTAACTATGTCTGCTCCGCAAATACCCCGCAAGCCGTTGCATGTACATGCGTTGGAGGGTACTAGAGCAGTATATATATATGCACAATCAATATAGCCTTTCAAGTTCAACTATTTGTGGTTGCATTCAATTGAATAAAAATTAGCAGTTACTTAAAAATACTCGCTCATATAAATCTTGCAATAATCGACTGATAATTAAATTTTAACCTTTAAGTAAATATACTCTGGTGCATGAGTTCGATTTATTTTGTTGTGGTTGCGAATCGTTCGAGGGAAGTATTGGTGCTCGAGTATGCCGGTGAATATCTTTTATTTGATCTCGGTGATCTAAACTATCATAGTAATATTGTATCATAAAGATTCCTTCGTTACCACAAATAAACATATTTCCATGTAAAAATGAAAAGACGCTTTCAATAATCAGCATATTTTGTGGACTCAGATGGAATATTAAAGGAATAGATTACTGTTAACCCATTGCAATCCCGCAGAAATAAACTATTTTCATCCGAAACCACCTATTAGAATTCGACTTAAGTTAGGTCATTTAAAGTACGCTAAGCTTCGGTAAACCTACGTTATTAAGCATTCTCCATGATTTCAAAATAGGAATTTTGAGATAATAATCGGGTAGGAAATTCTCGTGAGGTTCTTTTTCTTACACCACGGCAGTATTCGATAAAAAATATTTCTTTCCCCTATACTTCAATGCCATCAGGATATATGGGAACTTGGCAAAATATGCAGCATTTAATCGAGATTTGTTTGAGGACGCTGGTGCATTGTTTAAACAACGGAAACTTAAAAGGTGAAAACGGGAGCACCACCAGGGTTTACTTTCATCGACGGGACCGATCGAGCAGCATCAATGACGTCGCAAATGGGACCAGTATCCCCCACAAAACCCAGCCGGGAGTGAGCAGGTTTGGGGACAAAATATAAGCAAACGAGTCGGCGGGAGTAGAGACGTCATGCTTTTCGGACCCAGGTCTCATGGAAACTGGCGCGGTCGGGGCGTTTAGTCGGCTGTTTTAACCAGCCGGCCATTGTGTGCATGCAAAATCGGAGAGAGGGAGGAGGGAATATGGTCGAACGCGAACATGTGTCGCATTAATGGAAGGAAGGATTGCGCATCTATGTGAGGGGTGGGGTCGGGGGACATTTAAAGGGTCCGGCCCAAAGAGGAGGAGGGGGGGAAGCTATCCGGATCGGGAGGGGGGGGAGGAATGAGGACAGTCACAGGCACGTCATTGGCCCGCGATGCCTCCGAGACGCACCCCTTCCCCCGGCGGTAATCCTTCCTTTGTCATCCTCCACGCCCCCCCCATCACCCGAATGAGGGACAATCTAACAAGCATCGTTACACAAACGCGATGAAAGGGAGGGATGGGGATAGAAGGGGTGGGAGAGTGGGGAGGGGTATAGAAGAGGTGGGAGAGTGGGGAGGAGGGTTAAGGGAGGGGACGGTCACATTTTCAGGGGACAGTGCAGATGGAGAGAGAGGGAGGACCGTGTGACGCAGGAGTGCTAGAGATCCTCTGCACTCCCTTATCCCCAGCGATCTCACCTCTCCTCGCCCTCTCTCTCCCTTACTCGGTCGGGGTACTTCGCCATGTGTCCTTTCTGAAAGTATCTCTCTCTTCCCTTCTCCCTTTTTCGAAGCTATTAAAGTGAGGGGGGTATTATGCTCTCCTCCACCTTTTCTACTTCTCACTCCCTTCTACCTCCTTGGGCTCAGTAGAATGGGTCAAAAGAGATTGTAATCCTCGCCTTATCTCTCCTTAACCTCCATTACCTCCCCTTTTGGCCCGCGTCCGTTCCTTTGCAGATCCGGTGTGAGCGTAAAGAAGGATGTCCCTCATTCTCTGCTTCGGCTTTATGGGTAAATCGATACCTGCTCTCAGGCGATTGTAGGATTCCATTATGGAGTGCGCTTTAAGGGATTTGGTTGTGAATGCTAGAAAACGGGAGAAAAGTGAGTGGAAAATTTGAAGAGGAAACTTGCTTTCGGTTGGGATGGTCGCAAATAGTTTGGAGGGCGTTGACGTGACCAGGGTGCATACCTGCTGCACGGATTTGGGTTCGAGGTTCGTATCCTCCACTGAAATCTCCAGATAGTTTTTATTTTTCAGTAGTATGTAACAATTTAAATGCTGCAGAATTATGTGAAATATCATTGGGTTTTTGGGAGAATTGTTTGAAAAGAATTGGAAAAGTTAGAAAAGTTTTCATCTATATCCACAAAGTATCCCGCAAGCCGCAGCAAGGGCGTGTGACGTCAGGACACCACTCGTAAAAAAGAATGCAACTTTTTTTGTCTCCCAATCTGAATTGACAATAAGAGCTGAATCTTACTTTATTTTCCCGAGCATATGAACTGTGTTCTTTTCTAGCAATTATGCCAAAAACTCCAATCTTGTTTCTGCATCCTGCTCGCTACCTACTGAGATTCTTCGGGTTAAAATGGACATAATGATTTTCTTCCAAAGCATACGACGCACTTTTTTGCGTCCTTGGAGAATGAATATTTTCCTCAATCATCGACTAGATTTGCATCCCCAGCGTGACTGGATTCGACTCGAATTAACTTAAAATGATGCAACTTTGGCGTTAACGAACGCGGAACATCGATTGCCCACCTATAGGTTAGGGCAAGGATAGGTCGAAAGCCTCTTTGACAATCGCGCATTCACACACACACATACACACAACCTAACGCTTTGACACGAATCAGCCGCCTCAGTTCACCGTTCTCTCGAGCTCGCCAGGAAAGGAGGGGGACACAAATAAACTGGTGCAACGGTTTCCATTACCACTCGTCCCTCTAAAGGGGTTGACGCATCGCAGGGTCCAGGGAGGATAGGGATAGGAATACGGAACTGGAGAGCGGGGGAAAGAATCGAGAGGAGGAAATAAGGGTGGAAATAAGTATAAAAAAATTCGAATCCACCACACGAAAAAAAGCTCTCTTGCTCTCTCTCTCTCTTTGCCCTCCGGGATCGTCCGTATCTATGGAGGACAATGGGATGACTACGCATAGAAATTGACTACGGCGACCGGCTGTTCGGGCACTGGCGTCCCCGTTTGTGTATTTGTGTGTTCGAGGAGTTTTTGGGAAGTGAATGAAGAGGAGGTAGGGGTTTGGGGGATGGATGGTGGGAGTAAAATCTGGGGGGGTGGGGAGAGGAGGAGAAGGGATGGGTCGAATGGGTGAAGTGCTCTGGGGGAGCACGCACCGCGACACCAGGGGAGATAATGGCGGCCCCCAAATGCACGCCCTCACGTGTGCGTATGTGCATTCTCACAAACACTCTCCAACCCTCCCCTTACTCTCCGACTCACACTCAACCCCTCCGGCCCTCTTTAAGACTTCTCTCACGGGAAGTGGCGAGGGAGAGGAGAGAATGGGTGGGTCGGAGGATACAAGTAGACACACTACTCGTGCTCAAAAGGACGGAGGGAAGCACCTTAAACAGGACGACCGGGAAAGGGATACAAAGGGCCCCTGTCCACGGGCGTGTCGGGTGAAGAAGGATGAGGCGACCGACCGTTCATCCGGGTAACGGATGGGATGGGAATCGAACGCCGATCGATTGCTCATTATTCCCTAGACCGTGTGCCCACCGTCGCTAATCGACCGTCGCAATTTTCCACTCGATGTTTGTGAAATTGCTACTGTTGTGCGTCGTCAGATGACCGGAAGTTAGCCCGTGAAACGTAGCAAAAGGTCCGGACCAAATAGGTTAGGGTGGAAGCAAATTTGAGTTGTTATATTTTTTCCCGCGAAGGATTACTAATTACTACGATTACTAATAAACTCAACCCCTATTCACCAAAACCTAGTTAGGTAGGTACCTGTATTGAAATATGATCTTGTTTGTTATTATTTATCAGTTTTCGCTAGAAATTATATGCTTTTCATTGGTACAGTATGGCTTAAAGGTACTGGCGTAGTTTAGAGGTTGGAATTCATTAATTTATGTTTTCCGCAAGGTCCGTGATTTTCGTGAAGAGTTTCACTTGATTATGCCCATATACTTCTCATTAATTTGAACTTTCATGATAAAAATACGTTCATTCAATCATTTATTTGTCTTATCTGAAGCAAAAATTGTTATTTTGGAAAATATCTTCAAGATAAACATAGTTAAAATGCCAATCTCATATTGTTTTAAAATCGAGCGACAACAGAATATTAGCGAAACTATTTGAAATAATGCGAAAAAAGAATTTAGAGAATTGATTCTCGACTAGGAATACTTACAAGCTTCAATTATTTGGTAAGCAAGATGGTAGTCGCATTTACTTTTTCCTCGTCAGGTTGAGGATTCAGCGGCATGAGCAGGTACGGAGACAGTGCTTTAATATTTTCCAGCAAGTATTTTACTTGAGGAATGGGCCTTCCATCTTGGCATAATTCTCGAGTAAATAGCATTTATTCCAAATAAATGTTATCAATTTGATTTTATAATTTTATTTCTATTATTTACGCAGCTTCAATGAGATATTTAGGACCTTATTACTGATAATAATTCCTTAACTCTAGGGATCCCATTCGTCAAAATTTCTTGTGTGAGAGGTAACTCAGCTCTGGATGCTCCTGTGGAACCTCCAAAACCAAAGACCATGGGGTAATTTGTCATATGTGACTCCTGGGAGAACCTCGGGTCTGAGAGACGATGATTAATAGGAGACGTATTTTTTTTAAAGAGTAATACGAAGTATGTATATTAATAAATTAATGGAGGGGCCACCACATTATTTTATGACACACAATGTTATGTGCCAGCTTCAAACTATTGGGAAATCTTGAGCGTTTTACGACGAAGACGCATTGAGACAAAGAAGTCTCCAATAATCAAGTCGGAGAACCTTCCGCACAGACGCTCAACCTAGCTTCGACTCCACGTAAACATCGAAATTGCGCGCGCCCTCCCTTTCTCTCTCTCTGAGCGCTGCACCCCTGAGTTTCCATAACCCAGGGCTGCCCGGTGGGAATCATCCCCAGAGAGCCCAAAAGTGAAGGATCTGCAAGGGACACGCCAGTCAACAGACGGGCCTCCTCCTCCCACTCTCTCTCTCTCTCTCTTTCTCCCCATTCAAGCTTTCCTTCTTCACCTCCCTCCCCCCGTCCACCCCCCGCCAGAAAAAACCAACCCCTTTTACTCTCCGAGAGAGGCTGCTTCGGAGACGAGGGGTGGAGAGGATGAGAATGACGGAGGGAGGGGAGGAAAGTGGGGCAAATAAGAAGGATTCCACTCTTTCCGAAGGATGGATGGCCGTGGATGTGCGTGGGAGGATGAAGGGAGCGTGCGGGGTTCGGGGGAGTGAAGGGTGGGAGGGGAGTTGTGAGGGCAGGGTGGGGAGTGAAAACGTTTTCAAAAACTCTTCAGGAGAAGAGGTTAACTTACGAAAGGAGATCGAGGGAGGGGTTGGGTTTCACCCCTTAGGTGGGTATGCCCGTGAGTCTTAAGCTTCCTGAGCGTGCCTATGTGCCTGCCTGCCCATCGAGAGCAATGCCTTGGTGTCTCTGAGCATGTGGGGAGGGAGGTAAAGTGAAGATTTTGGGGTGGACAGGAAAACCATCGGGAGAAGCGAGGCCAGGAGAGAGAAAGAAAGAGAGAGAGAGAGAGAGTGAGTGAGTCGGGTGTGTGTGTGTGCAACGCTTGAAAGTTTTGTGTGTGCGTACGGGAACGGGTGAGGAGGTGGAAGTATAAAGTCGGAGCTCTCTCTCTCCTCTCACCGGGAGGGGTCGTGTCGGCTCCCCGGTGAAGGGACCCTCTCTCTCTCCCTCAAACACCACCACAAGCGTCGGTGCAGGGAGGTCCCCCCTCCCCTTCCATCACCCCCACCACCCCGTGGTCCGCTCGCCGCCACGCAGGCGTACCGGAGGGAAAAGAGGCTGGTTTTCCTTTCCCCCTCCCCCGCCCCGAAAAACCCCGCCTTTAAAGAGCGAAAGGGGACCCTCAAATATTACTCAAACGGAAAACGATTTATTTGCGGAGAGTTCTTTTTTATTCTTGGGCAAAGTGAGAATGCCAACATCAACAAGGATTCTCCTATACATATATATAGTTTTTCTTCCTTCTTCTTTCTCCCGCCTCTCTTCTATTCAAGGGGTTCTCCTCCCACCTCCCTCGCTTATCCAGTTTTCGGGTGTTTTCGTATTTATTTTCCCTCAACCCCCTCTCCGCTCGCGGCACAGGAAGGTGATGTTTGCGTAGAAATGACCGTCGTGAGATCGGTTCTTTGTTGAGGTGAGCGTGAAAGGAATGGAGGGTAGATAATCATCACTTTATCTCTGCCAAGTGTTTACTCCTATCAACGGTTTTGCGGCTTAATTGCTGTCATCGGGACACGTTCTTCATTCATTGGCCATTGTAATGGACCGCACCTTTTTAATTTAGGGAAAATGAACCCTCCAATCACCTAACCTCTCGCGCAGGTATACAAAATGCTAGCCGTAACCATGGTAGAAATCAGATGGCGGAGGCTACCTCTCTATTCTTTTCGCAGTGAAAGGCTCCATAAAGAGTGCCTATCCTAGGTATAACCTTTTTATTTTTGTAATTCCATATTGGAAAGTCTTAATGAGAAATTTATTTTCCTTTTATTAATATTGCGTAAAATATAAATGTTACTCAATTCAGATTTGCTATGAAGGATATTTATACGATAACAATTTTTAAATATGAACTTTTAATAAGAGTTTTAATAATCAACGGGTCAGATGTTCATACCAAAACAGAAAATAACGCTTAGCCAACAGTTATCAACAAGGGATATCTTAAGCAAAATATGAAATGGAATAATAGGTTTTAAGCACTTCCTGGCTATGGGGTATTGAACAATATTTAATACAAGATCCATATAATTGGCATCATGATAATAGCTACTGAATCTGTTCCTTAGCAATATTATTAAGATATTTCAATGTGAAAATCTGAATAATAAAGCCAAAAAACGTCGCGAGTTTTTAAAAGTTCGAATACTCCAAAAGCCCTCAAAATATATCGTATTATTAATTGATAAGCTAATTATAAAAAAGCCAAACACAGGCTAATAAGTAACGAAGTCTTTAAGAAACAATAATGTTATTCATTTGTGTGAAAAGTACAAGAATTTGACATTCTTATGCATTCGCTGAATGATTTTAGAGGCAGGCATAAATTCCAGAGAATGAATTCTGATTATAGCATGCACCGTATATCAAAAGTTGTGGCGCCCTTTCATCCTAGGCCAGCAGCATTGCAAGAAAAAGGTACATGCGAAACTGCTTTTCCACCCAACTGGGGCAAAACTATTCTCGATAACTGTCTGAACTAAATTTAAAATATCAACGAAGATTTAAATAAAGGTTCAATAAAGATTTCAAATTGAACCACTTAAGAATTATTTTCGAGGTCACGGGCATCCTTTCAAACCATCCGTCACAATGATGGAGACTCTCACCCCCGAGTTTCAGTAATTGGGGGATTGAAGAAGTGGAGTAGGGATGACATTGGGATTTTGGAGGGACTTTCCCGTTCGCCACACTTTGCGACCCTTGCGTCCTTAGCGGAAAGTCACTCCCGACCACGCGTGCCGCTCTGTGAGGAAACCCGCGCCATGGCGGGCGGCGACTGTCATCTTTTTTTTCTTTCTTTCTTGCTCAGTGCGCAGTAAAAGCAAATGAGAGGGAGAGAGTGTGTGCTGCGTGTGTGTGTGTGTGAGAGGAAGTGCGGAATGGTGGTTGGGTGGGGTTGGGAGATGGAGATTTGAGTGTGTGACTCCTTGTTGCGCAAGCGAGAGGCGTGCGTGGAAGTAGGCGCGTGTGGAAATAGTCTGTTAGGAAGCGGGGATATTGTGAGAGTTCATGGGCGTGGATGGGGTGAAAAGAAGAACCCAGCTCTTCCCCACACAAGCATTGCTCTTTAATTTTAATACCAGAATAAATACCGTCGGTCCAAAGCAAAAGAAACGCCTCGAGTGGTCAAAGCATCTAGGTCGCGGGAAAGAAACGAAAATGTCCCTTTCAAAATAAATAATACAATGTTCCTTTCAAATCAAAACCCACTTCAAGCCACAATACGCATGTTTTCTTCCCGTTCGTTCCGCGACATTGTTACTTCTGAGTTCAATTCTGTCTTTTGTTTTGTTTGTGGTCACGACCCACAAGTGAGTCGATTGAGTTGGGAGCGGTGCTGCCACCTTCTTAAGTAACATGTGTCAGTATTCAATCAGAGCGAGCCATGGATGCCAATTTTTACATCTGGTAGGTACAGGATGTATTTCATGAAATAAGATGATGCAACATGTTACATCAGAAATGAACAATCATAAACTTTGCTGAAGCGTTATCTTGGCTCAAGTAGATTGAACAAAGACAACAAGAAGGTGCAGTGGTCGTGTTTGCATATTGATGTTAACTGTTCCGAGGATCCTATACTCCCTTTTAATTCTTTCAACTGCCCCGGGCCGCACTGTTGCGGGTTTTGAAAGTTTCAAACATTTTCCAATCTGCGGTAAACATAAGCATTGTGATTCCGTCAAGGTAACTGAAGAGAAACCCTGGCAGAAAGACAAGGCAAATGAAAAGGGTAGATTGAGAATCGAAGAGAACATAAAATCACTGCGGAGCACACAAAGTCGAGAGGGCGTTGCATTGGAAAGGGAGAAGGGATCGCGATGGAGCCTACCAAAGTGTTATTTTTCTTCGTCAACGACGGGGATGGATTTTTCAAAGGAATCGAGGAACCGGAAGACAACGCGATGCGACGCAGCCAGCTCCGGGCGGGAGGGTTCGCCAGGAAGGTGGATGGGTTTGGAGGATGGTAGGGAAAGTCACGGAGAAGGGTTGGCAGATGGGGAGGGGAAAGGTATGCAGAACGGGGGTTAGGTCTGAGGCTTAAAGGTTTCTTTTTTGTGTGTGAGAGGAGAAAAGGAAATCGGGAAGTGGGTGGGCGAAGAGGGCATCAGGAAGGAGGGGATTCGCCCTATCGAACCGCAAGCGCCCAGGTGTGTGGACGATTGTGAACCACCATGCTGACCTTAGAGACGCGTCGGTGTCGACTGGTGGTGGACTGGTCGACGGTGTCGGGTGTGGTTGGGGGGAATGGCGTTGACTGGATCCGCGATATTTGATTTGCCTATGTGACACCATATTCATTTGAGTTGTTCGCAGAGACGATTATTTTAGGGGCACCACAATATTTTTCCAATTTTTATCCACAAATACTTGTATAGTGTATACTTCTGCTACTAGTGTATTTAGTATACTTCATATACTAAATCTAGTATATGCATTCATGGCAAAAAGTACGCAGGAAATATAGTGGAATGAACATGTGATAGGTGGTTTACCATTATTTTTAATACTAGGGACATTGATAACTTGTTCCTGGAGAGGACATTGTCGTCAGGTGAAGTGTGTCATTAGTTCCACTTTTTATGTACATCTGTTCACAGTCAAGATGATTCTTTTATAGTGGAAGAATCATGTAATAGGGAGACTTGCACTAATTTTAGTACCTATTTGAAGTTTTGGTCATGAATGGAATAAAGAGAAAACAAACGCATAAATATACATCTTTATTAGATATATCTGTAATTTCGTCGCTGTCCGAATTGTTGGTACGTTTATTGAGGGACTTGTACTATTCATAAGTTTAAAAAAATGTAATTGGTTTGAATTCTTTGTAATCGATGCAATTCTTTGTATTTTCAAACATTCAGGCTCAATTCACCCACTCAATTTCTAATCACACCCGTGTTTTCCTATCAGAAAAAAAATAATTGTATTATTTCTGATTTTATATAGTCACGAGTCGGAATGATGACTGAAATTATCAATTTCAAAATGCTGTAGGGTTCCTATAATGGACGATGCTGAGGTTATTAAAAGGAGTCGGGAAGCGAGTGCAAAAAGCGTTGCGAGCAGGTCTTAGAGCTTGTGTGACCGGACAGTTTTGGAGAAAATTAAAGAATGCAAAAGTAAACAGGTTGGGAAAGTAAACCGGGAAAAAAATGAGTGGTTTGTGGGAGTCCGCAAGAAGGGATCTCAATTAAGAAGAAATTTAGTCGCTTATTTTTTAATAGATTAGTTGCCGACAGCTCTAACTATCAGCGAATCAATTCACGAAGCTCACGAATAGAATCCTATGGCTACACTCATAATTTATTATGATATCCTAAAATATGAGGCTGAAAGGGCGATTATATGAGAGTTATGTTTTCCCCTAATGAAGAGAAAGATGCTTTATAGAGGTGAAACAGGTTAGAATGTTTCATCATGCTGACGGTGTATTTCACTCACGCATTAGCAGAATAAGAAACTTAACCGAATTTCTGAAAGAGATACAACTCCTGGCACGGTGAAATGAGTTACTGTACGAAAACCGTGACGATATTTGAAGGCAAAAGAAATTTATTAACCGGGGCTGGAGTAATGGAAACATGAAAAATGTCCAATGCTATTATTTTTTACCACTCATTTCGTTATATTTCTTAATTTTCAAGTTTTCACTTAACATTTTTGCAATGCTTTGAAACTAAGGTGGGAAATATATTCTCAGTGGAAAGCCACTAAAGTGTTTTCACTATTTTGGAACAATTTCACCACCATGATCAAATATTCGACACAAAGAGTCAAAAGGAGACTTAAAGCTAATTTAAAACTCCTTCACAACACCCTAAACTTAGTTTAAACTTTCCTCAAACACCTAAACTATTGATTGCTCTGAACTTCTCTCTCTCTCTCTCTCTTCAACTTCAGGATACCAACTCGATCCACCCGCACCCACTCCCTACCCCATCAGCCTATTCCTAGAATATCTCTCACCAAGCGCTCGCCTTTATTTCCCCTCTCCTCCTTTCTAAACTCACTCCCTCACGCTGTAGATCCTTTTTATTTATCATGTAACAATTTCACCACCCATGCTTTATCCTACCTGTCAACAAATTAAATATATGCTCATGTTCGGTTCTCTTTGTTTATTGTTAGGCTGTCATTGTATTTTGTCCACTTTCATGAATATTTTTATATTTTTAACTGTAAATTGACGTTACTGCTACATGTAAATAATGTTTCAATTAAATAAATGAAAGTTAAACTTGCATTTAGTAAAGAGAATAACTTTACTTGGCAACGTTACTCACCAAATGTTGTAGTACACCTGTCGTTTATATTCCGTGATAGAGATATTTACTGTGGAGCTTTCAACAGGCAAAAAAAGTCTTCGACGTAAACAGTAGAAAGTACCGTTGGTTTGACACCCATAAAATTTAGAGAATTATGGTGGAGTGAATATTCATAAATACATGTATATCTTAGAATCTTAGTAATTTGCTTGCCTACGCTGAAAGTTATAATACTTTCATGTTATTGAATGGCTGTTAATAACAGGGTATTTATATGATGCTGCAATTCGAACGAGTCGGAAATATGTATAATAAATGGAAAAAGTCTCAAAAAGTCAGTTGTGCCTACCATGTTCACAACCGCCAGCGACCGTTTTTCTCTATGGCCTTTGACAATTTGAATGATGAACCTTAAAATGGGTAAATATCATAATGACTACGGAGAGTAGTATTTATCGCTGCAATATCGTCATCCGTCGTCTTCCATGTTAGAAAAAAGGTTGATATTTTTCGACTGCTAGACCCATAAAACCACCAGTAAATGCATACGCATCAAGTGTAAAGAGAAAATGAGAGATCTGCGGAAACCCCAAAAATCACACCCGTTAATCCTAAAGCGGAAGCATTCAACTCGGTCTCATTCCTGTAAAAGTCGGCTAGGGAAGAGAATACGCTTCGGGAGGGAAAAAACAGATGAATCGCAGGCGGAACGATGGAAGAAGGCCAGACGAGAGCGGCGGAAGGAAGAAAAGGGAAGGGAGCAAACATCTTTTTGCTGGGAGGGCGCTCCGTCTTGATAGAGAAAGAGAGAGAGAGAGAAAGCAAGGACGCTTTTTTCACATTTATCTCAATTCGTAATCGGGATTACTTGAGACGGATTTCGAAGGCGTAAGACGTAGGAGGGTGGGGATTTGGAAGCGAGGGACTCAGAATGGGAGAGGATATGAAGAGGAGAAGGGCGGGTCTGGATTCGGGGGTTGGGAGGGAGGGGTGATAAATAAGAAGTAGGTGGGAGGGGGAGGGAGAAGGGTCCGGACGTGGTGGATGCGAAATCCGGTGCGGGCGGAGAGACGGCCTCCGTTCCCATTGGCTCCCCGTCTCGAGAGCCTTCTCCCTCCTTCCCTTGCCCCACCCTCCCCCGGAGGCTGAGGTCCTCTCCCAAGGGGTAGCTAGTCTCTCCATTCCCTCTCCCTTTCCTCCCCCAAACGTCTCTCGCCCACACACCCACCCACACGAGTCAGTTCCCCCATTCCCATCGCAACCCCTTCCCGCAATTTTTCCCCCTCCCTCCCACTCGCCCCCACTCACCCGTGTGATAGGGACACTCCCACGATTCTTCCCGACCCGCCATCCTTCCCCTCCAGCCTCTTACAGCGGGGTGGAAAAATCGCAAAAAAAACGAGAGACCTCGTGTGGGATTACCGAGCGGCTGAGCACAGCACGCACGAGAGGGGGTCGCGGGTGAGGGGGTTGCCGGGGCGACTCGGGAATGGTCCATTGAGTACCACTAAATTAGAGACAAATTGCCATCCGAATGAAAGAGCGAGACGCGGCGGTGAGGGGGAGGGGACTGGGGGAGTTAGCTGGGGGGGGGGAGGCAATCGGTGTGGTGCTTTGGGGACGTGAGGATGGGACTTCGAAAACTACTTTCATGTTATCATTCGAACCGATCGTTCTTGCCCTCCCTTCCACCCACGCATCCCCCTCTCCCCCGCCTCCTCCCGACCTTTTATTCCCTCCTTCGGTCTTCTACTCTTTCGCCCTCTTCTCTCCCGTTTGACAGCTCCCTCCCCCACCCCCTTTCCCTCGAGTCCGTCCTCCCCCACCCCATCCCGTACGCTCCTTCCGGATCTGTGGCGTCCGGATCTCTTTTGCTTAAATGCTCCATTAAATCCGTGCCCGCAGACGACTGGGCGCGCAGGGGAACAGGGGGAGTGAAGACCCCCCGCCCATCGCTTCCACAACCGCACTGTTTAGCTTGGAGATTGACCGGGCGTGGGAAGACTCCCCAGGTCGGCAAACGCGCGAGGAGCTCACCGGTTTCCGCTACAGTCGGGCCGATGAAATAGGTAAATAAGGAGGGACACGCAAAGACGATTTTTACCGCTCTTAGTTTTATTTCCCTTCGTTTACATCGACATAGTAAGCATGCAAGTCGCCGCAGGAATATGCGGCGGGGGTGTAAGGTCACCACCCGAAATTAAGAATAAAACCGAGTGCAATACCCACAGATACATGCCAACCTACACACCTTCTATGGTATCATTCGTCAAACAGCTAATATTGAACGAGTTGATCTGATCGACCAAACTCAGTATTTAAGGTAAATCTTTAGGAGAAAGATTTCAATGATTTCATAGGATTTATTATTAGGAACTTAGGAATCGAATCAATAAGTATTTTTATAGTAGGAAGTATTTCTTCTTCAAAATAGACCGTAGGCTGATCAAACAAACATTGTTCCACTTCTATGGAAACACGTCTAGCATTCTTTATGTGCTTTTCATATACATATACAAAATATCTCGCAATCCACCGCAAGGGCATATGAGGGATGTTTTTAGGATTTAGGGCATTCTTCTAATTTCATTGATGAGTGTAGGTTAGTCAGCTCTTTCCCTTTTCGGCAGTTTTATTTCTTCCAAACCGTTTATGTGAATGTTGCACATCCTGTCTTCTCTCTTCTATTTCAGCTCCTACTCCCTTCACGACCTGAATTTAACGCTACTCTTTTATGAGTACAAGTAGTCTATTACCTTTGTTTGATATATCTATTTAAATTGATAATCTTCTAGTCATATACACCGAGTATTGCCATACATTTACGGCATTGTACTATGGTGATTTATGCAGTGGAATTCACAACGTTAAGTCGATAAAAACTACAAGTTTACGCGACTTTAGGTTATATTAATTCAGCTAATCTGAGTCGTTTGCTGCCATTTTGGTTGAGGTATTGCCTAAACAAATAGTTATCAAATGCACAAAGCTCTTTCCCATTATTCTCTAAGTCTGCTGTGCCATTGCAACACGCCCACCTTTTTCTTACCTTCATCCTTCACGTTGTCGCTTTCCTCTTCTGCCAGATAGAAACTGGCATTCCCTCCATCAATCTCCCCACCCACCCGCCTTTCCTTCAATGTGAGCCCGTTTTCCCAACTTTTTGCCCAATATTTCCGGAATGACGAATGGTGCGCGGGGGTTCAGGCAGGGAAAACAACCCGCCTCCGTGGAACTGGAAATCCAGCACGTGGCATTGGGGGAGGGGAGAGGGGGTAGATGACGGGAGATTAGGAATGGAATCGAGAAACCGCGTAGAGAAGTGCGGGGAAGGCGGCGAGCGAGTAAATAATGACGGACGTCACCGACTGAGCTGAGTGGGTGGGTGATTGTGGAGGGGCCTGGAAGGGGGGGTGGGCCGAGGACCAAGGAAGGGGGTCAATGTGGGACGTGTGTCTGTCCTCCTTTACGTGCCACCGCGTCTCTAGGCGAGAGAGGGAGAGAGAGAGTTCGGGGGTTCGGAAATGAAGCTGGTCGCGTCTGAGGGTTTGGAAGAGGATAGGAGGAGGTTCGATGAGGTTTAGGGTGAGGGGTGGAAGGATAGAGATTAGAGGGGGGAAGGTTGACGAGGGAGCGAGGGTGAAAAGGGAGACCAGACAAATGATAAAGGGAGAGAGGGGAGGATGGAGATCTTACTAAGATCTGTGGAGTAGGTACGAAAATTGTGATTCACCGGTCGCCATATTTTTTACGGAATCCCTCTTCTCGGCCCCCCCTTAACCTCCGAATTTTGACAAAAGGATTAATACGCACATATTCGATCTTCCTCATTGCCTCTCTACAACTGTCGTAATGACGATGACAGTCGGTGAAGTGGAGGAGATTTAACGTATCCATCTGTTGTCACAGTCTAGCCGCAAATTTCTCGATTTCACGAAAGGTGTGGTTATTATGGGACATATCAAATGATCTTCTTCGTGATTCAATTGAATCCATCTAGTTTAACTGATAACATTACGTAAACTTTAAGTTTTCATCTCAAAAATTAAATCTTCATACTAAAGCTTCATCATTTTGGCTGAATTTCCTTTGTTCCATTTTATTCTCTTATTAGCTGCTCTTGAACAAATACTAGTATGTTGTTTTATCGTATCTTAGTTGAACACCCGGATCCTTAATAGATAAGATTTATTTTAAAAGAATGGCCTTTTTCAACATACCTGCATTTTAAGCGACAATCATCTTATTCCAAACCCATTTCCGCGCCCTGAATATTTTTGCCGAAAAACAAGGTTGTATATTATATGTAAATGGCGATCTGATCACCTGCAATCATTCTGAACGAATTACCAAATTGTCCATTGTTTATAATTTGTCTCATTTGCAGTAAGATGTCTAATCAGCGTCAGTTCTCATTTCAACAGGAGGTATAATGTACAGTCTAATTAATGTGACGGTTTTCGCTGCCCTTTCGGATGGGTTAGATGAGTCTCCCGGTATTCTCCGCATTGTCATCCCCGTAAAACAGCCTAATTTATTATTTCACTAAACTTTAACTGAACTCTTTCTAGGGGGTATATGCAGCATTTGTCCGTAAATTTTAGAGTACATACAGTGTTCATCTTCGCAATCCTTTCCTCACAGAGCCTTTTACTAACTGGACCATCGTGGTCGGAAAATAATTTTGTCACACCAGAAATAGAGTTGTCTTCTGGACGTACACCAAAAATGTACATGGCTCCTGAAGGTATGACAGTAGGCTGGAACAGCTGGATACACGTGAAGAACCGAATATACACCAATAAGCTGGCCTAACTCATGAAATCGTTACACAAAATCCTCAAACCGTTTTGGTCATACTTGCTCCTCCCAGATGGGTTACGAAAGAATGACACAGAAAAAGGAAGGACTTAACACTGAGACTGCTATGGCATTCAGCACGGATTACCCGTGCTGAGGGATGTTGTACTTATTCTAAAACCTTAACCTCCGGAGCATTACGTCCCGCTTTAAGTGGATTTAAGATATCGGTTTGATTTGTGGAGCGTCGCCAATAATGGAAGATAATTCCCATCCTAAAAGAATATGCGGAAAAGAACCTTGGCTCGGGTTTGATTTCCGTGAAAAAAAACATCGGAGCCGCCAGCGATATCAGATTACCTCCCTCAAGATAAGACATCGGAATACCCCGATTCCCCCGTGCACGGTTGCGTCGTCCGAAATCCTATCGGTCACCCCTCCCCCATCATTGATGACGGGGCTTTTTTTCCCGTCCCCTAAATCCCCCCCCCCACACTCACGAAGAATTGGCGCACCGGGCCGGGAACGCCGGCGAACAGCCTTGCCCGTGTAGGTAGGTCAGTAACGCGGGGCGGACGATGGACCAAATCGGATTAAGTCTTTCTCCTCGGCCCTATTTATCGGATTACTCGAGGGAGAGGGCGGGCCGCCGCGGATGAGGGTGAGGACATTCCACCCCCCAGCTGCTTTTTCGGAGCGTCAGATCTTTTTCCCTCCCTTTGGCGCAGTTCCCTTTTGGTGTAGGCAGGACTGGCGGGGACTCGACAGAGTGGGGTCCGGTCGAGCGCCATGCCACAGAGATCACAGAATCCGCTTGCTCTGGCGCGGCGTCGGTCGTTGAGTGCCTCGAGGCAGCTCGCCCGTGAAATGACCGCTCCCACGTATTATTCCTCTTCACTCTCTCGGCTATCTACGATTTGCCATCTCCTACCCCGAGTCCAGCTTCGTGTCTCCACGCCCACGACCTCCCGAATTCCTTGTTTTGTGTTCGAATGGGCATCGGAGATCCTCTTTGTCCCTCGCTCTCTCGTTCTAAGGGAAAACACTCCGGAAAAACAACCCGGTGAAGAGGTTGCAACAAAAAAGTTAAAAATTATCTACAAAGGCTTTATAATTTACATCTTCTCTTCGATAACTTTTTTGAGATTCCATAAAACGTACAATCTCCCCTTTTTTTTAAATAATCAAAGCCAAATGTGAAAAACACATCGAAACCATGAGAGCCTAAATATATCACCAGAAATATTTCCCTTAGATTATGTTTTGAATGATGTAGAGAAGCATTTATCCATACCTAAGCTGTGAAACCATAAGCACATCAGTAACAGGAGAGATTTATTAGAGTTAGCTGTTCGTCAAGATGACGCTCTTTGTAATTAGCGAAGTGGTTGTTTGACGGGCCAAAAAAATCGGACTGCATTCCCCCCAACGTAAGTTGACCTCCCCTTTCTGTGAAAACATTGAAAATGCTATCTTTTCCGTCGTGGAAATGGGAATACAAACGTCTGATTTAATCCATTTTAGCAACATTGAAGAATGTTTTGAAAGTACCATCGTTAGTTTATTCGCGGAGATTAACCCAGTGATTTTTCAAAATTTTACGAATATGGTAGGGCGGTTGAGTAAGTTTCCATAGCAAGAGTTTATTTTTTAAGGTTACCGAGAGAGCTATTACACTTCAATCCTCCAATAGCGAGTGTGATTTTTTTCAGTCGCATGAAGTGCGAATTTTTTCGGTCTAAATTACTTTACGATGGCCTACATTTTCAGTAATGCAATAAAACTAGCCACACACGGAAAGTTGGTTTGTTGGGTGGGGAAAGAGATTATCCAGTAGCAGCCCAATGACTTGTGAAATTCATACTCACCAGAGTAAGGGGGCAAGTTCTTTCCCTGTACCACGCATGGTTTCCAAGAAAGATTTGGTACCCAAAAAATCACAAAGCTAGGAGTGGCCAGAGGTGCCAATCGGAATCGAACGTTGGCCCTCCGTTGATAACAACATCAATTGCGAAAACATTCAAAGGAATTGAAATATGAATAGTAGAACTCGATGAATCCATATGCTCCTATGAACTAATATTTCTGTACGACTGACATCTTTCACTCTTAACGCATGCCCTTGCGAGGTATCGTGCAGATTTAGATACCAGCAGCCCTGAGTTATACTCACTGGACTATCACGTTCCCGTTACACAGCAATATCATTCCAGTGAGCCCCATGCGAGCGTACATGAATCTGAAGTTTAGAGAACGGGTTAGGTGTTTTCCATAACATCGGCTGAAGTCCACAACAATAAGGTCGCATAGACAATTAAATGTCATGAGTCGTTTCAAGTCCCGCATTTTCTCAGAAATCAATCGATTCCCTGACCCGGATAGATAGCGAGGTTGACTCTAGAGATGAAATTTCTATGGACATGCTTCCAAAGCAAGTGAACGCCTCGTGTTCCGGGCATGCGTCGACGTGGCGTAAGCATTCCCCGAATGTCTCACCCACGCGCATGTGGAGAAAAAGAAAACCAAACGTCCCTTTAATACATATGCCGTCCTTTTTATGCCTTTCTCAACCCTTTTGCAACAGCGGAGACAAAAAAGAGGAACGCAAGTGGCATAAACAAAAAAATAACGAATGCTATTTCCCTAGTCCTCTCCTCTCCACTCTCTTTTCTCTCTCTCTCTTTCTATCCCACATCTCCTCCTCCATCGTTTCCCGACTTTTTTCTTCCACGGCCATTCCACGGCGCTTTCTGATCACGCTAAAAGCATTACTAATCCTCTTTTTTTTCCTCATCCCCAATCCCCTTTCTTTATATTTCTCAAGGGGGGGTTGAGGTGATGGAATTCCACACGCAAACCCACGCAGTCGATGCCTTTAGCAGACAATACATGAATACACTCTTGGCGGACCTTTTTGCTGGTGAGATTAAGAGAGAGAGAGAGAGAGAGAGAAAGGGAGGCTCTCCGGGTGCGGAGATTGGGGGAGGAGTAATGGCGGGGTGCGGGGGGAGGGAGTTTGAAAGATATGCAAGTTAAGAAATATCACGGCCTAAATCAAAGCTTCTTCGTACTTCTGTGCGCGGTGCTGGGTGATCTTGTATCTGAGGATGAGTAAGGCATTTTCCTTGAAACGGGCAGAAGTCTTGGAGGGGATATAAGAGAATTGATTGTGTTGGGCTTGTGGGTAATGTATCCTTTTCTCTTATGCTGAGAGAAAAGGGGAGGGAATTCATAACTCCATGCGCTAAATATTAGATTCTTGGCTACTAGAATTTTTTAAATCTAAGTCAATAGGTTATGTAGTCAACCTTTGTATAACTACATCAACATGGTACCCTAAAAGCTACCTTTATGGTATGCGACAGGTAGTGTGTGGTAGGAAGACTGGCATGCGACATAAATATCAAGTTTTGCAAGCAAACTTCGTATAAATATTGAACCGCCCAGGGCAGGAGACTTTCACCTCAATGAGGTGAATCGACGAAGTCAAAACTGGAACCTGGTATTTGAATTTTATTGTTCTGTCGGAAACGATTGATTAATTACCTACGTTTACATGCACGTGTGACAGTGGTACATTCAGCATCAAAAATAAATCTCATTTTACATATTATCAGACACTTATTAGTGGTATGCCTCCAGGAGTTTACCACAGTAGTCACCGTTTCTTTTAAGTAAACTTCATTAATCAAGCAAATCGATTATATATCTACCTCTATCACTTCATTGCAGTTATGAAACAAATCTCAACATTGAAGCACTACACTTATTAATTTTAACTGGATATCTATTTTGAGTTTTACCATCGGTAGGACAGAGACTTGGATTGTAAATAAGTTTTAAGTTAAAAAAAATATATCAAGTGAAGTATAACGTGACCTATCGTGACCTAACGTGAAGTATAACCTTGAGCAATTACAGGCAACCTATTGCCAAATGTCTCATGAGACATTTATTGAGAGCTTCTGGTTACTTAAATGTAGATTTGCTGCAACATAATTCTTTTTTCTTTCAAAAATAATGTAAGATAAAAATCCGCAATGCTAATATTACTGAGTTTTGCATTTTTATGCGTAATATTTTATTCGTACCTTTTAATCAGTGAACGGATTAGCTCTGACTCAGGCATAAGTTCTTGGCGAATTCTCCATTGGGTTTCGTCATCAGAAAATCTCATGTTCAAGGAGTAGAAAAAAGGAGAGCATGTATAGTCATCTAAGTGGACAGATGAGGGCGGACGCCGCGACAATTGCCGAGCGCCTTATCTCTCTTTTCTCAAAGTCATAAAATAGTTCCAGAGATATTCACGGGAAGCAAGCGAATTTTAGAAGTAAACTGCGTTCTTAAGAGCACTCCACCCATTTGAGAAATGCGCTTCAATTGCCCAACTTCTGCTTTAGAGCGCAAACAACCTAACCAAAAGAATCGTTAAATTCCTCTCCGGTTGGTTCCTTCGTTCTTATGAGTATTTAATGCATGGTCATTCAGACCTTGAAACATTTATTTACTGTAATATTTCATCTTAGAGAGAAGTGGTTAAATTGATCTATTTCACCCCGCAACATCTCATCGGTTCCCATAGCGATCGAAAATCAAAATTAATGTTTAAATGTTGACACAATTAAATTTATTAAGCAACGCGGTAACCGTAATGATCAATGCTATCGTTTCCAACCAAGATCACATTTCCCAAGACACGCGAGGGAACATTTGAAGAAAATCATTACGGAATGTTCGGTTAGGGAAGTAGAGATCTTGAGCTAATTCTAAATGGATGTTTTCCCACTTGGTCGTAATTTTTTTCCGGATATCTTCAATCGATGGCGACCATTAGATTTCCCCCTCGAAAGTAAGACGTTAAGTAATTTTTAAAACACGAGATGAACTCGACCTTCACCGTTCGCTTCCTCTTTCTGAATGGATACAGATTTGTCTAAGGCGGACCCAAAGGGAAGTTATGGTTTCCTGTGACTCCTAGTGCCAGCGTGTGCGTGAAGTTAACGTGCTCGTGAGTGAGTTGAGCGGAGGGAGGGGGAGAAGGGAAGGAGCGGTGGTGGAAAGGAAGTAAGAGTGGGGTGGTTTAGAGGGTGGAAGTGGACGCTCCCGCCGAATAAGCGTTAAACGCCTTGTGTACCCTCCAGTTATTCCATCCTGCAGAGGTGAGTAAACACAAACCCTCCCCTAAAAGGCAAACAACCACTTCCTCCCTCGAGATAAAAACGCAGTTACACTATTGTTCCAATTATTTTACTCGCTCGTCTCCGGAGCGACGGTTTTAAAATAAAATATTTAAAAAAAGTGTTGGTGACGAATTTTCGGCGGGCTTATGGACGTTAGTGAAATATTCGTGCGGAGGTGAGTCGTCTAAAGGGGTGGAGCATCAGTATTTTAACACTCGTTTGGTTCGGGAGAATTTTTTCGCAAACGTTCTCCCAAAGCTCGATGAATAATCACAATTCAATCTGTAAGTCACTTTCAACTTTTCTCTCTAGTCTCGGATGCGGCACAACTGTTAAAATACTAATTTAAAGGGTATAGATACGCAAATGGATGATAATGTTGAAGATCCGATACGAGTTGATACATCTTCAAGGGTAGAACTTTCCACGTGGAGAGAACGCTAAATAGGAAATGAGTGTGAATGTGTACAGCAGAATATTTAGAAATACGGACGATACGGATACTGTAAGATATTTAGAATACGAATTAAAATAAAGAATTTTTATGAGACAAAAGTATGCTGTTGAATTTGCAAAATATTGTGCAATATTTGCGCCTAATTTTGTGTGGAACGCTCTTGTGGTGGTGGTGTTTCGCCTGGCTACTTGCTATAAACTAGCTGGCACGTTCGTGATAGGTTTCTTGCTGCATCCTAGGGTGGAATTATTTGTTGTAGGTAAGCGTATGTACTTGCATGCTTTTGGAGTGAGGATAGGTAGATGTGTGGTTGCATGCGCGTCGAATGATGGGGTGTTGCAATGAATGTGTGCACTGTTGTGGATTGGGGTTTGCATGTGTGTGTTGGTTTTGAATGCGGTGTTTCTTTTTTCCTTTTTTTGGGTGGTGGCCTAACACCCCCCGCCACATGCCCTTGCGGCGGCTTGCGGGGTATTATGTAGATGTAGATGTAATTGATTTTTTTCTGTTATTGAAACGAGAGAATGCGTTCCTGAAACAAAATCGCTTTGTTCCGTTGCCGTAATAATGATGATGTGTGTGCGGCATCGAAACCATGGTCAAGTTGTATTAAAAGTGTGTGGAAGTGCAAAGTTTTTTTCTCTTTCTTTTACCCTTACTTCAAATGCGACGTTGGTCGTAAGGTCTTAAATCTGACGTAAGACAAAATAATGCCATGGGCCGAAGTAAAGAGTAATTTGGTTTGCGGGTGCGTTTCACTGCAAATCCTACGGCTATTTTGTGTTTATGCAATAAGGAGTGAAAAAAATTGGGATCGAATTTTTAAAGAGTTGCTGCAAATTCTTTCCTTTATCAAAAAAACCACCGGTTGGTCAAGTCTACTGGAAATTCACAAGACCTGGCCATCCGTTTAAAATGAACGATAAATTCAGATCCTTGGCCGTCTTTCATAAACAAGTACAGGGTAGGTTAAATAGCCATCAGAAATCCTTTTTTTTATTAAACATTCACTCCCTCTTTAGTGATTTGTTCCTTTTAACCCTCCGACTAATTAAATCCCGACTGTTTCGTTCCCATTACCTTATTGAACACTTGATTTTGCAGGCTATATCGCATGGATCGCGTGAAAACTGTATTTCCTTCGATACGATCGGACGTTTTTCACATCCATGAACACAGAAACCAACGTGAAATCAACGTTCACATTTCCACTATGCTTATTATCTCGATATCAGTTGTGGAGTTGAGGAAAGGAATGACCCATGACAAATTCCGTTTCGGCCCGAGGGCGATAACCGTGGAATACTCCTGCAGGCAAGACTGTGCGGTTTCACAGAGGAGTGGAACCGGAAACCGGAAAAAGTGAAATAATAGCTCGATACTTGTATCTTAGCTTTCGAAGAGTTCATCGCAAACTGCCAATTTCAACGGGATTTAATGAAACAGTAGCTGTGGCAATCGCCGTAAATAAAAATTAAGGGAACCCAAATACTCCAGTATCGGTGCTAGTATTTTTGACCTTTCATGGCCCAAATCGAACGGACAAGGATACCATATATATACGTATATACCTACACATTTATACATGTATGTATATATATGTATATATATATATATACACATACACACATATATATATATATATACATATATATATATATACATATATACATATATATATATATATATATATATACACGAATGTGCATGTATCAATCAAGTCGATATCTCTGATCTACCGTTGACGTCAGATTTTCTTATCCGCTGGAAGCATGCAATTAGGACGATTTGGTTCGACGCAAGTCCAATCGTTTAAAGACTATGTAAACCGAAGGAGAAAAAAGAGAGGTGAAGACTGAAGCCCCATTTTTCCTCTCTCCCTTAAATTAGTTTCGGATGGCGGAGAGTTTTGAAAACCCTTTCAATCAATTCCGTCGACCTAATTCCAGACCCCTCGTGCCTCCTCGTTCCAAGCGACCGCCATGGTTTCAATTAAGTTCGATCCCGGCCCCAAGACAGCTTCTGACTTCTCGACCCCTGACCTATAGCACCCCCGTGATTTATCCTCTCCCAAAATCCTTACGTGCTTCTTCCTCCCTACTTCCCGACCGCCTTGCAGTGAAACGTCTTGTGAAAGCCATTTGGAGTCCCCACCCCCTCCCAACCTCATCCCCTGCACTTGAAAGCTCCTCTCAGCGCTCACCCCACCCCACCCCTCCACCATCCCCTTCACCCCCGCTCGTAACAACACCTCCCTCACGCACTCTGCATTAAGAGGATGCACCCCCGGCCCCCATTCAAACCGAGCGGCCGTAGCCCACCCCCAACCATCCGCTCCAGACTATCCCAGTCACTCGCCCCCAATTTAACCCCCCTGGAGTCCCCTTCCTTCTTTCCTTCCTTCCATTTAAACCGCACGCAAGTAATATTTTCTTCAATGAACAATTATGCGAAATAAAAAAAATGTATTTTCCACAGGTATATTTTCGTACAGTACACTTCAATGCTTATGCATTATCTCCAGGTACACTACAATTGTAAAAGGTTACAGTTAAGTACATATATTATAAAATAAGATGGAAAGGTACGATAAATTAACGGAGGAATTTCAGGGGGAGGTGGTGGGACGGTATCACGCATTACGCGCGGATTAATGTTGCTATTAAATATAAAGAGCTATGTTGTGTGAAGATGGTATGAAACGAACTTAAAGAAAGATTAAAATTTAAACGAATAATTTCGCTGTTCTCACCACAACTTCAGCGTATCTGCTTTGGATTACTCAATATTTAAATGTTAATATTGTAACCATTATTGACGAAAATTACGCAGAATACCTCTACGTTCAAGTATCAAGAAGTGGGAGCTAAACGGCACTGTGTATTGGTATGAAAAATCCAAAAGGGTTCATCAGTCAATTTGAAATTATTTTGTCGAGAGCTCTTGTTTCTTAAATGCGTGTCAATGTAAAACAGCGTACATATAACCATAAACATAGTAATCAACCCGAAGGTCGGTGTGGTAGGTGATGGTAGAGTTCACCCAGTACTAAGCCCGACGGTGTGTGAAATTAATCTATCAGGGTAGAGGGGCCAGTTCCTTTCCCTGTGCCGGGTGTGGCTTCCCAGGAAGACCTGGTACCCGAAAAATCACATAGCTTGGGTGGAGCTACAGGTGCCCAGAGAGGCTTTCCCGGGAACCGAACCCAACTTCGGTCAGTAGTCCAACACTCTATCCCCTGGACTGCCGCGACCCACATACAGGTATATCTGTATACCTCTATATCCACTCCTCCGAGAGAAATGATTTGTTTAGGTCCAAAATAATTAAATAAGCATACCATATAGATACTATGGGTTGGAGGAAGAGTTCATCGCTGAATATGATGGGCTACGTTCAAAGTAATAGAGGAAGCTCGTTAGCAGATGCTCGAATAAGTGGATATATAGTATACTATAGGATATATATTAATAGTAGACATTTAATGTTCCTTGGAGTGAAATGAATAGCATGTAACAAGAAGCCGTTATGTGAAAAGAAATAGGCAAGAATGAAAAGAAGAAAACGTAGGAGAAAAGGGGTTATTTTAGTGTGGCATTGGATATCCTCGAGTAATCTTGTAGTGACAAATCGTCTGGTCGTAATACCTCGAATGATGTCACCGAGGTCAAAAATACACACTTCACGCTATCAGCCGGAAGTGAGTGAATTCTAGGTGGGTCGCTTCTTGGTTGTTCCATTTGCTTTCTTATCTCACTGAGGATTTTTTAAGAGCACCGCTAGCGTTTCCATTGCGCCCACTTCCTTTGCTTGCATTCTTTTGAAAATGCAATTCATTGTTGCCCCACTTGCAACGTTTTCGTCACTTTCTGATATTGTGTAAACAGAGATCAATGATCATGTTTTTGATACTTTTTATATCTCGAGCTTCTTCGAATATCATACATATCCATAAAAATAAATGTTTACACGCCATAATAGCGATATAATGAAAAAATTCACACCATATTCTTATGGTTTTTAGGAAAATTCATGTTCTAGAATTTATCAGATAAAAATTTTATTAGAACCAGACTTCGTTAGCTCTTCCCTAGCGTATTGAATCGCAAATAGAGAGGCCAACGCCTAATGCAAATCTCCGCTGAAGTACTATTAAGGATTCATTTTGATAAATGCTGCGTACGATAAAATATTTAGACAAATTATTTACATAGGATATTTACCCTGACGGGTTTGTTGTGGAAATCAAGTCTTTACTTTCAAGAAGAGGGCAGTAGACCGCGTATCTCGAAGAAACAATGTATACTGAACCCATGGTAAAAATAACAGCAGACGAGCAAGGAATTGTCAAATTGCTCAAAGAAATTAAACCAAACAAATCCCCGGGTCCCGAAAACATATCAGCTAGGGTGATAAAATACTTAGCTCCTAACATCGCCCCGTACCTCGAATTTATATTTAACAAATCCCTCACAGAGTGCAAAGTCCCTAAGAATTGGAAAACCGCGCAAAGAACGACTATTTTTAAAAGGGGTTACAGGGAGGACCCCAACAATTACAATACGGTTTTTTTTCCTTTATTTGGGTGGTGACCCAACACCCCCCGCCACACGCCTTTGCGGCGGTTTGCGGGGTATTATGTAGATATAGATGTACAGGTAGTCAATATTAAAATTTTTACATATACGTCTATAGATTTACCCCAAAATTCATCAAAAAGGTTTGTGGTAGGATATTATGGCACCATGTGGATAGGGTAAGGGGTGAGGAAATGCAGGGTGTTTTAAAACCTACAATACTCCCAAATTTTCTTAAGAGGGAGTTAGTATATCACTGTGTAGAAGGAAACCGGGAATGTACGAAGTAGGAGGATGAATAGCTAAAGGTAGAAACCGATGGAAAAATGCAATTGCCACAAACCAATTAAGAGATTTATTGACCACATATGAAAACACAAAACACACTTCGAACGGATTTAATCATAGTTTTGGATCATAGAAGTATTCGGTTCGACTCAAGGTCGTCATGGCGTTGATCCATCATCCAACGATCGCTATTAAGCCAAGAGAATCCATCCCGCAGTCACATTGCGCATAGTCTCCCGAAGGATGGCGACTTTACGTGTATAATGAAAGAATGCCACGGGGAGAAATAACTACCGGAACACGGAAAGGCTGAGTGCCACCGGACCCGACCCGGCGATTCATGGGTCCACATGGCACGGTGAAGGAAAGTGAACTCCCCGATTTGGGACACATTCTCTTCGGAGCCCGCCTGTAAGAGTGGTCGGTGTATCGAGGGTTGCAACGCTGTGGGTGGATTGAGCCGAGAGATCCCGTCGGAGGGCGAGTCGAGGTAAGGCTGAGGGATGAGAGTTATGGGAGATGGGTGGCCCACGAGCGGTGGGGGTGTGAGGGGGGATGAGAGTGGGAGATACCGAGGCTAAGAAACCACGGAGGAGGGCGAGCGAGAGAGATAGAGAGAGAGAGGGTGGGGGGAGGAGAAGGAGAGAGGGTGAAGAAAGAGGGAAGAGGCCGCTAAGAGACAGGGCCACTTAATTTTAGAGGAGCCTTTCTCCTCCTCCCTTCCAGTGGCGCATAGTGGGGGGAAATGGTTCCAGGACGTCTTTTAACGAGGGCTAAGAGACAAATAGATAGCTGCCGTAACTTTAGTGCCCCTCTTTAATTCCTACAAGTTACCCGTTCACGTCCAGGGCCACTCCACGATCCATACGCGCCGAGGTTGTTCAGGCGTCTTTCTAGAGTTTTCTGATCTTTAAAGCGCTCATTAACCTCCGCCGTCTACCATCGATTTGTGCAACGTGATGGGAATTTTAAATTTGTTTACGTATTCCATAAAAAGAAGACAATTTAACGATCGTCACAAACTTGCGCACAGTCGAAGAATCGTAGCTTCTTATAATTCCGGAAAAAATTATTTTTTTTCAATTAAACATTCTCCTTTGGAATTAAATATGGCAGTTTATTTATACCTAGGAGTTTATTACTATAATGCATGGTAATTTAAAAAAATAATCTTTATATTGGGTCGTTATAATTATAAGGTGAATTCATTTGCAGCAAATGAAATTTGTCAAATTGAAATGCGCTAAGGTGAACCTTGCGCCAAGATTTCGAGTATTAACTTTTGCGAGAGAATGGAGCGTGGCGAAGTGATGGTGTGCTGGTTTACATATTGATACGGGATATATTTATTTGGTAACTATGAGTGAATTAATGAGTTGATTCTGGCTAAGCTCTTATTATTTGCAAGCATAATTCATCTACTGGTAAACAAATTTCCCAGCGAACAGAAGAGCAGTTTCGGTGGGCATTTATTAGAATCAATTTAGAAACTGAAATGCATGTATCTTTCGGAATGGAATCATGGAAAGTATTTGTACGAATAATTTTCAAAGGCATAATTTTTGGTTCCTGTATCACCAATATGTCCACGGTTTTGTAAACTCTCACGTAAAAAACTTGTCGGATCAACGCAGACCGTAAAACTTTGCAGTCCACCGCCTCGGCTGGCGCATACAACCAACATGCTTCTTGACTTCCGCGCATTATCCCGCCCACCCGCTCGCGTGTGCACCTATTTCCGTAGGATATGGTGAATTGGCCGGGCGCCATAAATTTCACGGGAAGGGGAACGCCGCGACGGAGTGGGGGCGGGGGAAGGGGGCAGCGAGGAGAGTGGAGAGTAGTGGGATGCTTTTAGGTTTTAAACTCCCTCCCCCCCCCCTTCATCCCACTCGCCCTCCCCGAGAGAGAGGGGGGGCTCCGCAAAGGGTACGAGTTCACCCTCTCCTCCCGTCCCGTTTGGCGGGCAAGAGGGAGTGAAGGCGAGGGAGGGTGATAGTTTTTAAAAAGGTCATCTGGGGTGAGAATCCATAAAGCACGGGAAGGGGGCAAGGTGGATGGGGAGGAGTGGATGGGCTTTAATACGCCTCGGCCATGTGCGTCCCTTCTCCCCGCCCGCTGCTCCCGGCTTCCAAACGCTGGCAGCAGCCCGCCCTCCCCCAACCAGGGGGTGCGAGGCGCTGGGAGAGAGAGAGGCTCTTTCGAAGGGTTTGGGGGGCAGAGTGAGGACGAGGGGTATGGGATGGCAGTGGAAAAGGATGAGAGAAAAGGTACCAAAAAAAATTGAAGGTGGGCCGAGGTCAAGGATCACACGTGCTGATCGTAGGATATATTTCCCCGTCGCAATCCTGACAGTTGATGGAGATCCGTACACCCGGTTTTAAAAAATTTCCTCCGCTCCCTCCCTCCCTGATATTACATGGACTCCTTCGAGAGCGTCCGTCTCTCTCGCCTTCCATTTTTCTCGAAGACTCGGACATCTATATCCCTTTCCCCACCGACGTTCACCCTTGCCGCGGGAGCTCCATCATTTGTGTAATGAGAACCCATATTTAAAATGGTGTTTGGCTGGCGGCTTTCCTCTCGCCACGATGAAATTCTCGTGGGGTAGAGAGCCGAGGGGAGAGTTTGGAGGGGATACCTCCGTGTTGACAAGAGTCCGGTCTCTTTCTCTCTCTCTCCAACTCTCCTCATAAGACCCGTCCCGCACAAAAGGCACGTCTCGGCGCTAAGGAGTAAATTTTTGTGCGGGGAACCCTTGACATAAATCAGGAATGACTCCTATCCTGCCACACTGAAAATAATACTTCATTGTGGCTTAGTGTATCAGGAAAAACGCATTTTTCGCTTCGCCTATATGGACTTTTAGAAAATCGATTGCGACGCGTAATTTCAACACTTCAAGGCTGGTCTGCTCGTGTCATTAACATTACGAATTTGATTCTTTCGCGTTTTTCCATGAAGATGGTGGGCTTTCCAGGCAACGTTACAAATCGCGTGGCTTATGATTTCATTATACCCTGTGAATAGTTCAATCAAAACAATTAATTAACTCTCCACGAATAATATTTGTATGGAAGCCCATATATTAACAGTTGAGAATAAAAGATCGCTAAGGTATTGAAGATTCAAGTTTCGCAAAACAGAACGTGGAAATTCGCTCTAGTGCCTTTTTCCGGAAGTAATACATAATCATCGTAGTATTTCTTAATGGATATTGATTCTATAAATTATCTTTATCCATTAATTGCAAGAATAATAGAATTTGGATTGAAGTTGGCGATATTTTTTTGCCCGAAGGAAGGGGAAGGGATGACGTAGAGAGTGAGGTCAGGATATTATATGGTCATTTTTTGGAAATCAAGATGATGAAGAGAATGTCGTTACGTGCTCCGTAAGCAAACTTCTCTTTGATACTGATACCTAATTAGCAGCTTAATTATTAAGAAAATCTCTAGCTTTATATTTTACAGGGGGTTATACTATGGGGATTATGTTATTATTATTATAGGGAGTTTCGGTCAGGAGTTAGTTCACGTTACAAAGCATATGGAAAAATCCTAGATACTGCGTTTCGTCCTTGAAACAATCGAGGGGCTGAAGTAAAATGCATTAATATATCTGTGAATCCAGTAAACAGGATTTTCTAAACATCACGTTTGTGGACGTGTGATTGCACTAGACTTATGTTCTAATGTCGTTAATTACGAGGTGATAATTTCCGATTCATTGCATCAAGATATTTTGACAGCATCAACATTTAAGATATAGTGACCGAATCAATATGAAAGATATTTTTCTGCATAAATTCAACATATTCAGGATCAACTTTGTAAAATTCAATTAAGATTAGTTGAAAGAAGTACTTAGTAAATTTCACACAATTGACGAATCATTGGTTTCATCATTGACAAACTTGAGTCTATTTCATTTAATAATGGCACGCTTCGACGTCGGTACTGCCTTAATACATCATTTGAATTTTACAAATATATTTCTTAATTCTTTATTTTCCTATATCCACACCGATGTTCTCGAGGCATTTCCCCTCAGCATTGAATCCCATAGCAACTCAATAATATGGATGACGCATATTTTGATGGTTCAGCATCACAATGCGAACGCACACGACCGTCGAGCATCGCAGTGGACTCATCGTCATATCGCACATTCCCTATTAGGGTAAAATCTCCAGGAATCACGGTCATTTCACCAACACTTACATACGAACTCGTGGCAGTCGTGGGTGACGGAGGGTCTGAAAAGGGGGACGCCTTAAGAGTTCGAGGAATACAGGCGCCCCACCATGGGGAAGGGGGGCAAGAAGGAGGAGGTTGAGGGGTTGAGAGGATGTGTGTAGCCGGTGGGGCGCACGAATAGGGGAAGGGACTCTGGGAAACCTCCCCTCAGTTCTCCCCCCCCCGCCGCTCCAAACACGATCCCAAGCCTCTTCTGTTTTCCGTCACCGCAGGCGGACAAAAACGAAACGCATAGCGCGATGGCGCGCGCCATACTCGCTCGCCCGCTATCTTAATGCACGGGGGCCGCAAGTTAGTGGCGGGATGGATTGTGGGAGAACGGGGGGAGGAGGTTTGCAGGGGTGTTAGTGGGCGAGGGGTGAGTGGACCAAGGATTCTGGGAAGGGAAGGGGTGTGCTCGCTTGAATGGGGAAGGAGTCGGAGGGAAATGGATGGATACGCCTGGCGGGAATGGAAAAAGGTTACTTCGTGTGGTTCTTCAGAAATCTCAGCTATTTTTCCCAGCTGTTGGTATTCTCCCTAGCCCTGCTAATAACATTCATTATGACAAAAAGGAATACATACTAAAAAGTTTGACCAATTAAATGTCATTTTTCCACCCGAAATAAGGTCCTTTAGTAATGAGAATAGGGTTTAGACAATGAGAAAAAAAGTCATCATTTTTTCATCGCAATACCCTGAGATGGGGATATTCGTCACAAATATTGTGCTCTTCCCTCAAATACTACTGATCTCTTCTCCGTGACCTTCCATACAATCCTCAAATCGATGGATGATTCGTGATGTTATGGCAGAGCTCAACCAATCACAAGCTAAACCTTAACTAACTACTCGTGAAATCGTGTGCTCATGTCAATGTAACGGTAGTCATCACTGTATAGAGGTTACATTAATCTCTTACTAGATATTCCTATTAATTAGTTCACTATTTTATTGAATTCTAAGGAAATTTTATTATTTTCGCCTGTATTCATTTCTATCTCATTATTTTATTAAGAAATTAACCTTGGCATTAGTAGCTCAACCCGCAATCATATTACTGAAAAAAGAAAGGCTGCGTGCGACAAAATCTCCGATAGAAAAGGAAGTAAAAAGCGTGAGACCTACTTCAATTGCAATTATATTATGTCTCTTTCTTTGATTGATTGCCCTTTTTGAATTAATTAGCCGCCTCTTTTTAAATTAAAATGTTTTCCTCTGTTATCTCCGTAAAATTACTTATCACATACGATACAAAGGATAGTTTCGCTTCCAAGTTAGGATATCAACATTTCCCACCTTTTGGCCTCCCAAAGGGCGCAAACACGATATCCGTCATAAAATTTAATCCGGAATTTTATTGCTCCGCTCTCCTTTCCTTTCCAGTTTCAAATCTACATAAGCTATCCACCTTGTTCCAAGTTGCGTCGTTGGGCATTGTTTGTTTCATCTTGAAAATAAATTCAAATGAGATATTTTCCTGGGCTCATGCCATGCTCGCTAAGCATGATGTGCTCATAGCATTTCCTGGAATTCATGAGTACAGCAGGTTTTAATTAGCTTTCACCGTCGAAGATGTACCAATTAATATTTTAAAATTATCTTCATTTTGTATGAAATATAAAGTAAATGTGGAAGAAAAAAAATTTTCTTTTCCGATACGAGTCGCTTCTACAAGGTGACACCTCGTAAATCGGCTGTAATTGTGCGTCGAATGTCGCTGTAGTTCTAATTGCTTATTATCCGTTTAATTACCCGCTTAATATAAGCCTGCTCCGGGTTGATGCAGAGAAAGAGCTCTTAATGTAAATACCAGGAGAACCCAAAGAGTTAAGTTAATAATATTTATTTGGCTATACATTAAAATAGTCACTTGTAATCCTATAAACTTGAACATAAATGAAGATGTTGGTGGCCACCATCACATGCCCTTGCGGTGGTTTTCGCGGTATTTCAAAAATAAAATGAAAAAAATTATTGTAACACAATTATTGGGTGAATAAAATATTATTTCTAATTCTATATCTACACCATTTATACCAAATTTAACGGTAGAGTAGAATTATTTGAGGCGTCACTTTGTGGAAGCGATTCATATCGGAAAAGAAAATACTTTGTTCATCCAAATTTATTTCATTATACACGACCTAGGTTTTGACTTAAAAAGTTTACCCTGCCTTAACTGTAGAGTTTAGATAGCATACTGTAATAATTCTCCGTTAAAACTCCTGAACGAACTGAATTTACCAATCCAATCAGAGAAATTTAGTGAATGAATGAATCAGACACATTTGGAGGAAATTAACAAAAATATAACTATTTCGTCGATAATCTTGCATAAAAAAACAAAGAGATACCGGTAACCCCTACAATGAACATAAACTCTTAATTCATTTTCCCCGCTCCTATTTCCGTGGCAATCGAGTTGAGGAGTCTCTCTGCTCGTAATCTTCCTCCTCCAATTTCCAGGTACCGTAATTAAAGTCTCCCGCATCCCATTCCCCCCGCCCATTTTGCCGGAGACTAAGCGCTCTCCCGAATTATAAATGCCACTATAAGGCCGTGGTTGCGCGTCGTCTATCCCCGAGCCCTCTGCTAAGGTGAGCAATTATTCCCATTGTGTTCGCGGAATGATGTCCGAAGGAGATCGCTGCCTCGCCGCACCGAGGAACGGCAAGGAGGGCGCCGCGGTTCGGAATTCGCATCACGCCCCACGCTTCGGCATTATCCCAGAGTGCACTTCGCACCGATTCGTCGCGGAGATTTTACATACGCTTACACTCACACAGGGAGCTCGCCACCCACCCTGCGGAGCCATGTTAATAAAAAAAAAATTACGTGCAGCTTCGTCTCGAACGGCCTTGATCGGGAATGTTTTCAGTTCGGACGTCTGGAAAATAAAGCGGTATTTTATGCAAAGGCGAAGTTCGGTAAGAGAAATTAATCCAAATCAGAAAGCAGTTATTTTTTTTTAACCGCCCCTTTGATCAATTTGACATAATGGATAGGAACGTAATGGAAAGGAAGATCTCACGAAGAAGTCAAGGGAACATACACGTGGAACAAGTGAAAGTGGGATTTTGAGATAGATAACATCTGTCAGGACTTATAGGAGAGTTGACATTAGAGGGAAAGAGTGGAGGGTTACGGTCAACCAATATTCGGATTGAAATACTGTTGGCGATGACCAATTTGTCCTCGAACCCGCTTGAAGAAAGACAAAGAGTTAGGTAAGAATGCGGACTCATTTGCGGTCGCATAAGGAGAATGTATGAGGATCGTTATGTTTGCCATTCCTGAGCTCTTCATTCACATTAAGCAAGCTCATTACGCATCTCTAAATATCCTGAGTACAAAGTAGGGATTCATTTGGCTCCGAGTTTCAATGGGATGACGAAATTTGGTCACTCATTCTAGCAAATTCTAACTACGAAATTCACTAGAGGTGTACGATATACTGTGGAATGCAACCACTGTAGAAATGTAATGTGTTCAATTTCTACAAATAAAACTTCAGCAGGGCCAGTTTTTAATATTAATGCATTATTGTCAACATATGATATTTACTATAAAGCGAGACACATTAAGATGATGTCTTAGAAATATGTGCAATGAGTAAAATTTTTACGCGAACTATTTCACATCTCTCATCTGTATGAAATAACTCGCTAGTTTTCTCGATACCTGGGTCTTGAATTCAGTTAGGTAAGCGTAGTGTAATTTCGGAATGACTCCAAAATTTAGACCAAGTGAAAGAGTGATCGTGATATGCCTTATTGTCGTCATAAATTTCAAACATCTCACTTATCCTGATTAACTGCAATCGATTTCTCAGTTCTAATTAATAGTCGTCTAACGAAAATGCCACGGAGGGATTATTTTTCCCAACCCTGGTCGACAAGCGAGACGGACTGCCTCTCAAACCGACCAGAGAACCGCGCGCAGTCACCATTGGGACGTGCCCCAATCCTTGTTAAGTCCTGGCGAATGATAAACACGAGGAAAAAGGTAAATATTTACCGCATTCCTTCATCCGCTCCTTTGCTTTTTCGAAGCAATGCCTTTGAATAAATAAAAAGCGTTTCGCTGACACCACACGGAAAAAATTCTCCCCCACGGCTGGCAGAGACATATACTTACATTCTTATCTCGGAATGTATTATGCCGTGAAATATTTCACCCCAACCCCTTCCGTAATCACAATGAATGACCTTGCAAATCAGTGGCGCTGCTGGAGAAGTTGAAAATAAATCTCGAAGCGTCTCTGCATCCGAGGATTTTAGGACGAGGTGTTTCCGATGAATCAGTGTCACAGGTTACTTTAAAGAGTCAGCCTTAACCTTGCTGACTGCGAGAAGGGTTTGAAAGCGAATAAGGAAATTATTTTGATTCGGGGAAAATTAATGATCATAGTAGAAGGTTTAACAGCTACCAATTGTGATTCAAAATATTTCTCTTTAGCTCGTAGTATCTATACCTACTGTTTGTCATCTCTATAACTTCGGATTAAAAAAAAAGAGTAATGCAGGCATTTATTAATACCAGATTAGTGAAAATGTAAAATAGCAAGACTGCCACATAAGTAGCGCTCAAATTTCCCATTTTTTTATGTTTAACATACATGATGAATTTTTTTAAATAACTCTATTCAATTTGCACTTGTGGAATTCTTTTCACATGCGTTACACAATTGACAAAATTATGATGTAATTATCTGATATAACCATTAGTTTATGGTCTTTATTGTTACTGACAGGCTCGTCTCGTATGCATTGATAAATTACTGCTTAGTGGAGACTTGGATACTTAAGTAAATGTAACTACGGTTTTCATGACCTACATTATATGAATTATTATAAACAAGGAAACTAAAAACTAATAAAAGATTTTATGATGTATGCCTGGTAAATCACTCTTTGCCACACGCCGTAGCGGGGGCTTGCAGAGTAACAAATAGAATGATTGCTATTTACGTTACCTTTGGTTCAAGGTCAATTTATCATAGTTTCCAGATATAGAGCGGGGTGATGATTAAGAGCCACCTACCGATATAGTTAGGAATAGTTGAATAACACCTCGAATTTGCCTCAACGCTTCATCTTACTCATTAGCAGCTTCATTCTCCCTCTCATCTAGAATGTTCGCTAGATCTGAAAATATGCCTGAATCCATACCAATGTCCGTCCGTGAATGTATGATTAGATCCTCACCTACATCTCGAAGTTGCGCTGACAGTTTGGCACCCATCAGTCCCCTGTTGCGTGCGCAGGAGGGAGACTAACTGAAGAGGTGGAGAGAGAAGCGAGGAAGAGAATTGGGGCAAGGGGAAGAACGTGGGCGGGGTGAGGAAGGAAAGAAATGAGACCTCTTCCAGTGAGTGTGTCTTGTGTGGGTGACCGGGGCGGGGGCCTTGGTGATTGCCGCCGCCGCTGAAGACGTGATGTAGCTCGGGGGGAATGGGGATGGGGGCGGAGGGGGCAGTGGGGCGAAAGAGTTATGGCCGCCCGGAGACGTATGTGTACCCTTTCTTCATACCGCGCCTCGTCCAGTTCCAGCTCCCTCGCCAGCATAAGCTTTCCCGGTCACGGCAACCGACTGCCGCCCTCGCAATCTTCGTCGCTCGGACGGTACTTAATGCTTTTCTTTTTCATCTGTGTGTATATTTTTGAATTTTCCCACACAATGAGTTCGGGAGCGAGTAATGACGGCGAAAAATTTCGATTCGTGTGAAATCCTAAGGAAGGACTCTTCCCTCGACTTATCATCTAGCAATGAGAAAATAAACGAGGTTTCTACAGAGGAAACTACGATATCCAATGGGTTGGCAAATGAGGTGAAAGTCCTGAACGGGGGTGTCTATGGAAAGATCTAGGTCCAGTGATCAGGTAGTCCGCGGCGATTTCCAGAATATTGTGAGAAATCCAAACATCCAGGGAAATTTCGTCCCCCTGAACCTCGTAAGATTTATTTAGATGTGGCGATAAACATTATTATACTTCATTCGTGGGCAAGATTTTGATTGGTTCGGCTCATTCACTTCGTGGCGAAGAATAAAAGTCATCTCAAAAGATTAAAAATTAGGATGGAGTTTGCAATTTGAAAAATGTTCGTGCATGTTTCAAATTGAAAATTTTAAATTTTTTTGCCGTGAATAAAGAGCGAAATATGTTTTATGTTTTTGCAAGTTCCAGTGAAATCAATGGTTATGATTCCAATTCTTACAGAAACTACGAGTTATCGGTTTTGGTAGTGTGGAGCATTCACGTAACTAGTGATTTTAAATAAAGAATCGAGAATAAAATAAATGTATGCAATCATTGGCACGTAATTAGCCAATAACAAAAGAGATTCGTCGAGGAAAAATTTTCTTCGCCCTCTGTCATTTTGCAATTTAAAAAAATAGGATATTCTACCGGTGAAATTAGAACTGACGCCGTCGGATTTCAAAATTTTCCCAAGGGACATGCTTGCGGATACTAAATTACCCCACGACGGACTTTTTACTCAATCGCAACAGTGTGATACTAAGATTACCAATACTAGGGGCAAATGCGCGGCTCCCATTAATAAGATACACCTCCCCGAGTCCCCATGTTTTCCTCCTCCCTTCCCCCGCCCCACACAGCACCCTCTCACGAACCCTCAATTTGCTCCTCCTCTGCATTGCTTACTCGGCGGACACAACACCCTTGCAATATCCCTCCCGCCCCCCTCACAACCTTTCCCTCCTCTCCCACCACATCTTCCACCCCCCCCCCCCAACCTTCAAAACCCTCAGCCACTCCCCTTAACCCCCTCCCGACACCCATTCCGCCGTAATTTCGTGCAGGCTCGGGAAAAGTATAAAAACCTCTGGGATGGCTCCGGGGGAGTTTTGAGTGGCTATGAAAGAGGGAAGGGAGAAAGAGAAAAAGAGAGAGAGGGAGAGAGAGAGAGAAAGAGACGGTGAACGCATAAAAAAACATTCCTTTTCTCACTCTTTCACTTCATCTCACCCTTTACCTCCCTCCATCCCCACAGCCACTCGCCCTTCCAAGTTGTTATTATTTTTACGCCTAACCAAGGTCGATGGGGAGTCCCTCCCTTCCCATTCCACCACCTCGGAGACCCACCCTCTCCCCCCACCTCCATCTCCCATCCTCCCCCTCCTTCCTTCGCCCTCCCTCGGACAAAACCCCCAGGGGCAACAGATTGATTCTCCCTTTTACCAGACCGACGCCCCCTCGAAGCATGTTCCCTTTAATCTTCGGCTTTTTTGACCCACTCCTTCCGACTCCTCTCTCTCTTTCTCTTTTTTTCCGTCATCATCTCTTCTTTCCCTCCACCTCATCCCCCGCCTCTCCTCTCTCCTCCACCCCTCCCCCGAGGGGTGGGGTGGGGTGAGAGAGAGGACGGACGGCTGGGAGGGGTGGCGGAGCGGAGTGGGCGGACCGTCGTCGCGCCTGCGGTGCGAAGATTGGCGATTCGGGGGACGGGGGAGGGCGTGAGTGGGGTGGGAGGAGGTCATGGGGGGGGGAAGAGGTAGGAGGAGGCGGAAGGAAGCGCTGGGGAGAGTGGGGGATGGGTGGGAAGAAGGGATTATTCGTGCCGTGGGCCTGAGGTGGTGGTGTTGTAGTTGGCCGCCAGTGACTGCGTCAGAGGTTGCGTGGTCCGGCTGCCGGATTTCCATTCTCTCGAATGAGCGAAGTGAATCGAATATCGCAAATACGTGGATGCTATTTTAAGGGTTACATATCGACAATGATGGATGACGTCAAGTACATCGCTCGCGTTAAGACAATACAGTTCAGCAACCTCCTGCGGTGCTTCACTAAGTCTTCCTCTCGCTTGGACTATTGTAAACGTCCCATTCCTTTATCCTTAATAGAATAATGCCACATTGATGTTATTAGATGCCCCCTAAGTGACTCCTTGATCTAATCAATGTCGGTTTTTTCTCAATATGAACAAGGTTCAGAATATTTATTAGCATTTATTTCATACCGGCCATCGCTATGAAAGATCACTATTTGCTGAATTATATGCTCGTAGATATATACACACACGAATATATATATGCACACACACACTTATGGAATATATATTTTTAGATTTCTTATTTTCCCTCCCTATCCTGAAATCGAATGTAATTAGGTAATAAAAATTTTAATTTACGCAAAAGTGGAGACTGACGTATTTGTGCAACGATTGTCTGACGATGCTTGAGCTTCAAAATGATGCAGGGTTCAAAATAATGTTTTGCTCTACTTTTTTCGATGGTCTATACTTGTAAATGAATTTTTTCGCATGGCAAAACCCCCCGATAAGTCATTTGCCCACACATTTCAATCGCTGACGGATCGGGATCGTAAATCTCGAGGCATCACGGTCGATGTGTCGCAATTGTCATGGGCGAAAGGTTTCGCGACCACGAGTCTTAATTGACCGTCGGAAGGACGCGCCCGTGGCGGTTCTTTGATTGTGGCGAGTGAAGAAGTGTTGCTTGGCAGGGTGTTAGTGACGGGGTTGTGTCGGCGCGAAGAGGAAGGAGGAGAGGGGCGGACGGGAACCCTTTATGAGTGAAAGTCTGGATGGGGGAAAGGGCAGGATGCGAATGAAGGGGGGGTTGGAGATTTCTGAAATGAAGAGGGGGGAGGAGGTATATATCCACGTGGGTGGGATTTGGGGTGCGGGCGGAGGGAGAAGGGGTGGAAGAAGCGGGGTGGTCCCCGGGGTGGGAAGGGGGCGGGGAGGGGGGCGGTAGGGAGGAGGGGCGGAGGAAGGGAGAGGATAATTGAAGAGCGGATGGCGTGAGGCGAGGGGGAAACGGAGGAGAGATTTCGAGTTGTAGAAAAAGGAACGGGAGGAGGGGGTGGGGGAGAGTGGCGCAGGGAGTGGGAATTAGATGGAGGGGGGCAAGAAAAAGGTAGCATTGCGAGGGAGAAGGGGGAAGCGGGTTGAGGAATAGGGAGGGTGGGAGAAAGAAAATGGAATGGGGATTTGAGGAGGTATGGTTGGGGGAGAACATGTTGATCACGAGAAACGGGAGCAAGATAGGTGTCCCCCAAGTTCGACAAACGCAGATACGAAAATCGAAATGCAAATTACTGCACGTCCCAATACGCGTAAGCCATATACAGGTATTTATACAAACGTACCAAAGACAAGTGACCAGAATTTTTACACTTAATTCTAAATGTAAACGATACCTCTTGGCAAAATCGGCGTTAAATTCACTATTCTTGCCCATTTTCGCATTGTAGATTAATCAAAAAATGATAACCTCCTCCGGATTTTGGTGCTCCTCTCAGGTAAAGTTTTTTGATTTAATTTGGTAAATAGAAAGGAGCTCGTAGAATAACAGATGTCGCCAATAGTCTGATAGTCTTTCATACACCAAAATTTGGAATTGCATACCAAAATCAATAAACATAAAATCAGTTCTCATTGATTAATCTTTACGACAAAATGAGAAACGTGATTGGTGTCCTTTGAAACCATTTTTTGCAACCATATTGATGTAGTTCCTGTTTAATTAAAATGCGCCAAAGCTGCTAGCAAAATTGAATGTAAGGTTGACTTCCGATTAAAATTTCCGAAGGAAAGACTTAAAATACGTAAAATAGAACATGTTTATCCCATTTCCTGTTAAAATTCCTCATGAACGAAGCATTGAAAATTGATTGATTTTTTCATATTTTGAAACAGAAATAGTTGATGCTTGAAATATTTGGTGCTTCTTAGTTTAAGGATGTTTCGTATGGTGTATTTTAGGGAATGTGAGTACAATAGTGTTCAGTGCTTCGATGCCAGCAACAGCTTAATCGCTCGACTGCTGCCCATTATGAGATAAGGTCAATGAGCCTATCGTGCACTCTCTAAGTGTTAGACATTGTACGTAGTCATTCGTTTAGCAGAGGACTTGCATTTATTTAAGAAGAATTAAAAGACGCATTTAAATTTAAATTTATTTGGTTAAATTTTTACAATGAAATTCTTAAGGATCCAGAGAAACAGGGCGCTACTATAGATCTTATTGAGGAGAATAGTTTCATTGAGCCACATTTAATTCAAGTTTACTGAAAGAAATGAAATTGTTTAGGTACCCCTCGTATTTAAAGGGCGAGCCTCAATGGCCATTGAGGAAGGCCATTTGCGACTGTAGAGACGAGTTTCACTATGACGGACAAAATGAAAATTCCTTTCATTCGATCAGGTATTGACTTTGAAAAACGGGAGCAGTGATACAGCGCAGTATGGAATGCTGGCTGGAGTTGGCTACCTACGTGCAGACTACGAAATGATGGAATGTGGACTCGTATAGATCGAAATGTTTAATGGCGAAAAGATTTTAAAATGGAATCAAGAATGAAAGCTATAAAGAGTAAGGAAGAGCTAAACGTTCGAGTTAGCATAAGACGTCCTTTCTTTAATTTTCTAATCTGAGAAGCTAATTTTTTCAATCAGGTTGTCAAATAATATTGCCCCCATTTATCTTATTATCCTTCAGCTTTTATTTATCAAAGTCTGTGACGGTTTGATTGGTGTTCAAGTATTGTCATTTCTGAGAACGGATGAATGATATTTATCTTCAATGCGTATACGTTTTCTGCATGTGGCCCATATCTGTGCGAAACTCGAACCAGCTGCGAGTTCGAGTCACCCTCCGTGCCGGCACGGCCAGAGGAGAAAATGTGGAACGTGACATACCAGCCGCGGCATGTAACGGGCAAACTATCAACCAATTTCACCATAAGGTTCAGCAAATCAATGTTTGCTTTAATAATGTAGTTTTGTCCCTAATCAAATGGAAAATATATTCCAAATGGTTCCGAGGAAAGGAAAAAAAATTAATTCCGGTGGTCACGGAATGAAAGAAGGAAGGCAGTACACGAACGCTAGATGAACCTCGGAAATGGTGGAGATAAATCACCCCGCGAAACGAGAATAAAATGAGCCAACAAGGACGACCGAAATATGGTCGGCATTCTTCTCATCCTCCGCGAATTATGATGCAATTATATTCCACTCCATAATTTCCCCTTGTATCCTCCTGTCAAGCAAGGGAATTTTTGGAGCTGGAATTTTTATTTCGCGTTTCCTTCCATCTCCCTTTCCCCCTTTACCCCTTGTCATTTTCCCTCGTTCGCGTCCTTCGTTTCCTTTTTCTGCTCAAATCCCCTTCCTTTTATCGGCCATGGGAGATATTTGGGGTTGCCTCTCGTGCCATCGAAAGCGCCTCTCCCCCACCCTATAACTCATCTCCCGTCTACCTCTCGTCCGTGGGCTCCCACCATTTTCCTCGGCGACGGACTGAGGAAGCGGAATGACAATCGAGCATCGCTCACCGATCTCATGGCCCTACGGTGGGCTGGGAACGGAGATATAAATACCTTTGTAACCTCCCCCCCCCTCCCGGGGACTCACCTCTCTCCCCCCCTCTCATTCGAAGCGTCCTTGTCACAACAGATCACATCTCCACCCTTTGATGTCTGCCCTTCGTCCTGTTGCACCTGGGATCCTCTGCATGGTCAATACCAGTCTCCCCTAAACATAAAGGACACGTAGTCCCAAACGCGAGTTTCAATTCCCATCGAGAACATTTTGTTCTGGTCTCAAGTAATCGCAAAGGTATGTTGAATGAATTTTAATGTGAGGAAATCAGTATGTTTCTCATTGCTGTGCTATCATGGTTTCTCACGATATTTCTACAAATGTTATCGTGTTTAGTTTTTATTATGGTAGCTAAAAAATACAATGTTTTGTGTCCACAAAGTATTTCATTTTGAGGTCTAAACATTCTATTATTATGTTTTTCTGGAAAACAGTTGATCCTGAATGAAAAACGATACAAGACAAAATGGAATAGCGAGGAAAATAACTCTTAATATTATGGCAGGCATGGAAGGCTTTCAAGGAAATTATTTTATTAAATAATTTACAATAATGATATAATCATTAATTTTATCCTTTTATATCATTCTTACAGTAAATATATTTAAGTTACCGCACTTATTACTAATTAATTTATGTGGTTACTTTGTACGTCATAAGATACAATGTTCTGTGTGTATCATCGGGGCTCGGAGGGTTTTGTGAAAATATCGTGAGAAAGCTTGCTGCTCTGATGCCAGTGAGTGTTAATTTACTCCACAAAATGACGAATGGAATTTAAAACCGCAGATAATTAAAAATAAATTCCTGCCCTGGCTAGGACTTGAATGAATTTATATAAGTATCGCTGAATGACGCCGTCCAGACACATGTTTATCTTAATACTGTCTCGGAATCTAGTCTCGGTCAGCGCTCTTAATCATCATGATGTGATGAGATAGATTAGTTTCAAAACGTACGCTCCCGAAAAAATGTCAAGTCGTGGAGTCATTAGAACAAAAGGAAATGCGCAGGGAGCTGGTGATGGAGCGCTCACTCACACATCCGAGACGCCGCCGCTCGCTTCTTCATTCATCTCGGGATCCATCGGGTGAGGCCTCAAGATTATCAGCAATTCATTACTCTCATCTCCGAAGAATGAATTTTCTTTTGAGAATGGTAACCTTTGAAGAAATTGAGCAGAGGGCACATTATTTCTTCCGCTACGGCCTCTCAAATGTCTTTCTATTGCGCCTCGTATCCGATATACTCGACGAAGAAGCGTTTTCATTCGGTTTTTTTTACTAAGCATCGACACTTATTATTTGAGTGTTATTCAAATTTGGAATGGGAGTTCCCTTTGGCAGAGAAACACACGCGGTTGACTAGATAAATCGAATTATTAACGTGCGGTTTCTAATGACTCCCCAGTAGATGAATTTTATTTTCTTCGGCATAACACATGTTTTTATTCCATTTTTATATATAATATATAAATATATATAATATAAATATATATAATATACATATATATAATATACATATATATAATATACATATATATACATACATATATATATATATATGCGGGTCGCGGTGGTCTAGTGGGTAGAGCGTTGGACTACTGACCGGAGGGTCCCGGGTTCGATTCCCGGGCAAGGCACTTTGGGCACATGCAACTCCACCCAAGCTAGTTGATTTTTCGGGTACCAGATCTTCCTGGGAAACCATAACCGGCACAGGGAAAGGAACTGGCCCCCCTACCCTGATGTGTGAATATTCACACGCCGTCGGGCTTGGTACACGGGTGAGCTCTACCATCACCTACTAAACCGACCTTCGGGTTGATTATTTGTTTATGGTTTATATATATATATATATATATATATATATATATATATATTTATATATATATATATATATATATATATATATATATATAATATACATATAAATATATAAAGTCTCTTTCATAAAATTACTCAAAAAGGATAGTAATAATTTGACATTTATCCTCACCTCATCATAAAATGAAAAACATTGAAACCGACCATTCTACCTTTTCACACGAAACTCTTCTACTTCATGTTTTTTTTAAATTTGCTCCAGTAGTAACCAACAAAAACTGAATGTTGGAATTGAAATTCACATTCCTTTTCTTTTTGCAACACGTTATGAATTATAAGCCTAATTTCACATAAAGCCCCTCAAAATGAATATAGTGTTACATTTGTTTTAATGGAACAATCATTTAAATATTTGCGGAAAAAGATGTCAAAATCTCATCCTCAATGCCTCCGTTCCCGCGACCGGATACTTTTTGTCCACAATGTCAAGTTCGCCACAGTTATGTTTGTTATAAATGGCTTAATTTATCGTTGCAAATGACCTTCCGCGGGCCACAACCGAGATGATCGCGGAATGGAGCGCAGCTTCAAGTTCGAGAAAGAATTGAGTCCATTTCCCGAGGTCGTTATGACATTCTTCGAACGACAGGAAGTTGCCAATGAAAACGGAAGCCTTGCTTGGGAGCGGTGGAAAGCGAAAGGGATGAGGGGCGGCAATAACTCAGAAGTAATAAAATATATAAAACGCGTCTACTCCGTCCTCCTTGCTGCTTCCCGCTCCGTCGAAGTAACATAAATGACATATTTTCACTACTGCTTAATAAATATTTTTCGTGGAATGACGACGGCGAGGTCATGGGAAAGTCATGGACACCCAATTTCCCAGAGACAGGAGGGGGTGAGTTGGGTGGGTGGGGGAGAAAGAAAAAGGGGTGTTGAAATTGGAGGGAGAGGGAAGGCCGGGTGAGGTGGGGATTGTGTGGATCGCGGGGGGGACGAACGATGGGGACGTTCCGATCCTGCCATTATAAATCATGAGACAATGGACATGGCCCAGAGAGGTATCCCCGGCTCACATATTTTATACGGCCCGGGTTATGACTGACCGACTCCGCTGACTGGATTATGACGGCGAGATTCAAGGTGGGTGGAGGGGATAGCTGGGGGTGGAAATGTTGGAAGGGTGGGGTGATGACGGAGAATTGACGTGTTCCATGCCTCATGGACGGGCCAAGTCCTTAACCGACGGCCTTCCTTCCTTACCAATGATTTTGTTTGCGAGATCTCAGCCCCGTCCACAAGGTAAGAATGATGCAGCTCGGTTATAAATATCGATTTCAAAAACACTTCCCTGCTATCTGAAAACTAGCACGCAATCACTGTCGTAATGGGGAGTTAAACTCGTGTTAACTAGTTAAGTAGGCCGTTGATCATAATTTTCTCCTTTGTGTGGAGAAGGATTTTCTAATAAAGCCTATCGATTCATGTCTCTTGTCGGAGAAGAAAAAAGCCTATAAAACCGGGAAGTGGATGATTTTAATTTTTGGTCCAAACACAATTTACTTCCAAGGCTTTCCCGCGATGAGTCATATTACTGGAGGAAATTTGAAAGAAACCATAGAAGAAATCGAACAGATTGATGAAACAAACTACTGGATTTATTTTCGAATGCCTTAGATACTCATGGATAGCCCTCAAGGAGAATTTTCGATAAGAGATGTTGCGCAAAGAGAGGCAACCTTGATTGGAAGTTTAGAAGTGAATACACTCGATGATATCATGCTTGACTACATGGTACCTCGAGGGTACCTGAGGATGACGCTTATGCGTTAAAACTAGTTGTGTCAAAAAAGAAAGTTTTGTGGAAAATACATAATATTCTTCTTTCATTTAGATGACAATTTTATAAGAATTTCACAGATGAAACCGGGAGGCAATGAACTTTCTCTCTTACCTAAAAAAAAGTAGGTTTCAAATAGCATCGAATGTAAAAGACCTATCTATTCAATTGCCGAAATATCCCAAATTATTTTAAAAGCATTAAACCGCGCCAGTAGCGCCGCCGGTTAGCCCTGTTTGGACACCTCGGCTAATTCCGTTCGGACGACGCGGTAAGTATTTGCTTAATCAGCTTCTATACTTGAGTGCTCCGTGGTGAAAGTCTCTGAGGAGAAAATCTCCTCAATTTCGGGCCAACCGTGACTGCGAGTAGCTCATTAAGCTCACTGTTTCCCAATAAATGGGTCTTTTAAATGTCAATAATCGCAAAACTAAAGTTAAGCTACACTGTTAGAGAATGCTTTCTTTTTTAAAGCTCAATGTCTCCAAAGTATTCCGCCATGAAACCAGATGAAGTTGCATAAGTGGCAGTTTTTTCACGTTGCGAGGCGTGGGATTTGGTACAAAAATACATATGACGAGTGAATTCATAACGGTACATCCACTGACTATATAATATATTCAGATTTCTAGAGGACTTCGTGGAGCAAAGGTAGCACGTGTGACTCCGTATCAGAAGGTTGCGTCTTCAAACCACGTCGGGGATACTTTTTCGATCCTATCTGAGGAGTAGGAATGTACTCAATTGCGAAAGTAAAGGCGCTGTTTAGCTGTAAAATTTGCTAACTCCTTTCCCCCTAGCCACACGTCCTTGAGGCGGCTTGCGTGGTATTATGTAAATGCAGAGAAACAAAGATTTTAATAAAACCTAAGACAGTCATTTAAGTTATTTAAAATTTGAAATTTATTTATCAACGTTTCAAGTATAGTTTATCGCATCGCATCTATCACCCACTGTATTTGTTCATTACTCATCGTTTTTCCATTATTATTCATTCAGAATTCAAACAGAATTATCGAAGAACGTAATATTTTCAATACCTATGGAAACGTATCAAGAGGGTATCAAAAACCAAGAAGTTATCAGTGTATTGGAATAAAAGAATTTTAGTTCATAAATAAGAGTTAGGTCATATTTCACTGGATTGAGATTATATAGTATTTATTCTTCAAACACCTAAGAGAATATCAATCGGCGGCTGTACTCTCAAAAAAAGAATTTCCGGAAAAGATATCGTACAAGGATTAGGGAAATCATCCAGATTCCAAGAATATTTTACCATTCCAGGAAAGTAAATTCATTAGTATTTTGAAAAAAAAATACAACTAGGTTTCTGCGAGTGTATTGTTCATTTAAGATTCTTACTGAAAACTTTACGATATTCCATTTATCTCTTAAATCAGTTACACACATCGATCAAATGTGATTATGAATTTGGTTTGCAAAAGCTTTAAGAAATAAATACTGGCGCATGCAGTGAAATACTATATTCTGGTATTGGACGGGAACTTAATTTTGTACGAAGAAAAATAATAATGAAGAGGATTTGGCTTACAGGAATCCAACAAAAGTGACGTTTAATTATGTGGAACTTGACCAAAGGACACCAAGGGCACAGACGAGGAGGGAGGGTCTCTCACCACTCGCAGGTCATTAGTTTACGTGTAAATTTACTCAACAGACTTCCTCTGCCTCGCCTCGTGGCGCGGATCTTAAAGGCGCCCAAAGTCGCCACTAGCGTCAAATCTTTTTTAAGCCTCCCCCAAGTAATAAGACGTGACTCCCATTTCGGAAGTGGTCCCACCGAAGTGTAATGTAAATTATAATAGGAACTGTCAGTGCCGTTTTGGGAGAGAGAGAGAGAGGGAGAGAGATGCCTTTACACGACGGAACTCCTTCGGAATGGTCTGGTCCGAGGGAAGGGGGAAAAAAAGGAAAAGCAATGGGTCGAGACAAGGTGTCCTCCTTGGGATGTCAATTTCTCATTCTTAATAGCACCTTGCGAAAAAGGTCCCCCCGATGCCCATTACGTCTCAACCTCTCGTATTTTTTTTTACAGTTCAAGATCGACCTTTTACTCATTCCCCAAACCATCCTCTCCTCTCCTACCCCTCCCTTGTCAACCCACTCCTGCCCTTTCCATTTGGAATTGTTTTGGGAGGTGGAGGAGGGGGGGGTGCGGGGAATTCAAGTTGTCTAGGGTGAGATACGTCTCCGAATCGTCGAGAGTTACCTTCTTTCCCCTTCCAACTGTCTATCTCTCCCGCTCTCCCTCCATCTCTCTCCATTGCTCTCCGTCTGCCTCCTCCTAAGCTCTCCATCCCTCCGCTCGTTTTCCGCGCGATCCGGAAATGATCATTCCTCGCAGGATAAAAAAAATAAACCTTGGAGAGTGTGTCGGATCGGTCGCCTGGCTCTCGATAGATTTGTGCCAGTGACATCCTCGGTGGACACGGGCGGCCGTTCCACATCCTTGGAAATTTCTACACTGATTTTTAGTGGACCGCCGTGGTCACCATGGTCATCGAGGACGATCGTCTCCTGCGAGACTATAATCTGTCTTTTCCACTCGAGATTGATCCTGGAAGTTTTATATGTAATACTGTGTTGTTTTAAAATTTAATCGCGCAGCCGAATGAAAACATTTGTTGCAAGATTTCCGGAGTCCCGACTATGGCAACACTTAGGATAATATAAGTTATATATGCATCTACATAATACCCCGCAAGCCGTCGCAAGGACGTCTGGCAGGGGGTGGTAGGTCACCAGCAATTCTACATATAAAAAACCATAAACACAGTAAGTAATCCAAAGTTCAGTTTCGTAGACGATGGAAGAGTTCAACAAGTACTGAGGCCTACGGCGTGAGAATGACACACATCAGGGTAGGGGGGCCAGTCGTTTTTCCCTGTGCCAGTTATAGTTTCCCAGGAAGATGTTGTACCCGAAAAATCACATAGCTCGGGTGGAGCTGCAGGTACCCAAAGGGGTTTGCCCGGGAATCCCTCCGGTCAGTAGTCCAACGCTCTACCCCTTGGACTACCGCGACCCACAATTTTTAATTCTACCTATATTCCCTCTATTTCCGCATACACCTGGCACCCCGCGATCTTTTAGTACATGTCTGGTAAATACATGCGACATCATAACAAAATTAGATTATCTGTTTGTAAAAATCAAATTAACGAAAATATTACATGATAGACCGGATCATTTACGTTTTATTCATAAGTCAGTTATTTCACACGCACAAAAGCTTTCATGATAATTTCGCGTGGAGCATCTGGTTTACGTAAATGTATTCTCTATATCTACATAATACCCCGCAAGCCCCTGCAAGGGTGAGAGTCACCCCCCTTAAAAGAGGATAAAGACACATGCAAAACCATATGAGTTGAACTACGAGTATTTCATATTACATTAAAAAATATAAATGAAAAGCCACTTTTTTCTGAAGGAGAAACGGACTATAAATATAACCAATTATTCAGGGAGCAATGAATTAGGATGACTTACATAGAAGTTACCACACTTGAGGTACAGGTATCAAATATCAACTCTAATGATAAAGTACTCGGATAAAATATCTTGGGTCCCTCAAAAAAAGATACTCTGTCGCCGAATATTCTCAAGGTTCATCAAAATGGCCTGATGTCCCGAAACCAGACACATCGAAATAATAAAAGGTCATTAGCTGTAACTGAGCCCGAAGTAACCCTCAATAATAATAATAATTATTATTATTACTTAAAAGCATTTACTCGAGCAATTAGTTTTTATTGATAGGGAAATTTGGAGCTAATAAATTGGGAAATAAAATGGGAAATATCTGTTTGGTTTAAAAGAGAGGTAATTAAAAATATTATATGACCGGGACAATCCCAGCCACAGACCGAATGAATTGAATGGCTGATAGGTGGAAGTACATTACAGAAACTATTGTAACAACACCTTTTATTTAAAAAGCAAGCGCAAGAAACATCTCATCGGAGTGCTATTGACACCGATCCATTTCTTATATTGACACATCAGTTGTATCAAACACGTAATAAGTGAACGAGTGCTCGAGGTTATGTGCACTATTGAGGTGTTTCTCTGTGGCGATAAATTCACGAGCATTGCTGTAATAAGTATGTACACTCAATATGCAAAACACGGTAAGATTGACTCAAAGAACCTCTCCCATCACCTTCGCTAATTTTCATCCCATTTAACGATGGAAACTCATCTGTTTCCCCGAATTTTGTGTCCCTGCCCTCCGGTTCAGCCTCGCACGCGGTATTCGGCCAATGTGGATGTCGTGTGTCTGTGTGCTCGCTGTAAATTTCAGCCAACTATGTTAATGTCTCCGGTGGGACCACCCTTTCAGATCTCCTTCCGCGCTCACTCTCTCTCCCTCTCTCTCTCTCTATCTATCTATCTCTCTCTCTCTCTCTCTCTCTCTCTCTCATTTTCCCTCTCTCTCTGCATGTGGCGACAGATTGAGGGAAAAAATTTCCAAGGGGCCGATAATGGCGTGGAAAGGAACCTTCCACTTCTCTACTCAATCTCCCTTCCACAGGAGAACCATTCCCATCTCTTCCCTCCCCGGACCTCCGAAGATTACTAAAACGTCGCCATAAATCCGAAAAAACCCTTGCTCTCTCCCCATCAAAGCTCTCAGCCACACATGCAGGCAAGGTCGCACACGCGCTAATTAGGAATACTCAACAGGTGGACGGGAGGTCGCCTGCTTTACGTGTCTACATCAACGGCCAATGGTCCCTCCCCCCCAAATCCCCCTCCCCCATGGCCCCTCCCGGAAACCCTTTTCTCCAACAGCTTCCCTTCCATTCCCCTCCCCTCCTACCCACCCCCGCCGACAACGTTGGCTTCGGAAGGCCGAGTCATCGAGGAGAGGCAGAACGATATTCCACTGTATCGAATGGAATGTTCGATGCTGTCGCCAGATTACACCATCCGAATATAACAAGTGGAACTGTCTCCAGCATTGATGGATATAAATACTCGTTCTTCCCCAGCAGAATATGCGGGATGTATTCAGTTCAGTATGACAGAAATCAATTAACAATTTTAATTCACTCCTGTTTATTTTCCATCAATTCGTTTACAAGCACTGCTTAGTTATCAACAATTACATAATACAGTATCGGAATCCCGTTACAAACTCTTGTTGGCGGTTTGAATCATATGAAACAATTGAAGATATTAATGGAAAAGATATCCTGAGGTATAAGGTATTTGATGTCTTAGGATAGCTGAGGTATCAAATACCTGATTCCTCAGGATATGGCTTTGATTTGGTTCTTCGCTTTACGTTATACATTTGAGTTGTAGGATCCTCCCTATTCAATATCTGTCATTGAATCGAAAACAACATGGAAGCGACAGCGTAAGATAGTTATCTGTAACGCATCTTCTGTATCGATATCATTCCATAAGTCACGAAAGTGTTTGTGAATATTTACACCGATCAAAAAATCAAGATTGGTCTCTCAAAATAATGCACGTTGCCAACGGGATGTGTACGTATTGTGTGTGTATTGTGTGTACGGGATGTGTATCTATTATTCGATTTCTGACTTCCATCGCGACCAAACCGTGTGCATTCACCGTTCCATATTCCGCTTTTCTCCAACCTCTTCTTTATACCCTTTGCACTTCCTGGCAGAATTGATCCGTCTTCGCCTTTCTCTGACAAAATTAACCCCTTATCTCAACATCGCCCATGTAAAAGCAATATAGTGCCCCCATCTGATATTTTGCCAATGTTTTCTAGAATCGATGCTTGCATGCACACTTGTCTTGTTTTGTGATATGTTGTACGTGCCCCATTGAAATTATGTCATATTGATATGGAGCGTAGTTATGTACAGCGCGGAAATATTGTCATTGAAGCAGCAGGGTGATAGGCGTATGTTGGAGGATTTTAAAATGTGGATGTGGAAAAGGATGGAGAAGGTGAAATAGACAGAATGGGAAACGAACATGAAAGTAAGTAGTATAGTGGGGGAGGAGAGGGGATCTTTGAATGAAATTATAAGGAGGCCGGAAAAATGGATTCAGAGCATATTAAGTGGCAATGGGATGTTGAGGACTGTGATCGATAGTGGAAGTGGAGAATGTTATTCAAATGAGGAAAGAGCATGAATAGAATTGGGACGTTGGACAGAACACAATTCCCTACAAGATGGGTTTGTTGTAGAGTGAGATGTTGGATTGCTTCGTAGGAGAGGTAAGGGAATTATTTGGCAACTTTTGTGCATCCAAAACCGATAGGTTACTTATAATAATAATATTAGGCATGCTAGAAATGTTTATTGTACTGGGTTTAACATTTTATCGATAAATGAAACATCGAAAATCTCTCACATGCGTCCATACTTATGTGAAATTCAGTGCTTAGGTACATCACGTCTAGCAGTTCAAAATTCGTGCCTCGCAGAGAGAGGAACCCTCTCCTTGTCTCGCAGGCGCGCGGGGATGGAGCCGCCGAACGAAAGGGAGGAGGAGAGGGAGACGAGCCTCACCCCAACTCACCCAACCACTCACACCCCCTCTTTCAAAAAATTGTGGGCCCTCACCCACCTTCCGTCGTATCTTCGGGAGGGGATCATCATCATCTCTCCCGGCAGCCCCTTCTCTCTCTCCGCCACCCGCAGTTTTTATGGTCGCACCATTGGTATTCGTTTTTTTTCCTCCCGGGGCGGGGTTGACGTGAGATCGTAGGTTGATTTGGGTGTGGGGTAAGGGGCTCTTTCCCCTGGGTGCATAAACGTCTCTCTCTTCACGTTGGCGACCGTTGTGGGTGGGTTTTGCCGCGGATGGGGAGGGAAGAGGTGGAGAGGGGGGTGTAAAGGGGTTTTAGTTGTGCGGGCCGCACGCGTGAGTGGTGAGAGAAAGGAGAGAGAGAGAGACCCATTGTGAATTCTGCGTCGACGAGGGTCCTATGTTTCGTCGGCGTGGTGAAGCGGTGGGCTAGGCGGGGAAAGGGAGTTTGGGGAGGGGGGACGATAATTTACGAGCGGTCCCCTGGCCACGGGAGTGACTAAATTTATTAATGGCTGGCCCGTGTTCGGGAGTAAATTTTTCTCGAGGGAAAGTGGAGTTTAGGATTATAATGGAGAAGCTAACTCATTGGATATCTATAAACTTAGAGGTGTACAAGTTTTGAATGTCCCTCCAACAGGAATCCTGTCAGCGTGTATTATTATATGGCCTACTTAGATCCTATGTTGCTCGGAAATCAAAAGACATTTGCTGTTGAAAAAAACTTCCACCGCGGCTTTTGTGAGTTACAGCCACAAAAATATCGATGATAGCCAAACCGATAATTGATCATGTTTGAAAGAAAAGATTTTTTTTCCAATTGTTGACAGAATGATTAATTATATCACAAGTGTACCTATATCGATTACATATATATTACTGTGATGATTAATAAAATATATTCTTTCACAGAATGTTTTCCCACATTAAACATAGAGTGGTGTTTTATCATTAAGATAGAGTAATTTAATTCGGGTCTCCCGGGAAAATCTCGGTACTTTAAATTCAGTATTAAAAGTGAATTTATTCTTAGCCCAGTCGTATTATGGTAGGTGAATCCATGGACATTAAATTCGAGGGATTAAATGTGGAACCTACTGGTTTAAAGCTATCATTTTTCCCTCGAGCGAGGAATTATCAGAATAATTGCCAAAGACGTTGTTGAGGAAATCAAATTTTTTAAACTACGTCGCTTAGTTTTGCAGTAATTCTTAATACAACGTAACTTTAACCCGAGTGTGCTGCGTAGTACCCACTCGGGGAATGTTTGTAAATAATTTGCTCCAGTTGAACCCCTCCGTTAGTATAAAATATTTTTTTAATCGTTTCATTCCTCACACTCTGGCCAACATATTGTATTGGTGTAAAATTTGATAAGAGTATCTGATTTATATTAATTTCCACTCGCTCCATTAACAAATCCCATAGGGTAAAATGGTCTTTCAAATAAAATGGACATGGTTATGTTTCTAAGCGTTAGAGAGCAGTAGGAACTTGTTTAATAGTTTCATATTTCTACGATTTTGGATTGAATCACAGTATGTTTTGCCATATTCCTTTCTGTTATTTTTCATCCCACTTGGAGCTGTGTGGGAAATTCCTACCGACAATAACACAGTCCGTCACAATTTATCTCTTTATTTTCAAGGAATATTAAGTGATGACCGAATACCACAGACGTATATACGGGCATGATTGAGATTGTGCATGCATGGCTGGTGACCTAATACCCCCTGCCACACGCCCCTACAGCTGCTTGCTTGGTATTATATAGATATACCCTCTGTGTTACGTCGCGTTTGCAAGTCGCATCAGCAAGTGGACGTCCTCCACGCTCTAACATAATTTCGCTGCGAATCTCAGATGCGAGTGTCATATCGACCAGCCCATGAAAATCCATCCATGGGCCAGTCATACATTTTTTGCTCCGGTTTACCTACGCCACACGCAATGTGATGTCGGGCTTCGCCTTTTTTAAGGGTCTGTTCAGCGAAGAGGGATTCCGGGGAGATTGGTATGTTTGTGGGCGTGGCCAGGGTCGTGAATCTGTGTTCCCTTTCCCTACCCACAATTCACTACCGTCTCTCAATATTTATGCCCAAGACTCCAGTGCCCAATCTAGGGGCTTGTTACCTCTGCCCCTTCCACCTTTCCTCGGAACCCTTCGCCTTCCACCCGCCCCCACCACCCCATTCCTCTCCATCCCCCCCTCCCTCTCTATCTCTCTCTCCCTCTCTTTCTCCCGCCTCCGCTCCCCTCTCTCCACCTCGCCCATTTGTCCTGATCCCATAATCCATCTCACTTAGTCCTCCCTCCAAAGCTAGTCTCCGAATTAGTTTCCACCGTTCTGTTTGGCACCATGAATGATTGATTTTTACGAGCTGCTGAGAACGAGCGAGGTCCTAAATATTTATTTGAGATTGGCTCCGGAAATGTTTTTTTTTCTTCTGGAAACTGTGCCATTACCAACAGCTCTTCATGGACATGGAGGTTTTCTGAATTTCACCTTTTTTGTGAGTGGTAAAAAAATAAGCCGCTCGATTCGGTCCCGCTTTTTTTTCTGAAAGGCATGAATCAGCAGTCGACAGTAGGAAAGTGGCAGTAGGTAATTGTTGCTTACAACTCAGCGTCATTGAAAAAATTATTTTTTTTATACCAAATCCCAATTGTAAACACAATAAGCGTTTATTCTAGATGTAAGTTTTTTTCAATTAAATTACTTCCCACCTGATGGTTTTTCCATCATATAATAATTAACTATGGGTCAACCTTGAACGATCATTGTCATATCGCTGGACCTCTCTCACTTTTGGCTCTTACAGACTGACTGACTGTAGCTTAATCGGATAAAGTAAAATTAAACTACACTTTATAATAAATATGGAGCATATATTAGTTATTTCTGTGTCTAGTTTATGGGAATGTCCATCTTCAGCTTTTTTATATTCAATTCTGCCTCATAATTGTTTTAGCTCTCGGATGAATTGATAATATATTGTCTCCGTAAATACAGAGGATTGTCATGTCAGAATATAATAATAATTGATGGAAAAATACTATTGACATGACCATTCACTTTTAGTAAGAAGATAGTTGTGTCTTCAATGAACTAGTCAACTGAGTTGCTATTAGTTATAATGCTTTTCATGGGGACATTTGGCCAATATGCTCGCGATCAATACTCCGACACCGGAACGGAATCTCACGCGTCTCACGAATGATAACTTCTTTGGACCACGTCCCCGTCAATCTGACCCCTGAGTCGATTACTCTGGTGTCCCAGTCTCACTCCTTAACCTCCCTTGTTGCCTCATTTCCCTTAACTTCCTTTCCGAGGGCGTTCTCTCCCTCGAATCCCCTTGCTCCACTCTACCATCCATCTCCTGTAGCCAGAGATGAGAAATGGTTTCACTCCCCCGGATAGAATCCCCAAAGGAAAAAAAAGGCATGTTGCCGGAAAGGGGGACGCGGGAGTAGGGGCGGCGCGGAAGACGCACGCATTCCCCAGCTTTTCTTCACGTCGGGGAGGGAAGACTCCCCTGAGGAGAAGGGCGAGAGAGAGAGAGAGATAACAGCACCGCGGGGTTTCTCATGTAGCAGGTACTCTCTCAGACCAGGAAAGTAGGATCCGATAGAATTGCGGGCGAGGAAATAATCCGAGATACGCTGTCCCTCGGAAAATAGAGCGAACATGAGACGGAGACAGAAGTAACGGGGAGCGCGGGGTTATTCCAGTTTTCTGCCAATTGGAGGTCTTCAGACATGTTACGAAAGACACGGTTGAATGATCTTGGGGAGACTTAGGAAATGAGGTCATCCTTAATGCAATGAGAATCTCATTTGACAATACATTTTGAAATATGCTTAAGTGTGTCCTAAAAAATTAGGTGGGCACCGGATGATTACAAAAAGAGTCGCTAAAGATATGAGTTAAGTTTTTCCGAACCTAGCTCCCACTATTATTACGAGGGGCTTCTGACTCATGGTCGCTCTATGGAAAATATAGGTTCCGTCTTCAATATCCATACCCTCTTGAATATATTCTTAATGATTTATATCTCACATTCCTATACTTTATTCCTTCCTCACAGAGTGGTATGCTATTCTTTTTGCATTAGTGACAAATTTTCTCTTAACCCCATTTAATTTTTTTTTGCATTGAATCACACATTATATTCCGGCTATTCTATCGCTACTGGCATTAAAGTGAGCTCTACCCGGCATTCCATGAATTTACTAGAGCAAAAATGAAACTTCGCTTGTGATAATCAGATTTTGGCACTTTCAATCTTGGTCAAATACATACCTAATCTGTCATTCTCAAATAGTGCTCACGGTCGCTCGGAGATGTAGCGACCAACCCTCTTAGTCAGGAACAGACATTGAAAAAAATGAGCAGTCCTGGGGAATCCTAGAGAGCGAAGTGGGACGACGGTTGAACAGGAATTACAGGAGGAGAAAGCTGCGGAAATAAGTGTGCTTATGTTTACCGTGCTCGACGGATAAGGACAAACTAATGGCAATGGGACCCAACGATGGTCATCGGGAGGAGGGAGGCGATAATTCATCGGATCAGCTAAACTCGCGGGTTTGCTCTACAAGACTAGATCGTGAGTGTAGATAACGATTCCATTTTCTACTCTCCGAAGGAGTGGAACCATTCTCCCCGGTCCTGCCGTCGACAGATTCATCTCACTTCATCCTTTCTCTCACCTTTGTCATTATCAAAGCAACGTTCTGCATCTAAACTACATACCCACACCCGCTCTTAAAGTCACATGCGCCAGCGAGGAAGATGACGATCATTCTCCAATACATGAGTTAGAGAGAATGTGATGCAGGTACGAAATATCCATCCGTAAAAAAAACGCCTTTTGAATATTTTTCCAACATTTTTTTAAGATTCTTCCGCAATGCCAATAATTCAATCGTACTCTGCCCCTCTAATCGTAATAATTCTAAGTAAAATTTATTAGACAATCACACCTCATATTTAGCCATGAAATGCCACTCTTAAAACAAGCTTCAATGATCGCGGAAATCGCTATGCAGATTTAGAAGAGAAATCAACTTGGCACCCTTGGGAGAAAGGCTGAACTCGCAAAAAATTGATCATTTCGAGTCATTTTTATACTAGATTATCTTTGAAATATTTTAATCTCAATCATATTTATGAAAAATTCCATTCTGTAAATAGTTGCGAAAAGTTACATTTGCCTAAAACGTCGTGTTCAAAAATGTTACGATGCTACTTAATTTATCTACATGTTACCTAACAATTTTCCATGTCACAGACCTGACCTTACAGTTTTACAACGCCAGGAAAGCGTGTGGAAGTGGTTGTTGTGAGTTAGGTGTGGGGATAACTAACTAAATATCAAGAAAAGTTTTAATATCCGATGTTGCATTCTTGGTCACCCCCTGCCAAACGACCAAGATCTATAAAATACACCGCAAGCCGACGCAAGGCCACATGAGATTGGGGGGGGGGGTTATGTCACCAACCATGCATACAAAATAATTACCCCCGATAGGTGGCTTGCAGGGAACTGTGTAGAGGTACAGAATGGTTTCATTTAGAAAATTTAGATGATATTTAGGTTATTCCATTATTCCAATCTGCATCGAGCCAGCGGGATTGAATCCCAGGATCAAATGGAGTAATTGGGGGGGGGGAGGTGCACCAGGATCCACCTAGGCCTCTGTTATACCTGTAAGTCGCGGGGGAAAAGGTAATCCACAACTCGCACCAGGCGGCATGCGACCGCCCGGGCCACCCAGCGTGGCCACCGCGGACTCTCCGCCTCCATTCCTCGATCGCCAGCCACCCTCGTGGCAAATGCTCCTCAACTGGAACACGCACATGTGCGAGCACAATTTTCCAATCGAGTGCCACCGGGAGTTCGAAGGGAAAAAATATCACACTCTCTCTCTCCATCTCCTCCCTGCCTCTTTCGAGAGTCCCCACAGCCGTTTGCTAGTTTTCTCCCCCTCAAAGAGTCAAACAAAACAAACTGTCGGCTGGCACGCGCGCTGGATGTTTTTTTTCTAAATGCTCAGTGCGATCTAAGTGCGTCATACGTTTTATCTCGTTTTTATTTCGCTCGTTCTCTTTCTCTCTCTCTCTCTCTCTCTCTCTTCCTCTTCACCCTCTCTTTCTCCTTCCCCTCCTTTCAAGGAAAAGGGCTTGTTTTCAGTGCAGCCAATGGATCAAGGGTGCTCGTGACCAGTTATGTAGGACAGTGCAAGTTACCTAGTTTATTCTGAAGCATAGAAGGGCGACATTTTAACGGGAAGTGATACAGTAAGCTTTCCCTTTATATTAGGGGGTAACGATAGCTTAGATGACTGGTGATCTGGTTGCAAAATTATTGTCATGGAAAAAGTACCCTCTTTGCTGTAGATTTGAAATAATTTTGATAATATTTCCAGTGTCTCCCTTGTTGATGCCAAAGCCAGTTTAAAGGAAGTCCGTAATAACTCCGTGATACTCGTTTTATTAGCTGCCAAAAGTATCTTAGGAGCAAAGATGAGGTAGAAGCGTTAGGATGATTAATAGTCGTGATGATAATTAGCTAGATGGCATTATTATACCTTACACAAAAGGTGGTCGTTTATAGCATAGATCTTTGCAAATTCAGGCACATCAAATGAGGACAATCAAATTTTGGTTTATGTTCTTGTTTACAAAAATATTGCTTGCCTATACAAATACCACTAAAAGTAATACACACGTTAAAATTTTCGCAAAGCATTGTGTTTATACATAACGGCAAAAGTAAAAAGACTTGGACAGATGTAACTTTTCCTTAGAATTTAAACAACCTTCCTCTTCCCTTACCCATTCCACCTGGTGCTTGCACGCCCTATGACACACATTTTTGGTGGATCGCGAAGTATTTATGTCGATGTACGTAAATATATCAATAGGCATAATGAATATAATGGCCATATCCAGCAAGAGTGTGTCATAAAACAGGAGAAAATAGAAAGAATTTACTTAGGTCCAAGTAGTAAGGATAACATCAAAGGATAGGGTATTATTTTTGTTTCCTTTCTTGGCCCATTATGGCCTCAGATCAGCTTTGAATTCCTTCCGGCTTGCTTAACTTCCATAAAGGAAACCCGTAGCGACGTCTAATCGCGTTCTGTATCCCTAGCAAAAATAGTCTCGGTAATGATCTCTCATTTGACGCTCCCATTGAGATTTCAAACACTTATCATATCTATGCCACCGTGCGAGTTTTAATAGGATACTCCCCGTCATGGGGAGAGGGGTCAGATTGGTGGTCCCATTCAACCAAATTCTCATTTAAATCGTTTAATTCGAATTATAAATGATTTAATATCCATCATGAGATCTTCAGATGAATACGAAAGTACATGATAATATGCACGCGGAAAGAAAGATGGGGAGGTTGTCGTCAAAATATATATCCCTTTAAAATTCTGCAGAAACGTTTCATTTCTCGCAATTAAACTGTCCGGGTTCATAACTCAATTTTTTTCTGACTCCGCAAACTCCGCCTGCCCCTTGCTATTCCGTCCACCGTATTTATAGTAACCTTTATGCCCCCTCACTTCCACCACAAACCTCGTCCAGGTATAATACAGCCGTTTGTCAAATCATCCCACACATGCATAAAGGGGCACAAATGGTTTCAGGAATATGACAAGATGACAAGTTTGGCGCTATCAATTTTCCTTTCAGTGTTGTACGGGGAATTGAAGACACGCTGCGCTTAAATTGAATAAAAAAATATTTTTTTAAGTATTCCTCCGAGCCCATATAAAAGCCCACATGTATTCCGTACATGGCCAATCAACCTTTCTCTCCCGACCGGCTCTCTCGCGCGACAAGCGGATAATGACGGCGGCGGATGGGGAGGAGTGGGTGCTCACAGATGAGGTGGAAGCAACCATGGATCAAGAGATAAAAATTTAACTTTTATTAATAATTATCATTAAAAATGAGGCCACGGTTTTCCTTCCTCCGCTGTATGTGTAATGATTCTTCTGGTTGAGAGCTGCCAGTTTTGATAAATATAATTAGCCTCGACTAAAATGTAGATTACATCCTCTGCCCAACTGACTGCTGCTAGGAGCGTGTTAGAAAGCTTTTGGTGGGAGATTTGAACGACTGTTCAACTATTGCGTGCCCTCGGGATGGTGATGTCATTGAGGTAACGAGCGATTCGCATTTGGGTAACGCATATCCTCGACAGCCGAAAATTGGCAAAAAAAACCAACGTCGCTAGGCAACTCAAGTCAACCTTGTAGACGAAATTAAAACGCGTAGCGAACACGCAGTCTCTCTTGATTGAAATTTTGTGAAAAGTCCGATCATTTATAGCCGGGAATAAAAATTAAATTATCCATGTTGTAAAGGCCAAGACCTTGTTGTAAAGGCCAATACCTTGTTGTAAAGGCCAAGCCCAAAGTGAAGTTGTACCAGTTATATCATTCTGATACTGATGCAGGTGGCAACAATTAAGAAGGGTGCGCTTTTTAACTTTAAGATCTCTCGCAGTACTGCTCATCTGATTACGTGATTTAAAAAGAAGTAATGACTAATGACTGAAGTTCCACTAATGACTGAATTTTACCTATAGGCACATGTTATCATCCCTAATTAATCCCATCAATATAGACAATCGAACATTAGCCCTTTTCTCAATACCTGTGACGCACTTCCAAAATATAAAAATGATACTTGACCCGGCATAGTTTCATTCAATTCAAGCACCAAATAAATGAACATATATACTAATTTGTTACGGGGTTTCAACCGACCACATTCTTCAACATATCAGGTGTCTGGAATTACTAAGACAATGAAGATAGGAAAGCATCCTCCTGCTGCCATTGTCTTAACTAGAAATGAGTGCGGTCAAAGAAAAAAGGATAGCGTCACAAACGGCCCGTGCAGCGGGAGGGAAGGTATCCCGTGTCGAATGAAAACGGCGGACCTTCCTTTCCTCGTGAGGGTGCCGATTGCATTACCGCCTCTCTCCCACACTCCGGATCCTCGTCTTTCAACTCTGGGACCTCTCCGGTGTTCCTCCTTTAATACCACCTTTCCGAGGTGCCGCCCGGGGCTACTCCGAGAGCGATGGGGTACCAACACCCCCCCACCTCCCATTTAGCTCCTGCGTGCTCCACCCCCCTTCCTCTCTCCCCCCCCCCCCCCGACAATCCCCTTTGCTTCCTTCTCCCCTTCCAACAATAAAGAAAGCAACTGCCCACACCGCCGCCAGTCTCAATCTCCCCCCTTACACCCCATTCCTCCCGCGCCCTCAGCTCCCACGGTGATATGTGTTATTTCGGTGCGCGTCAGTAGCCCAACTCGCGGAGACGGCGTATCTACACATTTTTACCCGGCCGTAATGGCTTCCGACTACCACGGAGAGGGCAGACGGGTAGGTAGGTACCTCCGAAAAGAAAGGAAAAAAAAGAGGATGCGATAAAATAAAAGGAAGGATCTTGTTGCCTCCCCGTCCTCCAGCCTTCCTTCCCCCCTCGTCCCCCCCCGCCCCGCTACACAACTCCATGCTCGAAGGATTTACACATTCAACATACTTTTCGTTTCTTTCCTCCATCCTCATCCTTCCCTCCCTCTTCTCGAAATCCTCCCCATCCCCCCTCCTCTCTCTCCCTCTCTCTCTCTCTCTCTCTCTCCCTTCCTCTACCCCTCATCCCCCTTCCCTTCTCCTTTTTATGCCGACCTCTCTCCCGCCGCCCTTGTCCTCACGTCCTCACCTCGACCAAAACGGAGGTTCTCACATTTATGCGAGGGGGGAGGGGGTCGGTGGGGGTGGAGTGAAGGGGAAGAGGGGGCGTGTGGTGCGACGGCGGGGGGGGGGGGGTAAAGGGGGGGGGGGGTTTAAGGGACACCAAGGACGCACAAACTATCTCCATCTTCATTCTGGTCTCAGTGAAGACTTTGACTGCCGTCCGGTCATAAGGTCAGGGACGTTAAGATTCCCACCTCCTCCTCCTGCGGCCGCCCGGTCTTTTTCCCTTTGTCCTCCTCTTCTCCTCTTGCCCCCTCCGTCCCTCTATATCACTCCCCGACTCTCCCCACTCCCATACTCACATCTCTTGACTCCGGACTCAACGCCCATTCCAATCCTCCCACTATGTTTTCCACCGGCCCAATCTTCCCACCTACCCCCTGCCCCGCTCTCCTCTCTCTGTCAACTGTCAACGGCACCTTTTCCTCCACTCATTACTTCCAATTCCTTCTCTCCGAAAGATTTTTCATCCAAATCCTCACCCCCTTCTTCTTCTCGCCCATATCCCGTATCCCTTGGTCCACCATGCGTCTCATACTCCGTTTCGTCTTCCCTGCGTGAAACCGAATCTTACTCAATGGACGATCTGATCCGATCCATCTGATGGACGATTGTTATCGGTTTTTACTACTCTGTTGGCAAAGTCAAAAATACAACGTGATATTTCTAAGTTTGCAAATCGATGTCTGCCTTCCGCGATCACGTCTTATATCTCGGTTGATTAAAATAATTGCTTTATTAAAGTGTAGCGATCGAAAATGGAGTAAAATGTATGCGCCTCATAAGATTAGTATGTGATGATCGGGTTGGGGAGAGGAGAAGTTGTGGATAGAAATACAATATCAGAATTGGCATTCTCTGAATGCATCCATTCAACAGACAATTTAGTAAAATATAATTGTTTTCTGCACGGCACCGTTAAGTTTCTCCTCGGCTTGAGTTTTGAATAGGCATATTTGTTTTGGGGATGGAGAGATGATGATTATCGAAATAAGAATAAAATTAAATAAATTAAAACTACACAGAATTGTAAATAGGGTGGAGAAAAATTTATTCATTTCATTGCATCCAGGATGTTTCTATGGCGTCCAACTAAATAGTCCGTGTGATGAGACCGAACACACGGAAAAATTAATGAGGCTCGTGGTGAAACAGAACCAACTAAACAAATTTCCTTGAAAACACTACCGGGGAGCAGCTATTAGGGGGAAAAAAACTTCCACCTTAATAGCTTTCATAAGATAATCTCTGTGCTGCACAGCGCTCGCGGACAAAGCACCTCATTTGATTCAATAAAATGGGATGTTGGGCATGTGGGCAGATTTCCATGTAACGTCGCAGATGTAGAAAGGAGGATAAATAGCCTCGCTATTTCCATAGCCCAATGCATTATAGCGCTTCTCACCATCAGCGCATACTTGACCGCAAAAGGATTTTGTGGGCGAGGAGCATCTCTAGGCAGCGACTTAGGTCCCAAGCCATTTTCTGCTTCATCTTCCACTCACACCGGGGCCTCCGACGTACCCGCCTCCCCCCTTACCTCCCTCCCATTCTCCCCCTCCGCTACTCTCTCTCTCCCCGTCCGAGCACGGGTGGTCCGAGGCTTTTTCTTCCCTCCGTACGTCATCCTCGTGCTTCCTCCTCCTTCCTTTCTTACCTCCATTCTGACTTCGCCCCCCATTGGGAGTTTAAGCTATATATTTTCTCCTCTCCCAGCTTCCTAGGGAGACAGCTCCGGACAAGAAAGAAATGAAGGGACTCGGGCTGCGAGGTGCCCAGGAATTTCATCCCTCCGCGCATTTCCGCAGGGATAAAAATTAACTCCCGGGCAATATGAGGCGTTATGAGGAGATATAAATGCTATTAGGAGGGAAAACTAACAGATGGGCTGATAGGAAAGAATTTACCTGGAAAAACTCTACACGAAATTAAGCTATGTGGAATGGCTCGCCTTCTGCCGTCCGCAATCGTTTCATGCATATTCCTTTCTTACTCGGAGACCACAGCATTTGATTTAATTCACCAGGTTCAAAGGATTTGAGATGATGAAAGCATTTAGTAAATGACACTTGAAGATGTTTGGTGATGTACGAGGTTTATGATAAACAGAGCTGTGCCATTTAAATAGAAGAGATAAACCTCAATATTTGATTTTATTTTTCTATTGTTATTTATGCTGAATGGGCCGAAAATCACGTCACACTCGAGCAGTGCACTTGAGTGAATAGTGTCTAATTTATATAAAAGAACTGAATAAGGTGATGGCGTCAGGAGCTCAATTCGTCAAAAACCCTTTAATTTACTCATTCTATACGGTTAAATAATCATTCTTTAAGGGAACTAACTTGGGCAATATAATGTTTAAAGATATACGGGCTATATACGTTTCAGTTTATAGGGTAAGAGTAAATGCTAGTTTCTAATAAAAATGCTCATACTGAGGTGAGGATAGACTCATTCCATTTTTTAAATTTTCGAGATAAATAACGGGTAATTATTAGAAAAATTAACAATGAGGTAACTTTCTACTGTCTTCATGATTAGGTTCTTTCTGTAGATAATTTTTGCTGTTGACTTCATTTCAATTGTTTTCGATTATTAGTCGGTAAAATATTAAAATGGAAAGAGGATTCGCACGAAATGAGTATTAGAACTCCAGGAGGACATAACTGGGAGCGATACGTCGAAAATATTTGTACAATCAATGTAAATAAGCGAAAACCAAATTTGCAACGGTATTAAGCAAAAATCAATCGTTCAACCTTTAAATCACTAATTAATAAGTATTTAAAATTAAATGTATATCTCCAGGAATGTGGATTTTTAAACGAAATCCGTATTAAACGACAAGAAAACCATTTCTCTCATGCTCAGTTACATTTTTGTTGCAGATAACGTTTCGGAAATTTATTATTATGATTGGGATTGTGCATGCATGTCCGGTAACACCCCCCGCCACACGCCCTTGCGGTGGCCTGCGGGATATGATGTACATGTATGTATTTCAATCATTGAGCATCATGTTCTCCGCCACCAGGAATTGTAAACCATAGCGGTGGTCGGAGGGGCGTTGTCATGCGGCTTCCTATCGAATGGTTCGAAATTTGACGATTCCAACTCCAACCGCGTGAAGGAATTCCGGAGCGCATTCCCATTGACATGGACCCTCTTCGGTCACGCTCTGTCAAAACGTTTAACCGGGACCACAAAGGGGGACATGAGACGGGCGAGAAAACTCACTCCCCTTCCTTCCCCTCTCGCTCCTCCCCGGGGGGAACCTCCTCCCGAATGCTCTCTTCGCGACCGGGGGTTGACACTGTTAAACGGGATAGGTAGTTTTTTCGCAATAGTCGCCGTGGGAGAAAGAAATATGCTCCTACGGCCTACCTACCCCACTCAAGGGGCGAAAAAAAGAAGGAATTGAAAAAGTCACGGGACATAACGAGTGGTCCTTTTAAGGATTTCTGAAATTCGTGTTCCTTTGCAATTGTCGGGGAGGGGAGCTGGAAGCGGAAAGAAAAGGAGATAAAGACGGAAGAAGATGGGAAGGAGTTTCGAACATTAGTGAGATACAACTGCGACAAAGGACGTAAGGACGTGCCCATGGGTCTTAGGCCCGCGGAGCTTGTGTTCGCTACCGTGTCCGGTACCTGGTCGATGGCCGGCCCTTTCTTACTCGGGGACAGGTGACGGGAGGTGGCCGGAGGGTGGTCCCTCTGCTCCCAGTGGGATACCTGGCCAAAAGAGCTTGATGGACATCCACTGTTTATTACTGGTTCCTCCATGTCTCCCTGGACAACCGTGATTCCTCTCCTAATTCCCCCAGTTGGCCGTCCTTGGAAGGCAAGTCTTGTTTTTCGACAACGGAGCTTGAGATATGTGCCTCATTATAATGGACTAAGACGCGTCCTCATTCACTAGCTGGAAATGACTGGGGATTAGGAGAAATTGCTGATATCCATTGAAGGGTGATTTAACTGAAGTGAGGATAAAATTAAAAGAAGAAATATAGTTTAAATTGAATGTCAACTTTATTATAATTATTTGACAAAGCGACCTCCTTGTAGCAGTCTCCTTTGAATTACAAATACTCGTATGCTGCCATAAATAAAGTTTAATCAGATTTGACGCTATGAAATGTCAATTTTTAGCAGATTTTTTAGCGCTATGAAATGTCAACTGCTTTACCACACCCATACTCCCTTGGGGGTTTTATGTATATTTAAATGAACGGTGTTAATTTAACAGAGGATGGTACTAAAGAAAAATTTTTCGTTGACTGAGTTTCAGACGACAATGGACAGAATATATTTGCATATTAATACATCTTTGCGAAGCACTTATATTTACATTATTTTTTTATAATTTTGCTACCAATATAATCCATGTATTGGGGTATTGGTTTTGCAGTCATAAATTACTGGTTTAAATTTTTTGAAGAATGAACAAATTATGCAATCGATGGAGAATAAAATGACCTGCAACCCAATCCCAAACATACCCTTATTACTGTTTAAAATGTTCTAATTTCTAAAGAAATGCATTATAGCTCGTCTGATGTGACATTGACGAAAGGTCATCATCCTTTTTAGACATTTTTAACTCCTCAACTTTAGTCCTTTTAAACACCACGAGCGTGGGTGTATATTTAGAGGACAAATTTGGCTTTCTAAAGGACCGAGGGTCATCGCCCCGAGGACACAGAATTACCATCCTTTAAATTTACGCCTACGTCGCTGAACTTAATCCTTTCCACCTTTCCCAGAGGTGGGTTCTTAAAACGTTAAAAAGATACACCAAATATTTTGAGATTTGTACTCGTATACCAGTCAATGATCAGGGAATCATCAACCCCAGCGGGAAAACGGTGGAAAAACATTGAATGTGTCAGGTTAAATCCCACATTCGCGTGGCAACCACATCCCTCGAGCCTTTGTTTATAAACTCTTCCGAGAATTGCGATGAGTTAACAGTAACAGGATTGAATAGAAAGGGGGTGTCACAGCGGTCAAACCATATCGGCTCCGTCCCCACAAAATACATCAGAAATACACCCAGGCAACCCTTCCCGAAGTTACTTACCCCAAACGGATTATACTTCATTATCCCTCCACCGTGATCCTCCCTCTGTCCTCTCACCCTGTCCGGAGGAGAAACATCTTGAAGTGCATATGCCTCCGGAGGTGTCACGAAGGTGGAATTTTCATTTCGAGAGGAGAGAGATGCTCTGGCCGCTTCCACCAAGGTAAGCGAGGGGTGTGTGGAGGGGCCGTGAAGAGCGAAGCCGAGGCTCACTCGAGGGTCTAACTTTCATCCCCGTCCTCCCTTCTTCCTTGTCACCTCCTCCTCCTGTCGCTCATTTGCCTCATTAGTCACGCCTCGTGCCTCTTCGCCGCCCTTACCCCTCGCCTAGTCCCGCTAACACCCCTCCTTAACAGCTCTACCCTCTCTCCACCTCCATTATCCTACCTATTCCCATCCTTTCACCTCCTGCCCCCGCCCTTCTCTCCCCCAACTCATTTTCGGACTGGACCGGGACAAAACTTAGGGTGGGCAACTTCGGGGGATGGAAGGTGAAAGAAATTACAGATAAAGGTTCCACGGGGGCGTGGTCCGAAGCCTGGGCTCCCGAGGCGTCTCCAGTCCAGTGGCAGGGGTGTTTATAAGGGTGCACCAATTGAGGCTGACGAGTAGTGTTTTTTTTTAAGTTTTCATCGTAATGGGAGACAATTTCATATCCAGAAATCCTTGCAGGCGGTAATGGAACTCAATTCCGAAGGGTACTCAATTGAAAAATTTCCTGATTAAATTTCCATTTCACTAATTGAATTTTTCATTTAAAATAACGATGGATTTTGACACCATTTGCACTGTAATGAAACACGGAGGCCTTTCTTTTGGATGCAATTGATTTTACAAAGAAACGATAACTGTCCACCGTAGGTAGTTTAAATAATAAGTATTATTCGTATCTTAAGAGAAAGAATAATTGCTTTTTCTTGCAATTTTTAACCCGTTTGCTGATGAAATCAGGCTTAATGTATTAGCATGAGTTTTCCATTTCAATATTTTGTAAGTGTCCCTCATAATCGAATCGAAGCCGGAACATGGAGATGAACTCGGTCCCGAGAGTTTCCATGAATATTTCCTACGATCATGAAACGGATGCCATAAAAACTCCTCGTTGGCGGTTGAAACGTATGGAGCGTGCTGACCCTTATTTCAATACTCCATACGGACTTCCAACTAGTCCTTAAATGTACAAACTTGTGTCACCCAGTGTAAATAGTCCGTTACAGGTATGCAGTACAGTGTGTACCCCTAGTCATCAACTCCAAAGATCTGGGATTAAAATACTACTTATAATGAGAGATGTAAAGTGATAGTGATTTCCGTGAATAACCTAGGTAGGCTGAGAAAAAATAGCAGTGTCACAACAAATATTAGAAAATAGTTAGAGTAGCATAGCAACAACTTTTATTATACATGATTTTTTAGCATCAAAGTACTCCGTAAAATCGATATTATACGATAAATTATACGAGGGTCATCCGGAAAGTAGTACCCGTTCGTGAAATAAAGACACAAAAGTAAATATTAACAAACATAAAAAATTTTATTTGAAAGAGGATACTTTAAACTACTTCTCAACATAATCTCTAAGCAAATTAAGGCATTTGTCATAACGTGTGACAAGTTTCTGTATTCCTGCTGCATAGTCCTTCGCCGCCAGCTCATTGAGATACAGGGTCACTCCTCCTTTAAGTTCTTCATCGCTGTCAAATCTTTTTCCTGCCAAAAAGTCTTTAAGCTTTGTAAAGAGATGAAAATCTGAAGGGGCCAAGTCCGGGCTATACGGTGGATGGTCGAAAGTTTCCCATTTGAATTGCTGCAAAAGTTTTTGTGTTATCCCAGCTGCATGAGGCCTGGCATTGTCATGAACGATTTTGTATTGCCCGCCGTAATTTCTTTAATGTTTCACAATACGCATTGACATTAATAGTGTCTCCACGGGCCATAAAATCAATAAGCAATACACCTCGTCGATCCCAGAAAATGGTTGCCATGAGTTTCCTGGTGGACAGAACTGTCTTGAATTTTTTTGGTTTGTTTGGTGAATGAGCATGATGCCACTCCATTGACTGTCGTTTACTCTCAGGTGATGCATAACAAACCCATGTTTCGTCACCAGTAATTATGCGAGTCAAGAAAGAGTCTCCTTCATCAGAATAACGTCCCAAAAACGTCAGTGCTGCAGCCATACGCTTGGTTTTGTGCTCATCTGTAAGCATGCGAGGGACCCATCTTGCACAAATTTTTGCATAATGCAGATGGTGTTTAACAATTTCATGAACAATTGTTCGAGAAACATTGGGAAAATGCTCACAGATGTAATCAATTGTGACGCGCCGATCGTTCCTCACGAATTCGTCAACTGAGCTCACCAGTTGGTCTGTAATGACAGACGGTCTCCCCGAACGCTCATCGTCGTGTGTGTTCCCCCTCCCCATGTTGAAGTTGCGACACCACCGCCGAACAGACGACTCGTCCATTACATTGTCTCCATACACCTCCTTTAATTGGCGATGAATATCACATGGGCGAACGTTTCTTGCATTGAGGAATTTAATCACTGCCCTCACTTCACAACTGGCGGCGTTCTCAATTTTTTTAAACATTGTAAACAATCACAGAAACAACACAGGCAATGCTAGCGTCACGCAACTTGGCTCAGAGAAGGCAGACAAGCCACTGAAGCTATCTGACCTCGTCCAGCGGCTACTCGCGTCGTCAGCACTTCATGCGGCACGAACGGGTACTACTTTCCAGATGACCCTCGTAATATCTGCCAATTACACTATCAATATTATTGTAACAACTTATTTCATATCCAATCCATAATGGTATATTAAAATACACCTAATATCTTCAGACATGCCAACTCTCCCGATTTAAGCGGGAGACTCCCGATTTTTCCTTCTTACGTTCTTGATGAACTATTCAAATCGTGTACTTAGCTTAACATGTTAATAAAGTGTGACATTCATTAAAAATTGGCAAAGTGTCATAAAGGGATTAAGGTGCCATGCAAATATTGTGGTAATTAAAAGTGATCACTTCGTGATACACTTCTAAAAATCTCCCGATTTTTCATTTTTGAAAGTTGTCATGTCCTCCCGATTTTTCATTTTTGAAAGTTGGCATGTCTGTATCTTTAACACTGAAGTTAATGACATCGGTGTCTATAATCAGTCGAGTCGGTTATGATATCTATATCCATAGTATTTGCAATTCAAATTTTCTTTGTTAATAAGCAAAATCAGATATTATGCAGAGTTATCCAAAACGTTTATGCATAGAAAACTAGATATCTTGTGCGTGGTTCGTCTTCGTGTTCATCTCTGACATGAAGTATCCCCTGGTTAATGAATAAGAGGGCTTAAAGAATTATGCTTCAAACCCTGTATTATTTTCTACCTATGTATAAGTTTTCCATACTCTGCTCATTGTATGGGCCAAAAAGAATAATGACAAATGTTACATCTGTTTTTCACTCATGATTAATGCAAACGGTCAAGAAAGCATGCAGGGACACCCGGGGATCATAAATGCGCAACAGAAAAAACCGAGACTAATTTTTAGTATCTTTTTCCTCGGAATCACCACTGTCTTCTCGCCTCCCGCTGAATGGGTCAAAAGGCAGACAAACAGGGGCCTCGTTCATTGAGGTGTTTCCTGGTGCTTTTGTCACCAGGGAGAACAGGATATAACCCTGGCGAAATGCACCGTTCAGCTTCACACCGTTTCAACCCTGTACTCGGAGGTCTTCCCGCCCCAAAGCTTACCCGTGGTGTTCAAACGTGCATGCGTGTGGTGTGAAGGGCGAGTTGGGTGAGATTAGGAGAAGCGGTCAACGAGTGAGGGGTGTAAAAGGCGATGGTAGCGTATGCCTTTGAGCGACCATTGTTGGGTGTAACTTTTCAGGGCTGAGCAAGGTGTGGGGGAGAGACAGTGGAAGGTGAAAAGTCGGAAACGCTCAAAATCAATTTGGTCAGCGTATACATGAGAGGGGGCGAAGGAATGTGGTAGAAGAAAGTGCGTACGACAGGAAACGAGGGATGGGAGGTTAGATGAGAGAGAAAGAGATGGGGAATTGAGGTGAACAGTGTGGCGAGTGAAAATTTAGGCACGTACGGTGTTTGTGCGAAATGAACAGGAAATGATCACGCCTCACTTGCAGAAGTACACTGTTAGACTCGGAAGCCTGAGGATAATTTGAGAATAACCTGGAGACTGATTGATTTTCTCTTCATCTACATCTACAAAATACCCCGCAATCCACCGTGAAGGCATGTGGCAGGGGGTGTTAGGTCACCACCCGTAAAGGGGAGCAAAACCGCTTGCAAAATCAACACATCCATGCAAACCTATGCCCACTGTACCGTATTTATTAAAAAATTCTTTCAACTTACACGAATGCAAACACATATAATATCAACTAACAAACAAGTGTTCCTTAGGGTGTAGTAAAAAATTTATCCAATAACGATGCAAGCTAGTACTTGAAAAGTATAAAGGCGAAATTCCACCACCACATGAAACATCAACGGTCTCCGCCATTAAGACACGGGTATGGAATGTGACCCAACTCGGCAGATAGTGGCAAACTCTTCTCTCAAGCATTAATGCTACGTACTCCTTATACAGTCGCACACAGAAACAAGATTTAAAAAATAGTTTGATTCATTTCTATTAGGTGAATACTTTTGGAAATGTGTCCTAACCAACTGAATCACAAAAATATTATTTAACATTTAATTTCCTAAATATTGTGTAATGGAGAAAACATAAAATAATGTATGTCACTTTCTCCTGTTTTTAATTAAAAAAATTGCTCTTACGAATAGATACATAAGTTTAAAAATTGTAAGGCATTACCTCAAATTACGAAATGCTCTCATGAAAAAATGCCTAGATACAAATTTACTACAAAACGAAAAATATGGGAAATATTGTAAGAATGAAACATTATGAACGTATAAAGAATAAGGCATTTTGATTTTTCGTCGAGAAAATTTCAAGACCATTTTTATTCGTTCACATTCAATAAAACCCTGATATCTTTAGAGAATTTTTTCGAAGTAAGGTAAAATATTTTCTATCGAAACATTAGGATGGCTACTATACACCGTATCCTCTCAATAATATTTTCATTCTTTCTTGATTTATTCTAAAAATTAGATTGCCATTTCTCCATTATATTCTTGCAGTGGCTAACTCTGGTTGCTATCTGACTCTAGGTCAGGGGTTTGGTGAGTGTTTAGAACTTAGTTTTTGGTGGTGTTCTTATATAATCTTAACGGATGCCACGAGCAACGTAATCACACGACTTACTAGGGTGAATATAACTTGTCACACATAAGCCAGATTAAATGTGAAAGCCCATTTATAAAACCTTAAGCTGACAGAAAAACCGTCGGATATATATGCTGACAGAAATCAACTGCCTTGAATCATTTCACTTTCCATATACGAGTTGTTACTCCGTGGTTACCAAATAATGAAATAATCTTGTGAAGGTGAAACACGAGACTGCTGATCCATAGCTTTAGTCAACTTTTAAAAATTACTTTGCTGGCCTTCGCAAAAATATTTCCATTCCCCAGATACTATTCTTTCTTTAGTAAAGGTAGGACGTGTATTCCGTCAATTTATTGCCCTCAAAAATGTGTTGTAGCCCTTTAAATACTTCATACATAGGAGGTGACACGTACAAATCCGCATTTCATTCGAGTTTTATTTGAATACAGAAAGAAACCACATAGCCCCGTGGCACAACGGTCGTAATCCCGAGCAAATGGGGCCATGTATCAAACATCTTTCTCTGAAGGCATCCCATAAACCTGGCCGGCCTTTAATGCTAATCTACCATAAAAAATATAGGGGATTCAAAAGGTGGTGAGATGAAGATGTGGTTTACCGGACATGAGGCAGTTTATCTCTTACTCTCTCCCTTCCTCATTCTCTCCTTCGCCTTTCTCCTTCTCCCTCAGGAGTTCGCCTTCTCTCCCCACTCCCTCACGCGTATATAAATATTCCTGCCCGCCGTCTGACCCTTTACAGGGTTTTATGGCCAACTGAAGTCGAAAAGTCCGACCATTGTCCGCTGCCTTTGTGGGGTCCCTTGTCACCTCACACCACCCGTCCACCCCTCCCTCCCCCACTCTGCCTTCCTCCCATCCGCCACCGCGTCTCGCCCGCTCAGCGGTCACCCCACCTCCTACTCCCGCCGATGATGACGGCGTCGGCCCCCTCGCTTGAGCTGGGCCACCGCGCGGTCGTTTTCCGGGAGACTGGACCGATGGCGAGGAGGGTGAGGCAGGACGTGGTGCCTGGGCGCCTGGACTCTTGGAATGAGAAAAGTGGGAGATCGAGGATCAGGATGGTGCGGTTGATAATGTACATCCTCGAGTGCCCGGGTTCGAATACTGTAGTGGGCAGGATTTCCCAGTGGTATCCTGCCCGATTCATGCTTGGGGTACTTGATGGAGAGCTCTTTACGTGAGTACACCATCCTTCGGATAGACCCCATTGACGCCTATCGTTAAGAATAGGTTAATGTCGAAGCCAGGCTTCTCTCCATCCTTCTATTGTTCCCTGAGCAGCTTAACCTCATCGAACTACTCGCCTGTCCCTATTGACCCACTTGATCTTAGCTCTCGATCGCCTCCCCTAATAGCTGAAGGGGAGGAGGGAGGGTAAGTGTGAAAGGATGGACAGGAGGGAGAAAAGTTGGTGGGGGAGATTATTTGAGATCAGTGATGAGGATGGATGCGCCACGATGCCTTATAGAGGTATTCAATTAGCAAATGCTACAAAGACTCTCCCTTTCTCGTTACTTCAGCAGTGGACGTTCGATTTCTTGAATTCAGCAAACACTTGCGGAAAATAAATTCCGCGAACAGAGCAGAAAATGTGGTGGGATGAAGGTGGTAGTGGCACTGAGTTAAATTCAGTGGTTTGACGAAACATCTTCATGCGGAAATTTGTGTTAACCCCAACTTAAAAATATGCCATAAATTACTATAATAATTGAGAAAATTGCTATAAATCACAAGTTGTTCTTCTATTATAATATAATTTATCAGGGACACGTGTACATATATTTCTTTACAGAAAAAAAAACTGATAACTGAGTTTTGAAAATTAGAAACTTGAACATTACATATGCTTTCTCATTCACGGAATACTTGCTACTCGAAAAAAACTCTACCAAAACGTAATAGTATTTATAAAATAATAAGATGTATGTATATATAGCATCACTCCCACCCTCTGATCCTCCACCGAAACTCAAAACAACAGAGCAAGCGTTCATCTGGCTCCTAGTTTCCTGGAATTGCCCAGGTATTAATATTAGACATTAATTACCCCGATGTGAATTTCTTCATCCCCCCTCCACCCCATCACCCTCACCATATTATCCCAATCTTTCTAAAAATCTCCCTCACTCCACGCTACACTTCACTTCGCAGACCTTTCCGCACCTTCCCCTTCTATCCATCGTTTCCAGCCCCGTATTTTCCTCAGTTCTGTCCTTCTCCTCCTTGAGAAAGCTGACTTGGACCGCCGAAAATTCGAAATCGACCGAATTTCCCTTATTTTCCGTATTTCTGCGTTTTTATCTTTGTCCACTAGTGTTAAACACACACACATAACGAAGATATCTTTGCAAAACGCGTCAAATAAATATAAAAATGTTACTAGATAATATGCTAGATAAAAAGAATTGATTTACTCTGTATGGCATTATTATTACTGGTGATCTCCTGGTTTAGGATTGACACAATATACAACAACGCATTTAATTGCCTCTACTGAACATACACCTGAAATCGGTCATATAGTAATGTCGTCTTTTTCCCGCATATTTTTATCTTTCTTTGATTACATGGTTTCAATTTTTATGAAAGGCGAAAGCTAACTCAGGGTTGACGTGGTTCTTTGGTATTAATTAGAAATTATAGAACTAAAGCAATTTTTTCAGCTGTGAACTCGGGTCTCAAGTTTCCAGCTGGTCACGTATCACCACCCAAAAAATTTTTCTTTAGACTTTCTCCCTTCAAGAGTTCAAAGTTTTATCGTCCTTTATTGGACCAACTATTGAATAATCTGCCCCCAAGTTTGTCGGTCGATGCCGTGCGCTAATACTTCAGAAATTAAACCAATGCATACATATACGAAATTCTCCCCATTAGACTCGTATACGAGTCTAATTTGGAGAATTTGGCACGAGCACTTAGTACGAGTATAGTACTGTATTTATACTCCTGTCGGGTTTGCAGAACAGGAATAGGGGATGGCCATAAAGTTAGTCTGTGGTAGTTCAGCGATTATTCCGATTGAACTCGGTGGTTAGAGGTAACTCCTTCGCGGCCCACCTCTCACCGATTCACGGTTCTAGACTAGAACTTTAAAAAGAAGAATGAGAAAGAGTGAGCTATATTTGCGAAGTGGAGAGTGTGGCGAGGGTAAGGTGGGTGTGTGTGGGGGGGGTGGGAGACAATGGTTAGAGGAAACATGTCTTATCTAACACGTCGTGGAATTCGGAGTTAACAGGCGAGTAGTTGCCTGTACGATCGCGAGAGAGAGAGAACGTGGCAAGACCAGGGCGTGGACCGCCAGGAGTGACATCATTTGTTGGTCTAGAGGCGCATCCAGCTCATTTCTCCCTCTCGCTTCGTTGTCATTGCTTTCGTGTTGCCTCAGGGAGGAGTGCGCGCTGTTAACAAGGGATCGCCCCACCCTCCCATTCCCCTCCTTCCTACCCCAAAACCTTCCCCACCCGTCTCTCTACGCCCCCCCCCCACAGCTCCGCAACTCCATTTCTTTCCACATCCGCGGCTTTTCAAAATATTTTTCACAATCACTCGCTGCTCTCCTCGGAGCGACAAACTCTCCCTCATCCTCTTTTCATTACGCCCTCGTTACATATGAGTAACTGGACTCTTATAAAGGCTTTATTTAGATTCTACATGCCCGAAGTGCGTTCATCACCCTTTGTCACAACCCCTAGCGATAATTTGCAGGGTAACATGCAGATGCTGCATCGATTTCGGAGTTTTCAGTGCATATTTAAAGAGGGAGTTGTGAAAGGATAGTCATTTCTATCAACACGAAAATTAAAATACACAATAACAGTATTTTTGAGACACTTTTAAAAATTTTAAAGCGTAGCACGTCAAAAAAATTGTTTGTCGTACTTAAAATAGTACAGTTAGTCAGTCAGTTAGAATAGACATTTATATGGGAGCGGATGACTTGGATACTTAATATAAAAAATCCACTTGGATCCTGGTGTTATTGTTGGTAGCCTATGCTCAAAACGTTATGGTTGGCGTTGGCGTATAACCTAGATAATTCTAATTTTTGATAAAAATATTGAGTAAGTTTATCCTCAAGCCATCACGGGGACGAAATTGGAGCGAAATTCTAATATTTCAAACTTACATTATTTCAAGAGCGTCGTTGACAATAATATGTCATTGCTATTTCCTAGAGTGAAGCGTGATCAAAATCATGTCTTAATCATGTTTATGTAGTTATCTATTTTTAGAATAAAGAATCGGGAATGATTAAGAGAGATTCATCCTTTAAATAGAGGAATTACATTTCCGTCAATAGGGTAGAGCATATGCAACCACGCGACGTTTTCGTCAGTGGGAAGGAGGGGGCGTATTCCCAGCCGGGTTTGGATAGACACCGGATAGGAATCCCCATTCAGTGAACCGGTGGTAAAAAGAATGAAGAAAAGGCCACTCACTCCTCTAGCCTCCTCACATACCAAATATCCTCCAGGGAATCTCGTGCTCCCTCCTTGGCACATCCTCCGTCTTCACTCTCACGCCCCTTGAACATATTGGGCGGACGTTCGCGGATGGGGAAGGTTAGGTGGGAGGGGCGGTCAAATTATTCCGAATAATAAAATAAAATACCCCGACTAAAATGATCGCTCCCGCATTGTACATCATTCTTCAAACGTCCGGGGTGGTTCAACTCATTTTTCTTTCGCCGGATAGGTCCCGAAACCACCCACCCCTTGCCTCCTCCACCGCTTCCAGACCCCCCTCCCCCCACCCGTCCAGTCTCCCTCCGCCATCTCCAGACCGGGGGCTGGCTGCTTGCTCCTGCGATTGCCCGCCGCCGTCTCGCGGTGCGTGCAGGACGGCGGGAGAATCGCGGCGATTTGTTAGACGCCGTCTCGCCCGTGCACCCGGCCCCGGCGATCCATCAGAGAGAGGTCTCGCGCGGTCGGAGGTGGGGAGTCGCCCCCAGGGCCCCTGTCTCCCCATCCACTCCGTCCCCCCGCGGGGAATTGCGGGGATCGGGTTAATCGCCAGCCACAATCTGTTGATACGACGGTGGAGGGATTAAAAAGAAATGAAAAAAGAAGAACAAATGGATGCGCTAGGGAGGATGGGGATCAGGAAATTGTACAACGATTTTTATGCTGCGTCGAAATTTATTGTTGAGGTCACGGAAACGGTTTTTATTTGATGAAGAACCTTAGGTTAACTAGGTCGTCCGGGTTAGACTTGAAGTAATGCTCTCACCTTCCCGTAGGTTCAAGTCCCTGGTTGAACTCATGGCAAACCAAAGCGAGTGCTAATTGTCGTCAATTGAAAGGAAGGGAATTTTGTAACTAAATGGTGCAAGATATTATTGCATATTTCCTAACTGCAAAGTAATAAATTTGAAACGCAGAAGGTTGAACTAAATACTCGTAAATGGAACAGATTATACAGAGAGAATCATACCATCCTCAGGGTTACGAAGGCTTATGCTTAGAAACTATAACTGATTAAAGAACGCCATTATTCGATCCTGTTACCACCTAGCGGATAATTCTGCCACAATGCACCTTATTACAAATGCAAACTTAACCGATTAAATCTTTCCCATCAGCCAACTAGTTCCTCTCCATACAACCAATCATCCTTAACGTACGTTCCTCTGATTACCCTTAACTCTCCCCCCAGTATCTCATGTTCTCCTCAACTTCTAGTCGTTTACTCCTTGCACGTCGTTTACTCCTAATCATGGTGGCTGGAACCCAAGAAATATTAGTCTTAAGTTTGTTTTTTCTTTGCCTAAGAATTTCTATATATGCCTTTCCATTTGACTATGTGCATACAGTATATCTTCGAAATTCAAATGTGTTCGAAAGACAAAAATAAGACCAAGCATCTGTCATCTAATACAAATATACGATCTGAATTACCACATGGCGCATAATACCATTTGTAGAAGATTCTCAGCTCGCCAGCAGTTTACAATGAGTCTGGGGACTGTTCTATCCCAATGATCAGTCGTCAAAAGGGGGAATAGTTAATCTACGGAGCACCTTGGGCTGCCATGCGGGAAAATTTCTTCCATTCCAGTTGCATCGTCCCTTTGCGGCCGGGAATAAGAGTTCCCCCCCTCCAGGACTACCGAAAAATCCCCGTCCCTTCAGATGGACACTCGATGGCCGGTCGTGCGTATCGTTTGACCCGGAACAGGCACTCGAGAGAGTGAGCGGCGGCAAGGCGATTACGGTTTTTTTTAAGGAGGTGGGGTGATGTGAGATGGGGGTTGTGGGAGCAGGAAGGGGTTGGGGCACATATGGGAAAGTCTGAGAGGCACGGAGAAGAGGGGAGTGGGGAGGAGGGTAGATAGAGATTAAAAAAAAAGGACTCGGCGGACGCAAGAGGTTTGTTTGATTATTATATATACCCCGAGCACTCCTTAGCCCGAGACATTCGAGGTAAAGCTTTGTGCTTTCTTCAAGATCACGGAGCGGAGATAAGATTTCGGGAGGGGAACGTTTATGTTGAAAGGAAGATCAAGCGATTGCGTGGAGTGGCCATGTTTAGGGAAAAGAAGGGGGTAGGGAGCGAGGGGCCAAATACGTCCAGACGAAAGGGAGCGGGGCCGTTGTGCAGTCAACGTTTATCACTTTTTACTACGCATGATGACGGTATGTTCGTGCATCGGTTTAAGGTGAGCACGATAACATGGCCGTTTACTTTAGTGTCTTTAGCAGATAACAATAATTCCTTCTCGTGATAAGTTTTTTACACTAAAATTCATCTTGCATTTCCGAGAGAATTAGTTGAAATCATCTTTAATCCTTCTTCATGCTGGAACAGGGAAAAATCGCATTCTTTGTTAACTCAACCATTTGGTATTCTGGGATAAATTATAATGTTTTGACCTTGAATTTCCCCGTCGTGAGCTACTTAATGTTTGTGATATAATAAATGTATTCTTCGTTTGCTTAGTATTTAGTCAAGTATATTATCAATTATACTTTGCAGGATTCACAACCTAATTGTGCAAGCGAGATAGCGTGGCAGTTTCCAAAGTGGCCATGTGAATTTCCAAAAGACAACATAAATGAATGGATCGTTTTTCTATCAGTGTACTTGCAAGTGTGATCGAAGTAGTTTCGCAGAATTTGGGCAGTGAAGGTAGCTAGTGCAAGTCAATCCTGATTTTCTGGCATATTCGCCAAATTGCACGAAGGTTTTCAGCATTATCTATATAATTGGATCAATAAACATCTCTATTTTCGAATGATCGGGACTCGTTGAAGGAGAATTTGCGGCAAAATTCCGGATACATCGTTTTACAATTGAGAAAAATATCATCATTTAACTACAACTATTTCTTCTCATCGGTATCCATACGTATAACGATGTTCTTACTATTCTCACAAATGTCACCTGAGCCTTCTTTAGTGGAAATAAAAAAAGACGACGTGATCGTCATAATGGCTGTAATTTTCGCCCAAAAATTCGAGCAAATGCGTCGATTGTTGCGGCAATGGGATTGCCGCAAAAGCAAATTTTACTAGTGTCAACAGAAAGACGGCCTGCAAACTTCCTTCTTTCCCCAAATCACCACTGAGGCAGTCCGTTCGGGGTATTCCACTCGTTTTATTCCGACCTTTAAAATGACTCCGAGGACCATTATTCTGGTATGAATATTCAACGGCCACCGAAAGGAATGAATAGGATATAAAGATTGAATTATGAATTTCCTTCACGGGTTGACCATCATCCTTTTTTTTTCTATAGACCTGTCCATGATGTCCCACCACTTCACCTCGTCCTTATCCCAGACCCCAATTTCTTCCTTTTTTCGCCCTCCGTTCCTCGACCTTTCCCCAATCCCTACACCCCCATTCAATCTTCACCCAGAGAGACCCTCCCCGCCCGCATGGCGAATCTAGTTTCCTTCCACCCTCGACCGCGGTGTTCTCGACGCCGCCACCCACTTTCTCCGCCCCCTCCCGCCGCGAAGACATGATAACGTAATTACGCCAGCCCCGAAACTCCGCGGGGCGTCCCCTGTGTGATCCCAGGGGCCCTACCACAGCGATATTCGGATCGCCTCCACGCCGCCGGCGGCAGGGCGGGTGGGCGGGATTACTCGCCGCCCCCTTTACCTCCAGTCCCCACTCCCCCACCGCCAACCGAAACCCTTGCCACCCCTTCCCCATATGAATGCTGCTGCTCCCCTCCCACTAGTTTATTCCCTCCTCCGCTCTCCTCCACGTACAAGACCTCCGCGCCCGTTAATTGCTCCCGGGGATGAAGATTGGAATGGCTCCGCAATTTTCTCGTTCATAGCGACCATTACGTCGCGAGTGTGAGCGCGACTTCCTCGGTCATGTTCTTTATTTTGCTGCCTACAGTACTTTTTCATGACTAATCGGGAACTATTATCTGTAATATTTGATTACGTGAAGTGAATGCAGATAACAAATTGACCGTAGATATTATTTCGACCGCAGTTTCAAATATTCAAAGCCGTGCGTGCGTAACAAGTTCTGTCGATTATCATTGGAAATAAGAAAAAAATGGTATGCAATTCTATACTTAGCTTCTCATGTGGTACAACGCTCAAAGTTGGATTTAAACTGACAATTAGAGCCAAGTGACACAACTCTCTATAGCTTGCCTATACGCGAGCTATCCGTATTCTAATTACCAAAATAACGCCAACTATTAACCCGGAGGTCGGTTTGATATGTGAGGATCAAGTTCACTTAGCATTACGCCCAACGTCTTGTGGGATTCAGACATTAGCAAGGTAGGTGGCAAGTTACGTTCCCTACGTGTTTACCCAGGATGATCTTGTACCAGAAAAATAACACTGCTTGGGTGAAGAGGCGTCTCAGGGAATTAAACCCGATCCCTCTGATCATTAAAGCTAGGATCTAACCACTGAACTACTACGTCCTATTGTGATCTAATATATTAAGTTATATCCAACCGTAATTATCCGTTTCCTGTGTCCAACTGCAGTATCAACATCGCACTGACAAGTAATATCCGCGAAATTTTAAGGAATAAGTCGTCCTGATACTAATTACACTTAACCATAGCCTTAAATCATTGCATAAATTAATGAGAGTAGACCGTTAGGGATTTCGTGAAATATTCAGTCTTCATAAATGCCATCATTTCCAATTATATTTTAAAACTTTAATTCGGTTTAAATAATGGAACATATCATAATCTAGCGATTAAATCAATACCAAGACAAATATAAAAATTCAATTGATGTGAAATAATTTTTTTCTTGTATAATCTGCCATTAGTATCGTGGTATGGTGTTAAATAATGCATGCCGCGCAAACCTACTTTTGTTGCATTCATTAATTTTACATTTAAAAAATAGCGTGAGCCACTTAATGCGTAATGTTATCAAATTCCAAGAAACTGCGGGAGATACAGTAACCTTTAACGGAGTCATTCGGTGAATGTGGAATCCAACGCCACATTTTCATAGTGTAAAAATCATTCGGTCAAGGCGAATAATTTTTGCTTATTTCTATGGTCAATAGTGAGATGTTTATGTCATTATGCGGTCGATTTTTTTCCTTGGTGAGTTCCCAAAATATTATGAAAAATAATTTTACTCCGTAACTTTCAGTTGAAAAACCCGTCCTCTTTCCTGGATTGCGTACAAATAAAACTACGATGAGAAAATTATTAAGATGAAGATATAACATAGGTGATTAATTATTAATTAATCATCTATGTTACCATAAATCCCTGTAATTCATTAAAACGCCCAATCAAGCATGACTTAGCATAAGGGGAAAGACGTCTTCTTGGGGAAAATATTTAGCTAGGCCAATGGATTTCCTTTCAACCGTTGGAGCCCCGGGAACCGAATTCCACCATTAAGCTTTTCTCGTCCATTCGCAATTATCGTAGTCCCGTCAACCTCGAATGAGAATCAGCATGGGCGTAGAGTATTTCGAAAACAATACACCTCGCAAATGCGCCGAGCGGCAGCGAGACGCAACGACCACTTTTCTTTCCCGACGTACACTCCCGAGTCGCCGGTCCCAGTTCGTTTGAAGCGGGCGAATTCGATGAGGCTTTCTCTCCCCGGAGCCCTCGCTCGCCCCGCCCACCGATCACTCAATTCAAAAGGCGCGCACGGGTGGATTCTTGAGGGGTGGAGGGTGCGGAAAGGGAGAAAGTAAATAGAATACGAATCCGTCTCGGGGAGAGGCGCGAGCGAAAGAGGGCGTGGCCGCCGGTGCACCGCGCGGCGGAACACACCGTACTTTTCCCCCAGCGCTCCCTTCTACTACTCCCCAGAAACGTCTTGGAAATTCCAATCCTCTCCCTGTCCCCTTCGCTCCCTTGTGTCTCCGGGACATTGCCATGCAAAAAAAAAGAAAACGGAACGCCGTATTCGGTTACCGCCAATAAAAGAAGGAGAAGAGGCCTCTCCGCCGTGGATCGCCAAAGGGGTCGTCGCGATGTGACGTGGGAGTGTGGGTGGGTGGTAGAGGAGGAGGAGTGGAGAAGGGGGTGGGGGTGAGGATAATGAGGTGGTGGAGATGACTCATTCTTTTCTCTCTGTCTTCATTTCCTGCCGGTAGGGCCCGATCTCCTTTCACCCCCTCCCTCACAAAACCAACCCTTTCTCCCCCGAAAAACCTCTTCCCTTCATCGTCCCCACCCCGTACCCTGGCGCGTTCCTCCCCACCTGGGGACAATTTCTGAGAGCCGGCGGGCCACGGCAGGGGATTGCGCCCCGCCCGAACCCATGCGGGCGGCCCTTCCTGCATCTATCTCTCTCTCGTTCTAAACCCCGCATTTTTCGGCGTGTGGGATCTCCAAATGGGATCGTGTGATCGTGTGATCACTGTGAATGGTGAGGAGAAGGGTGGCAGGAGCAGTAGGAGGGAGAACGTGGGTGTGGGAAGGGATGTTTCGGAATGGATTTCGAATTACTATGATGAAGGTTGAGTGTGTGTGTGTTTTTTTTGTTCCTTGGTTGAATGGGGCCGCTCGATCGGTTCCCATTCATTGCCGGGAACGCCAGGACACGCCCCTTCCCGAAGTCCGCCCCGCGGTGAGCGCGCCAGGGCACCAAAGTGGGGATGGCCACAAAAGAGGTTTATCCGTGGACATCTGCAAGACCGGAAGTCGAACACAGAGAGTCTCGTGTACTGTAAATAAAGGATCCCCCATGAACGTATTCCGACAACTGGAATCTTCCTTCAGTACACTCTCAGTTCAAGAGAATTCCATTGAATGTATTTTGCTCCGACAAGTGCTATCACGATGTGTTGTTTTCACCACAACGTGACAGTTTATGAACATGATAATGAAAATTTAATTTTCCTGATTACTCTTAGATAAATTGGTCTATCCTTGGTTTTGTCTATGAAAAATATAAATATCATCATTAAATATTATTCCCATTTATTTCATTTCACTTTATTTTAAGTTCTCCGATATTTTTTATTTAAAGTTGTCCGATATAAAGGCCAAAAAGTGCTGTTTTGGGTACAAGAAGAATAAATAAATAAATTATCTTCGTAATGTGTCAAGGTCTTAAAAATGGGTTGAATTATGTCACGTGCATACTTGCAGAGGGAGAAACGCATTTTCATTAGCCCTGGAGTTTATTGACGAAACCATTTTCATCATTGATAAAGAGATTAACTAGTAAAAACACAATAAAACCTTTAATATTAACAAACAATCATTTCTACGAGATATATCGTACGTAGATATCCATTTTGATAACTGAAGGTATAATGATCTTTGCCTGTAGAGAGAATAAAAGTCTAGTATTCATATTTTATGTCACAGTTGGTGTTAGACAGTTTATTTATTATAATGCAACCATTTCAGAGAGTAAAAATCATTCGCCTTGAAGGATTCGAACCCGGATCCCTCGATATCCGGCCGAGTGCTTTAACCAATTAAGCTACCGAGACGTCCTCTTACACTCTGAAATTTTGGGGGCTTTAAAGGAACAAGATGTTATGACGAAATACCGTATTTGCCTAAGGTATGAACAGCCTAAGTGTTTCAAATTGGCTTTATTAACATCGTGGACTGTGGCGCGTCGCGCATGACTACGAATGCCTGTGACATTGTATGTACGGTATTTCGTCATAACATCTTGTTCCTTTAAAGCCCCCAAAATTTCAGAGTGTAAGAGGACGTCTCGGTAGCTTAATTGGTTAAAGAACTCGGCCGGATATCGAGGGATCCGGGTTCGAATCCCGGTCAAGGCGAATGATTTTTACTCTCTGAAATGGTTGCATTATAATGCACATATAGCGGGTGACTCCGTTAAAGTTACTGTTACAGTTTCTTGAAAAAAATTAGTTTATCTATTCGTCATTAAAAAATAAACCTGATTTTGCGAGCGATAGTACTAGCCATTTGACACTTACTGCATCAAACGAATATATTATGAATAAGTATTTATTGATGTTGGAATGGTATTGGATTAATATCCCCGTGAAACCCTATTAACCACTAAAAAGAGACGTTTCAGGCGTGATATGGTGGAATATCATGATTACTTAACCTATAAACCACATTTAAAGTGCGACCCACAGATGTTCCACACCAGACATACATAATCAACATTAAATGTTATTTATACATATATATTTACATTTATAGTTTAAAATATTAAAATATCTTTACATACAATATTATGTTGCCTAGAGTTTCGACATTGGTCTATGTATGTGAATAGAAGTCATTCTCGTATGCAAACATGCATAAGAGAAGGTGTCCCTTTTAATGGCCATTGTCATCAATGTTTCTCCAGATTCCTCAAGTAGTAATACTTCCTTTCTTCTTTTCTCTTCCCCTGACTCCGCAGGTTGCCGGGAGACGGCATTCATCTACGCCATCACGAGCGCGGGTGTGACGCACGCTGTGTCCCGGGCGTGCAGCGAGGGCTCCATCGAGTCGTGCACGTGCGACTACGGGCACCGAGGTGGGAGCGGCCCGAACACGGCGGCCCGTGTGAGCCAGGAGGTACTCTACTACGGGACCCGAGGCGGGGGCAAGGGGGACACCCCGTCGACGGCCGCTGCCCTCACTCAGGGCCAGGGGGGGCAGCCCCCGGGCCTTAGCGGCGTGCGGAGGGACTGGGAGTGGGGCGGGTGCTCCGACAATCTCGCGTTCGGCTACGAGTTCTCGAGGGAGTTCGTGGACGCAGGGGAGAAGGGGAGGCACCTCCGCGAGAAGATGAACCTCCACAACAACGAAGCCGGGAGAGCGGTGAGTGACCCACATCGGCCCTACTGGTCACTGGAATTTTTTTTAAGGATTCCCACCTGGGAGATGTTCACGTGGGTGGAGAATTGGAAATTCCAAAGGGACCAATATGCTAAATTATATTTTCTTGAGATATTAAACTAAATGTCACGAATACATCCTTGAAAATAGCGAGTATACGTACGTAATAGCCAGTACGCAATATAGCTTTCACAATTTTATATCATGAAAAAGTCTTTCTTGTGAAGTGATAAGATTATCATTGTATTGCCAACTAAATATCACCTTCCACAAATACTACTTTTTTCCCTCGCACTGAACTATATTCCTGAATAAATAGATTTCCTTGAAATCTAAAATTTGACATCATAATATGAATGATGTTGGGGACCATAATACTTGACCACAGATAAAATACAAAGATATCCGTCACTTTGTGTAAACTTTAAAATCATATTATGAATGTTGAACCTTACTGTGTTTTCGAAAGATATAGAGTAGCTATGGAGTTCATCGTACTAGATATAACCATATTGCTAAGCTTTCACCATTAAATATAAATTACACGACTGTGAATAGTCATCAAGGATAATAGTTTTGTCAAAGCCATAGCCGGTTAATATAAATTATTGCGTGAAGTTTTGCACAGGAGTCATTATGTTGTCAATGAGCATCGCGATTTTTTTTGCAATCTATGAAGAGATTGACACGTAAATAATGTTACCCATTATTATTCTTATCATACCTGATGTTGTCGAACTTCAATAGTGACAATAAGTCATTTCAGTTTTAATGACGTTGACTTACAACTAGTCACGATATCAATATTTAAAAATTAATTTAAATTTTTCACTTCAGAATTCAGCTTTGAAATTTCGAGTAAAACATTTTTAAGTTTTACTTCGTAAGCTCTTCCTAACAATGTTGATCCTACTTCCTTCCCAAAATATACCGAATGAACAATGAGCTTCGTCCCGAAAAGATTCTGGTACGATTTAAGAAACCCTGGTACGATAAGAAATAAAGAAATTCTGGTACGATTAAAGAAAGAGATTTTCCATAGTCATGAAGATTTTTATCCTTCCTCGTTCCGAATATTAATCTATGAACCTTAACGCTTTTCAGCATGTCGCTTCGGAGATGCGGCAAGAATGCAAGTGTCACGGGATGAGCGGCTCCTGCACTGTCAAAACGTGCTGGATGCGGCTCCCATCCTTTCGCGTAGTCGGCGACCACCTCAAGGACCGCTTCGACGGTGCCTCCCGAGTGCTCGTGTCCAACTCCGGCTCCCTCCGGGGCGGCCCCGGGTCCGGAGGCGGGGGCAAGCCAGGCGGTCGGGGACGACAGGGCAGGGGCCGCGGCGGCAAGGGCAAGAACGGCGGCGGCGGCCCAGGAGACGTGGACAACACGATCGGGGGCGAGAACGAGAACCGGCCGGGCGTCGGGGGAGGAGCCGTCGGCGTCGGAGGTGGGGACACCAACGACACCAACGCGGCGACACCAACGACGCCACCACCACCACCACTAAACCTCACCAATCCCAACACCACCGACCTCACCCCCGCCGCCACCACCCCCGCCGCTCCCCACCCAGTAAAAACCCCCAGGTCCCTTAGGACGCCGATTCGCGCCCCTGCGGTGACCACACCCACCCCTCCCGCGGCTCACCCCCGCGACCTCGCCCATCCCCCTCCCGCCGACCTCCTCCCCGGATCCACCCCGGCCGACGCCTCCTCCTCCGCCGCGAACCCCGGGTCGTCCCCGGCGCCCTCCCACCACCCCACAGCCCACCGCTCCGCCAAGGGTGCGGGTTCGGCGGGCAGGGGGGGGGGCGGGCGGTGGGGAGGGGGGCAGCAGCGGAGGAGGACCAAAGGGGTGGGAGGAGGAAGCGGAGGTAACGTGTACTCTTGTCATCTTACTACTACTACTCTTCTTTGAAAAGTTATGTTTCACTTTTACCCTGCTCCGTTGCAATGTTTGAAATCAGCACCTGTACTATTCCTATTATTTTCCTTACATATATTTTACTGGAGCACCCATATGCCACTCTCTTTGTTTTTGGCTGCACGAAAATAGAAAATGATGGGTGCTTCTTTCTTGGAACATATTTCTTTTTCCTTAGTTGGGTGTAAGAGGGGCACGGCAAACTGATTACGCAGAATTGCGCTGGTTGTTGTTTTACGTTTTTTTCTTACCGCTTTGAGTTTTTATTGCATTTCTGGCTCGCTTTTAGGTTTTAACACAATAATCATTTGCTCACACTAATTGCACTATTATGGGCTCCTGTTTGCTTGGATGGCTGAATGTAAATGCGAACTTTGTTGGGTTCAGATGGTTTGGTTGCTTTATCGCTGCATTCGGAAACGAAATAAATATGAAAATATCAAATGTGCTCTTACGTATTATCCGGGAGCGGCACGGTATGCTTACGATGGAATGCTTCAATGAATCATACTCATGCCGATATAAAATGTTAAAAGATACTAATGCTCTTCTAATGCGGAAATTAAATATAAGGAAATGTTTATTTACGGCACAAGAGTTGACCACAATGGTAGGTTACTCGCGATTTATGTTGGAATGGTCACTATAAGCTTGTTTATTGAATACTTAAATTGACTTGAAAGTGATGGCCATATTAAGAGTCAATTAAAAATTATGTTACTTAATAAGACAAATGTGGCAAGGGTTCGAATAAGAATACTTATAATACTCCCAGAATATTGTTTTAAAATTGTGCTCTAGCATACGTCTCCATATCACTACCAAGAGTATAAGAAAATGAAAATACTATCTATGTTTCTGTTAAACAATCTTTCTTTTCCTAAGGGATACTTATTGGGACGTTTGCGGATGATAAAGAGGTTTCTTGGGCACAAGAGAGTATTAGTTGCCTCCACGCTTCTCCTCCTGCTTACCAATCCACCTACACAAACCCTATCCTCGGCATGATCCCCGTTTGCTCGAAGACACTTTCCTGACATGCTTTTGAATTGTGAAATGACTTTCTTTAGCTATTTGCTACTTCGCTTTAATAAGCTTTTTTATCGTTTGAAGTTGTTTTCATAATTTACATATTATTTCACTAATGTAGATGTTTTATTTGATTGGTACAGCTATTTGAAAATTTGCATCTCTCTCTTTTATATACCCTGGGACAATTTGACATTTTTGACAATATTTTGTGTATCACTATAACTATAATCGTTTATATATGAATGAGTAGAGCTGTATCTTAAAATATTATCCACTATTTCTGAATATTTTAGCTGTAAAAAGTAGTATTTGAAATTATCACCTAGCCTCAGTAAACAGTTCATATTTAAACTGTCATCTGGTTCTCTTACAACTGAGTTTGTTGTTGATGGAATTAGAATATTTGTTATTTTATCATAATACTCCAATTTTGACAGTCAGTATTTTTGATTTTATTGCAGGACTCGCTGGCAACGGAGCTAATTCAAACAGAGGTCGAGGTGGTTTTCTCGTTGGTGGAGGTAGGGGAAGGGGTAGAGGTGGTGGCTTCACGAATAGAGGGAGATACTCCTTTCAGTTGCAGCCCTATCGACCAGAGCATAAGCCACCTGGCAGAAAAGACCTTGTGTACTTAGAGCCATCACCAGGGTTCTGCGAAAGAAACCCACGCCTTGGCATTCCAGGTAATTCAAAACCATCAATAATTTTGTTGGTAAAGAATTGCTTATAAAACAAACATTCTTTATTTTATTATTTCAAAAGAACTCATCCACACATACACACAATTGTGTATGAGAATACGTTTTTCTTCAAGTAGTATTTTAAATTCAATTAGTACTTTTGTGGCGAACGAAGCTTCTTGTTTACTGTTTATACCACTAGGAGAGTGAGCAAGAACTACTTATATTAATGTTTACTTATTTTGTTAATTATTACCTACATATTTTTCGCCAACCTTCTCATACAAATCAAAGAAAATAACGAATAATTTTCAACTGAAATATTCGTATGTCTGGTTTTACGAAAAATCCTTGAACTGACCTTACTTGAGTTATCTTACGTAATGTTGAATTTCGCAAGAGTGAAAACTGATTTGTCTACGTATTTTGTACAGGTACACATATTAAAGCTATATTTCTCTTTCTTTAATGTTTTTCTTTGATTTTGGAAAACTAATTATCAATATTAATAAATGTTTTCAGAAACTCGACAAACATGATATAGGCGGCTATGTTGTAATACACATATTTACAGAAACTACTATTATTAGCTAAAAGACTAGGATTTGATTACAATATTTATTTTATAAAACAATTTTCCTCTATTTTATGTATCAAATACAAATGAAAACGTTTATAAGTTCAATATTAAAACTATTATTAGACACAGTAAATTTTCTACTACTGAAGAAGATTCGGAGGTCTTGCTTGATTAATACTTCAATGCGCACTTTCTAATTTCGTGAACTCAGACTTTAAGGAAGCATTGATTGATGGAAAAATCCACAGCCATGTTTGACGATTTGAAAAGTTTCTTGTAGTTAAAATGTAGAATTCATTTTAAAATTCTCTTGGATTGATTTATGAATGTAATTGACATAAAAATTATTCAGAATTTACGAAGTAAATTTATGTAGCTGCCTAATAATAGTCTATAATATATAAAACGCATTTAAATAAAAAAAACAATAAAATATGATTTTAGTGTCTGCAGATATTCATACTCTTTCATTCTGTAAACAAACTTTCCAGATATACTATATATGCATTGCGCACGTAATAAAAGTCTAGTTATCAAGAAGAATAATATTTCGTCGGATTAACTGATCTTTGTTTATGCTCTTCGCATTATGGGCTCTTTCACACGTTTTTAATCAATTTTTCATCTTCTTAACACTGTCAAGGAAAGTTCACATTTGAATTTCAATAAAATATAGTCGTGTGGAACATATCTACATCCTTAATTGAAAATAAATGATAACTAGAATAGGAGCTTTACAGGAAATCACTTATATGTGTCTTAGCGCCATTTTTATATCTCTCACAGCTAACAAACAAATATACGACAATGGCAGACATTTTATTGACAACATGTTTAATTATACCTTTCCTGCAAATTCTCTATTTTCAAAAGGGACGAGAGGCCGTCCATGTAATGCTTCGTCGCTTGGTGTCGACGGCTGTGATCTCATGTGCTGCGGACGAGGACACAGGACGGCGGAAACTGTCGTCGTGGAGAGGTGCGCATGCACCTTCCATTGGTGCTGTGAGGTCAAGTGCAAGCTATGTAAGACAAGAAAGCTTGTGCACACGTGTCTTTGAGTGTGGTGTGGCCGGTGCCTATCGGCCAGCAATTGGAGACTTCAACGACTGCAAGAGACTTCAATTCCTGCGATAGTACTTCCTTTGTTGGTGCCAATTTGTTTTCGTGTTATACTACATGCTGGCCGTTTAGAGGAAAGTGTAAGACTTTTTCTCGAAGCCTGGTGACTTCAATTCAGGTAACGAACGCTCAGTGAAAATGAAAAACGCTCAGATGAAGGTAACATGTCTGGACAACAGGACTCACTCGTGAGCGAGACCAGGAATGTGGTGAAATGTGATTCTCTAATCCGACTGGAGATGGAGGCAGAGACTAATAAATAAATTATTTATATAGCAATACTTGTAAAATGATATATACGGTGAAAGGATGAAGTATATCAGTTTCATGTACGAAGTGTTTCACAAAAGCCCTTTAAACCGAAGTAGAAAGAGATGGGAGATGTCAATCTACTAAAGCCGCAGCAATGTTTACTGTTTGCATTATGCGTAATTCCTAAAAATCTTGATTTTACAGCAAATAGCTTTCACGACCAAATATTAGTTTAAAGGTTTTCTAATTATGTTAGCTAATTAAAAGAAAGCAGCCTTCCATATTTTGATAAGCATAAGCTGGTTTACAATTTTTAGTGTAAATAAGTTATTTTGCATTGAATAAAAGCGCGATTGAAATTGATCAGCTTAAATCTTTAACGATCAATGTTATGGGAGAATAAGTTTACAGAATCTCTATCGATTCAAATTGGTGCTCGAATTGATTGTTGAAAATCTGATAACTATTTGGAAATAATACTAAATATCTTTACAATTGATTTTATATCGAGGAATCACAACCAGTATAGTTTTAATTTAAGCATTCTAAATACCCTCCAAAAATTAAAGTTCTATTCAGAGTGTTAATAGGCACAAATAGAGCTGGACTTTCATGTAAACTATTTAACAGCGAGTACGAGTTAAGACAAATATTTCCAACTGGATAACTGTGACTTCTTCATATAAGGATTCACAAAAATCTGCAAAATTTGGAGTTGCCCTTCTATTTAGGTAATACCCATTTGGTAGTTTCATTAATAACAACAATAAATTCAGTATTGACGTTCATTATATAGAAATTTTCCGGTAAACAGAGACATGAGGTAAACTTATCCTTCTTTTTGCCATACATGAAAATTCAAATGCAGAATTGTTGAGTATGAATTATGTTATCAAATGTTTTTGTACATTTTGTAGTTTTGATATTAATTGCTTTCATCAAGATGCAAATTCTATGTATCTACATGAATATTATGCTTAAATATAAAAGCAAAATAGGACTGAATGTTTTAAGATGAATGGCAGACTTGAAAATGTCTATTTTGACACCATGTGCAGGAGGATCAATAGATATAAATATTAGTTAGCTGTCAGATAATTAGAAGAGGATTCATGTTGACAACAAAACTTTATATGACTCACACACGTAAAAAGGAAGATTATTACTTATGTGTGTGATAATAACGTGTTTTATAAAATTAAGTAAAAGCAGAAAAGACACATCCTTATTATTTGACGATTTTCTCATCGCATCGCCCTCTCCCATTCAGTGGTGCATAGAATTTATTCATCGATGGGTGTCAATTGAAACTTCTGACAAAACATTTATTTATTCTGGCTTTAAATTAACCATAAAAAAGTGTTACATTAGATCATGTTCCTTTCAATGCAAAAGAAACGCTTTTTGGTTATTAATGCCATTACGGGTAAATCCTGAATACTTCATTAGAATTATCCAAAATCTAGCTAATTAATCAATAAATAACAATTTTGATACGATTAAAAATGCTACGTGAAGCCCAATAATAGGTTTTGATAACCATTTTGCAATTAAAAAAATTGAAAATATTGTGTAATAAAAGTGAATGAAATTAGAGAATCCCTTTGAAGTGATTAAATCCTTATTTATTTAAGTTATTTGAAGACACTATGGGAAGAAAATACAAGGATATGCATGTCTTTGTATTGTTCTAGTATTTTAAAATGATCTAATTTTTAATCTATTGTCATAAGAACAAATGTGCGTAAAATATTTCCTATTTTATGGTAAATGCTCTGTTAAAACCATGTAACACTCCTGGAATAAGATTGTATTACTTGACACTAGTCAAATTCATTGATAGAGACGTGGAGGTTTTCCAATGGATCCTTCATATTTTGTAAATATTTGTATTCCAAGAAAATTGTTTTATAAATAAATTTGAACATTTACATGTATTTTCATTTTATTCTCATTCAAAAGTTTTAACATAATTTTATGAATTAATCATTGAAGCTCCTGTATTGATAAGATAACCTATATTATTTGTGATTTTGGCGACAATATAATAAACCTTCCGGAAAAAAATATAATAATTTTGACTCAGTTCAATTCTTTCATGACAGTTTCGATATTCCTCGGGGAAACGATGAATGTACAAGTATAACCATGAATATTTGTGCATCATACAGTTTGAACGAGAACTGTTACAAGAGTCAGGTAAGGTAATGAATGTGTGCCAAAGCATATACACAATATAACTAACACTAACACAGTGGGTGACCCGAGAGGATTCACCCAAAAGATACGCCAGGAAATTATTAGATCTTTCATCAAGATATACCTGATTTACATAAGATAATTTAACTAATCTTGACGAAAATATATTCAATTAAAATTTTAAAAATATTCTCCGCGAAACTGTTTGTAATTTTGCACTCCTACCTTATTATCTGGCAAAATTGTGGGTTAAATCAGTACTTAGTTAAGGATATATTTAGCATTTATTTATGATATTATAGTTATACAGTTTTATTGTTCCATGATAGTGACTCTGAAGTTGTAATAATTTCTGCTTATATTTACATTCCTAGAAAATTCGTTTAATTAACATGATAAAAATGTTCTCACTCAATTTCTTTGGTAGTTTCTAGTTTCTTGCTCATTAGTAATTATGTTTTTCAATAAAATACTGCCAACTCCTTAAAAATTTAAGAATTTCGAATAAATAATTACAAATATTAAACATATATTTCTAAATAACCTCGTAAATAATCTAGCAGCTAGGAACTACGAATATATCTGGGGTGCTTCGAACATTTTTAAAACAATCGAGAAAATAATATGTATGACCAATGGTAAAATATGAAGTTTTGCTTTACAAAATTGAATGAAGAGGGGTCTTTCAAAAGCACTGAGAGGGAGCTGATCAATGAGTACAGAAGATTAATATTTCAATTAAGGCAGTAATATAGGTTCCATGAATGAAAAGAATTAATTACATGGAAAGGAAAGGGGTGGATTATTAAATTCAAGTGATGAAATACATCAGTTACACAAGAAAATGTGAGGGAATGAAAAGAAAGGATGGAAAATAAAACTGACAAAAAATAATCCCAGAATTTCCCTTCTAAATAACAATGATAACCGATATGTAATTTTGCAGTCACAATCATGGAATAAACAGAAATAATTCGGCAAGATATTTTATTTGAACCATTTGCTGCCGGGTTCCTAATCTATAGCTTTAATCACTGTACTTTTGAAATCAGAACTAGGTTTGCGATATCTCGGTTATTGTCATCCTCTTGACTTTTATATCACAAACCATTTTTGAATAGTCGTATAATAACAGTGATGGCTTGAGGCTCTATTTTGTGAAAATTCATGGTCACTGAAAAAATGAAACTTTTTTTCAAACCATAAAAATAATTTCCTGATAGTGTCAAAGTACATAAGGAACATTCATAAAGTGAAATATCAAATTGACATATTTACAGCATAACAGTGAGAAAGCAGACTACATGCGGGTTATTTTCGATTCGAGGTGAAGGCCTACCTACCTATTACAACAAAAAGAACAACGGTAATTCTGGCCACAAGTCTTTCAATGCTGGGGGTTAGAGTTTTGTCATTATACTCTTGACTACCACTCCATGACAAACTTCGGCGGGTGACAAGCGTGAAAATAATAAGAAAAAAACTCGAAAGTGATTTCAATTCCTGGAATGACCAAGGGCGATGGACGCGATGAGCAGTCCAGACTCGCCCCCTCAAAGGACATGGAATTGCACGCGCCACAGAACTTCAAAACGCCTCGATCGAGATTAAAATGCCCGCCGCTACTTTTTTGCTCCGAAGTCGTGAGGTGTGCGGAGAATCAATGCGAAACGGTCAGTTTGGTCGACGTAACGTCTCTTTTCGAACGGTTCAACTCATCCGTCCATTTCCTCATTTTTTTCTTTCACGAGACTTTTTTTATCTTTTCTTCCATTCTGCCCGAAGGAGTAACTATACGATTGGGAAAGTACCTCCGTATTTTTTTTCTCGGATGCTTTAAAACTCGCTGTCGGCGGCACCGTTTAAGAGCACACTTTCTGACACCTTTGGAAAGAAAAACTGGACTAAGAGCTTCCTATTTTCAGCCGGGCCATGTCGCGCTGATTTCTTTTGCGTCAGTTGAAATCGATTAAAATGTCTGCTTTGTACGAATTCCGAGAAGTATAGTTTCTATGAAATCGATAGGGTCATTGATTCGACCGCTGGACGGACTTGAAACCAATTTTTTTGTCATTTAAAAAATAAAGTTATACAATTTTTTTAAATGCAACTGCCAAAGCGCGTTTATAGATGATTGTTACTCCCAAGATATTGGCTTAAACTATTTAGTCATTATAGATTTAAAATATCTTGGTAGCTTGGAATATTGAAAGTTTTTATCTCTTAGTACACGCAAATTTTTAAAATAATACTCCAGAAACATTACAATAAATTATTTTCCTAGGAATATATTTCTAGTTAATTTTAAGAAATTAACATAACATCGAATCGGTATTTTTACAAATGTATAATTACGAGTGACTTTTATTGAAAAGTCACCTGATCGATATTCAATTTTTCAGGTATATTTTGGTGTGTGATTGTTTTATGCGATTATGGTTAAGCACTTAATTTTTTTTTTATAATTCCGAAATGAGATTTTAGAACCAGATTCCCATCTTTCACGTTAAAAATCGAAGTCCATCGATGCCCTCTTAAATTCTGCATCACTTTTCTCTGGTTATGATAACGCTCTTTGTGCAGAAACAAGTCCGAATGCAAATATTTTTTCGGCACCACCCAATTTTGCATTAATAGCATTAAAGAAGAAAATGGTAATCATATGAGTTATAAATCTCAATTGAAGCGAAAAGTCTATGGAAAGACGTGGCGAGGGGAAAAGGCGAAAAAACTGGAGATATTCCAATGAAAATATAAACCTTACAGAAATATGGCATTGAAATCATCATTAAATTTGCTTGAAAGGAATACTTGAGAGTTTTGCACAGGAGAGGATGGCTTGTATAGCTGCATTAAAATAAACTCATAATTTTAAATCCGCGGCGACGAATGCAATGTCGTCCTGATTTCCATGATTAATAAGTTTTATGCATGATATAGTTGATGTTTTAAGAGAAGGCGGCCGACATTTGGGTCATTTGCGCCATTAGAGATGGATAGGAATGAAGGGTGGAGAGAAATTCGGTATTGGCCTACTTTTAACTAAAGACGCCAAGGGGTCTGCAGTTTAACGTCCATTTGGCAGTGTAACGTTCCTTGGTGCCTTCCAATGGATAGCCCTTTCAGTGAGCCAAGAAGAATCTCAAGTATGGATCGGAATACCACTGAAAAAAATCTGCCGTCTTCAAGATTCAAACCCCGTCCACCTGGGTGGGAAGACCACCCGCCAGCCACCGCACCGTCCAGCACTGAAGGCTGGAAAATCTCCATTTATGAAAGACAAACGCTAGAGGAGATTTGATAACCGATGACAGAAAGATTCCCGAGGAGCTATCTGTAACTTTTGTAATAGCTGTCACACGTTCGTTTCCACTTATCCTTGAGCTCATGGGTCTCTCTCCTCCGGGCGCCGCTCTTTTAGTTCCCTCGCCTGCCGTCCAGATTCCGATCCAATTCCTGTAAAGTCTTTTTATCCGTTCGAGAGTATATAATAAAGCAACCGCTCGTCCTCTCATCGCAGTTCTGCCAAGGGATCGTTAATGCATCCATTCTGCCCCGTCCTCACTCCACTCGCCACTCATTGAAAGGGCCCAGCGATCAATCGGGCTAGCAGACTACCGTCTTCAGACGGGACGCCGTGGAACGTGGTCGAGAAGGAATCGTGGGACACGTTCGAGGCTACTCGGACGGTCGGCCATATTATATTGGCGAGAAAGAGGATGAGAAAGAGGTGAAACGGGCCCCGAAGGGAATAATAAGAAAGGCAGGACTATAGAAAGACCCAGCAAAAGAATTTGTCTTCTTTTGGAGATGGTTATGTGAATGCTTTACTGTTGCCATAAAATAACTCACGCAATAACTACACACCAATTTGAATATTTAATGCAGCCATTTGCAAAGTACCTAGAACAGTGAGTCTAAAGATAGTAAGCTGGTTACATTAAAGTTTTCATATTCTTCAATATTCTAATGAGAGAGAAATAGATGTTGACATTGTTTTTGATACCATTTAATGACTCCCCATATAATCCAGTTGGCATCTAACTCAAAGAGGGCAGTAATTAGGACAAATTTTCAATTTTATAAATTCCAGAAGTAAGTGAACTCCCTTCCAAAATTTCCTTGCTGTATTTCAAGAAGTTTTAGAAAAAATTTGTATTGTTTAAGGTTGGCGAAGAGACCTAATCTAAGCAATGCTCCATTAAAGAAACATGAAATTTAAAATAAAAATAAGGAATATTATTTTGACCTACTTCTCAACCTAAAATTTTCGATAAATAGGACGTCAATTACTACCAGGGTATGCTGTAAGAATCCAACTAAAACTTACATTGCAATTCAACATCTATTTACATGTACATATATACATGTGTACATATATACACACGCACATACATTTATATATATACATACATATACATGTTACTGAATAAAAAAACCTAAGCAACTATTGCAGATAAAGCAGTGAATGATAAGCAATGGCAAACTTAGGCAAGTAACTTGCAACAAGTGAATTATTCTATGGTAACTTGTAAGTTGAGAAATACATCCCAGAGAGAAGAAATGTTATTAAAAGAAGAGAAGGCGAGAAAACCTCATGGATAAAAGAATATACGACCATGCAAACAGAGATTTGAATGATCGGCGAGAAAAAGTCCTTTAGTCCTTCTGATCGATTGCGAATCAATTTGGAGAGAACTTTCTGAATTTCGGGCGTAGTAACATAAAAAATTAATGCGCGTATTAAGTGAACCGGGACACAAGTTTCTCCAATGGGCGGAAAATACTCTTTTCTGCCCTGGCGATCGCCCTTGACGCTCTTCCTTTCACATCACCATTTCCCAAAAGGCTTCGCCTCGACCACACTCCCCCCAATGTGAATCCTAAGACGTGGAAAGAATCGCTCCTGTCCACCCTGCCACTCGCCTCCGTTTATCGGATGGATTTGAGGGTTAAGGGGGGAAGGCGAAGACTTCTTGACGCATGGTCTTCCTCTTTTGTTTTAGGGCCTCCGACTTTTGTGCCAGTCACTAGACTTGTTCCGCCCGACCATCCCCTCGCCGTCGTCCGGCTGAAGGGTTGGTTGCTCACCTCCATCCGGTAGGACACCCAGGAATCCGGAGGAGAGAGAGGCCGAGTCGTTCCCACCAGAGCCATCCCCATGGAAGTAGTGCCCCCCCCCCCTTGGATTGGGAGCCCAGTGCTCACTTCATGGAATTGGGGAGAGAGGTTATTTTCTGAGGTTGTACGAGTGTGTGGAAAACCCATCGATTCTTCTACTGCTTAAAAATTATCATGTAACAGATTTCTATGACCGAATAGATGAAATTTTTTTCTCATTTCCGCTAAATATAAAGTTTCTCCCCCTTTCCTTATCTCTATTTCTATGTTAATGAATACATATATATAATATAAAACTGCATATGTATATATATTATATTTTGTCTATTAACGTGTATTATATATTCAATTGCTCGCATAAACTAATATTTATGAATATATTGCTGAAGCCTCAGTATCCGGCACGACCCTGCGGCGGCTCACGAAGTATCTACACAATACCCTGCAAGCCGCCTTAAGGGCATGTGAGGTGGGGTGACAGGTCACCACCCGTAAACTAGATTACAACCACATGCAAAACCAAATTATGTTACCTCTACACAAATATTAGCTTTTTCATGCACTCGACAAACGTTAACCTCTTCCTAGCCAACATCAGCGTTATAATGCCTCCTAGGATATGCACTCGTATAGTAATTATAAACATACATATCACGTAAAAGTAAGTTATTTTCAGACGAAACAATAATCGGTAGAGAAAAAACCGCTAGTAGACCACGAACCACTCCCCCTCGATTCACACAATCTTTTGCATTGGTACAAGGAAGGGAGCTTAACATTTAATCTTAAAAAAGTAAAATGGTGAAACTTTAAGGGAAAAGAAATGCCGTTTTGCGAAATTTGGTTTCATTGGACGTGTTGCAGGTAATCGTATTGAGAAAGTGAGGGGGAGTTGTTGCTTTGCCCTGTCGAGGCCTTACTTGGAATGATTATTGTTAACAGTTATCTACCAATTACGGCAGATTTTTTATGGACACAACTTAAAAATGGTACAGCGACAATTCCCTTTTCTCTCTTAACAAAATAATACCCGAAATCCAGCCTTACAGCAAGTCCCTCTTCGATTCTGCATATTTTTTACTTTCATTTCGTTCAACATACTTTATCCATTTCTGCCCCTTCCTTGCTTTCCTAACGTTCTCCCTTTAATCACAGTCTTCAACATTCTATCCAATTAAAACGTTCTCCGTGTATCTTTCCTGCCTCCTTTCGATTTCCCCAACTATCCCTTCTCCTCCCCCATCAAATCTAACACTTCCTTGTTTATTTCCCTTTCCGTTCCCTATATCTTTACCATTCTTCTCCATGCTCACATTACAAAAGCCTCCAATCTATGCCTATCATCCTGTTTCTATGGCAATGTTTTCGGACCGTACAAAACCACGCCCCATATCAAGGTTTTGACTAGTTTTTTCTTAACAACCTTACTCAAACTCCCCATCATCGATGCCCTCCTTGTTAAAACTTCTTTGTCTCACAATTCTTCTCCTTAGTATCTACCACTTCTAACATTTTGGTCTAAAACACTTCCGAGATTTTAGAGCTTGCAACCTCTTGGCTGACTAACAGACTAAAGCTTGATCATCCGCAAACCTAATTGATTTTATGAACTTTCCACTGGTTTCTCTTCCTATCTAGAGATCGTTTCCCCGCCCTTTTAACCATTTCTTCCACACGTGCGTCGAACACCTCGGGTGATAATGATCACCCCTATCTTACTCTTTTTCCTAACACAGTCTATCCGGACTCTCAATCCGACACTCTTATTTTAGACATGTATAGGTTGCGGATAAGTATCCTCTCCCTCCAATCTACTCTACTTTCTGCAATAAATTATTTGATTCTATCCACTCTATCAAACGTCTTTTTGAAACATACCAAACAAACGAAAACATCGTGATTGTATTCTATGTTCCTCTCTATTAGTGACCTCATCGCACTGCTATGGCATCACGAGTTCCTCTCCCCTTCCTGAACCAAAACTGATCAACCCCTAAGTCATCATTTTCCTTGCTCTATATCAGATTGTAGATAATTCTGAATGCCACTTTAGTTACATGTGAAATCAGACTTGTCGTTCTGCAGTCCTCACACACTGCTGCATTTCTTTTTTTTTTGGAATCGGAACTAACACTGATCTGGCAAAGTCTTCCGGCTAAATCATCCCTCATAAATGCTACGAACTAGTCCATAAAAACTGGTCTTCCCACTTCTTCCTAAAGGTCTTAGTAGTTCCGCGGGAATTGTCAACTCTGGCGGTCTTATTTGATTTCAATTCCCTTAATGTCCTTTCTATCTCGGCATCAAATAAGCCTGGACCTGATGCATCTTCATCTACATCGCAATCTCTCTCGGTCTAATATCGCTGGTCTAATTTCTTCACCATATAGTTCCAATGTTTATTCCTTCCACTTCTTCTGGATCCACTTTTGCTTCAAATAATATTTTCCTGATATATCTTTGATTTTTTGAAACGATATTAACTTCTTCCTTCCTAATTAGGTTTAACCTTCCTGTATAGCTTACCAATTTCACCCTTCCTCTTCAGATTTTCCATATCCTCGCTCTGCGTTTCCAACCATGCAATCAAGGGCCGTCATTTTTCGGCAGATTGGATCATTCGAATAAAAAAAGGAAGATAGACTATAGCACTGATAGAGTCAGTGACTCTTTCTTTCCTCGTACGATTCACGACCACAACATAAATATAGCTAAACAGTGAAAAACGACTGTCAATAAACCTATTTGCGAGCCCATAACCTCGGATGCATTCAATTCATTAAATTACAAAAGGTAGATGATCTTAACAGCCCCTACCAAACGTCTCTTGGACGGCCTGCATGATGCGTCATAGATAGATAATATCAAGCCAACTCGCAGTTAGTATACCCTGAATTAAACATTGCTATATCCCACATATTTTCCTAATTTATTATATATATATTTCAACAAGTATTTGTGGGCTAAAAGTTATAACAACAGTTAAAAATAACAAAATTCGAGCGTCACCGTTAAATTTTGAAAGAATTTATGCTTGTGTTGAGCAAAATTGTGATGAAACTAATGATTGCTTACAACAATCACTCAGATATCTTACCTTTAGGCAATCACTTCTTTCTGAGTCGAGAAAATGTCACTTTTAAATATAGCCAATTTCAAAGATATCGTAAATAATTGAATAAGATAATATGATATTCTGTAAATCCACATTTGGAGGATATTTGCTTTTCTCAAAAATGATTTCAAAACTATTAACATTAATTCGAATATAAAATTGAACCATTGTTCCGCGCTATTTGCCTATTCATTGGGTATCCAAACAATTCTCCACTTAATTCGAGGAATATTATTATTAGGTAATCTACCGGTTAAGGTAGGTTTTTGGATGGACACAACTATCAAGTAAACATTTTGTAGCTCCAAGTAAAACCTAATCCAGCAACTTAATCTACATCAGGTCCCTCTTCATCTCTGCGTACTTCTTTCCTCCCTTCATCCCGTCCAACATCCCTATCCTGTTCCTACCCTTTCCTCGCTTGCCCAACATTCTCCCCTCTATTACCCTCTTCAACATTCCACTACCGCTCAATACGCCTTTCATCCATTTTTCCTGCCTCCATAGGATTTCTCTCAACAAACCCTTCTCCTCACACACCATCTCTAGTACTTCCTCATTTGTTTTCCTTTCGGTCCATTTCACCTTCTCCATCCTTCTCCACACCCACATTTCAAAAGCCTCCAATTTACGTCTATCCTGTTTCAGCGACCACGTTTCCGCGCCGTGCATAGCTATGCTCCATATCAGAGTTTTTACGAGTTTTGTCTTAACCTCCCGACTCAATGTCCCCGTCATCCTCCTTGAGAAAGCCTCCTTGCCTAGCACAATCGAGGAATATATGCTCTGCCAATTTTTCTGATCATCAATCTAACTTAAAGCGTTGCTTTTTCCTTGTTAAGCATGGTGCTTAGACAATTATCGATTCCTATGATCAAATAAAATAGGTAATACTAATTTTCAAACGGCACCATTTCGCAGGGAATCGACTTTTATACCAAACTTCATCTCATACGCCAGCATAAAAAAATACAATTTTAATTCAGCCTTGGTAACATTTAATTTACGGTTTGAAATTTTTTGCTTTCCGATTGAAATAAATATTTTTTGCTTTCTCTACAATGTTATAACTAAGTTGGGAGTGCAAGTCTTTTGGTGCATAACCTTTTAAAAACAAAATATTAAAATGTAATTAGAAATATTTGAAACACAAGAAGTGGACGAAAATTCATTCTAGTTAAAGATTGCTATTTTCCAATTGTTAACTGCGAAAGGTATAATTTATTTTTTAATTGCTACGAACTTTAAGATTTGGGATATACTTTTTATGTGAACTGTATACTCTTTCGGTATATCAAAGAATGGTTTCAGAAAAGGACGCATATTCACTCTCCACCTTATTTTTTATAGATCTGACGGTGAAAATCACCTAAGCTATCGGTCACCTTTACTAAAAGCAAGAAGAAAATCGGCCTGATTTCCAATATAAGTTAAATACACAAAAAAAACTCTCTTTTCTTCGTCTCTCGAATTTCGGAAGTTCTCAGCTTTCCAGATAGATATAGCCAGAAAAACAAACACTGCGGAAAAATGGCTCCAAGTTTCGAACTATCGATTCAAAATTGTAGACCTCACATTATTCGACCGCTTATTAGAGAGAACGAAACTCCCCTATTCGTCCGTGCCTACCGAAGTGTTATTCTTACCGCGATAATGGCATCGTAAATCGTTAAATGCGTTACAAAGCCCCCACCTCCCGCCGACACCGTGATGTATAATAAACTCACAGGGACCACTTCTTTCTTCCATTAGAGCCACGGTCATTTGAAGCACGAGAGCATTCCAAAGATCTCATCGATCCAAGTGGAGGTAGGGGGAGGGGGGCGACATGCATTCCGATTCGAACCAATTTTCGGGGATTTACTCCGTTTTTCTTTCCCCAGACTCACCTCTCACCCTCTGCCGTCTCCCTTCCCCCTATCAGCCACACAAAACCCCCGCGAGTCCAGCACACGCTAATAATAATTCCTGTTCCCACCGCCTTGTCCTAATTCTCCCCATTAGCTTTTCCGCCTCATTTTTCTCCATTACGTTTCACCCTGGAGAGTCCTTTATCTTTACACCTGACCGCCTTTCTTACGCCCTGTCCCTCCAATCATCTCTACCTACCGTCTCCTCTCCTTCTCCCTCCCCCCCACACCTCCCATCCCCCTAATCCGTTGCCATACCCCTCCCATCTCGCCCCCTCGGCCACCCACCGCTCCCCACCCGCCCCATCCCCTCCCCGCAAATGGTCTCATCTCCTCCACGGCCCACTCTCGACCACCATAGTCGACCCTCCCTCCCTTCTAGAGCTAACACTTAAGACCGGTGATTACCTCTCCCTCCGATCCCACGCAAGAGGGGGAGAGAGACAGGGAAGGAGGAGAGACACCCACCGTAAGAGACCCCCGTCCTTCCCTAGCCCACCCCACCCCACCTGCCTCTGCCCCCTCTCACCCTACCCACCTAGCAAAACACTTCCACTCTTATTTCGGATAGCCCACTGACGCATTAATATCTCCTCCTCTCCACTCCGCCCCGCCTTTTCCCACCCTCCCAACACGCCCGAACACACCGACCTGATCTCCTTCTCTCCACCCCAGCTCCCACGCCCCTCTCTCACCGCTCCTCGTTTCCCTCTCTCCCCGTTTCCGAAATTCTGATTCCCGAATCCTCCCTCGCGACGTCTCCCTCAACCTCCCTTCCACCTTTCCCCTCGCTGCCTTCTCACCACGGTGTAAACTAGAGGGCCAAAAAGGTTAAGAGTGTCTATGAAGGTCGCTTGTGTGCACGCATGGGAAATCCTGTCCCCAATCTGACTAAGTTGGCCAAAATGGCGATGTTCTCTCTTAAATTATTTCACTAACCTGATGAAGACGATGAAGGGCTACTATCCCCTCATATACATTTCGTTGTTGCCAATCAACTTGAATGTTTTACGTAGAAACCTCTCAGGAGGTTGGGGTAAGGAGGAAACTGCTTACAGGGGTGGAAACTATTGTACTGCTGAACCTCTATTTTCATTAACATACTTTTCATTATTTTCAAATATTTAACCTGTATATAATTACTATGAAACCGTCTTCATGGTACTCGGAAAATGAACCGCTAAGGTTTGCTGCATCCTCGCCAGGTATGATGTGTTTCCTTCACGAATTACTGAAAGGTTATGTGGTAAGATATAGTTCATATCAACCTCAAACGATGGAAAAAGATTCATAAAAAAGCTTCAGAAAACATCGGGAAAGTTTCGAAGTGTCAGCTAATAATATACTTATTCTATGTAGACAATCTGCTAGCATCTGTCGCTTGGTGATGAGTAAGAACAATGAATGAAAACTAAGACACACCGATAGAAAAATAAATTAAAAAATTACCTGACGATGCCACGCAGTAATGAAACATTTGTTGTGGAAGAGCAAAAAATATATATTACTTTATGGAATGCAGTGTTTTCATTTGTACGCACTTTACAATATTAGATCATACATAATAATAAAATAAATGTTAAGAGAATAATTGAGAACGACTTTATAGGTTAGAAGCACGAGACCTGACCCGTCAAGCTCAAATGACTGACACGGAAGGACAACTATAATTGTCGAGAAAGGAATTTAAACTGTCATTGAATTATGTTTATTTTTTTGAGTTGTTTTTTTAAATTCCTTTCAATATGTTAGTTAATCTTTTTAATAATAATTTACAGAGTAAATAATATTTCAAAATATTTTCAAATGGAGAAATACCATTTCGAACTGTAATATAGCGTACCTATACAATATATTTATTTATGAGATGACTTAACGTTGTCGGAGAACTCTTCCCATTTCCCATGCAACGCATCATGTAGAAATTGAATTTGAAAACAATTGGAAATATGGCATTATTTGATTTGTAAATATATTATTAAATGTTTTCAAACTCCATTCCTAAAAAAATATTTAAAATGAACGGAAACAACAATGACGTATTAGTGAATTGAAAAATATTTCGCGTGAAAATCACATCAAGTTAATCTCGAAAGATGCCTAGCACTTCTTGTACGAATGACCCAATATAACAGTTTAATTTTGTCGGACCCCTCATCATGATTCATTCTCAAATCAAACACCATTCAACCCAAAATCTGAGAGGATTATAACTTTCGTTCTACTTTCAAGGAAGTAATGGAGGGAATCACCATGAAAAAAAATTCCGGAAACGACAGAAAAAAGTGTCTCTGAAACACTGAAAGTGCCCTCCGTCTGTAAAATTGCTTGTAATCAAAGGAGCAGTGGAATTTAAGAGATGTTTATCAAGTGATAAAATAAGATATCGCTTACATCTATTGCTTTAGGCATGGGTCTTATAATTTGTAAAACATGATGAAAATAGGTTAAGACGGACTCCAGTCGGAGCTACTTTCAATTAGGCCACGACCTAACGTGGTAGTTTGCATACTATTAGATCCGGAGTGGGAACAACGGGAATGAGTGGATGTGGAGAATGGAAATGGGCTGATTTCTCTTGTGAGGCTAACAGAGAAAATTCCCGCCCGGCAGTGTATCCGATGGAATGATCACACAAGAGAGAGTTTACAAAAATATCCTTCTATTACTGGAACTCTTTTTTGATCCAATTATTTTTCCTTAATACTTTAGTTTTAATAAATTATCGTAATTGTTTAATGATTTCACAATACCCAAAATAAAAGGGTCTAGTCTTTGTAAATTCACTTCTGAATGCTTCATAATATTATAACTGATTGGTCATGTTTGGGAGATTGTTTTTTAAAGTACACCCAATGATTGCATGCATATACTGGGTCCTTTTACTGTAATGTTGTACCTTTTTTCCAAATATATGACGGATGAAATGATAATTTCGAGTATAAATAATTGACAGAAAGACTCTTGCCATTTTTGTTACTATCGGAACCTCTTTGGCGGTTCTTTCAACCCTTGTGATCCCATAATCTTCCTGGTTTCTCATCAGATTTTCCGGGGGGCGAACCACCAGGTTACGGGTCCTTTAAAAAGTAGTTCGTCACTAGAATACAAAGAGAACTATAAAGAAATTGAAATACCTTGTGAGAGTTGGCAAAATGCAGAAGAGACTCGTAGAAATATGCAGATCCACTCTCCGCGAGGGAAATGAATGGCTGATATGATTCCTAAGGTAAAAGGTTCCACTGACGTGGTGGAAGCGTAAACCTACATATTTTGAAACGCTGGAGTATTGAAAAAGGCGATAAAAGTATTATTTGGTAGTATTTTGTGCTTTTAAAAGTCAATTTTGAAAGGAGAAAGCATCTTTAGGTGAAGAGGCAAGCCATATTTATTTTTTTTTGCATGTTACCGTCCTCATCACAACGCAAATATGAACAGAATATGATTTTCCGGCTTATTATTCGATCATATATTCCTTACTTCTCACAGGAGAATTTTTCTCTAAAGTGTCGTGAATTCTCTCTATTTATGCTTCCGCCATCTGTATCAACTGCTGCCTCTTCGACCGAGGTCGTTGTAATTCGATTTATACGCTCCCTGAGGCTAAAGTGCTTTCGACCTGTAAATTATAAACAGGAAATTCCGTTTTCACGATAAAAAATCCGTGCCCGAGGCAAGATTCGAATCTCATACCTCCAGGTTACCTAGCGAGTCCGTGGTCCATGGAGCCAATCACTTAACTTCCGTCCTAAATAAAAAAAACACCGTTTTAACTATGCATGGCAAAGTGTTACGTGATACTTCAATTCGTTCAGTCCTCAAATCGTGGTGATATGTACCTAGTAATGAGCCATCGGTTGGTGGAAAGGCAACGGGTGTAATGTATCCTCAACCAAATAAATTACTTTTTGAACCTAATGACTTTTTGGATTACTGCAATTTTTCTTGCTTCGCACAAGTAAAGGACATAAACAAGAGGGCTAAATTAAATGCCTTCAAATACGAAATTCATGTTTGACAAATACTATGTTGAATATTTGTCCATATTCTTTGGCATGATTTCTGCTGGGAGGAAATTAGGAGATATATTTTAAAATATCCATAAACAAACCATTTTAGGGCCTAAAAGTACAGAATAATTCAAAAGTTTAAATTAGGACCTCCAATCAACCCTACATACCTAACTGGAATCAATTAATCCGTTAGCTCTCTGAATTCAATAATTTGCCATAAGTGAAAGGTTATTTTAGAGAATTTGGAATAATAATTTTGAATTAAGATATCTTATATCTCTCCTCAATTAAAACTAATTCACTAACGATTCCGACCATCACGGCCTTATGTTGATAACACTATGTGTTAATATTTGTACCGTGCACTTCGGATCTAGATAATAAAGTGGCATTTAACCCTCTAAATTCAAACAGCGGATAAAAACTTTATTTGATTTTTATAACTGATCCAAATATATTCTATATTTTGAAATATATATCACCCGGCAATTGTACATCTTCAAGAAAAGTATGCTTATCTGTAGGAGACCTAAATAATTGGGGCATCCATCGTCAATGACCATACCCAAAATAAAATGTATCAACTGGGGCAATAACTCTTTTCTGATGAGATCCCGTTTCAAAACACCGTGAGTTGATAATTTAATGCAATATTTCTTTTGTTGAATGAAACCGGAAATAAATAATTATTCAAAAAATATAACTTCAAATAGTAATTTAACTCACCAAATTTAGTCAAATTCGTATTCACGCTTAATAAACGAAAAACATGAAATATATAAGCAACATGATCAGATAATTCTTTGGCTCCGTCCTAAGTTGGAATGGAGACGTAGTGTAAATTATGGAAGACAATGGTCATAAAAATATCTCCCTCGGCATACCCTCCACCAATGACCCCAATAATTAGGCTAAATTGGGCGTCCATCCACACCAAATACAGTAACGTTGCCAAAATCGAGTCGCACCACATTATAATGGTGCGCGAGCACCAATCGATGAATGTGTCCCGAGTAGGAAGCGAGCAGTGTTATCCACCAACGTACTACTCGACATCCGATCACTCACGAGCAGTGGAATAGTGGACTTGCGGCCCTCTCCTGATACTAGGGAACGGGCGGAGCGAAGAAGGGAGGCAAGAGAGTTGGGAAAGCGGAATTGGGAGAGAGAGAGAGGGCGAGATTGAGATAAAATAAAGGAGCCAGGAGGCGGTAGAGGAAATCCCTCTTGCGAGAGGCGAGTAAACCGTTAACTTAATTGCACGGCGGAGGTAGCGGCGGCTGGAACACCCAAGTTGCCGTCCCAGCCCCTTCTCACCCCCTCTCCTCCCTGCCTCCATCACCAACACCCCATCCCCCTCGCACTTCAACCCCCCCCCCACTCTTTCGCCCCCTCACCCTCCGGCCTTCCCTCTCATCTCCCTCTCTTGAGTCGCATGCTGGCCGCGCAGGAGGGTGAGATGGAACTGCGGGGCTCAATGAAGACGTTTTCAGCAGAGCGAATCGTCATAAGTCCTTATATGGGGAGTGATGTTGATGTGCCCAACCCCGGAAGAGGATGAAGAGGTGAGCAGCGGCAGACGAGGGGAGGAATAATACAAGGAAGCAATAAGGAATAAAACGTGCGTAGTTGACCACCCAAGGGAGTCGGTCGCCTTCCGACCCCAAGGGGGCCACGCCTTCGCCGGAACAGTGAGTTGACCCATTAACTTTGTGCTTAAAACGCACAGATTAACCACCTGGTAGCGCGGGTCAGCTGGAAACTCGTGTGGTTAAGTTGATGGCTTGACACCGCATTGATGATTTCGTTTAGGATCTCAAATGCTTGGCTACGTTTCGGGGACAAACGCTCCCGGCTTTCAATTTAGAAGGCCACGTGGCCATGAAGCACCTGCAACTACTGTAAACAAATCTAAATGCTAAATTTCTTGGAAGTTGGAGGTTCCATTTTTGGCATGAGTGAATTCGCAGTTTCCGATACTCGTGCTTTGATACGCCAATATTTGGTTTTACTTTGAGTCAAACTGATAGGCAATAGCTTCAATGCAGGTACTCACTTTCCAGAAAAGAGGCAGTCATTGCCTAACATTTAAATGAAATAAATCTCAGTATGTTTTAACGAACGTAGTTGTCCGTGTTGAGCGTAGACCGAAATGAGATTCGAAAAATGTAAAATGCGTTTGAAAAACACAATAAAAACTAGCGAAAAATTTTCTAAAAATTAATACTCCTGTGAAAAATCAAATTTGTGCAAAGTGTTTTTCATATTTTCTGAAATATTCTTTTAAAATTATTTCGTGGTTTAATATGAATGCATTTTAATTTATTTTCATTCGCTCGATGGAATTGGAAGAAAATTTAACTGTACATCAGAGTTAAATGAGTACATATAGACTGGGTAAACATTTTAGTGTGCCTTCACGTGTGTTTGAGAGTGTACATACAAGTATGTCGTGGACAAATTCACAGACAAGAGTACGAAATGACGTATAATAGCTGCAATTAATTTGCAATGTTGGTGTTTCCGATCACTTTCATCAACGTTTTTATCGATATCATTTTCGATTAATTTTCCCATTGGAGACAGATTAAATAAAAATATTATCATCCCATTGTTCAGAAAGGTAAAAATAAAGGGGGGTTTTGGACTGGTAAATCAGTAAAATGATGTACTGATCCAGATTTATTCTTTAAAGAAATCCTCACTAAAGGAAATAGTATGGAAGACAAAGATTCAGTGATAACGCTAGTGTGTTGTTTCGTTCAGGAGTTTATTTGGGAAGAGCGATATTCAGTAGATTTGATAGAAGCAGCTGGCCCTGATACACACTCATAGGGGAAACCAAAGAAAGCAAAACCAATTTTAATTGAAGATTTTGTCCCGGCGTCAAATGAAATTATAAATGACAGACATGTTTTCATAATTTGTTCCAGGAGTTGTAGTTTAACGCTTTCAATATTGCGATATTAGAAAAATTTTGTATGGGCACATTGTGTATAGACAGGTACGATTCCTGGACGTCCCAAAATCGAATAATTTCACCTTAAAAATGCAGATTTCAGATATAAATGTGATCATTCTTAACACGTTTTCTATTGACATTGGATATCAGTATCAAATAAAATGTTATCAGCTCCAGACGAATGTGTATTTAAAGGGAGTAAGGCACTTAGCTGCTCTGGATTATCTCCTTCGGTTTCGTCAATATTTATCACAAAAAGGGTCAGAGTCCTCATATGACTGACCATGCTCTATATTTATGTAATTGCCATTAGATCAAAAAGATAATTTGGAGGGTTTTAACAAATTCTCTGACAGCAAATCTCGTAGCTTTCTGATCTTATATTTAATGATTTGGTTTACTACGGTTATATCCTCACTATTACAGAAAGGTACGAGGTGCCAAAAAAATGTCCGATTCAATATTTTATGGCAAATTTATAATTTTTATTATAGTTTGGAAATTCCCAAAAACTTTTTCTTCTTATGTTGTTTTATTTTGTGACCTTAAGATATATCATAACTGTAACAACATTCATCCGCGGCTCAGAAGAGATGAAAAAAACTCATTTGACTCGATCGCGAGGTCTCCTCCGGAGAAACAACTTTTTTTTGATGTAATGGAAAAAAGTCTACTCAAAATTTGCTTATTTTACACGAATGGTATCTTTCGTAACCTTTAGCAACAAAGCATGTATTTCTATCGCGTCACGCAAATTGTTCTTCCAGAAATTAAAGTTGAATCATATGTCTAGGCTTGTATATTCATCCCATGGGAACCAAAGGGGGTACATTTTCACATTTATTCTCACGTAACATGAGTAGAGAAAAGCGAAGGATACTGCTTTGGGGTAAGTGACATTCGTACCAGACCATGAGATAGCCGGGGTGGGAACGGGCGCCCGCGAAGGCATCTTGTGCTTAGGCCAACGTCTCGCATGAATTCTTCCGCTAGCACTCCGGAGAAAAAGAAAGCTCTCAGGCTGAATGGGTGCATCAAACCAAGGCATCGCGGCCGCTCATTCACGCGCCGGACATGATATTATGACCCATCGCCTTCCTGCCTGTGAAAGACCTCTCCCGCAGTTATGCTAAGAATAGCAATTTTGGAATTATATTGCGGTTTTCCAGGGAACGACATGCCTGGGGTCTTAAGGGCACTCACATATATACAGTACTGCCACTATTTCCTTACAAGAGTAGACGGAAAAAATATCACTACTTTTGACACGAAAAGTATTATTGAATAGTGCGTAAGAGGACGAGAATTTCAGATGATACACTGGTTGTATATTGTAGTAATTTGCTTCGCCTTACTAGTAATTTATTTCATTAGGGTTCTTGATCATTTGCAAAACATTGTGAATCTTGCATGACTCATGAGTGATAACTTTTGACTCACACGCTAAATGAGTTCATTATTCGATATTATCACAGCAACTTAAGGCTTCGTAACGCAGAAGAAGAAATTGAAAGTATTTGTTTACTATGATTACAAATGTGGTGAAAAACAAATTACTTCTGTTTACTTTTCATCAGTACTCCAAAATGAAAAATCAAATTTTGTTCCTGGTAATTTTTGTTCTAATTCATTAATACTTCATCGAGGAATAAAAAAAATCATGCATGACAAATACATTTCAGAGACTTGAATACATTTTGTAGTAACAACTGTATACATCGCAGAGTATCTGCCAATGTATCACACAAGTAATAAGTATCTAGCACGCATTGTGGGACAGATCTATTAACCGTTTATGATACATTTTGACGTATCATGCAGAATTCTTTACGGAGCACTGAATTTGTGTTTCTCGTACACTGTTCGCTGAATATGGACTTGGTGAAATAATTTCCAATGCGTGAAGAAATGATAATAATGTGATAAAGGTGATGCTATAATAAATTGGCATCAAAACTACAGATTGAGCTCATAAGTTTTCATCATTATACACTTCCATTCAATACTCTTTGAATCAATCTATATTTACACTCATCGTGTATCAAGAAGACACAACGTATTGTTCAGCATATAAAATTCATATGTGTTGCACCATTAGCGTTAAGTAACTCAATTTTGTTTTGCTACAGATTTCCCCCTAGATTTGTAGTTCATATGTATCCCTCGTCTTCTTCTAGTTCCTTAATGAGTTTTCAATTCACTAGTTCATGCAATCTCAGTCTTTCCTTGTAGTTCATCATATCTACCTCTCCTGATTCGTTTTCAGAGGATTTATGCATACTATGAGGCATTTATGCCTCATAGTATGCAAAATAGCTGGAGTATTCTTTATGAAACAGTTATTGTAGACTTACTCTTCTTCTACAATCTTCAGGACTTCTCAGGAGTTCTTTCTGGCAAATTTATCTAAAGAATATTCTGTGGAAAAATAGTTTTACTTCGCTTTAAGTTAACATATTATTTATTTCCAGACATGTGTCAATAGCTGATGATATAATTTGTTTCTGGGGAAATGACTTCTTTGCATCTATTTTCCATTTGATTCAGTGTTTAATAACCTAATTGGATATAACCATTTTCTTTTTTTTTCAATAATATAATTGAATTGATTTTTATTCCCTTAATTTCCAAGTTTTAAATTTGTGATAATTCTATTAAAATACACCCTCATAAGGTATGCAATCCATTTCCGTAAGACTGTTGAATCACTTACATAACCCAGCAGTGAGCCAAAATTTTCTAAATGAGCCTTTCATTTCATCAATCATTTCATCTGCATAAACAGATAACACACACAGAGAAATATTTATACTAGATTTATATTTAGTTTTACTCATTATGACCAACGAAACAGATTGAAATCTGTCATATAATGACTAACATCTGCTCTTCATACGCACATAATGTCAGTAACTCAACAAACTTTCCATGGAATTCCTATTTTCCTCTAGACGAGTCAAGAGTCCGTCCCAGTCAAAGGGACCAAAGATACTCCTCAAATTAATGGCATGGTAGATTTGAAACGATTTCTCCACCACCTTCATGGGAGAAAGAAATAGAACGAACTGTATTGTGGAAAGCTGCAAGAGGTCGAACCAGAATTGAAATCTCCACACACACGAACGAATTTGCAAAAAGAGAGAGGCAAGTGAAAAACCCACTTCAAAAATAAATGTTTCTACACGACGCATGCGCTGACAGTGATGCACGGACGCATTCAGAGAAGTCTTCCCATTCAGAATATATTGGACATGTAGTTTCACCTCATTCATCGCAAAAAGGTAACTCCTATTCAGACAAGCGACGCATTGATGCAGCCTGCAGCTAGCCTTCTTTTATTTTCCGTCCTCCCTCCCGCCCTGATGCAGCCGGCGGAATTATACACGGGGCTCGCCGCATCGATTCAAATAACTCAACTCCTTATTCTCCATCCCTCTTTCAACTCCCACCGTCCCCCCTCCCTTCCCTTCCTTTCGGCCCCCGCCACCTCCTTCTCCCTTCCCTCCCACTCCTCGTCAGTGTTCCACCGTCGTCGCCTTAACCCATCACCACCCCACTCCCAACCTCCACCCCCCCCCCTCACACACGCACACACACACACATACAAGACTGCTGCTGCTGCGGTATCTCTCCCGGCATCTGACTCCCCTCCACCCATCTTCCCCCATCATCCAGCCGCCTCCCCTCCCCTTCCCCGGAGATCCAGCCCCACCCCAGCTACCGCAATGCCCTCCTCAGTTCCCCCCACCATTCCCCCGCTACCCTCAAACGTCCTTTATGGTCCACGAATTCCTCAGCCCGTTCTTCCTTCCTTGCTTTACTTTCGGAATTTCCACGCTGATGTCCCCGGTCCATCCTCACTTCTTTACTCTGACAGCGCACACAACCGCTCTCCGCCTCTACCTCCGCCCTACTCCTCACTCCCATTCCATTCGCTCTTCCAACTCTCTCTCCTCTCCCTTTCTTTTCCCTATCTCTCTCCCCCTCCCCCTTTCTATCTCTCCCTATCTATTGCCCTTTCTTTCTCCATCTCTTTCTCTCCTTTCATCCCCGATTCTCTCTCTCTTTTCCCTTCGTTCGGTCTTTAAAGTCTCCCCGCCACGGACGAAAATCCTTCCTTCCACCATGTTCCGGGCTAACCGCCTCCTGCCGCTCCTGCATCCCTCGTGTGTGATTTTGATCGGATTCCAAAGTCCCGCCGAAGAGTTGAAACGCGCTACGTTCAGCATGTATGTGCAACATTCTGAATTTGGCGACACTATGACATCGGCTCGATTACTAGGGCTTTAGATGCAGTTATTAGTTGTTTTTTCACGGTTCTAATTGTTTTCAAAACATAAGTCACGACGGATATCATTATGTATTTTACGGTTTGATTTCGTTAATCTATTTTATCCCTTTTCTCGCGTTCTATCGTCTGCTTTATGCACTTCAAGCAGATTGGTATTAAGAAAATAACAAATTGACTATATACGAGTGCCACCTTAATAGACCATGGAATTTAGGCGCCATTTTAGGTTATTGACAAGTTGTACGTAATTTTTTTCAATTTTCCATGAAGAGCACTGATTTTTAATACAACCGCAAAATTTACTCTTGTGCCTAATGTGTGATATGCTCATTAAAAGAATTAAAGGTACAAAAAAATCCATCATAAAGGAGCAAATACCTGCAGGGTCACCAATTAAATTTTTTCGCAAAAATAGCTTCGAATCAAATTATGCAGCACTGATGCGGCAGGAAAAATGAAACCTCAATATGGTGAGTGAATTCCATTTAAATATTGTCGCGTCTCGTTTGGAGTGTCGAGTAGGTGTAACTTCGTTTGACGGTCGTTGTAATACACACTGATAGCTTCGTAACTAACCGGAATTCGTAGTCTAAATCTCTGGTTCGGTTGCTTTCATTCTCACCAAACCTCATTTCGCTCTTTCTGTCCCTGCTCCTTCGTCTTGCATTCATTCGCCTTCCACCCCTCGTTCAACCTCCCGTTTGTCTGCGATCGCACCCCTTCCTTAGCACCATCCTCCACCCCACCCACCCACCCCCGCCTTCCCTCACTCCATCTCTATCTCGCTCATTATCTCTGAATTCTTCCATTCCCCTTTCTTTCACTCCTCACTGTACTCCCTGCCTGTCTTTCACACCCCACCATCACCCCTCACCGCCAATCTCGCTTGCTCTTGCTACCGTCCTTGAACTTTTTCCTAAACTTACCAGCAATACACTGAAGTTTCACATTTTATTTTGAAGGTGCACCGTAGAACCCTGCTATAGAGATATTTTCCGTAAAAATGATGGGGATCAGTGAAATAGTTTAGTCACATTTTTTACTGGCGTTAGTAGGAATCAAAAATATTATTTATGTATATTTTCTAGGTTATTTCAAGATGTATGTAATGCCATGGATAGAATTAGGAAAAAAATGTCAGCTGGACTGCTGGAAAGCTGGAATAGGCTAAAACATTACAAACTGGGCTTTCGTTGCGGTTGCTCTGTGCCACCAAACCATCCAAGTTTCTTGATTTTGAGGCAAACTGAACGGAGTTTACGTGTACTGCGATGTTTTGTCCAGGATGGTTAAATGAACAAGAATTTCTTTTACGAAAAATTTGGGGAGGTATTAAAAGGAATGTCCAAAGTGGGATATGATAAGTAATAACAAAAAGCCTTATCATAAATGGGAATAATGCGATTTTAAGTTCCCCTGTCAGATAAAAAGATCTCTTCTTAACTCAATATTTCATCCCGTTATTCAATCGAGTTTATGCAATTCCAAAAGATGGGGGACTTGAATGCCATCACTAGCATTCACAACGGCTGACGGAATATATTTTTGTAAGTTTTCTAAGGCCATTAGATGGCTACGTTGATCGTAATTCACTGAAAATAAAATTCAAGATATAACTTAGGTGTTTCGCAATCAGTCGTATATTTTCATAAATTAATACCTATTTTGCTCAATGATACCGTGTTTACTATTTACGTTCGCAGCGGGGTTATGATATTGCTTTTGCCTCCATAAATCGGTCGACCTAGGCGTGGCCGTTGTAAATGTTGTAAACGCCGTAAACCCCATCCATCGTGTTTCATTCGAATATCCCAACTTTTTGAAAACTTTGGGTTGATCGTCGATGGTACTAACAAATAAACACAGTTCATAGTGTCACTGCCCAGCTTCCTCATCCTTTCCTGTCACCATTCTCCTGTCACCCCTCACCCCACCGACTCCCGATTTTCCCACCCTCTTCACCCCTCACGATGCCGTTCTGCCGCCAAGTTTCCCTCCCACTCTCCCTACTACTCCTTTCACCGCTTTTATTGCCTCCTCTCCCTCCCCCCCCCTCTCTCGCTTTGCTCTGCATTCTCCGTGCCTCGGCGTATATGCCTCCCATCTCCCCCTCACTCTCTCCACCCAGATCCTTGAAACACCATTCCGAGCATTTTTTTTATCGAAAGTTTTATTTTTCTCTTTTATTTTTTTTCCCTCGGCATTTTAATGTTGCCCACCACTTTTAAATTTAAGGATCCGTGATTGTGGGAAGATGAAATGCCCGGATTTCAAGGCAGGTGACCAGAAGATCGAATCCGGTCCCTTCGCCTCCTCGCCTTCCTTTTTTTCGGTATTATCCCCCTCCCTCCCTCCCACACCCTCCCCCGTCCCCCACTCAATCCCCAAGAGTCTCCGGGGGCACGCGGTTTTACACCCATTCCGCACCCGAATACTTCCAACATTTTCCACTTCACTTACTGCGGTCCCCTTATCCCTATTCACCTCCTTCCCCCTCCATCCCCTCCGACGACCCTTCCTCCTTCCCCTTAATTTAAGGTCGCATCTTCCCTCGCAATCCTCCCGCCTTCAGAATTCCTTTCTCCGAACATGACATCTTGACGGCGCTAGTTTCGCCGTTGTTTTTATTTTTAGCGTCCTGCGGGACGACTCGCCGTGGATGAGATGGCGTGTAAGTGCAAGAGTGTTTCCATAAACGCAAGTCCCGGATCGAATGCCCACGAAACAGTTTTTCTTTCCCGCACTTTTTTTTGGTCGCATAGGGAACTCCTCCTCCCGATACCTACTTGTATTCATTCGCAATATGTTATGTATTCAGTGATTCGTCCAATCATCGCGCCTCTTCGGCGGTGCGCCATGGAGAAATGCATTTTTATTTGGTACGAACCAGCTCACCTACTCATGTTGGAACACTTCTCTCCAACTTCTGAGGGATTTTGTGCCATTTGGTGGGCAAAAACTGTGCCAAAGGATTCAACCGAGTGAAAATTGATGTATACTCGGTTTTGCTCATTGGTAAGTCCTCCGTGAATCGGTTTCTATTGCATATTATCATACCTATAAATTTTTCCTAGGGAATCATGGTTCACGAGGAGCATTATTTTGGATTACTCTCTTGTCTTTAGAGAACGTTTTACTCACTTTAAACGTTTTAATTAAAGTTTACCCATCGTAAACGCTTATAATTGACGAAACTACGTCATTAAAGCACCTTTTTTGTGCATCACCTAATGCGCATCAGAAGGTATGATAGTCAATTTGGAAGAGCGATATACTACTGACTGGAGGGATCGGGTTTGATTCCCAGGGATACTTCTGGGCACCCCCAAGCAGAGAGATATTTTGGCTAGCAGGTTTTTCTGGAAAACCACATGCGGCAATGGGAAACGGACTGGCTCCCACTCATATAACGTATGAAATTGACACACCTTATGGCTATCCCGTAGTGAACTCTACCCATCAACAACCAAACCATTACCATCAAACCAACCTTTGGTTTGGTTTGGTCAATTATCTTAAGAAATTAACTTCAGCTATAGAACGTCACTCCATGTTTAGAAATCGTGTCTTCAACAAAGAAAATAATTTAAAATACCCGGTGTTGCATCAACCTATGCTATACCCTATTGGTGACTTGCAAGTTACCCTGTAGAAGTATGGAAGTAGAAAATAATTTCTCGATTTAATAGCATATTTAAAACACATATTTTTTTAAAGTGAACCCCAATAGTGAACTATGTTGTCCTTCACGTGCTTCCCGCATGTTCCGCCATCTATTCACTTTTCTCTTGCGCCCCATTCCTTTTTCTCTTGCAACCCTGTTCACCAATCACTACCCTCTTCCTCCATAATTCTCTTCTCATCCTCCTCTTCTGTATCCTTCTTTTCAACTCTTGCATACCTGACGCATGTAATTCGATCCATTATTGCGTATTTACCCTTGCCATTTTCTTTCAACAATGGGCTTAATGGAAAGCGCGGACCTCTCCGCTTCAATTTCAGTCAGACGAACACAATCAATCAATCTCTCTCCAGCACCACTACTCCTCCCCATCGAGAATATCCGGTTCACTCGCTCCAAAACGGGGAGAGTGAAGATTTTTGCACGTCCTGCAAAGCTGAGTAAACTATTAAAATTAACGATGGGGAATCGCGTGGGTAATACCACCACCCCACTTTTGATGGCAAAAGTTGCCATTTCGGAGAAAGCGAAAACGGCTCCAGCCTTTAACGTGACTTCAGCAAGTCTGACGATGGTCAAGTTGAATGCTGCCGTTTTGGGAACAGACGCGTATTTTATCTCGTAAATTTCAAGCGCCATGAAGACCTGCTGCAAGAAATCATTGTATTCGGTAGAGTTTTTCTGATTATATAAAACGGAATAAAACAATACTAATTGGTGAGTGTATTTTCTACTAGGCATATTGGTCGCGTTCTCAAATAGGACTTTGAACATATTATTACGCTTTCGGGGCCTAAATGTACAAAAAATTTAATAAATTGTTCGTGGATTAGAAATTCACTTCATAGGTATATGATTCAGCAGAAAGAAAAATACAACATCACTACGATACCAGATACATATAAAAACTACGTTAAAACAAGTGCTTTGGAGTTCGAGAAATACTCAGAGAACTGCCCGCGGAACAATTGTCATTTTTTCTTCGTTTTAAATTGAATTAATTTTACCCGAGAGAAAATAAATTGTTTCCATCGAGTACTGGTTAAAATAGTCCACTGTGAAGATCATCGTTTTCATCTTAATTTTTCTTCTTTATTAGTATCGTAACGGCAGCTTCCCTTTCACAAGCAAGGGAGTAATTTGGAATTGCTTTTTCGTGAATAATTGCTGACCAGCCAAGTTCATATTTCTCATTTCATGCATATTTTGGAGCAAGACCATTCTCTGTGAGGAGTTCACATTTTCTCAAAAACGACGTTGTCATGATGTGAATAGCATAGTACAAGCTGACGCGTGACATGACGATGACGTACAATAATAGGAAAAATAAAACTAACATTTTGACAAACTGAAAACGTTAAAAGTGAAATTTGTGGATGATCCCATTGTCTCATGAGTGGTACGGACAAGCATAATTGGGTGAGCCGAACTCAATAATTGTTGGAATAAAAACCAATAGGAGGAACACCGTGGCAGCGACAAAAATACTAAATAAACACGTTTCCGTCTAATGACTACTAAGATGAAACAATTACTGGAAGTAATTGGGATGCAGAGCACAAACGAAATTATATTTTGAGATAAGTACTCATTACCTTTCATTAAAATTTACAAAATATTTACCGATAACTTGTTTATCTTCGAAACGTTTACGGGAATCCACTGCCAAAAATAATTGGTCTCTAAATTTTCATGAATTAATCCTTGATTGTTATATCCATAAACATTATTAATAGAAAAAGGTGAAATGGGTACTCACCATCAACGATGAAGAATTGGAGAACCAGAAAAGAAGACGTTGAATGGTTTGGCTTCACTGGTTACCACTTAACTATTAATCCAAGAGTTCGCATTCCGTTTTGAACTATGCTGTTATGATAGGTATGTAAGTAACGTGATGGAAATGGAGGCATATCAGTTATCTCAGAGGAACACGGGCCATTAAGCGGGTCCACAGCCATAAAAAATCGAGCTCCTTGAGACAAACCTTCTCACAACGACCAAGGAAGTGTTTTGGGGCTTCATGCATACTTTCAAATTAACCAAATTGGGCCAACCTTTACAACAACCGTTCTATCACGTTCGGTATATGTCCGTAAAATCTTCGCGTATCGTGCATGCCTGGCGTATGGACGCACCCACTGCCACACATTACTGGTCGCTTGCTGGATATCGTGTAGACGTAGATGTAATCTGCTGTGATGGTATTAATACAGTAAATACTGAAGGCACAGTTGCAGTTGGACACCGGAAAAACTGATTTCCGAAGTAATATTTTATCCATGTTTTATGAAAAACTTCAGCGTTGTCTTCTTCCTCGAAGTCTAAGAGCCTGTCAATCAATTTTCACGGAAATTTATGTGCGATGTTTGTAGAAGTCAATTATTCAGGATATAGAATGAAGAATAGGTAACACAAAATGGGAAAACTAATAGATACCTTGAAATACCACGAGCATGAGTCATTGTTGTCCCCTTCCAGCTTACACACAGCCGCCGAAAAGAGATAAAATGGGTATATGAAGACGTTAGCCAGATGAAGAATTGAGTGGGGAGCTTCTTAAACCTGTTCAAAATTGAATGATCCATGATGATGACGGATTGCAGATCCTGAGATCTTCGTTGTCGTCGCTTATTGAAGAAAGCACATAACACACGCAGTCATAAAATGGTAGTTACTTGACACTTCTCGACAGAACACTACGCAATTGTATCCTTGCGATCAACCGTCAATCTAAGTAGGTCATGAAAGGATATTTGAAGGACACTAAATACGAGAGTAAATGCACACGGATTAATCTACTATTACCCTAAGTACTATGCTAATACGGCGTTCTGTTGCTTGAGCTATATTCTAACACTTCCTTGATAAGCTTCCACAAATTCTCGACTAGAACGACCCCAAAAGATTGACTTCTTCGACCCTTCCGTATCACCCCCAAGACACAATTGGTAACGGTGGGCCCAAATATTTCGTCGAGCTTCAGAAAATTGAATGCTGAAGGAGGACATGTACGCCTCTGTTGTCATGAATTCGCACTTGGGTTGGTTTTCAAATGATGTGGCATTGGATTTACGCAGGTGAAGGAACGTTCCCCTTCAAACTCAAGGACTCCTGGCCGGAAGGAGAATCCCAATGACTATGCGTCGAATGTTTCCGTCTCCCGTCAAGTCTCGTCCATTTAAAACTCATCTCCAGTCCATTGGCATTCGGAAATTGCGTCTTTAGCGCGACATAAATAAGCAACTTCTGCAGAAAGTGGGAAAGTCTCCCGAAGAAGGAATATTTACATATAAGTTTTCTCATTACCCTACTGGAAAACCCCTTTTCCATGTAAATTCCGCCTTAACATAAAAAACGAGTCGGAAGTAAGTACCGTCATCATTTATCAATGGATACCATATTTGAATCGAGGGTAATATTCTCGTTTATTCACGGGCTTTCCATTCTGCTTTTCTCCGGACTTAAAAATGCAGCCTCATGCGACCTCCATGACTCATATCTGCCACTCGAATAGATTTCCGCCGGGAGATATATCATTGTGACCACTGGTCGAGGCGCAGGCAAAGGCATTAAATCGAATGAGAGGAAGTGAAGCGAGACGAAATTTGACAGTTTGAAAAATTTTAAGTCTTTATTTTACTCGTTCCCTAACATTTCTGCCTAATAAATTCATTACTCGGACCACCTATTGCTCTCTATGAGTGGCATAAGAGGCAAAAGTAATACAAATTTATTTATTGTCATGAATACTCACAAATAAGCGTGCAAAAGTAATGTTCAATCTCTTCATCCATTACTAGTGCCTGCCAGAAAAATAATCATTATCCCTGAAAACTCAATCGATCCAAATAACGATATACATTCAAATCTTTCACCGAAGTAACTTAATTCACCTTACCACACCTGATATCTGATTTTCAGGTCACTTTCAGGGCTCAATACGAGGTGAACACTATTCTCATTGATTAAACCGATCTTTGGAATGAATACTGTAGTTTAAAAGTGAACGTTTTACTTTCTGTAAGCATACGTGTGGATATTTTTAATCTACATCTAGATTTTACAACCAAGTGGAAATTATCATGACCTAAAATATCTAATTCCTATGAAAAATTTTTGAAGACTAGAATACGCAGAGACCAATAGGATAATCAGTATCGTAAATGGTTGTCAAATACTTAACTAGAGCCGATTTTTGAACGTATTCCTTCCAGAATCCTGGAAATAAAACTGTTTGAAGCATTGGAAAACCTTTACAACAAAAACGTTGTCTCTTTATTAGTAAACCATCATCCGATTTTTATACTACTAATTAAACCAATTAAGAGATATATATGTATGTGTGTATATATATATATATATGTATATATATTTTTTTCCTACAGGTTCCCCCCACCTTTCCTCACCTAACTCCCAACCCCCTCAACCCTTACCCTTCCCTCATGGTGCTACACCCCCTGCCACACACCTTTTTGGTGGCTCGCAGGGTACTTATGTAGATGTAGATGTAGGTAGAGATTATTAAAGTAACATGCATGCTTATGACTGAGATGAATTATTCACGTTTGAAGAACTTTCCTTTCGACAGCGTTTATGTATTCCCATCAATGGGGATATTTGTATGAAAGGGCATTGTGCTTAGTTTCTTTTTTATTCTGATTTTCTTAGAAGCATTGCTCGGATGGTGAAATCATTTGAAAATCTGAAAATATTACATTCCGATGTTAAGTCTCAGAAACGTTAGATCCTCCTAAGAAGACGCCAGTTATTGGAATTGGTTGCTATACCTACTGAAAACGTTAAAATGAGAAATCATTCTGAGCCTTTAATCTATAAAATTGGAATACATAAGAGATAAACTTTTCCCTCGGTGAAATCGACATGTTACACCATTGCCCCAAATAAATTCACATTTTCAAATTCTGAATGCATGTACGCAATATACCGCCCAGTGTTTGAGGTCAACGGACCTTTGTGACAAAATGTTTGCTTTGGAAAGAGATGACATAGAGAATGCATGACTCGGGAGGGAGGTCGGGAAAAGTGGTCAGCCTGGATTCACGTCGCGGAGGGAGAAAGAGAGGGTAAGGGAGCGGAGGAAACATGAGAGGCGGCCATTACGTCACATTAGTGAGCGCGGGGCTGTGATGTCATATTTCGCCGTCAGTCCTGAAGAGTTGCTCCCGGTCTGGACCTCAATTTCAGGGGTCGGTGAAAAATGGTCGTTTGGAGGAGGAGAGAGGGAGACGTCGGGAAAGATGGAGGGATATTAATTCGGATCCGCCATGGTTCGCCACACCCCTCTTAAACAGTCCGTGCCACCTCTATCGAGAAATTCTCCTCCTCCTCAAATCCATTGGACTGGGAACGGCCTCGAGCCGCTGGGGAGAGGGAAAACCGAAAGACTCTTCTCACATTATGCCGTTCGACTTGGTCCACGGAGAATGGCACATATTCGATAAAGATTTGCGGTCATTGAGAGTTACTACATCCGTTTTCTACAGACACGTGTTTGATTTGTACGATATTTTAATTTGAATTTCATCCCATGAAAGTGAGGCGATGAGGGTGGGTTTAGATGCAGCGATTGATCTATATTGATTTTTTTAAACATATTTTTCGCGAAAAATGAATGTTCGTCTTCCACACAGAGGCGATAGAGAGGAGTTTTGAACTCGCATTAACGCGTCGCCTAGTCACTGGAATTTAAAATGTTCTCAACAATGCAACTGCTATGTTTGATATATAATGCAAAGTCGTTCATTTATATCCTCATTATCAATGCAATGACAAATACAAAGGACTGCGGGAAATGTTGAGGCATTTACCTTAATGGAGTCATCCATTAACATGCACCGAAATACCGGAAGTTCTAAGCGTAAAAATCACGACAAGTAGGAGGAATGATTTTTGCGCGGTAAAAATTCCGGTGATCCATTGAAACTTTGAATATATTCAATATGCAAGGTAATATGAAGACAGAATCGAACAAACCCTCTGGGATTTGAGGGAAGGATTAGCCTGGTGAATGCTTGTCGTGTACCGAAAAATATGGCCATCACTAATATAAAACCCTGAAAATGAGGGAGCACTTAAAAGTTTGATATCTTTGCGGTTAACTAATCCAAGTAAGTGTGACATTTGAAGCTAAAGAATCATCTGCAAACGCGCATATATATAGAATATATATATACATATATATATATATACATATATATACATATTCTCATATATACATATATATACACATATACATATATATATACATATATATATATACATATATATATATATATTCAGGAGTATATATAAAAGGCAAACACAAGAGAGGTGGGGAAGGTGGAATCAATCTAATGAGACCTAATTTACACTGATATCTGCGATGTTTTAAAGCACCCAGGTGCTCCGATTGCTTGGCCCAGAGATGGCGTATATATATAATATATATATATATATATATATATATATATATATATATATATATATATATATATATATATATATATATATATATATATATATATATACATATATACATATATATATGCATCCACATCGAAATTAATCCCAGAATAATTGGTGTGCTTGACTATACCTGTTAATGTTTATCGTTAAGTTAGTATGTACGATGTTAGTTCGTATATTCGGGTGCTTAGGTTCGATTTAATTGTGATTGCCTAGTGTGAGATGGGAAAGCACAAATCTGGCACTAACTATAACGGTGTATATTTCTTTAATTTTTTATCTATGTTCGAATTTATCTATATTACTTGGTGTCATGCAATTTCTTCGGTATCGCAAGCTGCTCTCCACACGAATTGAGCGGTCCCCAACCTAATCCCTCATAATTGGTGAGAAGAATAAAATAGCACGCTGAATATATGTTAGCGTATAATAGATCGCCGAAAACAAAAATAGACGAAATTATGGTATCAAACAACTGTAGGTGAATACTAAAAGTAGTATTACAATATATGAAGCAGTAATGAGATAATTATAAGTATATAGCTGCAGATAGATGAACTTACCAAAGTATTGTTTTGAGATGTTCGGCAAATATATTTTAACATTCTTATCAAATCATGATAATGCTGATAACTGAGCGAAACATTACCGGAAATGTCCTATCCTTCATTAAATGTATAAGACCCGTCGGCATGGGAGACATTTTTTCAGAGCTCATGGCCTCAAGGAATTATGTCAACTAAACGAAGTCTGGAGAAATTCCAACTCACTAAATAATTCGAAACTTGTTCATTTTCCATTCCACATTTTTAATTTTTAATGCATTAAATATGTGTGAGAAACCACACCAGCAAGAAAAATACCACAATTGAGCACGAAAAACAAAAAAACATCATTAACACGCTTAGAATGGTTATAGAATTAGGCACGTACTCCGGTATGTTCGAAAAAGAAAGATATAAATACCGTAATTTGAGAATAAATATCTTTGATAACCATTTCAAACGTCGTAAAAATATTTTGTCAAAAAATTTAAATAGTTTTTATCGTTATTTTACTCTATATTATGTAACTTATCTTGAATATATTGCAATTGGCAAAAATAACAAATATTAAGAATTTCAATTTTATGAAACGAACAAAGTGTACCCTCATTAAATTAAGAAATTATGTATTTCTCACTTGATTTTTCTTGAAAACACGATTTTCATAGGAAGACTTGAATTAATTAATGGACGTTCAAGAATCTTTCTCACATGCCAAGAAACTTTGGTCGTAAAGGTTTTCTAAAAGGTTTTATGTTCAGGTTTTTGTTTGGGGAATATATAAGATACGACTATGAGTTTGAAAAGAATACGTCTTATTGAGAATGACGATGTTATAACAGGGTGACCTCTGAATATGATCTATTTCGGGACTTCGTGTATTTCAGTGTGAGGCTATGTGATGAAGAAGAACGGTGAGTCATTGCCTAATGGGATAACAGTGTGGGCTGGAAAGAGAAAAATATAAACTCAAGGTCTTCCTCCGGAAATGTTTACAAGCCTTAACTGGCGGTCAACGTCATTCCGGACCAATGCAAGACAAAAATCCCTCGAGTGTTGAAATCATTTATCAATATGTCAGGAGACTCCGGAGACACGTTCTTTCAAATATACGTAAATGTCGAGCACGTTCGGATATACGGACATATTTATAGGATCACAGTATTATGCAAATGTGAAAGCATTTACATTGTATTAATATACATAAAAATTGAATATATTCAAGTACTCGAGATTAAACTTTTGTAAAATGTCTTAAAAAGAATGAAGTGAGAGTTGTTTCCATATTAACCCTTCTCCAATGCAGATTGTTATGAGAAACATTTCTTACATGCGGAAAAACTGGAAATAATGTATGGAATACTTAATAATATAGTATAATTTATAAAATACACGTATATGCCCAAAATGGCGAGTTTAATTAAGAAATGTTTCGTATCAGACTCATCAAACACCGAGTACTTTTGATACTTGGACTAAAACACTGAAAAAACATTATTTGTATAAGTAATAGCTTAAATTTCTTTAGTTAAACATGATATATTGTCAAAAATTATGGCTGTAACCCGAGTCTAATTGTAACGTTTGTTGAGTTTGCTGAAATAATCCAACAAAAATTCTCTTTCAATCAACTAGAGAAATTTTTTGGGAATTCTGCCAACTGGATAACCTTTTTGGGGCAATTCAATAAACAAGAGATGTTGTTTGGTGTATTTCCATGAGGGTTGCAGATATTTGGACCCGCAATTGAGAAGTAGAAAGAGGTGAAGAGTTGGATGAAGAGAAAGAGTTCTCGTGGGTGGGATGAGTCCCGATAGGCAAGGAGGTAGGATGCCGAGGTTGGGGGAGAGGCCAATTGGGTGGGGTAGGAAGATGGGGGAGGGGGGGAAGCCGGAGGTTTGGGGGCAAAAGGATATAGATAGATAGATACATCGAGCGTTGAAGTCTCCGGGCGGGCGCGTTGGTATTAATTAGGTCTGTAAATTTCTTTCATTTCGGAGCATCACCAAAGTCAATTTATTCCGCCGTCCATTTCACCCTAACCACCTCCCACCCCACACTTCTGTACTCCCTCCCCCAATCCCCTTTGAGACCGCGGTCTCGTCCTCCCACTCCCATTTCTTCTCCTCCACCAACCCCTTCCACCTCCCCGATTCGTAACCTTCCTCCCCCTCCGCATTCCCTTCCCCGACACCCATCCTCCAAAACTCTTTTCTGCTCTTCCCTCTCTCTCCATCTCCCCATAGCCACCCTCCGCGCCCGCCGCCCTTGTCACATGCGGCCCACATCCCGGCACACAACTCGAGACCACACGGGCAAACACTTTGACAAGCGTGATTTATACGATTAGGATTTCTATGGTGGGTGGGCTTCCCACGAGAGGGCTAAAAAGTTGGAGGGAGAGGGGGAGTTAGGCGAGTGGCTGAGGAGGAAGAAGAAAATGGGAGGAGAGAAAGGGGAATGGAGGGAGAATAGAGAAGAAAAGTAGAAACCACGAGAACAAATCGACGTCGAGCAAATACGCCAAAGAAACGCTCTGAAAAGGGAGAACTTGGCGTAGAGGAGGAGCATAATGATCGATTAATGAATGAGAGTTAGATTAGAGCCTACACCTATTTTCACACTTTTTAACACTGTGTGTGGGTGTATATACATATTATATACAAATATAAGAGCTTACATCGCTATTCATGTCTTACATAGGGATTTCAGAGAAAATATTTATCCATTGAGCAGAATGTACGATATTTATGAATTATGAATACTAGGAATCATGAATGTGCAGGATAATGAGTCCATCTCTATTAGTGACAGATTTAATAGCATTTATTTTTTGCTCTTTCGATTTCATTAATTAAAAGTAACATATTCAATGAGGTAATACGCGATTGTGTTCATATATCATTTTTTAAATGTTTGTTTTGATTATTATGCAATACGATCTGAAAGCAGTCTGATATAAAACATTTTTAGTAGCCTAGATGAATATGTTGGCCATTCATGTAGGGATTCAAACTTAAATAAATTCTAGATCAATGACGATGGAGAGAATAACGACAGGTAGTATTTTTTTCCTGGTGGAGAAACTCATTAATTCTTTTCGCTTTCTCAACTATGTTTTCTGAACGACGTTTTTATTTATTTATACGTTTCTGGAGTGCCGCAGTTCCTTATTCTCATGGGACGGACGCAGTCTATTCCGCAATGTTAAAACATCGTAATAAACTCCCCAAAAACACATAAATGCTCTAATACCGCAAACTCTCAAAAGGTCCCGGTAGAAACGTTATTCGGCGGCTGTTGCACCATGTAAACCGAAGCGCTGCGCCCGCCGATGGATCCGTTTTGAGGCCGGTCAAGAAAAGTGGTGCGGGGCTGCGGGAGTGGTTGGGGGAATGAGGAGTGAAAAAAAAGATCCAGGCGGAGCAAACATGGGAACGGGAGAGATGATGAGGGTGAGATAAAGAGAAAGGGATATTAACGGAAAGAATGAAGTGACATGTTTATGAAATGAAAGAGGAGGAAATGAGAGTGGGGATGGCGAGGGAGGGAGGAGGGGCGGGTAGCGGAAGGGAGGGCTGGTGGGATGGAAGAAAAGTCGCATACGCCCACATTAGGGACCTCTCTTCCTCTCCTTCCCTCTGTCTCTCACCCTCCTCCTCCTCGCTCCGCACGTTATATACCTCTTCTCACTCCAACATCTCTTAATAACCCCACCGCAACACGAATGCCCACCCGCTTTCTCCTCCATATGCTCTCATCCGTTGCCTCATAACTCAAAAACGCTCGCGGAGAGGGGGGGCGGGGAGGGAACGAGGAGCGAGGGGAGGAGATGAAGGGAGTTTTATAAGGCGGGCGAGTGGTAGGAGCGGTGTGGGGGGGGAGGACGGACGGGCAGGCATATAGGGAAGACATAGTCTTTTTTAAGGGTGTGGTGGGACTCGGGATGTGAGCAGGATGAGGATGGGATGTAGGGTTGAGAAAGGGAATTGGAAGGTAGAGTTGAAAAGAGAGATAATCTGGATGCGAGAATCAAGGAGAGCGGAGAAGATAGATAGAGGGATAGATGAATAGGCATGGATTCTTCTTATTTATAGCGATGAGATTGAGTCTTCACGCTTCGTCTATCATTAAATGAAAGTTCGATAAGCGAGAATTGGGAGGACAGTCCGCCAAACGGTTTGAAGTGTTGACATAATTATGACTTTCCAAGCGTTACACCATAACTTTCATTCCGGGAGTCGGATATGGAAAAGCATATGCTTATCTGTCAATGAATATTTAGAAATTAAACGATAAAAACGCAAATAAATGCGTTTAGGATCACTATTTAAAATCATTTGACGTCGCTAGGTGAACTAAGTTTTACAAATAGTGACACAGCGGGGAAGCGAAAGGTTTTTCTGAATTTCTCTGCATTTCCATTGAAATGTAATGTCACGACAACATTGTGTCAGAAACTTACTGCAATCAGGATTACTCCTTTATCGTAATAAAAACTATATGACATTTGACATAATTATCCCTACATGGAGGAAATTCTAGTCATTACTTATCACTGTTCTTGGCACAAAATAAATTCGGCTAGGATTGTAGGAAACAAATCGATTGGCACAATGGTTATCGGTGGGGCTATTGCAGTGCCAATGCTATAACATATAGTAAACACTGTCAGTTTTGCACACATTATTTCATACACCTACATTAAGTTGCTCATTGCGACAAGGGAGCAATGTTTTAGTGCTTCCTTGCAAGTATAGTGTAAGCAAACCTCGTGTACAGTTTTGGGTGGTGCTTAATATGACCAGCTTTACTAATTGTTTCTTTATAAGAGACTACCATTTGCATGAAAAAGCATCTATCGAATATTACACTCTTTCGTCTTGAAATAAAATGCCCAAATTATTTAGAGACATATTTCTCCGTAAATAATGTGTCAAAACTACTCATAAATTAGATATTATTTGTGTAAGACGTACAATTTCGCACAGCTCTCATTAATGCGCACGAATTAAATAGTATATCGTAATCTGTTCTCTGTATTGATACTGGAGTGTTTGAAAATGAAATTATTAACTATTATTGGCGCAATAACTCTTACCATAACAGTTGTAAGAGAAGTGTATATTTTTAGCGTGTTGAAAGTAATTTAAATATACAAGGAACGTAGCTACGGTCGTGAATCAATGTAAACAAAAAAATGCAAAAAAACAAGTTCACGGTCTCGGCATTTTTTTGTTTACGTGTTAAAAGTACATTTTAACTCATAATTGTTTCATTTGTGTTAGCTTTGTGCAACATGAACTTAAGCTTGTACAAAATTTACTCGACAAGCATAAATAAAATATAATCCTGGATTTTTAATGAATCGGAACTATATATTCTTAATGAATATCCACGTGTGCACCCCAGACTCGCAGATATTTAACTCTTACCAGAACATAAAACACGTACGCTCTTGATATAAACATAATTTATATGTTTCTACTGAGAGGTAATGCATAAGTGAAGGCAAGCAAGTAGTAATCGCCTGAAGGGTTGGGAACGCTATGTAAGTTATCTCCCTCATTGTAGAACTTATCTGATAGAGCAGGGTATTGTTTAAGTGCCCACACCGTTACTTCACCATCCACGCCTTTCTACGTGAAATCGGAGATATTCACGCTTGAGTTTTCTTTCTTTGGATGCGGTTGCGTCAGCACATTTTCCGACTCTTCTCCTTCGCTCCTGCGCTCAATCTCGAGGAAAGGGATGCTTGTATTAAGCCCTGGCGAGGCCGTCATGTCATTTATCACTTCTCCGCGCTCTATACCGCGATTTCTGAGGTAGACAGTCTATGGAAGGCTGGAATGTAAAGTCTGTGATGCTTTCAAACCATGATATGGAAGTGATTATTAAATGACGGCAAACTGATCTTGAAGAAATTGTGCAGAGTGCGCTCGAAAAAAGAAAGATTTCGCTATGAACTAAATTAAAAATCGCAGGAAATGTGTTGTACCTAATACTGTCCTTATTGTCCACGATTTTTTCATTGAAACTCTGACATATTTTGCACGTGTAATCACGAAGAAAAATGTAATTTACTTATTTAAGTACTTATAAAACGACACTAAAAAGATGGACTGATCTAATGTAGTATGGATGTCAATTGTACGTCTTTTGTATTTTATAGCGATGACTCGGATCACTCACATTAAGTGCTTACGAAAACGAAGTCGAGCCAGGCAAGCATTATGTTTTTGACCCTGGCTCTAAAAAGGATTATTATTCATGTGATTCCCTCTTTTTGGGTTTTGATAGCTCACTTAGATTTATAATATGGATGTATAAAATAATTCGGAATAGTTGCGTTTATGTACCAAATTAAATTCAATGTGTTAACTTCACCTAAATAATTGTTTGAATTCATTCAAGAATTTGAAAATATAATGAAATCCATTATTATTAAGGTAGTTATACCAATTTTAAAGGTGGTATTCCAGGGGTAGAGCATTGACCTACTGATCATTGTACCTGGGTTCAATTCTCGGGCATACCCCTGCGTACCCCCAACTCAGTGAGCAGAGCTATTAGGGTACCAGAATTTCCTGAAAAACTATAGGCGGCGCAAGGAAAGGAAATGTCACCCCTATCTTGATGTTTGACTTGGTTTTGGATGAAATCTACCCTCACCTATCAAACCGACCTTCGAGTCGACAATTTTGTGCATGGTTTTACTTATTTTTAAATATAAATATTTTTAAAAATATTCGCGTCATTAATAAATTGATTTGTTTAAAGTTTTATTAAAATTTTGTGTAAAATCGTTGATGTCGAATCATTGCCGACGGTAACGCCCTAATTATTCTAACACTACTAATAGTTTCCACCACACTCATGCCTTGGAAAATCCAGCCGTGCATCTCACGCGTTTTCATTTTCACACATTTCCGACCTGAACCAAACCGGAAACAGTCACATTTTTCTAGTCTCTGGAGTCACTGGCACGGAGATGCAGACCTTCACTCCGCGCCCGCTCCGCTCACATTAACAGAGTGAGTTCCGCATCCCACCCCGTGCGATCTCCTCGTGCGCCGCGGAGAACTCGCTCTGCGGAGGACGAGACAGGGACGGAGAGAAAGAGAAAGGAGGCATGGCTGGGAAGGGCTAGGGAATAGGATGAAGGAGGAGGGGTGGGAGGTGGAGAAAGTAAGCGGGGGAGTCGTAAGTTGGTGTGAAAGAGTGAGCGAGGGAGGGAGAGGGAACGGGGGAAGGGAAGAGAAGAAAAAAAAATAGAAAAAATGGTTTATATACATATATATATATATATTTTAACAGATACGGAGATAAAATTCACGAGGGAGGGGAGGGAACGCGTGATGGGGGAAGGAGCAGGAGGAGGGGATGGTGGAGGGGCAAAGGGGTACGACGGAGCTATCGTGAGGACCTCCGAAGGAGAATTCTTCCCCTAGGGCGGCCGTCGACGATTGAGGGGGCGGGAGGGAGGGCGAGAAGGGAGGATGAGAAGAAGGAGGATGGAGAGGTGTGGGGAATGGGAGGGGTGGAGGGAATAGGGTGAGATCAGAGTTGCCAACTCAGAATTGTAAAGGACAAAGGCGAGTTCAAATCCCTCCCGGCCCCCGATATGAGCCAAGGATACGCGAAAGGCAGAAAAAAAATGACTTGGAATATTTTTGAAAAGGTTCAGCAGGATACAGCAAATGGCTCCATTAATCATGTCTACGAAAATCAAAATATCTCGATAAGCGAAGCAAACCGCGACGGTGTTTACTCCATTCAACCAATTCACCTCTTCCAATTTTTTCGCAATTTACCCCCGTGTTTTGCTACTCTTTAAGCACCTAATAGACCCTCTTAAGCCTCTAAGTGCGAATGAGAAATAATCAATCACTGCTTTGGTAAACATGTATAATTTTTCATAAAATAAGCTCGTTTTAAAGAGAATAAACTTAAAAAAGTAAAGATTGAAGAATTGATAATAATGTTGTACACATCATTTCAAAAGATTTATAATTTAATTTAACGGTATGATACTTTACAACGAGCCTATTTTAGTTGTGGTATTACGTGTGCCTAGAGAAGTGTGCACATTTAGTTTACACTTGCATAGCATAACAGATTTTCAAATTAATTTTTCATGACATATTTCAATCGTCGATTTATAAGATAACACATTATAATTCTTACGTTTGAATAGAAAATCACAACGAAAACATTAGAGAAAATGTTTACATTTGGTTCAGTTCTTTCGTTTCAGTGACGATATATCAATGTAAGAGGTTAAAGAATGAACATCAACGAAGGAAAGGAAAGAATTTTGTCAGTTAAAACATACGTCGTTCGTACTTAAAGAAGCATACTTAAACACCAGTAAAACCGCATGTTGGAACAATGCGGAAACGTAACCCGAAAAATATCGTGTCAACTGTTCATCACGGCTAAAAGCTTAGTAGAATGCTGAAAGTGTTTATCATTTTTCGTATATCATAAGAGGCCTCCAATTTAAATTACCAAACGAAAATTTAATTTGAATAAATATATCAGAAATCATATATTAAATTTCCACCGTTCATCATAATGAAGTTTCACCGTTATCACAGAATTATAAAATGTATTCTGATTAATTATTCATTTCAATTATCAAGCATTTAAGTAATTGAGTTATGACATTAATGACAGAGGCAGTTACACATTTAAAGGTAGCTCAACAAAGGCGACCATCGGGCAATTATCGTGAGTTCTCCTTTAAGGAAGAAAGAGTCGAATCACGTGGTCCTCATAGTATTGGTCCCGAGCACTTCGGACTCTGAATCGTGTGCTCCATGCAAGATGGAGATTTGCTTCGGTTAAATGCTCCCGATTCATTAATGTCGACTCGCCTCGTTTCCAAAATGGTGGGAGATTTTGGAAAAATTAACGCTTAGTAATCAGTCGTCTCTCCAAGAGCCAAGGACGTTGTTCAACGTTTCGGGGGATATTATTTCGGCGCGAGACTTCCCCATTTCCGATTCATTCGTTCATTCATTCCCCTTCCCTCCTCCACACTCCCATTGTTTCCTTTTCCCCTTACCACCAACCCATCCTCGCCTCCCACCTCGGCCCCTTTCCCTCGGCCACCTCTCGGCCAAACCACTCCCCTCTCGCCCCGCCGAACAACGCAGCAAATGAAGAGATGTGAAAGGCAGGAAGCAGGGCCATTCCACATCCATTCTCTAAGTGTTTCCTTCCCTCTTTCATTTCGGCCGGTATTTTCGGGCGAGGCGTCAGAAAAAGACGTGGAAAAGAGTCAAGAGATAATTTAACAGCGGTGCGATTTCCTCCAAACTCTCCACCCCCCTTCCCCAATTCCCTCCCCTCTCCTCCCATTGTTGTTCTCCCACCTCTCGGCTCTTATTTTTTTCGGTTTATTTGGGGCTTTCGCCAACACTTGGTCGGCTTTTCTGGCTAAAGGTAAAAAAATAATGCTATATAATTAGGTTAGATTGTAGTGGTGTACCATTCTCTCTGTTTCTAAATGGCGAGATGGAAAAAAATAGATATTACCTACTGAAAATGCGCCAAGACTATATATTTGCTTTTCTGAATGTAATTTTCTTGGCACGGGTGGCCATTCGGAGCATGCTCCGAAACTATAGGTCTGTGTAGACCAAGAAAGAGAGAAAATGTGACTGACTTAGCAATTCTTAAACAGCGGTGTACGGTAAAAGTAGAAGGTTTCTATGGAATTGTAAACCCCATAGAAACCCTCTCTCGTGACGAGTATGTCGGAGAAACTAAGTTGGGAGACCCTTGAATCACGAAAAGGTCAGGCAAGACTTAGTCTTTTAGAAGTGTACGTAACATCAGATTTTGTTTGTAGGACCAAGGAAATTACTGTGGTTCCAAATTATAGCAGTGAATTTGGCCACCGCAATAAAATGAGAGAGACACCATCACTGACAGATTTAAGAACTCGTTCCTTCATCTTACGATACACAATCATAACAAAATCGGACTCTTGAACCCGAATAAAGTTACCCAAAGATGAAAATCAAATGATTTAGTAGAAGAAACTCATAACTGCATAATTTGGAAAAGCTCCTACTGGTATGTGTACGTGTGTCTGTGACTATGATAAAATGTATAATAACTTTAAATTACGCATAATTTAATCTTAGATGTTACATTCCTGATGTTGAATCACCCCGTCACACACGATAGCGGTGGCCTACAATTGTATAATGTAGGAGTAAATATTTCTTGAAATACATGTACCAATTCATATTCGTGTATATAGATTAGTTTCCCTAACACCCCACTGGCCATATTCCCTCTCCGCCGACATGCGGGACATTTTGTAGGTATAAATAAACAAAATATACTCCGAAAGCTGGAGGCCTATTTTGGAAAGAGTCGAAGTTTTTAAAGCTCAACGAGAGCGAAGTTTTGAGGTGGCAGTCTCAAAAATAGTAGATGAGCGTATGTAGTATTCAGTAATTGTCGAATTTGTCATGATAGCCTTGCCATTGATGAAGTTCGTCGAAGTTGAATCCTTCCTGAGTTACAGGCTGTAGCTCTCGGCGCCTAGAAAGTTCGTCAAGTTTAAAATATCGCATATGCATGTCTTCCATAAGTCGTGTCGTTTTTCTCTCTCATTTCTGCTTTCGATTTCGCAAATTTTGATGAGAATTGTAGATGTAAGCTATTTTATGTTGTATAACTAACTATATAATATCTTAATTTTGACAACCCTCTTTTTTGGTCCTTTTTCATCCCAAATGATTTTAATGACAGCACAGATTGTAGATAAAAATCATTATTTTTCGTGACGAAATGTTTTCGTTGAACTGAAATGTGTGGCAGAAAAATGTATCTCTCATGTGATTCTCAAAGAAAGAGGGAGGCGGAAAAATTTCCCTAAATTTATATGGCAAGCAGCCAGCCTCAAGTTCACTGCGAATTTCAAAATTAGAGTCCTATTCCACAAGAGTTGTACTATACAATTTCTATTCTCATAATGCATCGTGAACAAAATTTGTAACGTATATAAATTATATTGATATAACAGCTAGATTAACTCTGTATTGAACATCTCTCGTATAAACAGTTGTAGAAGTCTAGACTTGTGGAATTTACATTCACTGGAAGCATGATACGAGGAGTATTCTTAAAGCAAGTACCGTTTGCTTATATTTAAATATTGGCGCTTCAGAACACAGTTTTGCTCCTGCAGCGCCATCTACTGATTCATAGAGAAGCTATAGCAGCATTTGTTTTGTTTCAGAAGTCGTTTGCTTGTCCGTGCATGCAAACAACAATGTCCGCGACAATCGTTGATCCCGTTGATTTTTTCCTGTGACCAAACGGGTCTTACTTTATGAACACGCCTTGTAATATATTATAGTTTCTTGCTAATCACTGTTACCTTGGCTTGTAAACCATTAATCAATCTTCAGGTCAAGTCACTATTTTTTCTTTTTTAGCGAACCCTTAGTTATTTATATCGATGATATTAGTCCAATAAACTGTACTGGCGACAATGAATCTCACCCGTCCGCCATGGTATGAATTAATTCATATTAAATAGCCTTATTCAGGGTAGTTTGGGCATAGATATGGCCTGCCGGTTAGAGGGTCCGGCTCTTGTCCCTGGAATCCCATAGTCGATTCTCTGGGTGAGATGCCTTCGGTATACACTCATATGAAATCCAAGGTGCGATTATTTAGTTTCTAGTTTTGCGTGGGAAACTGAATGGTGGCACAGCAAATGTAGCTGCCTCTCCTCCCATGAATATGTGAATTTAAAATAACAATGACTCAAGGGTCGAAGGGAACTCTATCCTCACTTTCAAAACCTTCAGATTGACTGATGTGTATGATAGATTTTGGGTAATTAATGCATCAACTTTTTATCTGATTTATCTCCCTTTAAAATATAGGAATAGAGTGCAGGTGCTTATATATAATCGTATGTACCAATGGAAAAAGCTAATGAAATAGTGTAGGCGTTGGCACCAACGAGAACTGATGATTACTTGTCCCTTGGTTTATCATAAAGTGCCTGTTTTTTGAGTTGAGTTCATTCATGATTCTATAGAGTTTTGGATGCATATTTTACAAAAAATTCAAATTGCAAAACAAAAAAATAGAGAGGAGAAACTAGATATTTAGAGTAAAAAAAACATTGCCTCATTGAATTTAGTTGAAATGAATGTCTTCATCGTCGACTTTACACCCGACGGAATTATATTACTGCGCATAGAAGTCTCCGTACTAAATTATTACATCAATTAAAATTAAAACTCTTTAGTAATCTGGAGTCTCCCCAAAAGTCGCATAGATTATTTGAATGCGAGGCATTTATTCTTGAACAGAGAATAGCGCCACGAATGCCGACGGAGTGCTTAGAATCGCGTGGCGGTATTCCAGGATTCGTGGGCCAAACCCTCTCCCATCCTCGGCATGGCGTCGTCTCCATTTCCGCTCCCAACTCGGGTGGGTGTGAGGAAAGGGAAGGCCGGAGCCGCGTCCTTCATCTAATGGGCCTTTTCCGCAAATTGAGACGTACCTACACGTCACCGAGCCACCCACACACTTCCCCCGCCGCCCCCCTCCCACCCCGAAGCCCCGCCCTCTCTCTCCCCCATTTTCACCTCTGTCCTCCCTCACCCCGTTCACCCTAGACCATCACGCAACGTTGGATGCCGTCGCGAGCACGCAAACCATCGGAAACTAGAGAATGGGTTTCACCTGGGCCTCACCACCGCTCCCTTCTACTTCCTAAAACTTTTAGTTATCCGCGGAGCGTCCTTGTCCGCGAGGATGGCAGCTCAAGACAAAATGAAAGTTAGGACCTGCGAGATGTCAAATTTGTTCGTTCCAGTGATCGAGGACGTAGAAACTCTTGGATGCAGAGAAAACTCGTGAATGTAACGAAACCACGGTCGATACGAGGTAATACGTACTTTTCAGTACCGAAAGTACGGTGCAAAATTGTTTGTGTTTTGAACCGCATGCTAAATGGCAAATGATGTATTTGACGGTACCTTATTTGTTGCGAATTTCTTTTTGAAGATTAGGGATACCCTGTACGATACTCTTGGAACTGGCTCCATTAGAAATGTTTCAATTTTATCGGAAAGGTGAACCAAGCTGGTTAAATTGAATATCGATAAGAAAGATGCCTGCCTTAACAATCTTATCTGAATAATATCTAAATTCTGAATTTTTAGTGAAGCGACCCGCGCTGCAATTTAGATACATCCGTACATTCCATTTAACTATTTTATGGTATTCTATTTTGGAATAATAATATGATGCTACATCGATCGAACTTGGTGCGGGAGTAATAGATAAGTTCACGATAATAGAAATTCTCGTGCCAGTTCGATTGATGCAGAAGAGATAGGTACACTATATCATTTACTCTATTCAGTGCTTCATTGATCATGAAAATTATAGTTTGCATTAGTGGCAAGTACCTCATTAATGAATAAACACTTCAATGAAGCAAAAGAGCGCAACACTTATCACCTCTATACCAACACACACATTGCCCATTTCAAATCACAAACATTGTTTTTGTCTCTTTTAGGTGCGGGGACCATGAGTCGCTTGTCCATGAAATAGTAGAATTTCCCCCCCTTACTTTCCAGTTCTGCGTGACCTGTCTTGCAGTCGTATAAATGGTTGTTGTTCATTTTAATTCCCTTTTCTTCATGTAGCCAAGTTCATTCACTTTACAAGGTGAAATTAACTATTGTTTGGAACAAAGTCTTCCTGCAGCATGTATATAAATTTGCACATTATTTGAGGTCCACAAGTATGCTTGTACTTATGTTAATTATGATTGTATTTACCTATATACTTATATATGTAGTACTGAATATTTGTATTAATTATAATTTTACATACCTTTATACTCGCACTTATTTTTGTACATGTAACACTGAATATATTTTTCCCTTTTCCCTTCCTCTCCCATTCCCTTCCCAATCCCTTACCCTTCCATTCTGGTGCTTGCACCCCCTGCCACACACCTTTTTGCTGGATCGCGGGGTATTTAAATAGATGCACGTAGGTTGAAACGTTCATTAATAAGCGCAACGCCGCAATTTCTAGAGAAAATAATTGGGGGAATTTGACACAAGTAAATAAACGATCGAACCGATCTGAGAGAAAGAGATACGATAACGCTACCGCTTTAACCTAGCAACCGTTTTTTTTCCCCTTGCTGAGTAATGCGCATCGTACGAATATGAAAACAGTGGACGCCATTTCATTTCGACCCATTCGATCGATAAGTGATGGAACTGAGGAACTGGATTCCAAAACCTCGAGGGTCTGTGCGCATCTTCATTCCGCCTCATAGGGATTCCTTGTATCCACCAACGTGGTCTCATTCCGCCCCGCCCGGACCCCCGCTTCCTCCCTAGTTCCCTCCCCTACTAAGAACCCCTTTCCTCCTATTCAACGACCGCACTTAAGAACACACACACAGGGAGGAACGCACGCACACACCTCCCCTTCTCGCTTCTACCCACCAATTTTCCGCACCTTTGATCCCGCTGGACCTCCCAGTGGAGGGTCCGACCCCACCCACAGCAACCCCTCCCTCTCCCCCCACCCGAGCCCTCCTCCCCGACCCGCCTATCATCTCTTTCCATCTCCCAGCCCTTACTCTCCACCTCATCCCCCTGGCTTTCAACCCTTCCCATTCTTTCCTCTTTCACTCACTCGCTCCCTACCGCCCCCTCCAAAAAAAGACGTGGCGGATGCATATATACTTTCACACACACGATTTCAATTTCTTCTCGATACGCCGAGATTTCAGCTCAACAGTGAATCAATGTGTGTGTTTTGTGTATGTATATATATATATATATATATATATATATATATATATATATATATATATATATATATATATATATTCACTTTCTTGGAAAAGCCACGAACGTGCACAATAAAATTCACTAAATAGTCATAGCAAACACAGAAACTAAAACATATTAAAGAGGGACTCACTAGTTCTCGAATTTCCGGTGGTGCAACCACCTTTCTCAAGAGGAATTAGGAACAGAACTGTTCTGAAGAGTTCTGTTCCTAATTCCTCTTGAGAAAGGTGGTTGCACCACCGAAAATTCGAGAACTAGTGAGTCCCTCTTTAATATGTTTTAGTTTCTGTGTTTGCTATGACTATTTAGTGAATTTTATATACTATATATATATATATATATATATATATATATATATATATATATATATATATATACACACAGATAAACACAGTAATCAACCCGAAGGTCGGTTTAGTAGGTGATGGTAGAGCTCACCCATGCCTACCAAGCCCGACGGCGTGTGAATATTCACACATCAGGGTAGGGGGGCCAGTTCCTTTCCCTGTGCCGGTTTCCCAGGAAGATCTGGAATCCGAAAAATCAACTAGCTTGGGTAGAGCTGCAGGTGCCCAAAGTGCCTTGCCTGGGAATCGAACCCGGGACCCTCCGGTCAGTAGTCCAACGCTCTACCCACTAGACCACCGCGACCCGCACTATATGCATATTATTATTAGGTAATCTACCGGTTAAGGTAGGTTTTTGGATGGACACAACTATCAAATAAACATATTGTGACTCCCCACCTAGCAAACTAATCTATATCAGGTCCCTCTTCATCTCGGTGTACTTCTTTCCTCCCTTCATCCCGTCCAACATCCCTATCCTGTTCCTACCCTTACCTCGCTTGCCCAACATTCTCCCCTCTATTACCCTCTTCAACATTCCACTACCGCTCAATACGCCTTTCATCCATTTTTCCTGCCTCCATAGGATTTCTCTCAACAAACCCCTCTCCTCACCCACCATCTCCAGTACTTCCTCATTTGTTTTCCTTTCGGTCCATTTCACCTTCTCCATTCTTCTCCACACCCACATTTCAAAAGCGTCCAATCTACCTCCCAGTGGAGGATCCGACCCCACCCACAGCCATATGATGGGTGTGTGGGGGGGGGGAGGGTCACGGTAGTCCATGGGTAGAGCATTGGACTACTGATCGAAAGGTCCGGGTTCGATTCCCGGGCAATCTCTCGGCACCTGCAGCTCTACTCTAGGTATGTGATATTCGACTTGCCGGGCCGATGGTCTTACGACATCACGCATAAATAATTATATTTGGAAAAGGAACAGAGTGAATGCTAGAAATTTCCAATAAAACTTTTTTTTATTGATAAAAATTCATTGGTTGAAGATAAACGGGGAAAGCAAGAGAAATGGATGCATGTGTGTGTAAGTGTTATGGAATTGAACTAGGCAGACTTAGGAAGCACAAATGAAGGGGGTAAGTGCTCCTTTGTCAAGAAAACATAGGGATGAAGTGAAAAGCCGGTTTTACATTTCCCGATATGTCATAATTCTCGGAAATGAAATCATTACCTCTAAAAAAAATGGGGAACCGTCCTTTCTTAAAAAAAACCTCTCGTCTCTCCACGGGGGGAGGAGAGGAAAAGGTGAGAAGGGGTGATAAAGGGGTGGGAGAAAAACGAATACCTCGTGGCGTACACTTTTTGTGCCCTTCCTCTTCACCTATGCGCCCCTTTTCAACCGTCCGCCTTACATCCCCGGCCGCTCCCCTTCCCACCCGCCCGTCTTTCCCCCGGGCTTGCCCCGGAGCAAAAACTGAAATCCTCCCGGGCGGGACGTTTGGGGAGAGGAGTCCATCCGCAGAGTAACAAAGGCGACCGCAGTGGGGGCATCACCACCACTACAACACCACGAACACCATCGCCATCAACGCCTCAAACACCAACACCACCGGCGAAGCGGCTAACCATCAAGTGAAGGAACCGCGCTCACGGAAGGCGCCATAATAGAAGGTTCGCCCGCTCGCCCCCAACCCTCTCCCCTGCGGCACATCAACTAATGGCCACGAAAACATCTTTATTGGTCGTATCACCTTCATCTCACCCCCCCCCCCCCCAAGACTTTGCTCACCGCCGGCACAATCATCCTATCTACCTCTCCTACCTCCCCTCCCTCCCACCCTCTCAATTCCTACCCCTTCAACCAACCCCCCCCAACCCTCCTACCTCCCCTTATCCTCATGGACACCCGGGGAGGGTGGGTAGATTTCTTCCCCTTGTTTCTTTTTTTTTTAATGGCCCGAAAGTCCCGCCCGATACCTACCTATACAACCTTCGTCCACTTTTTGTATATATGTTCAATCCAACCCACGGGCCACTCTACATCGCTCCAATCTATTAGGCCAAATATCCACCCAACCCTCCTTCTCCCCCGTCGCCCTAACTCGCTAAACAGCACGCCTATTTAATAACTAATAGCAAGTATGTGTGAATGGCATGCGTGTTGGGGGTGAAGACAACTTTGTATCTCCCACCTCTCTCTCCCATTCTCCACCCGTGCCGGATAAGAGCGGAACCATTGCTTTAGTACCCGGCCACCGAGGTTAGCCTACACGATAAGACAAGATCGATAATCCAAGAAGAGGAAAAAGAATGAACAATGCCCGGAAGTGTGCAAGGGAATGATAATTTAGCAACGGTGAACTAATGCCGAAGGGGTTTATAGAGTCAAGCTGGCCGAACATTTAAAATAGAATGTAATTTTTAGTAATGTATGCATATATTTATACACACATATAGAGTACCTATATATTTACTCACACACAATATTCCGTACATCCACACACGTACATGTATGTGTGTGTGTATGAAACGTCAACCATTTTCAATTGTCCTTCCTTTGCGTTTCTATGTTTACTAAAGTTTTTAACTAGATTTGATGCATATATTTTTTTGTCGCTGAAGAGTTTTCTTTTTCGAAAGTTACATATGAATGGAATATTCTGTGCAAGTAAATTTATAGGTGCTCTATATGTTAGTATAACTATATGCATATATTACTCTAAATGTCATTAAATTTTACTTGAATCTTCCCTCGAGAACACAACCATTGCTGGATGTTATAAACGTTTTGTTGTATGAGAAAAAGGATCGGATTGGTGAAGAATGAGCAACGCCTTGCAAGTCGAGTTGAGGATTATATCAATCTCCTGGCGCTCAATTCTCGCATTCCTGGGATGCTTTAGCGGCAGAAATAGTTCAGTTAAACTGGTATCTTAAAAAATAATCAATATCCTTGTAAGTAGTTTTAGAAAATTACGTTTTTACGAACACTTCCATTTGGAGGAACAGGTTTGAAGGTAACTGTGGGAAAGGTGTAGTAATCACTAAATCATTAGCTTTGACGAGTGCAGAGAGAAAACACGTAAGTGAAAAATAATTGCGCTATCGCGTAGGGGCGCTTTTGAAAATAAATATTGACTGAGCGCGGTGGAACTAAGCTCTTAGAACGACCCATTTCTTCCTTGCCTGCCGTCTCAATTACTCACGCTTGCCTTCAAATATTATTTCCTCCTCACGTCCTAATGGCCTCAAGAACCCTCTCTCCCAATCAGTCAATCAAAGCGATAAGGAAACTGCATTAGCCGCGGCGGTCGCGGCCAATTTGACGAAAGGAAGGAGAATAATTGGCCTCAAATTGACCAAACCCATTTTCCAATCTTCTCAACCCCTGACTTTTATGTAACTATGGAAAGGATCTACTTCCCTATTTTAAATAATGTATACACACATAGTTATATGTATGTATATATATATATATATATATATATATACATATATATATAAACACACATAAACCTCTGTCTTAAAGGATAATTCATGCAAGCCGCATCCTATCCCCTTTCTTCATGTCTAAAGAACTTCCCTTCTCCTTCCCCTAATACACCTACCTCTCTCATCCGCCTTATCTCTTCCCTTTCTTGTACGAGAGTACCTTTGATAGATTTCTTTCCCCCCACACCGCAAGGGTCAGTGGTCAGTGCCTCTTCTCGAGTTCCAGAGCCTCCACCCCATTCCAAACCCACAAACCCAACTCTTCCCCACCCGCTCCACTGAGAGGTTAACCCAGCTTGCTCTCCCCCCCCCTCCCGCCCGGATTCTCCACCGTATTCCCATCCTCCTGCTACGAACTTCCAGGCATGCTCTCTTCTCCCTTCCCTTCCCCGGCCGCCAATTAAAGGCCAACAATCAATTAGTCAGAGGGCCATAAACGTTAGTGGCCTTCTTGAAAGCGAGGTGAGTGGGTTGCGTCCCATCTCTAAGCTGGTGCAGTCAAAGAATTGAGGCTCTTGGTTTTAGTGAGGGTTTTTGTGTACCCACTCGAGTGGTATTTAAAAAAAGAGCGAATTACCGCGGACTTGCACGGATCACTTGTTATTTCATCATTACCGTTCCATAATGACAAGGGCTCGTCTTGAGGTTCTGCGTCGGAAATATGTCGGAGACCCGTTTAATCTCGAAGCAAAATATTAAAAAAAAACAAAGAAACAACTCTTCGTTGTTTCTTCCACGGTGCAGGTCAGTTAGACGAGTATTTCTGTTCAATTCTCGCTCATTGAATTTGTCGACGAGAGTACTTCTGCTCCTTCCATTATAATTGAAACAAAAGCTCTTAAAATGATAATGCAGCAATGACCGACGTCAGCAGAGTGTCGCTCAAATATTATTGATCTCTCCCCAAATTATGTACATGTATGTGAACAAAATGAAATGTGATCGACGCAGTTGCCACTCGTAGGTTTTAATTAAATTTAGTGATAAAGGCGTTTATCTTCAAAAAATAAATCTCATACATAGCTAATTTTAAAACTCAATGAAATATATATATTTTAAATGAATGAGGAGGAAAATTTTCAATTGGTAGATAAGCACAAAATATAATTTTTACAAAACTGTCATTCTATTAAAAATATTATGCCCATTGAAATCATTTTTCTTAAGAAAACGATTTACTTTATAAAAGGTCAAACATTATTGATTCTCGTATTATTATTTAATTTTTTTCAAAATACTTGTTTTACCTATAAAAATTGAATTGAATGTTTTAATTCTATTGCGTATTAAATTATTAAAATGATGAAACTTTTTGTACATACGTTGCTATCTCTTAATTCTTCGTTTCAACTTCAAACGAACTAGAAATTTTAGCCAAAGAGTGCCATTTATTTTTTTGCGTTTTAAATGTTACATCTATTTCCCTACGGTTCTCAGAAAAATTACTTTAAGTTATCACTGAAACACGTTTGCACGTCGCAGCGTTCACCAATGCTGCCATAATTCCTATGAGGCGTAATTATGTGAATACTAACTGTCTGTTTCGAGTTTCGAAATGTTTGTACGAGAATCCACAGGGCGCCCCAATGACCCCTGCTGCTTAAAAATGCGGAGAATTATTAGTCATAATTATTCCGGGACACCCAATTCTTTTTATCATACTCCGAACTCCAAAGATACCGTATTTTTGTGCAATTAAGGCAACATGCGTGAAATTAGTTAACTTTTATGTTGCCCGAAAAGGGTAGAAACTCGGATCTTCCATTCATCTCCCGAGATTCTGGAGAAAAGAGGTAGATGGAGTGAGAGAAGAAGGGAAGGGGAATGTTTTAAGGAGGGAGAGAGGAGGAGAACAGAAACCCTTGACGCACTTCCGGCCCCGCAATCAAAAGCAATCTTTCCACTCGCCCGAGTCCTCACACCTCCTCGCCTTCCATCTTATCGCCGCCTCTCCCCCTTTCCATCCCCCCTCCTGGAAATGGGAACGGTCCAGGGGCCTTTCGTGACCACCCACCCCCTTCCCCCCCCACTCACCTACCAGGCCGCTCTCGAAGAGGCCGGTCATTAATGGTGTCAGGTGTTCACTAATGACTGCGTGGTCCACCTTATCGCTGCCACTTGGACACCCTTTCAAGCACAAACACACAAAACCAGCATCCCCTCCTCCTCCTACCATCTCGCCTCCACAACCTACCTCATTCCCGTCCACGTCCTTATACCACCTCTCCCTCGGCCACCACAAGACACGTATCACACGGCATATCCCCCAAAGACGGCAAGAAGAGCGACGAAAGAACAGCATATGTTTTAATGCCCTCCGGTTTCCATGGGGACGTCGCTTTATCGGAGCGCGCGATTGGAGTGAGGAAATGATGGCGGGGGGCGACTCGACCGAATGTGTACACTCATACAAACCATTCCCTTGGGATCCCGAGAAAGACAAGTGCTAAAATTATGGTTGAGTGGTGGAGAAAGCCAGGAGAAGAAAGGAAGGGGAAAGCAAAGTTAAGGCGTTCAAAATGATTATTCACTAAAGATTAAATACACGAAGTGTATGTTTGAGGAAAAAATGTTCTTCCTTAATACTTATCTAAATAATGAAATAAAATTATAATGATGAGGGTACGTATTTTAACCTCATGTTATATGATTTCCGTATTATAATTATTTTATTTCATTATCTTATTTAAATAACGAAGTTAGCACTAGTGGACAAACACAAAAAAAACAGAAACACACAAAAAACTAGAAACTCACTCACGCATCAAATTTTCGGTAGTCCCAGCCACCTTTCTCATGGAAAAACACATACACAATATATATTATTGTGTGGCCTATTGTTTTTCACAGCAGTAATATGAAATTGTATGCAGAAATGATAAGAAATGCGTCATACCTGTTTTGGTTTCGACAGCGGCAGTGGAATTTGGACGTAATTACGAATGGAAGATGGTGATGGAGCGTCTGGTTCGTTTCCTTTTTCGCGACAGTGAAGACAGCTCGCGATGGGCACTACTTGAGATAGCCGCCATCATTTGGATTGCGTATATACTCAGAAGGGCCTGGGATCGAGTCTCCATGGGTTCACCTCCAGAAGATGGGGGAAGCAGACACACCAGCGAGATTCTGAAGGGTTGATGTGGAAAAGTGTTTTTAAAAGCAACCCTTGCACGAGGCTAAGGTGATTCAGAGCCTTAATATCACAAAGCATAAAATGTTTTGGGAATGGAATTAGAAATATGAATAAAATTCGTGATTGATACTTAAAAATGACTTTTTTTGAGGTTGAGGTTCCTACCATAATTAATTTACATAAAAATGGAATTAAATCAATGAGCTATTGATTTCTAAGCAACCTAACGCCACTTAAGACTTTTCTACACATCCTAGCCTCATAGGAATTCCATAAGACACGAATATCCTCCCCCCTACTCGTATTTGTTGGAGAAAAGGAAAAACCTTATTTCGGTTTTACCTAATTCTCTTTCATAACTCTTAAGGATCATTTCCTTTCGGTAACTTCGCTGAATGACATATTTTGCTTTGATCTGAGGCAAAAATAGTTCTTTTCGTTTCGAATCCTCCCTAACTCGATAAAGGAAACACAATTAAAAGGAAGAACTCCTAGCCTCAAAAAATTGACGAAGTTTAGGTAGGGCCTCAAAAATATTAACTCCATTAAGATTTCAGATTAAAACTAAAAATGACTTTGAGATTTTCCTTTTCAACAAATTATTAGGCACAAACCATGGCTGTAAAAGATAATTTTCATTTTCGAAGGACACATAAGTACCTGGCTGCTCACACATTACATATAATTTCTTACTGAGGGGAATCACAGCCGAAGGCGGAATAGGAGCAGAAGCTATTGGAAAAAAACCCACGAATATTTCAAACAGGTGTGTGCACATATTTTCTCGCCTATAAGTAAATTTTCATTTCAATTTGGTGGTAAAAATAGAAAGTTGAAGCTTGTAGAATGACGTGACCGGGAGTTTTTTTTTTATCTGAAAAATAACCTCATACACTACTAGCGTGTTCTGGTCTGTTGAATAGCTAATGAGAGAACGGTTGACTAGGAAAAAGTATTACATCCTTATTTTCAAAAACGTCGTCGGGCAGAAACACGCAGAGGGACTCTGCATTTTTTTCCCCTTTGCCCTCCTCATTTCCCGGATGTCGCTCGTGCTCCACGTTGATAAGTGTATTATCCCTTACAGGCAATTTGTATTCGTGCCCCTATCCTCGCCTTACATTATACCGTTGGACGTCTCTTCGATACGTCACGCGTCTTTGTCGTATCGATCTGGAACAAGCCCCCCATGTCCACCGTTTCAAGATTTAACAAGTTGTTTTTCTAGACGCTGAAAGTAAAAGAGAAGTGTCCGGCCGGGACTCGGTTCTGTCTTAAATGTACTGACCCTCCTACCACTAAAAGATTTCAATTATTAAAACAGCTCTTTGTAAACATATCTAAAGTACCTCATATATTAATCTTCTGTTATTTAAATGCTGTCGTAAAAATGTGATCATAGTCGATAATCATCCACCTGGTAGGACTAAAAACAGTAATCTTCTGACTAAAATAGAAACTAAATTTCAGTCTACTGCCTGGGCGCGCAACTGTTTTAGTTTTTAAAACAAGATCTGATTACTTATTTCTGTATATCTATATTTTTGACCGTAAACCCGTGAAATAAACTCTGAGCCTTCTGTTAATAGGAAACATCTCGGTACAAGTAAAGCGGTAGGAGAATAAATTTCACCAGATCAGAAATTAATTGAGCGAATACACCATCGTCCTAACAGCGTGCACTCTTAGTATTTATGTCAGAGATTAGGAGCAAGTCGGAATGTTTAGATAACGGGTAAGCGATCATTTATACTGTAAGCAAAATAACCGATATCTGACGATAAATAATCTTCAAATGAGAACGCTCGTTATTTACCATTGGCGAATTACCGTAAACTACGGAATTTAAAAAGTTGCTCACTGTTATAAAGTAACCCTTAAGTATATATTTTTGAGTAGGGAATTGAAAGAGCATTTTTATAGTCTTACATGATAATTCATCAAGGTTGCTTCTTCTACGAATTCTAGAGATGTGCGTCAGTTATTAGGAGATATCAAGAAATCAATGTCCAGTAATTAGTTGCTTAAAAGAAAAACCGCTGGAGAGTTCTATAAAAATGAAAGCACTTATCCGTAATATTTCTGATGCCTTGCAGGGCACGTGAGTAAATGGGTGGATGTATTTAGAAACTGAGGCACGTTGGCTTAGGTTAAACATTACAATTAGAAAAATACAGTAAAAGAGCTTGTGGGAAAACATAAAACGAACACTGAGGAAAACAAAATTTTAAAAAATGACAAAATCTTAACAAAGTGAAATCAAAGGAGGGAAATAAACATTCACGACCATCTAAATGATACGTAATATGTTATCCACCGGCGTGATGTATGGCAAGGGGCCCATCCACAGCAGGAATGCACGGTACGTAAAGAGGTACCATCCCGGGATATGTAAGTACATCGGGAGTAGGAGATCAGACGATTAGAACATGGTATGCGTGGGCATGGCATGGTATGGCAGTGTTAAAGTTTCATCTACAACCAAAAAATACACCATAAGTCGCCACAAGGGCGTGTGGAGGAAGGTGTAAGGGCACCAGCCATACCTGCAGAAATATTTGAGAAATAATATTTCAAAAATTTCATTTTCAATTAATTAATTTTTTAAAAATTGAATAATAAGAAAAATGACGTTGAAAAACCTAACATTTGATGTTCGTATCAATTGAAATGTATTGCAGTCCTTAACTAGAATAGCGATTGAGTCATTATGAAGAGTAGGCCATGAAAGAAACGGGGGTTAGGTAGTTGGAGCATCATTGGGGTGAGTTAAGGTGAAAAGTATGTAAAAAAAACTGCATTGAAAAGCATACTTCTTCCACCAATTGTTGGAGACAGGATCAAACCTATGATTAGAGCGGTGATTAGTTGCCCTTGTTGTGATCCCCTCATTGGAAAAGCTTTTATTTGGTACAGGTCTTTATCTTACATTGGCACGTAATCTGTCGGTGACAAGGGTAGTGTGGATTGTTTAAGGTGGGCTTTATATAAGTAATAGTGAGATTCTATCTCATGAGCATAACATTAGTAGTAATTCCATGAAAATCACAGTAATTAACCTGAAGATTGGTGTTGAAAACTAATGTAGATTTGTGCAAATGTAAAATGTGCAAATCCAGCCTTAAGGCACGTGAAAATAGCCAATTCAGGGTGGAAGGGTCAGTAAATTTCCTGACCCACCTGCAGTTTCACAGATATATTTCCCACTCGAGAAATAATAGAGCTTGGATAAGCTGAGAGTGTCCAGGAACGCCGCCCGGATTCACATCTGGACCCTCTGGCCAACAGCTGTATGCCCATTTCCACTAGGCTACCCACGCTCATCACAGTAATAGCTCTTGGAAAATGAAATTATATGCAATTGATGAATGATAAAAAATTATGAAGATAATTCCAAAGTTAAGGAGAATCTTAAACGGGACGCTGAAAACTGCCACTGTCAAGAATTAGATAATACTTTCGTGAGAAAGAGTTTTAGCAATAGGATTGTTTCCCCACCGTTCAGTCTGTCACGAAACGTTGTATGAAGACTCATTTCCAGAATTTTTTGTAGGCTATAAAAGAGATTACAGGCTTAAACACTCAGTGAGATAGATGCGTAGTTAAGAAATTTAATAAAAACTTCATAATAAACCATTCACTTAAGCTGAGCCTTCCCTAAGCAGAGTGCCTTCGTCATTTTCATCGGAGAACATGAAATTATGGTATTTTGGAATTGATTTACATAAATAATGAAGGTCAACTAACCTAATAGATAGAAGCTCAAATATCGTGATATAACGCCTCAATCAACGCATGAAATATTCCTTTTGTTGAATTAGTTATACTCATATATGTAAATACTGAGCTATGTCGGGTTGAGTAAAACATAAAATAATAAAAAAACAGTAAAAAACTCGGAGCAAAGATTAAACGAGGACTGAGGGTGAAAAAACTAAATAACTAAACCACAACCATTGCGGCAATCATATGAATGCAAAGAAACGTTCAGGTACATCTAAATGATAATCTGCTATCTAACGGAATGATGTGTGGCAAGGGGTGTCTAGGTACGTTAAGAGTTGGCATTACGGAGAATGAAAATATATTGGCAGGAGGGGGTCAGGCGATTAGAGCATGGAATGTGTGGGCGTCTCATGGCAATCTTGAAGTTTCACCTAAAACGTGGAGAGCTGTTTTGGGGTATCAGCTATGCATGCAGAAATATTTGATAAATAAAATATTAAAATAATGGGGAAAGAGAAAGTTCCCCTTTTGGGTAGAGAACACAAGATATAAAGGTTTAACAGGGTCGCACTTTAGGAGTTGTATAATAGATCCCCGTTCCCGTGGATTCAATTTCCATACTCTCATTACATTCAATTTTATTATTAATTACTTTTAGTGCATAAACGAAACAACTTGGTAGCCAACATTTCACTTATTATATCATGCTGACTATTATTTTTTAAACATGTGTAACTTAGAGACAATGAATCAATTCACGCGCTACATCAACTGGTAGAGGTCATTTTTATACGCAAAAAACGTCAATTAAAAACTGATCCCGAGGCACGACTTCGACGGCAGCCAGTCAAGCCTCCACTGTGATTGACGGCGCATTATTAAAAGCGTACTTGGGGCATCTGGACGTAAAGGAAACACATGGGAAAGAACAGAGGATGTAAGTAAGGTTGAGGAGAAAAGGAGAGGGCGAGAGGAGATGGAGAGGGAGTGAGGGGGGGAAGATATCCTCTCGACGTCCTTTTACGGAAAACCGTCCGTCCTCGAAGGAATCTGTCGCATTCCTCCGTTTCCCTCCTCACCCCCTCAAACCCTCCTTCTCCACCCTCATTCCTCTCCGGGCGCCTCCCGAGTTCCCTCGCAATCCACCCCCCTCCCCACAGTAAACCCACACACACAACAACCCTTTAAATCCATCCGCACACTCAATTCCTCCCCCAGAGAGAGAGAGAGAGGGAGAGCAGGCATCCATCCCCGGACCTCCTTGACTCGGCAGCCCCACCGATCGCCGTCCCCACCACCCCCAAAACCAAGACCCAGTCCGAAGGCAGACGCCCCCCCCCCCGCTCCCCTTCCCCCACCCACCCGCGATAGTCCTCCCCGAGACTCACCCCGCACGTCAATACCTTCGGATCTGCATTGTTAGCGGACGCAGTGCTTCGAGACAATGGGAAAGCCTCCGTCCCCCTACTTCACGACTGTCGAAGGACGCACCCCTCGCCCCCCTTCCCCGTCCCTGGTCAGCTGATTTTTGAAGAGAAGCGGATGGGTAGGTGGGTACGTATCCGTGGACTGGAGCGATGGGGGCTCACTCCCTTTCCCGTGGATGCTGCGAGTGTCCGCTCGGGGACGTCAGGGTCAGGTAGAGGAGACGGGTAGGAGGGGGAAGATAAATGGACGGATATATACATCGGACGGAGGAGGTCTGATTGCGGAGGGTGAAGGAAAGGATAGGACTATTTTTTTTTGGTGGCCACCTGTTGGATATTTGGGTGATTCCCATAGTTGTTGGTCTGTTTTCCTGATGCTGAGGGAGTGAAAGAAATATCCCCCAACCTTCAGCTGTCGAAGCTAACAGCCCTGCCCACCAGGTAACACGAAGATTGCATGCATTAATGTTGTAGGGTTGTAGTATTTTTGTTTATCAAATACTTCGCGTGCTGAAAATAAATGGGCATAGGTGTCAGTGTGAACTAGAAACCTTATAGTTAAAGCACTCTTTCATCCAAAATAGACGCATAAATTCCTTGAGAATTTTCTCATTCATAAAGGAACTGTCGATGTGTTTAAAATTTTCTTTGGGAACAAATGGTTTTTCTAATTCCAGATAGAGGCATAGCATAAATACTCTAATTCGAAAAATTTCATCAACTTTCAGTTCGGTCTTGCCATAGATTGTTTTTCGAGAGCAACCAATTTTTTTTTATTTCTGAAGTATTCATTTCGTTGGATGTGCAATCGAATAATGAGCGCCAAATGCTCACGTCTTACGAAATTTGAAGGGGAAATCTGACAATATAATTTACCGGAGTAATTCTCTTTAAATGAAAATTTGACAGTAAATGTCTTATCACCATTCTCATGATGTTTGACTGGCGAAACAGTGATTTATGTTCATTGAAACACCGCTTTCCCCCAAGAATGGTTATAAAATGAGTATCGCGAATGGAATTTACGGTCGTGTTATTATGATTGTCACGAGGGTAAAGCAGTGAAATTGCAGAAATATTTTGCAGAAAATAATCTGGTGAAAACAAATTGAATCATTGGGCAACAATTTTTACTTCCAAGAGGTCAGGTATGGAATAAGAGTATGCAATGAGAAAGAGCGTCTTCCTTTCTTCAGAGATTAATAATCCAATCGAGATACACTCAATCAGATAATTGTATATAAAATCCGATGAAAAAGAACAAAAGATTTACTATTTCAAAGTAGTAATGCTGCATCCAGAATACTCGAATGGATAGGATAATTTCAGAATTAATAGGGCTTCTCTGTTTCTTAGAGTTACAAAAAAATATTTTCAAAGTTTTTGCTGTCCTCTGATACTGATATGCTTGCACTATGACGAAAGAGTGTACACGGAAAATATTTTGTCAATATGGAAACTTCATTGTGTTTCTTTTGATTCCTTTAAAAAAAAACGGCAAGTATTTTGGACCTATCCGATACTTCACCTGAGTATTCAGGCAGAATTCAAGGAAAACGAATGTAATTAGGAATATTTGTCACAATTAGAATGAGTGTCACATTGCAATCAGAGAACTATGAAGGGAGAAGAAAACTAACACCCTCAAGAATATGCATGTATCCGAATTTACTTTTGACGCAAAGTTAGTCCATAAAAAACTCTCTTCAACAAATTGCATGACCCGATACAATATACAATACCAGCTCTTGCAATGATATTTTTAATTACCCGTTTTCTTCTCCGCAGGCTCATAATTTCAAAGAAAAATGGCTAAATTTCAAAGAAGCAGAAGAAACAACCGTTTTTATCAAAAAAATGTTTACTTTTGCAAGTAGATGATGAAATTACTACATAAGGCTCTAGAGTATCTTCATTAAACCCTGTAAAAAAACTTTCTGATAAAAACTCTGGCTCGTGTGTCGGCTCGTTATTAGTATGAAATGTATGTAGGCAACGTACAATGTTAACTTACCCGATAAGAAAACTTGATCATTAGATAAATTAATTTAATGTATAAAAAGTTTAAACGGAGCTGCTTAAGCACCTAACAGATATTCGACTGTTCACAATGGGGTGCATTCTACTTGTAAAATATCTATTACATAAATTGCACACTTAGGGCCTTTTACTTACACGGTTTGTATAAAAAGTTTCGGAAAAATAGATGTTTCAAATATTGCTACAATGACACGCAATTCTTCAAAGCATATCCCTTGAGCGTCGACGCACTTTTACCAGCGGTTTTTTCACGACTCGAAGGCTACCTGCTAGGTGGATTCCGAAAGGTCCTTAAAGGTACATGAGCAAGCTTCTTTGACGGTACTTAGGGTCACATGGTGGCGTCCTTTGAGAGAGAATTTCACTTTTGGAAATAGATAATAGTCTGCTGGTGCCAAGTCGAGACTCTAAGAGGGTTGGGGAATCGTCGCGTCGCGTTGCTGGTCTCTGGAAGAAAACACTCGACTCTGCTTTTGGTCGTCCGTCAAGACCTTTGGGACAGGTTTAGAGCAGATCTTTGGCATTGCCAAATTTTCAGTGATAATGGTGTGCACTGTCATCTTATCAATGTCTATGTGACCTGCAATCATGCACATACATAACAGATGGTCTGAATTCATTCAGCAATTCACGCACGTTCCACGTTGTCGTCCGTTCTTGGAGTCGACGGCCGTCTAGCACGAGTCTCGGCCATCGTTGAAGAGCTTGTACCACTTAAAAACTGCGGTTTGTGACATAATTTCATCCTTAAACACTTGGCAAATCATTCCCATCGTCTCCGTACGCGATTTTCCCAGTCCAAAACAAAATTTGATGGCGTACCGCTGTTCGTCCGCGATCGTTCGCTGCACTTAGTGCTTGCACCGAGTCGCTAGACAGGGGTTCACTAAAAACATGATCTAGCCTGAGCAAACACTCGCAGGCGAATGGCGGTTAATGCGTCTTTAAGGTCAGACCCCCCACCAACCTGCGCGGTGCGACGTAGAGTCAGGGTAGTATTGTTTCCGATACTATTTACACTAATCTTGTATGACGAGGAAATGAATTCGGACAAGTATATTCATGCATATTTAAGCATTTTTCAGAACTTTCTAGTATTTTAATGTAAGTTCATTGCTGCAGAAATCACCACAAATGAAAACTCCTATTTAGGCAATGCGAACAATGAATAGTATTGTTAATTTGGGATGCAATATGGGATTTGGAATGCAACCTTCATGATACCATATTCTGTCATGGCCTTAAATCCATTTTCCCGGTTCAAATTCCATATAAAATATGGAATATTTTTTAAATTTTCAAAAAATTTAATAATTAAAAAAAATAATAACTCCATAATTTTACCTTTTGAAATCAGAGTATACCTATGTACTATTATGATGCTACCAATTACCGGACTTGAAAATCCAGTTTTTTTAAAGCATATCAAATTAATAACAATGTTTTACCAAGAAGAATCCGTCGACTAAATTTCCTCCGTCATTCTTAATTCATATTTGCTCAAATATTTTTCATTTGCATTTACATCTACATCTACATAAGTACCCTGCGAGCCACCAAAAAGGTGTGTGGCAGGGGGTGTAGCACCATGAGGGAAGGGTAAGGGTCGAGGGGGTTGGGAGTTAGGTGAGGAAAGGTGGGGGGAACCTGTAGGAAAAAAAAAATATATATATATATACACACATACATATATATACATACATACATACACAATTTACATGTATTATGCAAATCTCACATTTTTTCTTTTTTTTGGATTTACGGACAAATGTTATGGTTCTAGTCTCTTTAGCATTCCGATAAGTTTATGTGTTATCATCAAGATCCCATGGGTCCCAACCCATTAGAATGAAATGTACATTTATGTCCGAGGTTGGGCTCAAACCCACGACCTTTTGGTCCGCAGGCAATCTTTTCATTCACCTAAATAACCCAGCCGGTATTCTCGGATATAATATGGAATCAAAGAGATGTGCAATGAGATCTAATTCGGAATTATATAAGATTCCTAATTCCGTAATATGGGCAAAAATTCAGATAAAGGAGGTGCTAAATATGTATGCATATTCGTTTTAGTACTAACCACAAACCGCAAACAGGTTTAGGATTGAAATTTCAAACGGTGTAGTCCTTGCCGAACGTCTCGCTACCTATCTAGTCCTTCTAAAGCACGGAAACGGAGTGCGGACTTTAGGAATGACTCGTTTACTCAATTTCAATGAAACGTTTCCTGAAATTCTGAAAAGCCTGATGTAATCAATTTCCTGAGCGCTAAAGTCATTGAAATTACAAATTTGATACGGATTAGCAAAGTAAAATTAAAGCTGCCAACTATGCAATATATTAACAAAATTACCCCTAGAAACATATTCACGTTTACCGTAAGTTGTTTGAGATGTTTTGAGATGAAACATCCTGACTAGAGTAAATTTTGTGATTTTCAGAAGTTAAACCAAGGTTGAAATAGGTAACGCTTTATACTAAATAAGTTAGTTTAAAATTGAGATCAATGCATAAACAGTCAAAATTAAGTGCTTTGTATTAAATTGATTAATGCAAAAATAGAGCTCCATGCAAAAGCTCTCAAACTTAAGTTCCTTTTATTTAAAATTTAATTTTAAAAACAGGATACTTCATTTTACTCTGCCATTTTCGAAGAAAATGAAACCATTACAAAGCAATTTTCTAAGAAACTAGTTATAATTATCCTTAGATCAATCAAATTTAACTGAGGTTGTATCATTGCACTTGACGACATAGTCGTAATGTATGGACGAACTAGTCATAATTTTATATTGAATTTATTACAGCCTATCCCATTGATATGTAGTTAGATAGTTCTAGGCGATTGGTTTGATATGTGAGTATAGAGTTCTCTTACTACTAAGGTCAACACCGTTTCACCGTCATAGCGTGTAAAATTTTCCCATAAGGGCAAGGGATGCCGCCGATCCTGACTAGCCCCTCCAATTTCCAGAATGATGTATTATCCGAAAGCCACTCGAATGGGGTGAAATTGAGGGTATTCATGGCAGCTAGGCATCGAACCCAAGCCCACCGGCCAATAGCTTAACGCTCTGCCTCAGTGGAATCACGACTCTAATTCATATGACGCACTTTTTTAAAAAACACTTTAGGTCATCTTGATTGATGAATAATCAAACTTTAAATTTTTTCAATCAAACTTTACTGCACTACTTCCGGTTTCGACGTACGTATAGTACGTACTTACATCATCAAATATGTCTGATGAAGTCACCTATTTGTCGAAACCGGTAGTAGTCTAAAAGAGTTTTTGTGAAAAAAATACAAAGTTTAATTAGTCAGTGATCATGAAATTTCACAAAGTAGAGCTTAAAATCGTCGAGTTTGTTCTCTCGATTTGTGACTCAACGCCTCAAAAACATTTTAATCCCTGTTTTTCTTTGAAAATACACCAGAGACTTTGGCCTTTAATCCTCCTAGTTCCGAAGCATCACCTACAACAAAGGAGAAGGGATTGCCCTGGTAACGTCTGCCATATCATGTTATCTCATTGCTCAAAAGAGAGTGGAAGCAAAACGCTTTCTCTCCCGATATCCACATCACGTTCATCACATATTTGCTCAGTAAATCGCTGCAAAGTATTCCTGGATAAAATCCAAATTTTTGAGACTGCTACATGTAGATTAAATAAGTAAATATTTACTCATAAAATCAATGCAAACAATAATCAACAAAAAAATTGAATCGACAGGGTATTGAGTTCAATAACTTTGATACTTAAAGTGTTCGAATTTCAAATATTTATATAGTTTTCAAATATTTGAGTTTAATTTATACCAATTTTCCCCCGTGCAGCCACGTGACTTCCTACGAAGTCCTAGCGACCAGGCTATCACACCGCTTGGATTTTAGAAGAGTTCATTGAAAGGCCACACAATAGATGTGAATCAACGATCCTACACGTCACGAAACGAGGTTAAATTTCAATTCTACTCTGAGCTACTACGCCACGGAAATTTAGTCATCATCATAGAGTTCACTTCACCATCGCGAAGTATAATAAGCGGAATAGTTTCATTTTCTCCTCCACTCCGGACGCAAAATTGTAATTCAGTTTTTCAATGCTTAGTGCTACAAGGGGGGGAATTGATGATCGAAGTTGTGACGAGAAATTTAGATATGTTAATTGGAGAGCGTGATATAACTTTTAGACCTTTATGATTCAAAAACGTGGTCTCCGTCGAAAGAGGATGAGGGAAAATTAGAGAAACGTGAAATGACTAGACAGGATGGCAAAAAATGGGTTAACTAAATGGAATAACATGAGAAAGCCGGAAGGAAAGAGGTGAGCCTAGCAGTGGTGTAGATATACATCTGTCAACAGAAAGGCGACATCAAGAAAAAACACGCATGTACGAGATTATTTTCCCTATGACTGTCGTTATGTATTTTAAGATTGCACCCATTAGAATTTTCCCCGGAAATAAATCTCACTCACGCAGCCCAAATTTATACCGATAGGAAAAGTGCGATGGTAAGTAGAAGAAGGTACTGATAAACCATTAGAATGAACGCTAAGAAAACGAATGTTGAAGCTTTAAAATGATTACGTGAGAAAATATACTGTTTTTAAATATCTTTCACACTGAAGATATAGGGTAGATAAGGATTAAATTTGTGAGAAATGCGAAGAAATATTTGACCAGTCGGTCCTATGACTTGAAACAAGATATGACGCAGCACAAACGGATGGAACGCAAAAGAACCCAGTGTTCTTTCCGGAAATCAATGATTATTATCTTTGAGGGAATTTTCAAAAATAGGACGAAGCAATTACTTGCTGCTCGAGTAGCAATTTAGGGAGAAAAAAATCGTCGCATATAAAAAAAATTCAAACAGTTCTCGCTATATTTTTAAATTAATTTTAAATTAGAATCTGAGAAAAAGCAAATATAATACCAGCCTCCAAAATAATACAGAGCCTTGAAACGCTTAGATCAAACTTTTTTCTCAAGTCATCGTTGCAAAGTTTTCCTGAATCAAGGAAAAACTTTTAGATGGTAACCTTTTAAAGTACAGCTCTCCTTGAACGATGACAATTCCTTTCACTCGTATAGCAGAAAAGGGGAAATGGAATTTTCGATGGAAAATGATATCTGACGCCTGTGTTATTGTCCCGTGTCCCTTGGCTGATATCGCAGAGGTAATCCCCTTTGTTATCGGAGCCCTCCGTAGGTTTCTAGCCGCTAGCAGAAGGTGGACGAAAATTTAATTGACGTCATCGTGGGCCACTGTCGACAAAACGCGACGAATCCAGTTTCATAAATCCCCGTTCGTGCCTCCACCGATGACTTATTTCCAATCTGTGCCGATCGCTTATCTTGAAACATCACCGGCGATATTTCATCTCTTCGGTGGAATATAAATTGAAACTCCCCGGTCCCGTCCTCATCACAAATCATCCTCGCCTCCCCACTCCCCTCCACTTCAAACCCTTCCCTTCCCCCTTCCTCAACCTCTTCGCCCCTATACCTATCCAACGGCGACTTCACACTCCATGCCACACGCCCGTGAGGCGGCGGCCCGCGGGGTGGGTTGTAGATTTAGACGTTGTACGACTCTCACTCACTCTTCCCCCCCACCACTCCCGCCTTTTCCACCTCAAAACTCTCCCAACCACAGGAAGGGGGAGGGCGCGGCGTTCGGGGGTTCATCTCACCCCACGCCGCGTCGGGTCGGCGGGGGCTTGCCCTCTCCCGAGACGGGCGCCTTAATAGATCCGCCGCACGCACAGTCCTCTTTCGTACCGGCCATTTGCGACGCGACCACCTGGATGGGAAAGCGGGGAGGTCGAAAGGGCTGGCTGGCGGGTTGAATCGATGGCTGGAGAGGAAAGGTGAATGTGGCGGGAGGCGAGCGACGAGAGGGAATGAAATTCATCTCTCTTTCATCTTCTCTCCATTATCCTCTACCCCATTTCGCGCGCTCTTTCCCCTGTTGTTTCCGGGGCGGTGAGGGGACTACGACGAGGGAGAGTGCGTGACCCCCCTGGGGGGTTGAAGGCCACTGATGTGTGACTCGGAATGGATTTCTTCCAGTGACCCAATTATAGAGGTAGGATTGGGTCAGTGACTTCGGAGCCAGAATAGTATCTTACCCAAGAATCGTATGACTTGATCCCTTTTGACAATGATCGGCCCAAGTTGATGTAGTGTTTAAAACTTTCATAACCAAAAATTCAATATTCTAGTACTTCAATGTTACTAATAATACACTAATTGTTCAAAAGCAGGGTGAAAGCCAATGAGCAACGATTATCTCCTCACGAAAAAAACATTAAATATTAACTTAAGAATTTATAGCATAATTTGTTGGAATTTAGTGATTTGCTTTTCTTTGCTTTTCTCTCTGAGAGAAGAGGTTATGTCACTAAGGTTAGAGAGGTCAAGTATAATAGGTAAAAGCGACAAGTATAATGTGCCGTTTTCCAAAAACGGTAAGGGATCAGAATAACGTCAAACGACCGCGCCAAGGGAAAAAACGTATTTTTTTGTCATTCTAAGTAGCGTAATATGTTTTATTACTTTGTCTAACGTTAGTTAATTTTCATTGTTACCAACAGCTGGTTTCTAATCCGGTTATAATTATCTACATAATTTAAGTTACTTTGCATATTTATTGCAAATAAATATTAAGAAAAACTTTATTTTTATGTTACATGTATAGTGTTGAATAATTCCTTGACACACAACCTAACGGAAACTTGCAGGGTGACAAGTCAATGCAGGGTGAAATGTCACGCGCAACTGATTGTGTATCAGGTAAGATGTGGTTATCACAGTTACATTCAAGTGATTGGCATAGACATGTTATTACAGTGCAAATAGAAGCAACACGGAGACATAAAGAGGGTAATCAAAAAATAATTGAGATGAGATCAGCATTAGACCAATCATGAACACAACGGGTGGAGATGAGGGCATTCTCCTGCACTTAAAAAGATGATTGACAATTAAGAATGTACGAGTATTTGTGTATCATTTCACGCATCACACTTTACAGTACCCCCATATCTTAAGTGAAGCTCCTTCAATTCCATCATTTAAAAAAACCTTACATGAGACACGCCTAAAATCAAAACAGATTTGCAAGTAAAACACTTCAGAAGCTCACGGTCGTATCATATTCACGCAACCATTATTCAGAAATATCCATTTCACATATTAATTTTATTGTTAAAATCTCACTCCTGGTGATCGGATGTAGTTAAATTTTTGAAAAGTATTATCATTAAATCGTATTATGGTAAACATTTCAAAGAAACTACGGGAGGTGCCGCAACATCCCGGTCAGGGCGAATGATTTTTACTCTCTGAAATTGGTGCATTGTCGTATTATAGTATTTTTTTCTCTCATTTTTTTTCTTTAACATTTCCTACTTCCGTATTATTAACCATCAATGTTATTTTAATTATTTTTTTTCACATTTATATGCATATCAGTTCCCCTTTTTCTTCTTCTCTCATTTTTCATGCCTTGCTTTATATAGTTTTATATGCTTTTATTTCATATTTAATTTACTAAATTATAACGTCAGAATTTCGTCAAGGATAAAAGCGTTATTCCTCACGTTTTTCTTACAATTTTTCATATATTTTTACACTATATCTATATACACTCATGCATATTCATTATAAATCGATTGACATTATCTAGTTCTTTCTTATATTATTTAGCACTTAAATGTAACTATATTTTCACTGAATTTTTTGACGATGGGTTAGTTGGAATAAGGGACTGCTACAGTCTTAATATCGTCCGAATAAAGCCTATTTATTATTCTTATGGGTCCAAATCTACAAACATCACAAAAAGCAGAACATTGGGTAAAAATGTTTCAAAATGGCTTATTGAGACGAGTGTGAATACCAATAGCGAATTTCATTTCCATAGTCGTACAAATGAAAAACCGTATATCGTATTTGAGGTCTTCGAAGGCAAATAGAAACTCATATTGGTAAGAATACTTCATTGTATTCTAGCACAAACAGAATCACAACAGCTGAGTTTTCTGCTAAGAGAAAAAAATTCATTACCAATATTTTTTCTCAACACTTAACTGTAAAATTTAACTAAAGAAAAAGTCAAAGGATCCAGAATACCATTTATTAACGGCAATATCAATCGGAAGGATGAGAATAGCGAATGATTGAGGAGTTTTCTCAGTATGTAACAGAGTGGGTAGTTCCAATTAACCGGTCTTCGAATTACTTATTCCGTCAATAGGACTCATAGATTTTAGCGCATTATGTATATATACTTACTTGCTTCTGCACATCGTCCCCCTGAGAAAAATATTGCCCCTTTAAACCATTTTTTTCCTCGTGACAAGTTATGAAAACGCTTACACGGTCCTGATGAATAGCATTACCTCACAAAACGTCCGCATTGCCACCCACGTGCCTACTCACCAACGTTCGCGGATTCAACGAGTACGACTCGTCTCCATTGAATTCGCTTTTGAAAGAGCTTTTGTTGAGCATTTCGCGTTTCGGGCGGGCGATGGTTAAATGAAGAGGGCGTGGAGAAGGATTGCTATGCTTAGAAACAGAGAAAGGGAGAGAGCCTTGAGGGGTGTTTAGGGCTTTGGAGTGGGAGGAGGAGAGGCGCCGTAACCTCGTGCGAAACGTGGTGATGATTCCCGAACCTAAAAGAACGAGAGGGAAGGAGGATGAATGGAGAGTTGAATAGACTTGGAGGGAGATTACGAGGTGGGAGAATCGGGAGTGGGGACGGAGAGGGAAAGTGGGAGGGAGGGGTTGGCGGACGTCGAAATATCCCAGGGATCAGGGGTGGCAACCGGGAATGTATGCACGCCACACCCTGGAGGAAAACCCCTCCCCACAGCCATCCTCCCTTTCTCACGTGCCTGCGAGTGTCCAACGGGCCCTCGCCCACGCAACGCCGCCACACGCCTGTCAAAAGGAAATAACGCTCGGGGATCTCATCGGTGATTCGGGGATAAGAAAAGGGAAGTGTGTTTTTTTTCCGCGAGCCTCTCGCGCCTATATAAATCATCTCCTCCCACACTACTCCCCTCTCGCCATCGCCTCATTCTTCTCCTTACTCTTTCAATGTTTCCCTCATTCTCCCCGCTTGGCCCTCCCCTTCCACATCCCATTCACTTCGTCTCCCGCCCCACGCGGAGCCCTTCTATTCATTATCACCCTCTACCCCTTTCTACTCTCTCACTCTTCCTCCGACCCCCAAGAGGCCCTAGACCGCGCGTGCACGAAATTTCACGTCTTTCTGCGAGCGGTGGTGACATTTTTATGAAATGGTTAATGCAACTCGAAGGTTTGAAGCGTGGCCGCCGCGATAGATGGCGGTGACACTGTGGAGGTTGTTTCACGTCCCTTCATTATAAATATATGTCGCGAATAATCAACGAGGATGTCTTAGAGCGTTAGAGAAAGATCGAAATGCAGTTATAGGCCGCCAGGAAGCTCGGATAATGAAATTGAAATCGAAAAATAAGTATAAATGAATATATCGGGAAAAGGTAGTTGTATCCCAAAAGCATGCTGCGACAGAAAAATCGAAAAAAAATATGCTTCATTTTTGAACCTGCCTTCAACAGAACAACATGCAATATCCATTAATTCCTCTCATGTAACAATTATTTGCAGCCTTCTTTGGGAAAAACATATTTGGGAAATATATAGAGATTATATAATATTAAATTGAAATTTACTGAAATGATACCGGAAAATATGTTCCAAGAAGGTACAAAAACAATGTCATTGTTCACCTTTTAGGTCTGATTCTGTCTTATCCAAGCACTTCATAAAAATTCCCTTCCCAGCAGCCCCCAAACCTTCCGCCACCCTTCCCTCCCCAGACACTCTCCCCTCAAGACATCTCAGTCTGACCTGAAGAAGGCCTCGGAGTAGGCCGAAAGCTTAAATAATCTTCAATGTGAGTGTTCTTTTAGGTGTAATGTGCTTTATTCTGTGTTCTATTGTGCCGTCCAAAAGTTATATTGATCTCGTGAGTGCTTCCACACCATCGATACATACATATATATATATTATTATTATTAGGTAATCTACCGGTTAAGGTAGGTTTTGGATGGACAAAACTATCAAATAAACATTTTGTGACTCCCCACCTAGCAAACTAATCTATATCAGGTCCCTCTTCATCTCGGTGTACTTCTTTCCTCCCATCATCCCGTCCAACATCCCTATCCTGTTCCTACCCTTACCACGCTTGCCCAACATTCTCCCCTCTATTACCCTCTTCAACATTCCACTACCGCTCAATATGCCTTTCATCCATTTTTCCTGCCTCCATAGGATTTCTCTCAACAAACCCCTCTCCTCCCCCACCATTTTTAGTACTTCCTCATTTGTTTTCCTTTCGGTCCATTTCACCTTCTCCATTCTTCTCCACACCCACATTTCAAAAGCCTCCAATCTACGTCTATCCTCCTGCTTCCGCGACCACGTTTCCGCGCCGTACATAGCTACGCTCCATATCAGAGTTTTTACGAGTCTTGTCTTAACATCCCTACTCAACGTCCCCGTCATCAACTCCCTCCTCCTTGAGAAAGCCTCCTTGCCTAGCGATATTCTTCTCCTTACGTCCCTACCACTTTGACCGTATTGGTCCAAAACACTTCCAAGATATGTAAACTGCTCTACCTGCTCTATTCTTTCCCCACCTATTTTAATATTTAGCTTAGCCTTTTTCGTTCTGGAAAATCGCATAACCTTTGTTTTATAATTATTGATTATCATCCCATATTTATCGCACTGAACCTCCAATTCACTCAACAATGCTTGCAACCCCTTGGCTGACTGAGCAACTAATGCTTGGTCATCAGCAAACCTAACCGATTTTACGAATTCCCCTCCGACTTTCATTCCTACCTCCAGTCCTTCCCATGCCTCTTTAATCATTTCCTCTACATATACGTTGAACAGTACCGGTGACAATGGGCAACCCTGCCTTACACCTCTTCCTAACACTGCCCATCCGGACTCTCCATTCCCCACTCGCACCTGAGCAGTCTGGGACATGTACAGGTTGCGGATCAGTCTCCTGTCCCTCCAATCCATTCCTATTTTCTGCAATACAGGCATTAATTTTTCCCAATTCACTCTATCAAACGCTTTTTCGAAATCTACAAAACAGGCAAAAACGTCCTGGTTGTATTCTATATTCCTCTCGACTAGTGATCTCATTACTGCAATGGCATCACGCGTACCTCTTCCTTTCCTGAACCCAAACTGATCATCCCCTAAGTAATCATTTGCCTTACTCTCTATCCTTTTGTTGATGATCGTGAGAATAACTTTAGATTCGTGGGATATCAAACTTATTGTTCTGTAATCCTCACATGACGAAGCCTTTGCCTTTTTTGGAATAGGAACTAACACCGATCTCACAAAATCTTCCGGCCAGATTCCTTCCTCATAGATACTACGAATCAGTCCATATATGGCCTTCTTCCCACCTTTCCCTAACCATTTCAACATTTCTACAGGAATATTGTCCACCCCCACAGCCTTATTTGCTTTCATCTCCTTTAATGCTCTTTCTATTTCATCGTCGAGTATGCCTGGACCTAAGCTATCTTCTTCTACGTCATGTTCCTTTTCTATGTCTAACCTTGTCGGCCAAAGTTCTTTACCATACAGTGTTTCTATATACTCCTTCCATCTCTCTTGGATTTTTCCTGGTTCAACTATTATCTTACCCCATATATCTTTAACTGTTAGCACAGATCTTGCCTTCTTACTTCCCGATAATAACTTAACCTTGGTGTATAGAGCACCAATTTCACCCTTCTTCTGTAAACTTTCCATATCCTCGCATTGCGTTTTCCACCATTCTTCTTTTGCTTTATTTGTGGCCCTTCTCAATTTATTGTTTAACTCTTTGTACTTCATTTTGCCTAACTCTGTGTTTACATTTTTCCATCTTCTTCTCTCATCCATCTTTGCAATCATCTCATCCGTTACCCATGGTTTCCTTATCCTTTTCCCGTTAACGGTTCCTATAGTGTCTTAGCGGCTTCCAATATCCCTTTCTTGATACATTCCCATTTTTCTTCGATAGTACTCAGTTCTTTACCGTCATCCATCATTTTCTCTACAGCCTCCTGATACTCTTTCCTCGTTAATTCATTTACTGCTTCTAAATTCCATTTTTTTAACCCGCCGCCCTTGCCTTATCTTCTTGAAGCGAACATTACATTTCATAACAACTAAATTGTGGTCAGAGTCCGCATCCGCTCCTGGGAAACTGTGCGAATTTATCACACTGCTCCTAACCCTGTGCCTAACCATAATATAATCTAACTGATACCTTTCTGAGTCACCTGGCATTTTCCATGTATACCTACGCCTTTTGTGGTGTCTAAACCATGTGTTAGTGATGACTAACCCCTGTCTCCTGCAGAATTCAATTGCTTTCTCCCCGCGTTCATTCCTCGTGCCTAACCCATAGTCCCCCACCTCACCACCATCTCTTCCTTCGCCTACCGTCGCATTCCAATCCCCCATCACTATCAAATGTTTCCCTGCAGGAACACTCGCGATGATATCCTCTAACTCATCATACATCCTATCGACTTCCTCCTCCTTGTGGTTGCTCGGTGGCATGTATACCTGAATAATGACCAAGTTCGTCGGCTCTGCTTTAATCTCTACGAGTAAAATTCTATCTGTCGCTTGCTCTATGTTGACTACGCTTCTTCCTACCCCTTTATTTAAAATTACGGCAACCCCTCGTTGGCTCTCGTCCCCGCCGCTGTATATTACTCTATAGTTGTCACTCCAGTAATCCCCGCTATCCTTCCATCTCACCTCGCAGAGACCTAAAACATCTATGTTACCTCTTTCCATCTCTCGCTTAATATTTTCTAATTTGCCTCTCCTCAACATTGTCCTGACGTTCCAGGTTCCTATTCTTACTACTTTCGCCTTCTTCTGAGTCTTCTTGCCTGCTGAAGTTATTTCTTCCCTGCAAGGGTTTTCGTGGGATGACGACCGCGGAAGCCTTGCCTCTCCCGCTGCCGGGCACGACACACGGCCTCTTGGGCCGAGTCCCGTAGTTGCCAGGACTTATATTATTTATAGTGCCCATCATAATATTCTTGGGAATCATAATTGAGGTGGTTTCCCGTTACCTTCCTCAATAGTGTATTTAACGTGACACCATCACTTAATGGCCGCCCCACTGGGGTCAGACGCAATTGCAGCCGCCTCACTGAGGAACAGACGCTGCGTGGACTACCTTTCGTCTGGCTCCTAACCTTCGACCTATCTGGCATGGGTGACCCTTCCAGGAGTAATTATTATTACTCCCGCCAGCACAGCTCTAGGGGTCATCGGAACACACAAGCCCTTCCACCACGACAAGGTATATATATATATATATATATATATATATATATATATATAGGTCTGACCTGAAGAAGGCCTCGGAGTAGGCCAAAAGCTTAAATCATCTACAGTGTGAGTGTCCTTTTACGTGTTATCTGTTTTATTCTGTGTTCTATTGTGCCGTCCAAAAGTTATATATATATATATATATATATATATATATATATATATATATATATATATATATATATATATATATATATATATGACTCATAAGAGTCATATCTTATCTTCCGAAGACGACGGAGTTCGAGTCCGTCGAAATTATCAAGGTTATTGTGAGTGTTCTTTTTATGTGTTCTCGTGCTGTGTGTTACTGTCTAAGTTTTTTATTCAACACTTCAGTGTTACTTCGAAGGAATCATCTATCTATCTATATATATATATATTATATATATATAATATATATATATATAAACACACAAACACTCGGATAATAAATATTCCACACACAGAAACATAAATGAAGGACACTTACAGTAGATATTGCTTCTCCACCATTCCTGTGTTGGTCTTTTATGCGTTTTCCTATCCCCTTTCCTTATATATCTATTTCTATGTGTGAAAATAATATATATATATATATATACATATATATATATATATATATATATATATATATATATATATATATTATATATATATATATATATATATATATATATATATTAGTTATTGGTTGGAAAATGGCAGCACAAATGTTTAAGGAAAGTATAAATCGTACTAAATCTAAAAAAATTACCTGAAACCCTCCGCAAAGATATGACAAGGGGGTGTTTGAGTAGCAGGCATCCGAGAAATTAATTCGTACGTGCACTTTAACTCATGTTAGGTAATAAACAAAAACAATCTTCCACACACGAGGACATGCCTATTAGCACTATGTACTAATTAATAAATTTGTCCAAACCATGAAAATTTGGTCTTAGGATATCTTTCAATTAGGAACTTGAAAGGTTTGCAACACTTCGAAAAGAATTTCTTTGAAAAACTGTTACTATAATTTATGAACTGCAGTAACTATCACCATGCCTTTCATCGGGTGATGTCCCAAAACCCTCCGCCACACGCCCTAGCGGGGGCTTGTGGTGTAGTGTGTGGATATTGAGCACTTTTTTGTGTGCGTTTTCAAATATTTATTTTAATTTCACAAGTAATTTATACGATTAAAATAAATCCTTCCTTCCACTATAGCAGGTTTATCAAGGAAAATATGAGTAGAAGTAATACTTAAATATCAAAAGCTGGTTCTTAAAATAATTTTTTTGCGAAAAACAAGCAGCACTTGGTGGTAGATCGAAAAGTACCGGGATGGAACAAGCGCACTTCGCCGGGAAATGAGGAGGTTGGGATGCTCTCTAGGATATATAATTCACCATCGACAACCATGAAAATCCAACATTAATGTATGCCAGGCTGCAAAGGGAAACATGACTAAAGAGCGTAAATAATCACGTCGTATTTGATTTTTATTACAGCGTTGAAAAGACGGCAGGAATATTTGCAAAAAAATATCATTTTTTTCCGACCAACGTTAAAGAGGCCCACGATAGGATCGCTAATCCCTCTCCTCCCTCAACCCTACCACGAAATACACTTCTCACAGATGTCGATGGTTTTTGGGCGGACGTAATTAATTCGTCGGCGGAGGGAGAAGTCTTAAATCACCCGGTCGGATCTCCCCCTTAACCCCCTCTTCAATTTCTTTTTTCTTCCCCCTCCCACTTTTGACAACGCAACAGGCACGAACACGTTAGGGCCGTCCTCGGGTTCTGGACCCGAAAGGTCTCAATCCTCCCCGACCCCAAGCCAATCCGCCCACCACCTCCCTCCCCATGTAGGTATACCTATATATAGGTACGCACCTACCTATATACCCTTCGGTCGTGTCCCTCTCAATTCTTTTTATTCCCATAATTTTACGCTTCCCTTGAGTTTCGCGGGCGTTTCCCAGGTTGGATGCCGCATCCATGGACATGACCGGCCGGAGAATGTTTTTTTTCTTCGCTAACCCCAGCCCTTTCTCTCACCACCACGATCCCATGAATCGACCAGACGGAATTGAGGTCCCTCTTTCTACGTTTAGATTTATACAATGCTCCGCAAGACACCACAAGGACGTATGGCGGGGGATGGTATTGCAGCAGACGCATTTTCATATATGCATTTCAATATATATTAGCTCCTATGCAAAATACTCTTATGCATACACATAAATTAATGTGCACACCGTGCAATAATGGTAAAATCTTTAAGATGTTGAAAAATAAAGTCCAGAGAAAATCCGCCTGGTTCGTTAAAAGTTGTTATTATAAGAACAAAAGTGTGACAGGTCTCTCAGTGGATTTAGGCTGGGAGCCACTTGAGATACGAAGAGAACAAGTGAGACTTAAAACATTTAGAAAGGATCAGAACCAACGAGTTTAGCGATGACATTAAAGGAATAATAATGGCCCCACACTACTTAGGTAGATCAGACCACAAAGATAAAATAAGGGAGGTAGATTCCAATACAGATAGATTCAAATACTCATTCTTCCCCAGAACAATCAGAAATCATAATAGTAAGAATCCGAAGCCCATTTAGAAATATTAAAAACATTTAAGTTACAAGTCGGAACAAAATTATAAATTCAAAGATTGTGCATGTGCATGTTTGTTGGTAGTTTTAGGGTTTGCATGTGTGTGAAAGAGTTGGGGCGAAAGGGTTCTTGCATGATTTTTTACCATGCTTGGTTTGTGGGCTATGAATTTGTGGCTTCTGCATGCGGTTTTTTCTCCTAATTTACGGGTGGTGCCCTAACACCCCCCGCCACACGCCCTTGCGGCGGCTTGCGGGGTATTGACTAGATGTAGATGAAGATTTTGAAGAGAAAATGGGCAGGTACACGTGTTGTGTGACACGAGGTCCTATATAACAAAATAGAAAAGTGGAATAAAATTTGAAACTACATAAGGAAGAAGGAGCAACAGACGGATTGAACACACCACATTTATGTATAAATGACTATGTTTGTAAGTGTGTTTATCAATGTTTAAATATTTGTATTCGCAAACATACGTACTTAGTAATATATACATAAATGTGGTGTGTCCAATCCGTATATATATATATATATATATATATATATTTACACACACACACATTGTGAATGCATAATGCATGAACTAAGATTGCTCTATGCATGGCTGATGTCCTAACACCTCCTATATATGTACAACACCTATATATATATATATATATATATATATATATATATATATATATTTACACACACACACATTGTGAATGCATAATGCATGAACTAAGATTGCTCTATGCATGGCTGATGTCCTAACACCTCCCGCCACACGCTCTTGTGGCGGATTGCGTGGTATTATGTAAATTGAGATTAGATAGATCATGAATGTGTTGGAAATATAACATCAGAGATAATTGAAAGGGAAAATACCAATGGGCAAATACGTGGGCCAAGGCAGAGGGATTTAAAATGGAAATGCAATCAGAATGTGTAAGAGTTAGCATATAAAGGGAAGAGTTGAGGGCTAAATTCAACCAATATGTCTTTGAAATACATACTGATGACGTTGACACAAAAACATTAATATATATCTCATTCGAATAATTTGATGATTAGCATATAAAGTGGCAATAATGACCAAAAGTTCGGTTCGAGTACCTAACCATGTAGAATTCGTACGAAAGGACATCAATTGTCATCACAGATTTAGAAAAAGATCTGGGATGGGAACCCTTAGATAAGCGGAGACTCAAGAGCAACATTAAAACTACTGCTAATATATAAATTGTGTGGTTTTGCATCCGATACTGAAGATATAATTTCAGCTCCCCAATTATATAAGCAGAACAGAAAATTGACACAAAATTAGAGAGAATAACTGAGACTGTCGAATGGATAGTTTCATGAATTAGTTTTTCGTATTTGCAAGAACAACTCAAAGGTGAAACATTTAGTGGAAAATTTGTTGGCACTAGCGAAAATAGTGAGGAACATAGAAGTTAAATACTCTCTCAACTCACCAAATGGCGTCACTCACGTCATAACGCTCCTGTGTCAGGTGTTGGGGAACCGTGTGAATAATGTGCAGCTGGAATTCATTTGTGAACTGTCTGTCCTGAATGATTGGAATGCTGCCTGACAACCGGTGACTGCGTTGCATTTTAACCGGTACTTTAAAATGGCATTCTTTCTGTGTTCTTAGTGTAGTCATGAGAGTGATTACTAACAGTATAATGGTTTCAATGTGTGCTTGGATTCCTCTGGACCACTTCTTACTCGTATCCCCATGATAGGATCACAGGGCAGCGCTACAAACATGCCCGAGGCGAGATTCGAAGCATCAACATGTGGATAATAATCACCTGACAATTTTCCCAACAGATTAACTTCGCTGTAAATTTAACTTCACGTTTGGAAAAAAAGTATGGAGAAAGTTAAATGGTTGCTGTATGGACTTCATTTCCTTCTCCATTCATCGAAATGGGGCTCAGCCACAAAAATTTCAACCGGTCCCACACCATTTCCCTCCGCAATATCGGGTGAAATCCGAAAACTCAACCGTCGCAAAACCCGCATTTGGCTCAAGTTCCGCATTCGCGAGGTTTCGGGGCATCGTGGGCAAGGTGGAAAGGGCCCATTCCAATTTCCCCGCCCTCTCCCCAACACATACTCCCGCCCAAATGCCCAGCTCGGGCGTTAATACCCACCTCCGCTGATGACAGATCTCTTAAACAATACAATGCGCACCTCCCCTTATCTTGACTCAAGACTCCCACACTCTCCCCCCCCCCCCACAAAAACCATTCCATCTCCTCCTCCTTTCTCCCACCCTATCTCACCTCCTCCCTTCCTTCTCTTCCCACCGACGCTTTTCCATTTCTCTCGTTTCCACATCCTGTCTCCCTCCCCACCCTCTCCGACTCGCTCTTGTGTGTGTGTGTGCGCGCGAGTGTGAGCACTCCACTCCCCACGCCGAGGCCCCGACCCAAGCCCAACCCTCCCGAAGAATCACACCCCTCTCCAACCTCTCTCTCCACTCCCTCCCCCCATTCCCCTCCACGTCCCAAACCCTACCTCCCCTTGAGCCTTTCACTCTCCACCTGAGAAAGCCATTATATCGTGAAATCCGATGCCTAGATCCCTTTATCAAGCTCAGACATGCGCTTATGTTCATCCTTTTGTTCCACTAAATTGAGAACAGGCATCTTTTCTGTCCGGCTACACACAGGGACCTCACACAATGACCACGAAAAGATAACTCTCCTTCTGCCTCTCTGTATTTCTCCCCCCCCACCCTCTCTCTCTCTCCCTTCTTCATCCCCCACTCTCCAACCCTCGAACTCCACGCCTCTCCCCACACATCCGACCGACCTCTCCCTCTTTCCTCCCTCCGTCCCTCCCTCCGCTCATATTCTTATTCTCCTGGGGCCATCACTTACTGGAGCGTCCAATCCGACAGCTTAACATTTCCCGTTTTCACTTCCCCTTTCTTCCATTTCCCTCCCGCCATCCTCCTCCTTTCTCCTCCCGTCCTCTTTCTTTCTCTCTCTCTCTCTCACTCACTCCATTCATTCTCTCCCCTCTTCTTCTCCCCGACCGCCCCCAACGCTTAACTCACCCCGACCTGAAAAGATTCCCCTCTCATCTTCCCGTCTAAATTTATCGGAGTGCTCGGATGTTTCCGAGCTTAGCCAACCTTGGGAAGCCGCTCGGTAAGCGGGATTTGCGATTGTCCGGTTCGAGCCGAGTTGGGGCGAAAATTGCAAAGTTGGACGTTCCGTCAATTCATCGTCGCTCGTCGTTTCAAACAGTGTTGCCCGACGGAGGAGAAATTGCGTGTGTGTTCCTTCCCCGGGGTTCCTTCCATTCACGAATTTATTTGAAAGCTGTCAAACAGTGCCACCAAAGGGAATATATTCTGCATTTGAAATCTAGTTTTTTTTCTTAACTCCAGACTCAAGTAAATTCGTGCACAATCTGAACCCATCAAAATGTGTAAGGTTATCATTTAACGACAAAGAAAGTTAATGCTTACTTGATTGTACCCATATCCGTATTCCAATGGAAGCCTTATCGTTACTGCTAGCCATAAAATTATTCTAATTTATATTACTACTTTTGAGTCATAAATAATAGTACCTGCCCAATTTTTAATTTTTTTCTATTAAATGCTAGAAATAGCAAAATATTATATTTTATACATGTAAAAATAGGAATGGATTGGAGGGACAGGAGACTGATCCGCAACCTGTACATGTCTCAGACTGCTCAGGTGCGAGTGGGGAACGGAGAGTCCGGATGGGCAGTGTTAGGAAGAGGTGTAAGGCAGGGTTGCCCATTGTCACCGGTACTGTTCAACGTATATGTAGAGGAAATGATTAAAGAGGCATGGGAAGAACTGGAGGCGGGAATGAAAGTCGGAGGGAAATTCGTAAAATCGGTTAGGTTTGCTGATGACCAAGCATTAGTTGCTCAGTCAGCCAAGGGGTTGCAAGCATTGTTGAGTGAATTGGAGGTTCAATGCGATAAATATGGGATGAGAATCAATATTAATAAAACAAAGGTTATGCGATTTTCCAGAAAGAAAAAGGCTAAGCTAAATATTAAAATAGGCGGGGAAAAAATAGAGCAGGTAGAACAGTTTACATATCTCGGAAGTGTTTTGGACCAACACGGTCAAAGTGGTAGGGACGTAAGGAGAAGAATTGCGCTAGGCAAGGAGGCTTTCTCAAGGAGGAGGGAGTTGATGACGGGGACGTTGGGTAGGGATGTTAAGACAAGACTCGTAAAAACTCTGATATTGAGCGTAGCTATGTACGGCGCGGAAACGTGGTCGCTGAAGCAGGAGGATAGACGTAGATTGGAGGCTTTTGAAATGTGGGTGTGGAGAAGAATGGAGAAGGTGAAATGGACCGAAAGGAAAACAAATGAGGAAGTACTAGAAATGGTGGGGGAGGAGAGGGGTTTGTTGAGAGAAATCCTATGGAGGCAGGAAAACTGGATGAAAGGCGTATTGAGCGGTAGTGGAATGTTGAAGAGGGTAATAGAGGGGAGAATGTTGGGCAAGCGAGGTAAGGGTAGGAACAGGATAGGGATGTTGGACGGGATGAAGGGAGGAAAGAAGTACACCGAGATGAAGAGGGACCTGATATAGATTAGTTTGCTAGGTGGGGAGTCACAAAATGTTTATTTGATAGTTGTGTCCATCCAAAAACCTACCTTAACCGGTAGATTACCTAATAGATAGATACATGTCACTCAAATTAATATTTGTGGCCATAAAGTTTCCGTAACGTTAAACAATGCCGAAAGAAAATCCTCTTTTTCAGCATATAACAGAGATCTCCTCTCTTATTTTTCCTTATTCTTGCGTTTTACAACGGACAGTGGGTATGCCGATTTATTTTGACGGTTGTGCCATCCAGCCATTGAACTTCTCCACACGGGCCTCCCTTTTCCCACTCCACCCGCCTCTCTCCCAGAAAATCCCCCTCCCTGACAAGTCCTCTTCCACCCTCCAAGACCTCTCAATCTCGTAACCCTTCCCCACCTTTTCAACGCCTTGGGGCCTCCTCCGCTCGAACTCGCCTCCACGAGCCTATGCGACCTCACAAATCTCACTCCTCCCTCCACAAGACAATGGTTTTGGTTCGTGCACAGTGTATCGCCCGGCGGATATAATATGCTAGTTATAATCACTACATCTACGCCGTACCCTACGAGCCACTCAGGAGGAGCGTGGCAAGATATGTTTAGGGCACCTGCCTTCATTAAGTAAATAGATGTGTTCGGGGCTAGCGAGGTGTAGTAGCTAAATAGTGTTTGAGGTTAGCGGTTCGCATCTAGGTTCGTAGGGTCCTCCTGTTTAACTTTATTATGCTGTGATCGCGAATCGCACGAGGAAAGAAAAAGTGCCTGAATCAATCGGTGCGGCCGTCTATCTCCCTTATCTTATCCAAATGGTTTAATCTGCCGATAAAATGAGGAGCCTAATTCTCTACTCCTTCATTGATTTCATGAGTTAAAGCGAGTGTTTTTCACCTTTCTAATGGCCTTACTCTCACTTTATCCCTTCTTCCTTGAAGGGATTACCATCTTAGTCCCTTTATTAGCCGTATTAAGTTATCGTTATATTTCTTCACAAGCAAATTGAAACTTCTTTGTAAGTTCTCTATCTCTTTGATCAACTCCTTCGCCGATGGGTCGCAAATACTTGCTTCGTATTCCAATGTGGCCTCACGCAAAGTGCAGAAAATAACACCTATCTCTCCCTTTCTCGTTTGGATTTCCTACAACTCGACGAATGAAACCAAGGTGCTTCAAGACTGCTCTATAAATACTCCTGGAGTGCTATCTAGCTCCATGGTAAAATCTTTATTGGGGTAATACCCAAGCATCTCACTCGCTCCGAATATTGTATTCCGCCTCATTAATTTCAAGCACAGCATTGATTTTCTCCTTTCTTTTTTTCCCAAAAATGCCATAATCATATATTCTATTTTAACTATAGAACAAAATTAAAGTTCTCTAACTTTACTTTGGAACGGGGAATATGGATAGAAGAGTTTTTATGGGTTACTTTGTAGTATTTATGAAGGAGTGGTTTCACCGGAAGAATTTGTCTGATAAGTGTAAGTTTCCATTCCAAAAAAGGGATAGTAAGAACTGTAAGATGTTGGGTCTATTAAACAATAAGTTTGATTTTGGGCGCAGTTAAAAGGAACACGGGACCATCAATAAGATAATGGAGAGAAAATCAAATGATTACGAAGAGGATGGTGAGTTTTGGATCATTAAATGGAAGCTGGAAGCTAAAATGCCGTAGAAGTTAAGTCTACGAGGGCTGTTCAAAAAGTATCGGACTTTTGTTAATTACGAATAATTGTTAATAGAAATTTTCCATTTTTTGTGGCGTTATATTGGTACTTATATATCTCACTTATACCGAAAATTTCGACCATTTTGAATGTTCAGTTAATTGTTGACAGCTGTTTTGCTTGGACGTGTTTTGGCTTGTCGTCTTTTCGGCATAAGTAAGAGACATAAGTAACAGCATAACGCCACAAAAAATGGCAAACTCCAAGTAACAATTATCCGTAATTAACAAAAGTCCGATACTCTTTGAACAGCCTTCGTATAATAAAGTGTCTAGTCTGAAAGTGAATTATATGATAAAGAGAAGGATGGAATGAAATCAGGATAAATTTATTTTTTAGTAAATTTCGAGGATTTAGAGCAAATTACGTAGAATTAATTAATTCATAACAGAATATAGTAGTGGGTTGGACGGCATATTATCCTCAACCTACAATGTCTCAGATTTCTGAGGTCTGAGTAACGATTGGAGAGTCTGGATGGACAGTGTAGGAAGAGGATTATGACAGGGATGACCATTATTATCCGAGCTTTCCAACTTATGTGTGTAGTAAGTGGTAATGGATGCATGGGAAGAACTGGAGAGAGTGGGTGGGGAATTCATAAAATCATTTAGGTTTACGCATGGTCAAGATTTAGTCAGCTAAGACATTCCAAGTGTAACTGAGCCCATTAAAAAATCATTGCGATAGATATGGTATGAGAATCATTTCAGACAAATCAAACATCATGCAATTTTTGAGAAAGAGAACATCCAAGTTAAATATTAAAATAGGAGTTCATGCACTAGGGCAGGTGGAAAGATTTACATTTCACGGAAGTTTCTTGGGACAAAATGAGCAAGGTAAGAGGGACATAAGAGGAACGAATTTGGATGATGAAGAAGCTTTCACATAGATGAAAGAATTCATGACAGAGGTGTTGAGTAAAGACGTTTAGAAAATGTTCGTTAAAACTAACATATGGAGAGTGGTTTTGTACGTTGCGGATACACGTTCGTTGGAGAAGGGTGATAAGAGGAGTTAGGAGGGGTTTGAAGTGTGTGTGAGGAGAAGAAAGGAAAAAGTGAAATGGATAGGAAGGAATACAAGCGAAGAAGTGCAAGGCATTACGGGGAAGGAAAGGGTTGTTGGCGGAAATTTAAAGAAGGCAGGAAAAGTGAATGCCGAGCATTTCAATTGGCGTAGAAAACTATGACACACACATCTCGTAGAGGGGAGAGTTTGATGCAAGGGATGAATGGATGAAATATATTGGGATATGCATGTTGGACGGAATGGAAGAAATGCGCGGAATTTCTAGAAGAGTCTATTGCACTGCCAAATGTCGAGTTGTCTAAAGTTCTCAGATTTCTTACCTCATTAATAATTTTACCCAATTATCCGTGTGTATTAAATATGAAATAATTACGAAATTGAGGATGATGAGTCCAATTAAGAAAACGCCGACCCCGGTGGCTGCGGGGTAACGTCCTCGTCTGTCATCCCAGAGGTCACGGGTTCAAATCGCGCCAAGGCTTGGGTGTACGTAAATGTCAAATTATTATATCAATGTCCAAATTCCGTTGCAAAGGTCGAAGTGCTGTTTTCGGACTAATGCAAAATAAAAATAAATATACAATGGATGTTTCGCGATAGACAAATCAAGGTGAAAGTGTTTCCATATTTATCAAGGAATTCAATTTGCTAATATTTTTAAAAAAATAAGAAGATTAATGCATTTTAGAGGCCTTAATTAATTAGAATGTCAACAATACTTCAAAATTACTATCGATGGATATAAAAGACAAGTAGTGAATATCTATTTAGGTGTAATAACGTCCATTTCGTTCGCCAGCATAATAACTCCAATGTTGGTTTGGTAGATGAGGGTAAAACCAACTTCACGTCCTACTTCTGAGAGTGAAATTAAACATCAGGTTAGTGGGGTCCATTCATTTCCTTTTACCGCCTATGGCTTACCAAGGAAACGTTGGTTCCCGAAAAATCGCCGGTGAAGCTTAGGCCGTCTGGAGTCCAGAGCCGAATGCTCTTCCCGCTGAACGCTCACCACTTGCTTCAAAAATTACTTGTGTCGCGAAAGATTTTTAGTATGCTCAACTCTTGGGTCAGGAAATTAGCCTTGCTAATGCCGGTGTAACTAATACTCTCCTTTTATGAATTGTCAATAAACTAACACTGTATACTTTTTTATACAGTACCTACTCATAATGCAATAGCCACTGAGTTAATACTGATAACGTCACCGTCATCTCATTGCCTACAGGCTTACTCGGAGTTACGGAAGATTCATTGCAAAGACATCCTGAAAACAGGGCTATCTCAGGATGACTTGCGCATTTCGTGCGGAATGAAAAACAGAGGACCGGTTGTGTAAGATCTAAAACAGCTATACATCTTGCATTGATCTTTTTTCAAGAAGGTTCTGAAACATAATGACTATTTTTATGCAAGGATAGTCGACGGGCTTTTTACGCTTAAATAGATGCAAAGTCTAATGCTCACCGTGAGCAAAAATATTTCTAGGGTATTACTTCAAAAGACTACAGATCTTGTTTCCTTGGGTTAATGCTTTCGGATGATTAAGTAATCGACGCAACGTATTGATACTTTACATTAATATTCTTGAGTATCGTAGTAGAATGAATTGGCTCCCAAACTTAAAATCTCTTCAACCAAGGTTTAACTGGCAATTGGTGAAAATATGTTTCTGAAAATAGGAAGAGTTAAGCCATTGATGGGGGCGTGGCAGTACTGTGGGCGGAGAGGGGCTACTGTGCAGAGGGCCCGGGTTTGATTTCCAGGCACATCTCTGGGCACCCTCAGCTTTACCAAAGCTCTATGGCATAGTGCTAGTACTAGGCAAGCGCTGCCCTCATCAATCAAACCGCCCTTCGGGTTGATTAATGTGGTGATGGAAGTAAATGAATGAAATCAAGAGACAACTTCGGGGTACAGAAACTAAGATACAATCATTCTACATCAATAAGCCGCATCATAGGCGTGTGGTGGGGAGTGATAGGTCGGCACTAAATCAGGACGAAATTATTTAACTTTCAGAAATGAAACGAAGATCATGCTTACCACCTTAAACTTATCACATCTTACCTTCTTCCAAGTTTTAAAAGGAGATTAATATTGAGATTACTCCTGTTCAACTGTTTATGAATTGTTTTACCAAATTTCTATCGCTTATAAGATCCGACAAATTTACCGTTTTAATGCGTACGCGAACTTCTCAATCAACGTTAATTTCAAATCCAATTACTTACAGCATTTAAGAGTACCGTAAAACTCACTTTCCTCCGTATATCCCACCCTCGAATTCCCTGCCACACGCCCAGGTATGTGCTGGGTGGGACGCGTCAAGAGCAGACATTCGGCCTCCCCTTTGGGCGTTCGGGACTAGCCCCTCTTTCACGCGCACAAAACTCTCTAAGAGGCAATCACAATTTGTTTCCCCTCATCCCACCCCCACACACCCCTGCCCATAAAAATTCCTCGATTCAATATACCCTCCACGACCCTCGGGCATCTCAGGATCCTGATTGCATAAGTAATCCTAAATCGTGCGATAAGCTCGCCCTTCGTGCGCTGTGAACAACCACCCCCTCACCGTCCCCGTCCCCCTTCAACCCCCTTTGGAATCATTAACGTTTCTCCCGAAAAACCCCCTCGGCCGCTCCACCAATTTACCCGACGGAATGGATTTCAAAACATGTCCCCCGCCACCCATTCGCACCTCCCCTCCGCTCCCAACCCCTCCCCATCCCAACCCTCAGCTCCCTCCGCCGACTCCCCCTCCTCCCGTGCTCCTCCCGGCCCTCCTCCCATTCCCATTCGGCTCCTCCCGGGGCTGGGATGAGCCATCGCCCACGCCACTCCTCTTACTTAATAGACACATTATGTAAACGGATTCCAACGCCTCCCCACACCAACGTCCTCAAACTCCTCCTCCTCGCCGCGCCATCCTCTCGCATCTTCCTCTGCCTCCCCTCTGCATTCTTGCTCCTTGATTTTTTTCCCCTCATGTGTTTCACCTTTCTCACAATCGATATCCTCCTCCTCGTTCGGTCTCCTACCCTCATCTCTTAATCTACGAGCGGATGTGATTTTCTGTCCCCTTTGATCTCCCCTCCCCTCAATCCTCGTGTTTTCTACATTGTTGCTCGAATGATTCGTTACTGGTTTGTGAGTTTTAGATCTGCTGAGCTTCCTCCTCCCTCCTCATCGATTCCTCAAAAGATAGATGAGCACTAAAGACTAGGTCCGTCCGTTTCAGAGCAACGATCTAACGCGTCCCAATGAATACAATTGAAAAGTCTACAATAGAACAGGCGCCTATAATCTCTAGGGTTAAGAAATTTTCGAAGAAATTTCATCGATTTTTAAAGTTTGAGATAACCATTTGTCTTCAAATTTAGAATAATCAAGAGCAAAATTGTTGGTCTCCTTTTCTAAGCATCAATCCACATATTTCCAGAGCTTCTAAGCTCCTTGTAAGATAATCAGGAATACCCCATTTAAACCTCATTCCATGTTCTATCTAAATAAAATAAAATTTATAAAATAACTATAATTGCTCGACAGTGGGTCCTATTAAAAGGAATGTTTAAAGACTGCAAGAATCTACATCCGCATAATATCCCGCAAGCCGCCGCAAGGGCGTGTGGCGGCGGGTGTGGATATTGATGAAGATTACTGAAACAACATCTACCTATGATATGGAAATGTCTACTTAGGACTACTTTAATAGTAGTAATCTACCTGCTAAGAGTAGGTTTATGGTGTACCCCAGCTCTACACTCCACCGTAATCCTAAGACCTTACTGACATGGCAAAATATATTCTTAAACCCGATATTAGATATTACAAGAACTCATTCTTTATTACTTCATTCCTTTTCCTTCCCTAAATTTCATCCAAAAGGCCATTTCACTTCCTTCCTCTACCTTTAGCATTCTTTCATCTCTTAATAAGCTATTTTCATGTTTAAAAATGTATAATGTTAAAGTATATATATTTCAAACTACAACCTAATATTTATTTCCTTCGTTTGAAAATCGATTGAAAACCCAGACCAAAAATTATTCTTAAGATAAGTATATTTACTCCCTTAAGAATTTAAAAAACCTAATGTTGGTCAAATGAACATAATTGTAATGATAAATTCATTCAGGGAATAACACACTCATAACATGGCTTAGTATTGGGAATAAACTAATATAGTAGCTCATTCTTTGTTCAATTTCAACTGTGTCGATGCTAGACTTTCACCCTTGATGAGTGACCCCTTGTCTGCGTGTCTCAACACCGTGCCCCATCCCGAAAAATAATATTTTTATCCCCCCATCCCCTGCTGGTCTTCTATCTCATCTGTCCCGACTCCTTGACTGAATTCCACTTCCACTCCTTCTCCAACCCGTTATGATTCCCCCCCCCCCAACCACCGAATGTCTTCCGCAGTCTCTCCCCTCCCTCTCTACACCACGCTAAACTAATTTCTGCCCCTCCTACTTTCTCCCCTTAACACTACGCGTTAGAGTATATCCCTGATTCCCCTCTGCTGCTCACTCCCTCAACTCCCAACAGCTCTCCCCTTCGCCTCCCTCCTCGCCCTCTTTCTGTCCGCCTCCCTCACCCTCCCCAACCACTCATCCCCTTCGCCTCCTCCGCATCCCATACCATCTTAAGTTGGGTCAGAGAGAAGAACACCTACGTCGATAATTGCTCTTCTGCCACCCATCCCAGCCTCACCTCCAGAGGACTCATCCTGTCCCTTCCCCTTCCCTCCTCCCCACCTTCCTCCCTTCTCACCGTCTCCCTCTTCCTCCTTTCTTACACGCTCATTTTCTCCTCCTCCTTCTTCGCTTCTTCCCTCCTCCATTTCCCGACTCCACTCTTTCTCTCACTTCTGCATCTCGGAGGGATCTCCACGCACACACACGCGCGCGAGCTATTATTCCCTTCGCTTTCTTTGCACGTCGGCGCCGTTGTCCGCTCCTTTTTGGGCCCAAAGGCGAACGAAGAGAGAGAGAGAGGCACGCGAAATGAGGTCCGCTCGATGTTTATACATTTTTTTTTCTGCGTAGTCTCCGTGATTGAAATATGCGCAATAGGTGACGCTTAATATGATGGCTCGTTAATTGGTAATTCGTGAAAGAGGAAAAAGATTAAAATGCACGAGATGAGATGCGCAAGATAGATACATTAAGATACACATTCGGGACAAATTGGTAATGGTTGTTAATATGAAATCGCTCCAAGAGACGAAAGGAAGTGCAGTCAGCTGACAGCTTGAAATGAGTCGGGGAGCGGTGAGTCGCCTACCTACCCGTTTAAGGCAGATCTACCAAAGTTATGTGCCTGGAAAACAGCGCGGGAAAAATAAATGTCGTGTCCCTCCCTCCCATCGGAAAGGAATTGCGAATGTTAAGACGGTCAGTAGAATTGCACATAACTCGTTTATGGTAAATAACAGCACAAGTCGTGAATGCTTTGAGTTCAAGACTAGGTAATGACTTCAATCAAATTCCATTTACGTACCTCACCCAAACAGTGTTTGACATATGAGTGGATTAAAATTTTATTTTATTTATGATCGTTTGACAAATTCTTTACGGAACGTTCCGGGTAACTTTTACTCGTACTGAGACTACATTATTCAATGGATAGGGAAAATGGAGGTATTTTTTCGATAAGGATCTCTGTAATAGGTGAAATAACTGGTCATGTCTTTATATTCCCGATCATCTTCCTAAGAGCCTTTATCTCATGAACTCCAATCATAAATCTTGTTCTTATCAAACTTCATGTCTAATATGAGATTTATTTATATTGTACTAATGTAATTCTTTTCTCTTAGGTACAGACACTTCTGCATATAGCATGCAAATTATTAGTGGAAAATAAACAATAATAAAGTGATTCGTGAAAGAGCATTTATGCCTAATCTATAATCATGTTTTCATCCATATTATTTTTACAGGAATCGACTCTAATGAAAAGTAAATACTTTTTTAAAAGATAATTCTTAGCCACTCCGAATGTTGTTTCATTTTCCAGCTCATACAGAATTTCTCTAGCTACTACAAAATCCAATGATAGCCTAAATAAAGTCGAGTTATCGAGTAAATGCATCAACAATCTTTATGGTAACCAGCTATCCATTTCAAGGGTGTGCGGCAAGGGGTGATATCACAGCTAGTGTATGCACCGTTAAAATTATATATTACTTAAATAATTTTGGTTCTTAGAGAGGTTATTTTCTTCAAACGATGAAAATAATTAAAAATAATTTACTTAAGTTTAATTAATGCTGAGAATATCCGGATACTGGATTGGCCCGTCGCGTGTTTCACTCACTGGATGAACTATGTTACGCACATAAGGACGTAGTTACCTGCAACGCTATTACTTGCGGGAAAAACATTCAACTCCACGGTGTCTACGATTTCAATTGTTCCTTGTGGCGGATAGCATTCTTTTCTCAATGGCAAGCGATAGTATATCTTTAGCCTCGACATTCAGTAATATTTTTTCTCCCTCCAAATTTGGGACCAAGTACATATTTTTAGGAGGGAAAGGGGACAAACCGTGTCAGGTAATAGCCTGCGAAACTCCGTCTGGTGTAAAATTATCGCTCATCCCCACCGTTTGCTCCAGCGTGGGAAACAATTTAACTTCTGGGCTAAATGCCATTTTTCTCTCGTCGCACGTAATGGCGTTTATGCCTCTCACGACTGTATTGCCTTGTGCAACTCCGATGGATATGCACGACCGGTAAAAAATGATTCCCACCACATGTGTTTTTTTTTCAATGGGATCCGCCACTGGAAGGGAATACGGTCGTAGAAAGTCCCGCTCATCTCCGCCGCGGTCGTAATCCCCGCAGTTGATTCTCGGTGGCATGATTCGGCGAAAACGGCACATTGACTTCCCAAGCTGACCTGCTGTACACACGCAAGAGTGGGATCATCATGCGGAAAATAAGATTATCGGATATTAATCTCCAACATTCGACGACAGATTTGCAAGCCGTACATAACCCTTGATTGATTGACATAACAATAAAACTCACTCGCGGAATGGATTCAACACGGCGTAGTTTTAGATGCAATGGTTAAAACTTAAAAAAAAAAACTTGGCAGGATTCGAGGACTTTAGTTTGCAATTGTGACGATTTTTCTTTTCGTATTGATTTTAGTTCCCGGTGTTGTCATTAAAATCACCCGCAACAAATACACAAAAAGGTATTATAACTATATTGTAAAGGTTTTGTTAGCAACAAAGATGAAAAATACTTTGACTAATGTCAATTTCGGCTATTATAACACCCCAACAAATTATAGTGTTCAGCTGTTAGTAAAAAAAAACGGGTTTCAAAGATATAATGCATGAACCAATAGCCGCACATGAATGTCTGGTGCTCCCCGGATGTACGAATATTAAATATATTTGAATATATTTAATTTCTCGTATATTAAAATTATTTTTTTAAATTTGAAAATTCCACCGATGAAAATGATCAATATTGACACCTGTCAAATGTTTATGCTTTACATGATTTTATAGACAGGACAACTCATTCTTAGCAGTGTTACATGTCTTCTTTAAAAGTCTCCCTTTACTATTTAAAAGGTAAATCATTTAGATAAGATAAAAATGGGATAGTTGTAGAATTACTTTTAGTAGCTTCTTTTTAACTTATATCGGTTGATAATTACAATTTTGTCCCTTATCTATTTCTAACATATAATTAAATACGTTAAAATAATTAATGTTTTTAAATGTTTATGGACTAATCCTTCCACTCTACCGAAACTTGGTGGGTTATAGAGCCATATGCTGAGTCAAATCCTTTTCAGCCACAACGATTAAGCTCTGAGATGCTCTAAGAAATGCTCTTTCATCCCGTCTCGGTACTCTTACTCTACTTAGCATTCCTCGTTCAATCATTTATGGCTTACCGATATGGATAACATCCCTCGGCAAACAGACGTTGTCAGTGTTGCATGAACTTTCCCAGGAGAATGTAGTGACATCTTTTGAAAAATCTCAGTCACGCACGAAGCTTCAACGTCATTCCTTGAGTTTTCTTCGTTCGAATCCCACTAACTTTCACATTTTTGGTCCTTTCTCCTTAGCTACCCTTGTCTGTACTTTTCCTGCAAGTTAAAATATATTATTGTTACTCTTTCTTCTCTTTCCATCCTTTCGCTAGAATTCTAAGAACAAATTTAAGTTATTTATTGAGTTAATTTCAGAGTACATTTTGCCACTGTAAATAAGGAATAAAAATAGATAGTAATAGTTAATAATTTCATCATTCTCATAGTCACTTGCCCGCCCAGAATCATTTTTATAGATTGATACTGAAATACAACTTTCAATAAATGTAGAATCTGATAAGCAATACTTTCTCATTTTTCTTAAAATTGTATATTTTTTTATCGACTCTGGTTTTCAAATTACTGCTACAAAGACTGGAGATAAAGTGGAAGTACTAACCAAAGGGTGATAATGAGCAATAATTCGGCGGTGTTGAAGGAAGACAATGGTGGATGTTAAGAACCCGTCATTTAGCATTGTTCTTAGATCTGATAACGTCATGGTAACAATTCTTAAAGGAACATTTTTTCACCCTTAGGCAGAAATTGAAACGTCTCAACATTCTCTGTGCAATTCATTCCTTTCGCCTTTGGCCCAATCTTTCTAACCCTTTTGTATTCGAAATTCTGTCTCACTCTTTTTATTGTTTCCCTCCTCGTTTCACAGCGTCAATAGAATGACTTTCTGGCTGGAACTATCGGATATAAGTTATTTTTAGAATATTTGGATATTAAACTACCTAAATATTTAATAGGTCAGTTAATTATATACTTAATCCATCATGAATAATTTAAGAGCAAAATACCCATCTAAAAACTGGGTTTCAAACAGAAAATAATAGGGGAAAAAATAAATAAAAACATTCGATCCCCCAAGTAACATTAAAGCCGTTTTCAGTTTTTGTGACATTGTGAGACAAAATTCTTCGCAAAATCAATTGTTCACTTCTTAGATCTATCTTCAAAATATCCATGCTAATAACGTAAATATAAATGCAGTGCAAGATATCCACTAATAACTCACTTCATTGATGGCTATCTTAAACATTCACGCGCCGCTAATAGTTGTAGACAATTATGCAAAAACATACTGCGTAAATTTTATAACTAAATGAAGTAGTGCATAAAAAGAAAAGTCACAAGGGAAATTCTAAAAAAAAGCAAACCTGTAGCAATTAAGATAATGACATTTAGGTTTTTAGTTTATTTTTTTAATACTCTGCAAACCACCACTAAGGTGTGTGGCAGGGGGTGATTTCAACCAGACTTGGGTCCAAAACTCCAAATGATCATATTCTTGATGATTAACTGAAAATACATGGAGAATTTGCAAGGAAGCTCTTCGCCTTTTTAGTTTTGGTTTGGTAAAAATTACACAAAGTTCCAAAAATAATAGACACAAGAGAGATCCACCATAGAGTGAAGTGTCAGCGGTGACTTCCATGCCTATTATGTTTAGGATTGCCGCGTAACAGGCTGCATGACAGTTACATAACATCTCTCCCCGGAACCTTTGGGACCATGTGCTGTGTCCCACGTACTAATAAATTGAATTATATCCATTCCTATCCTGCTCTCCACTGCCCACACGGCGCGAAACCCTGAAGGTAAAGTACCTCACCCCCATTTCCACACCTCCATCCCTGCACCCCCTCGGTTTCCCCTATTGGCCGCCGCCCCATCCCGCCGACCTCATCCTTCGGCCCCTCCCCCTTTCACCTTCCCCCGCTTCGCCCATTTTTATTGCCCTGTCACTCCTCCTCCCTTCATAACCTTTTATTCTCACGTCTTCCCTCTCTCTGACCCCTTCTCCCTCCAATGTCCCGACCCTTCGTCCCCTCGCGTCCCCCTCTCCGCTCCTCTCATCCAATCTATTCCACCCCTTCCTCCCTTTCCAGGTCCCTTCCGCTCCACGAGCATTTACGGGGTCGCTCGGGTATGCTATTTCGCGCGAGGAGTTAATCCACCCGGACTAGTCCTTGGTAATGTCCACCGTTTCGGGACCTTCTCTCCTCGGTTGGCTCTCTGGTCCGTTTCCACTCAGACTGACCTTATTGCCAGGGAATCCCCGGAATTACAGTAAATATACGTCCTGTTATTGGTATTGCGTGATCCCTAAGTATGAGTAAAGGTATCAGTTTGGAAGAGGAAATAATGGGGGGTTTTCAAGGACCAAGTGGATTGAAAACTAACGGAAATGACACAATTATGTCAGGAACATATATTTACGGATGTGATGGATATTTCATTACTTTGAAGTACTGAAGTGTTCTAGTACATGTTAAACTTCATTCATAAATAAACTCACTTAATTAGGTAGTACTTTCCGTCTAGGTTTGTTTCAGAATTCATTTCAACCGTTTTTAGAGAAATAATATAAATATTAATATTGAGTTACAGAGATATAGTTCCATGTTATTCTAAAATGAGAGAGCTAAATTTTCTATCGGCGAACAGTTTTTTTTTCCGAAAAATAGTTTTCTGTGTTATCTCGATTATTCCCGATTCGGTATAAAATTGCTTTGGTTAATTTTTCTTTATCCAACGTTATACCAAAATATTAATTTTTAATGGCGACACTTTTGATTGTGTTCCCAGGTCTAAAAAAAGTCACACGAAAAATAATCATAAATCCATTGTAAGATTTCCCCGCCATATTTAAGACACTTGTCGATCAAATATATTTTTCTACCATTTCTTATAGAAGACTCCAACGATTTATTTAGCATACTTAACTAGTTATAGGCGCAAGTTAGTGTTTGTCAACAAAATACTCAACTTCCAAATTCAGACTTCATTAAAGAGGCTTAGTAAACCTATTCTTGTGGATGCGTCGCAAATGTGCACTATTTTCTTTTTCTAATACCTTATCTCTGTTCGATATTTTCTCCAAGTACTACTATCATCCTTTTTATTTCAAATAGATGCTGGGGCCCGCAACAAGGTAAAGGAATAATCCGTCTCACGAAGAGTTTCATATATAAATAGACGCGTGGAAATTAGGGTGTATTATATTGGTATGCTTTTACATAAAAAAGTATTGAAATGAATACATGAAATTGTAATAAATTTGTGAACCAAATACCATGGTTATCTAGATCAAAAGTAGACGGATATATCATATTGACAGCCTAGAAAAGTAGATTAATAGGCTAAGTAGATAGACAGATATCAAACTACAGTCTAAGATTTTAGGATACAAATAAGCCAAAAATAAGTATATGTTAAAAATCATATGCTCTAAAACTGGAGTCGTGCCACTATCAGAATATTTATTGGTGTTTCATTTCGATGAATGTGCAGTAATTGAAGTTGCTCAATGAAGACCTATTGCGATCATTTCAGGCAATGTAATCATTCGATCCTCCACGAACTAACCTTTCATTTACATTATTAATATTAAACAACAAATTAATGCACAGTTTAATATATGATAATATTCAACATATTTTAATTCACGCTAATAGTGCTTTGAAACAGTTTTCAATGAATTATGCGATTCTTTTTGGATTAAAATGATTTAATTTTATCGATAAGAAAGTATAGAACTTTACGATAATCTCATGAATGGGATTTGTTTTAATGCATGAAACATTAAATTTTACAAATTTGCTGAGCTGATTTATTATGTGGCTACACGTAATGATAGAAACATTAATTGAATAGGCCACCACATTATTGCCGCTACTGCGAGTGGTTTAGTAATTTTGTCATCTTCTGCAAATTAAACTCTTCGTGATAGCAATCATTTACGTCGGCAAATAAGAAATTAAATGACCCAAACGAATTATTTGTCACTGTTAATATATTATTTCTCAAATTATCAAATGGTTCCTTGATTGTTCAAATCAATCAATTATTCATGGTCGATTAATCAACGTCGATTTTATAAAAGCTCATCTTTAGTTACGTCATGAGTTTTCCTCCGAAATTAAAATACAACAAACATCATTCTCCAATGTAAACCATTCAGGATACCGAGCACGTTAAAAATAACGACATCGCATCATTCCAGCACCAAAAATTTCTCATTGTCTTCTCCTGCAAATTCCTCGCGGGTCATCCCGATCGAATTAACTCCGAAATCGTAATAATGCGCAGAATCGTTATTACCCCTTCGGAGGAGCGATCGTTGTGCACGGCGTCGAGGTTGTGTGAAGGAGGGAGCACGAGGGACAGATAGAGGAGAAGAAAATGCATAATCCACGACCGGCCGAGTCCGTGGTGGTGCCAGAGGAGGAGGAGGAGCGGAGGACGGGGAGTGGAGAGGAAGAGAGGAAGGGGAAGGAAAAGAAAGACACATGGCACAATGCATGCATGTGTATAAAAATGTTGGGGGTGGGCGAGGAGGAGGGAGAGGGAGGAGAGAGGGTGGTGGCCCGGCGATGATGAAGATGATGATGAGGCGGCGAGGATGGTCGAAGGGGCACACCACGCACGCCGCCTTTGGAGCGTGCGTGCGTGTGTGTGCGTGGGGTGGGATCGGTGGAGAGGAGGAGAGGGTCTGGGATTTAGGTGGAATGGTGGGAGGGGGAGGGAGAGGGGGTGGTCGGGGTCTCTGGGAGGAGGAGGAGAGAGATGTGCTCTCGCTGGCCGGACCGCCTCACAGGTGGCAGCAGAGTCGCTTTAGTTCCACACCTGGGTGGTCGGTCGGTGGCTGCGGGGGGCGGGGAATGGGAGAGAAAGGTGGGCATGGGATGGTGGGGGTGGGTGGGGGAGCGGAGGTTTTCTAAATGGGGGGAGAGAGAGTGCGGATGATGAAGGTGGAGGTGAGAGAGGAGGAAATGGGGGAGGGTTGATGGGGGAGACGGGGAGGGGGGGGAGTGTGGGGTGGAAGAGGAGAAAGCAGTGCTATGGGGGTGAGATGGAGGGGGCAGGGGGTGGTGGTGTTGGGGAGGGGGGAGAGAAATGAAGGTAAACGTGAGGGGGCGGTCTGAAAGAAATGATGGCTAACAGCTGAAAGAAGTGGATGAAAGGGATTATGGGCATGGATAGCATTCTTCATTCTTCGTCGGGGGATGTGAAAAAGCGAGGAGAGGGCGACGGGGGTTTGGGTGGAGGAGGGGAAGGACGAAGGAAAGTATGATGGAGGGGAGGGATTGAGGGGAGATTGGAGGGGGACGGGCATGCATAAAGAGAGCGAGCGGGGCGGATGTGTGCACACGGAATGCCTTCGCACGCGTTCGCCCTCCTCCGCTCCCTCCGCATCTCCCGTTCGTCGGCTCTCTCGCGTCCGCCAAATCCGTCCGGATTTCACGCGGGAATCCTTCATGGACGCGGATGTCGACGTGTTTTGAGCAGGCGTCCGTGGACGGGGGAAATTCATCCGGACTATAGGAAAGATTATTTGAGAGGATTCGGTAGTCGGAATGAAAATCATCGATCTCTAGATACACAAATTATCAACACCACGAAACCATTCTATCGGACTTGGCATGAGAATTGTTCTGCTCCCACAGACGTCCTCTTCGTAAAATAATACTTTACTCTTCGTCAAAGTTGTCGTTATCGTAGTTGACGCGCCATTGTAAACACAATATTTAATTTTTGTTTACAATTAGAAGAATCATCAGGAAGTAAAATATACCTATCTATGTTCTTTATTATCCGATCATCATTGAGATGAAATTGCAGGAACGTTTTACCTCCGTAAATTTGTGAATGTACAATATAATATACAATCTATAATGAGAGTGCGTTTGTCACATTTTTTAATAAGTAGGATAGGAATAGAATAGGAATGGGAATAATTGTTTTCCAGGTAAGTGCACATTACGATAAAATGTTAAATTAATAAATGTCTCCATTGCGCACGCCTTAAAATAGCATGCGACACATGAGTTCACACCGTAGCGAAGTCAACGACTTCAATGAATTCAAATTGAAAGAGTATAAGAAATGAGAAAAAGTGTCCAGAACGGTGAAAGTATTCAATTCAGTGCTGAAAGCGGAATACTCAATCTTCGGAAATAAGAGTGCATTCACCCCAAAAACCTTAGAAGTGATTTACGAATATCCTATACAAATGTTGTTTTCCTTTGGACGAAAATTTATCTTGAGCATTGGAATTTCTAAATATAACTGCTAGCTTACAATTACCAAATTAAAATTTCTCCATAGCAAAATATATCATATTAGCAAATAGCATATATCATAATAGCATAATATATCATATAGCAAAATATATTATATAAATATAGCAAAAAAGTTACCAAATAAAAAAATGACACGAAAACAACCGCCATATGCCTCCTCGTGCGTAGATTACAGATGGCGATTTACTGCTTACTGCTCACCGAAAAACTGCCACAAGACAAGTAGAATGCGGCTACCTTGATTTTTGTAAGCGAATTTCAATATTAAAAATAATATGTATAATGTTTATTATGGTACTTTTTTTAATTCGTAGCTTCCTACGTAGACGCAAACAACCTTTTTAGAATTAACCGTAATTAGCTTCACCGTACTATTGGTGTAAACTTTCTATCCTTATTCATGTTTTTATCATGAATATGATTCCAATAAATAAATATACGTGTATATTAGTAGGCAATAAGTATCTTAGTAAGAAATACACATGGATGCACACAATGAAGTACGCTTTGGATGAGCGAATAAATATAACTACTCTGTACCCGTATGCATTTCTAAAAAAATTGGTAAAAATATTTATTAAAATGCAAATAGAATTTCAATTTGTACAAAAGCAGGTCCCTGCAGACAAAATTTTAATAAAATTTATGCCTTCACAATAAACTATTCGCCATGAGGATATTTAAGGAAGAGCTTATACACTCGATTGTTATTTCTACGACAATATGAGGTCATCAATTTTCAAAAACTTTTCATCAAATTTTTTTATTAAAATTTATAGCTAAGCCTGTTTAGCCAGATTTCCTGCTTTCATATGACATGATTATCAATTATTAACAAATGAGTGAATTCATTACCAACAAAAATTGACTATTTTAACTTAAAACGAAATACCCTCAATTATTAATGCTAAATGTGATATTTTATGCCAGAAATTGGGAGTGACATCCAGAATATTTTACAGAAATATCCATTCGAAATTTGGATCCGAATGAGTGTCTGAGAGGGATTCCTGAATATGTTTCGGTAATGTTTCACACAAAATTATATTGTTATTCTTAATTTTTATGGAAATTTTTGTAAAACAGTGATTAAAATAGATTTTAACTTATCACAAAGTTTATATAAAACTTTGCATTTAGTAACTTTTAATGGCGCTATCTTAGCTACAGAATGTTGAACAATCTGTGGTTAATTAATTACAATTTACGAACGGCTTATTATAATTCATTTATTTATTTGAGAACCCCCATCCCGGTTAATACTCAGTATTACTTGAATCTTACAAGCTTGCCCATTAGTCTATATCTATCTGTTTGAACTCTCTCTCTCTCTATCAACAACTCTATGGAAGATTAACAGCATGATATGATAGATCTATGATAGATTACTTACAATTCAATATTAATGAGCGTTACATTTACATTTTCATACATTTGCCACTTATTACAAGTTTAAATTCCTTGTATGTTTCACCTTGAGGAGAATTAAAATATATGAACGTTTTTAAGAAAAAAATAGAAACATTTTAGAAAAATACAGCTAGAAAGTGTATCCTTTAACGTTTTTCACTTCAGTCCAAAGAGCAGAATAAACTTCAGTACTGAGCAAAAATCTTAAAACAAAATAATGGCTTGCTATTGTCCTGCAACGTTTGAAGCTACATACGTCTTTCAAACATAAAAATCTACTAGTTCCTTAATGGCATTTTCATATTTTCGTAAAAAATACGTAATATGAATGCACAATGAAAGAATTCACGAGTTTCACTAAAGTGCTTCCTTGTCACCTCTCTTCTATCTCTATATTTTGATGAGGTGGTAGCATTAGATTTAGGGGAGGCGACCAACAGCTAAAGTCATTCGCGCCATTAGGGATGAATGAGTGAAGATGAAGGGTGGAGAGAAACCCGGCGTCGGCATTAGCCCACTCTTAACGAAAGGCGCCAAGGGGCCGCAGTTTAGCGTCCCATCCGATGGACGTAGTACTCACTCAAAGTGCTCTCCACAAAGCACCTCAACTAGGAATTGGGGTACCACGGAAAATAATCTGCCGCCTCCAGGAGTCGAACCCGGGCACTCTGAGGTGTATGGGAGAGCCAGTAAGCAAGCCACCGCACCATCACGATATTTTTAAAAACCCTCCCTCTATGTTCATCTATACGAAATTCGTATGTATTCGAAATAATATTATAAATTATATAATTCGAAATTTCGTGTATATCTATACGAAAAAATAATTTCTGGGAATTTATAAAAATACATTTTCATATAATAAATACAGCACTATGCGAACATTCATTTTCTCCATTGGGTCTTTAATTTGAACATTTCTAATAAAACAGTTTCTGGCGTAACTTGGTGGAAAATCTTCATACAGACGTTTTTATAAATCAAACCACCTCGCTGACCACTCCACCACCTGATGATGTTATGCTATAACGACACATAGGTCGTGAAAAGAAAAAGTTTATGTGGAAAAGCGAAGTGGTTTGATTTATAAAAACGTCAGTATGAACAAATCTATTAAGTCAGGAGAGCCAGTTTTACTATATAAAAAGGACTCAGTAGCAAGATTAAAGTTATTGGAATTTGGGAGGCCTATTAGACGATAAACACTCACAAAAGGGTTAAATCACAGAATAATTCAGTAAATTCAATTATTTAACTCAGGTGACTGTCCTGAAAATTAATTTTTAGATATTAAGTTTGCATTCACACGCACACACACACACACATATATATATACGGTAAAAAAGGTACAACATTACAATGAATGAGGAGCAAAATAAATATAAGAGTACAGAGCAAAATTTTGTATTCATTTTATTCGTGCGATAAAATTCATAATAGGCACCAACCAAAACAGTTTAAATTCTCTTCGTCTCGTACATAGTGATAGGAAAATCCTAAGAGTGTAGTTTTCGAAGAAAAATGAGTGAGCCGTTTTAAGAATTAAATAATCATGCCTAATTTAGTAAAAATATAATGTGTATTGGGTGCTCATACATTTTTACATAACCATTAACATGATTAATTCCTCAGTCAGATCTTTTACGTTGCAAAATTAAAAGCATTACTTATAATTGATTGCAGAACTGGAGCATTTAAGCATTTAAAAAAATCAGTTCACGATAAACTGAGTAAGTTAATAGTCACTTTAAAAAAAACACAGGGATAGAGTACACCAGATTTTTAAAATAGAATTATGCTAAATAAAAATAAATTTAAGGGAATATTATAAATAAATGTACACTTATAAGCCTGCTCCTATCACCATGCAAGATGTGGCATTTTGAGGCTGGTGACTCCTGGCACACAAATTAGCTTTGAAGATTTTTACGAGTTTCACCGAAGGAACAATTACTTTCATCTTCGCAAACATTATTCAAATGCAGAAATTATATTACTGATCGATTTTCATAACTTAAGACAATTCTTACTGAAACTTAAGTATTTTTTAACTTTTACGGTCGTTGAGGTTTTTTTTTAGAACTTTTCTGTGTCGAAACATTCTAATTTCGTAATCGTAGCACCAATATCAGGCCCATTAAAACCCATGAAAATGCACAGCCACAAAAGTTAAACATAAGTAAAGCCTCTAATAGCACTATTATACAAAAATTTTCATGAGTCAAAGTTCATGAACGCAGTTACAGAGACGTGTGAAACTATGCACATATTTTTGATGCGATTTTTTAATTCTTTGAGTATATTTTATGTATAAAGCCAATAGAAAAAATAAATTAACTAATTATAATTCGATGATGATGAAACTTGTGAGATGAATTTTCAGATGAAAAAATGTCGTGGTTCAATCCAAAGACTTATGTGTATCGAAATTTGTTCTTATTACTCAGGTTTTCAACGCTTGGACTGATTTAATACTTTACTTTTTTTCTGAAATACTTCCTCAAATGTTACATTAATAAATACGTTTAACATACAGCGCGATTTCTTTACCTCTATGAATTGCCTTTGTAATTCCTAATACGAGATAAAAAAGTAGAATTTAACGTAAATAAAAGCATAATTAATATAATTAAATCCCTTCTAATTATGGATACACGAAAATTAATTTTGAAGTGATGAATTTATGAGTAAACATTATATGATTCACCATTAATCATGACTTGCACTGAATGAACAGAGGAAGATAAGTGATAAACATTAATTAGCATCTACGTCATATTAAAATAAAATTAGGAGATTTTCAGATTTGTCTGGCGGGGTTGTTAAATCCATTTTGTTTTAACTTTCAATGTAACTTCAACACAATTTAAAAGGGTTCTTTGTTCAAATAACTTTATTCATTCACGAAGTTGTAAGAACAAGGCTTTAGACCTATGTAAATGTTCTTTCGGAAACTCGTTTCAACGGGGAAACGTTATCATTATCATTAGTTGGACCGCATTGCAACACTATTAACACCTTTTAAGGTAGCAGTCATAATTGAGAACGTTTCATGGACCATCATTTCATGAGACCGCCAATGTGTTACGATTCGTGCTAGTGAAGGGTGGGGTTGACAAAGATCATGACTTTTGATGACTTATGAAGATTGACAATCATGGTCAACACTGAATTGGAATTTTCGTTGTATTATTACTTACAAACCATGCATTCCCACATGAAAAATACAGCTATGTAATGACGCTGATCGTGTTGTTTTGTGCTGTAGTGTCTGTATCTCGCTAAACAATGAGCTTATTAATTGTTCAATCCTGAGAAAATAAAGTTTTTGTAATGGTTTTGACGATGAGAGAGTCATTTACAATCCTCTTCGGATATGTTGGCTGATTACTTCTGATAATCATTTAAATTTAGCATATCGAGGCCAGGTCATTTACAATTTCATCAAATTTCGTCTTTTCAATTTAGGTCATTTACAGCAGAATCTTTTTAAACTTTGGAAAAACAATCAATTTATGTTTTAACCATTATAAAATAAAACTTGCAATATCCATTCACTAGCAACAGTTGATTGCTATCCCCCATTTCGTCCTTTTCTCTTTTTAAGGGTTTCTGTGGTTAAAGTTTGGACCTATCACATGAAAAACTTCAGTCGAGCAATAAAATTCATTGTTTTCAAGGAGAAAGGAGCAAATTCCATCGAATCTCGTGCCTGTGTATTTCACAAATCCAGTACAACCCAAATGAATTTGGTGTGTGTTCACAGGCTGCATGGTTCCTCATTCACCCGTCAATCTTTTTATTCCAGAGAACTCATCGAATAAGTCGCCTTAAAATGTGTAGGGTCCTTCGCCCTTCCTTTGTTAATTTCCTGGGAATTGCACTCTCTGAAGAGTTTCTTAATTCACATCACATTTTTTTTCTTGCACGCCATCATTCAGTGTGCCAGTGGACACAGCGTGTCAGCTGCTCAGCGACAAGTGTTGATCGCACGGCGAACTATACAAGTGTTGCAAGTGACCTCACAGCACCACCGAAAACGGCAATCACAGTTGATCTTCTCCTTAACAGTGCGGGTGTCAAACCCACGACCGCAACATAGGAGTTCGCAACCTTCGACACCTAAGGAAGTGCTATTGCACACCCTTCCCACTGTCCCCAACGATCCCGTGCGTCGGTTAGGGCTGGAAAATGAAAGGAAAAAAAGAAACATATCAATGAGATATCTCTCTAATTTCAATGTTTCCATGTCAAATATAACCTAGGAATAAGTAAATTTACTGCTGATTCACTACTCTCTCTTCAAACCTTTCCTTCATTTTTTTACCTAACAATAATGCTGCCATTATGAATTTAATGAATGGGCTAGCTTAATAAATACACTAAATAAAACTGCTACATGCTAATAAACTAATGGAATGTAACCGATAAGGTCTTTTTAAGTAACTACCTTATTATCTCTCTGAATGTCAACAATGATCATTTTTCTTCGGCCATCTTCAACACACTACTTGAAGAGAATTTCACTCAAGTCATCTATCGTACCTGAAGATGTAATATGTTAGTTTAAATAGTTCTAATGTCATTTATTGAGAATTTATAACAATTACTTTTTACACCAACTCACCATTGTATCAAAACTCACCTTAGAGAAATAATATTCTGAATTTAATTTTTCATGGATCCAATTGAAGAAAATCTCATACGATTGGCCTCTTGGATTGAATTGAACGTTCTTGGCCAAAAGGAGCAGTTCTCTTCCAAATTAGTGGACTCTGATATATCAGGAGTACAGATATCTAATTCATCAGGAGCGAACTTTTAGATAACACCGATACATAAATATTTATACTGTTTATTTATATCATTAATGAATATTAAAATGTCAATCTCTCCTAACTTTAAGGAAAAAATGTTCAATTACGTTTATTGTTTTTTAATTGATTTTTTCATTCATTTTCATCATTTATGATAAAGCGTAGCTAGAACTGCCATGAGTAGTGATATTAATAGAATTATAATTTGAGGTAGGTGAATATAAAATTTAGGAATGGCCAATTTAGATAAATATGGAAAAAAGATGAATTTTAGAGAGACCAACAGGATTAAACAGAGAAAAGTTTACTTCCAACGGAGGTAACAAGCAAAATTCTGCTACTAATATATTTATTTTGGATTATTTTACTCTCCTGCGCAATAATTTTTCACTGTCCATTTATTGTGTTGAAATAGAACAAGTTCAATCTATATTTAATGCTGAAGTTATCGGTTGCATCAGAATAATGGATCACTATGCCACATCCACTATTAAACCCGAGTATTTTCATAATTAATATAAAGAACTATCGTTTTGTCTATTTTAACAAGAGGAATCGAAAGAACAAAAGTTAATAGACATTGTCAATTACCCAAGCTGCAGCTCGCCGGAGTGTCTCTGTAAAGTTACACTTTTGTAATGTCATGAGTCCAAACACATTTTGGGAAACTAAAATCAACACAGATAATGAACTGACTGTAATTCTCTTGACGTGTGATTTCCACAACCAAATATATATTAGAGGAGGTGATGGACAAAAAATCTAATAAGGAGATCTTCCAGTCAAGAAGAGGACAAGGTAGACTAAGATGTTTATAAAAGTACAGGAAAATGGAGTCTCCTTTGACATTTATGAATTACTTAGACCCCAAGTTATATCAGCCAAATAGTACATTTTTTAAAGTAACGGTATGTTACATTTAAATCCTTAGGATTCCCTCTTAAAGTTGCCGAATTGATGCCATTTTAAAAACGCCCAGAAATGTCATACAATTACCGCTATCTGCCATTTCTATTATTTACACATCAAGTGCGTCAAAATTACACCATTCAGGGCATTCTTGAAACAGGACAGGGTTCAGGATTTGATATGAAGTGACAATTATGAAAATTGATTTTCACGGCATAACTAATGGCTGATGTTCTACCACCTCCTGTCAGAATACAAATAGATGAAACGAGTGGCATATTTAGATGAATCTCCATTCCGGCAGAAAATTAACTATTCATATTTAGATCAACCACACATAGTTTCAGTTTATCGACGTAGTAACGAAAGACAGTATATAAAGACATCTCTTAAAAAACCACTTAGTCCGGATTTAGATAACATATGTAGAATAGGACGATTGTCTCGAGAGCATGCTCATTAGCCTTAGTCCTTAATAGTTCTCTAAAAAGCTTTGCATTAAGGAATATTTGTCAAAATACAATAGCCTTTACAATTATCTAACCATAAATGGGAATTTGACTAAAAGTGAGGAATAGCTAGTAGTCGATTGACAGATGTACTGTGCCCCTTCCTTTACGGATAAAAAGATAAGGGGAATTTTTTTTAACTAAACCTGTGTCGTTGCTTTGGTTTAAACTATGAGAAATTCCCACCGTCTCATTGGAAAGTAATGCAGAATGACATTAATATCATTAAAGTGAATTATTAAAAAAAAAATTTAATGAAATTGAATAATATCTAAGATTCAAACTTGGTCTACTGGAAACATTTCGCCGTTGATACAACTTCTCTAGTCCTTTCTCCTAGAGAATATTTTCAGTCTTTGAATATCTCTTACAAGTAGTCAGTTGCTCAAACTGTTAAACATAAAATTTCTCTAGTAAGTCCAAAGAGTAATTAATTTTCTTTCGGCTATCAAATGTCTATAGGCTTTGCCAAATTGTCAATCAAAACCACAAATGATGGGCACCCTGTTACAAATGCTTCTTTTGGACGTTTTTCACTAATTTTGTTTACGATAAGCATTTCCTGTCGAAATAACAAATCTCCAACTTTCTTGTAAATGTTTCCTTTTTGCAACAGTTGGTTGTGAGGACTATTGCCGAAGAATTTAAAGGTACGTGCATATTCCTGTATCAAAATTAACATATCTTTCAGCTAATTTGAGAGATCATACCTAAGTAAGCCCACTAGTTTATCAACTTATACTTCAATCCCCATTGCTTTGAATTAGTACATAAATCTTCAAATATTAAAGTGACAAACTAGCAACTAACAAAGGAGGCATAAAATCGTCTTATAAAAAGAAAGCGACATCTATTTATAAAAAATTATCAGAATATTTAAAAAAATGCTCCTCCCTAACATAGACAATCATTAATATATAAACCAATGTTCCAAACGACACAAATGAATTCAGTCTTTGTTGTCCTCCACTATATGGTAAAACGTTACATTAATTTCTATTAGATTCCAGATGAAAAAACCTGGATCACAAAAAGATGTTTAATGATAATCATTCAACAAACATTAATGTTTGAAAGAGACAAGTATCAGTGTGAGTGTGTACACTTTGCCATAAAATGATCTATGATATACATAATGCGAAGGGATAGATAGACAATAACTATTAAATGGAGAAGAGTTACAAATTGAATAGTCCAAGCATAATGGCACTTAATTGCTCCTAGGGTGCGTTTCTGCAGCCAAGGAGCAATTTGGGAGCATACAAGCCGTTAGGAACAAATTCAATTCTACGTCCATTACCCGCAAAAATCTGGCGACTCCTCCGAGTAGACGAGGTCCTGGCGGCCAGGAGGTTTGATAGTGGCCCCCTCTGGCATGAAAGCGCGACCGTCGTTGCACGGGATGACCTTGGCGGCGCCGTCGAACGCCTCCTTGAGTCGATCCCCGGCTTCCCTGAACGGAGGCATTTTCCTCCAGCACGTCTTCAGGGTACAGGAACCGGACAGTCCGTGGCACTTGCATTCCGTCTTCATGTGGTTCTTCACAGCCTGTGAACACAAGTTAGAAAAATTTAGTTAGGAAGCCTTAACCATTCATGAAAAGAGCAAGCATGGCAGACTTTGGATAGGACACCTGAGTTTTCCTGGGGACACCGATTGATTCACTATGGTTCCAAATTAGAGACGACCACCAGGATAAAATAAGGTAGATATAAACCCTCACAGACAGTCTCATTCACTAGTTCCTCCCTCGCACGACACGCAATCATAACAGAGTCGATCGTTTTCGTGCCAAAATGTAAGTGTTTGTAGTTAACATGATCACCATTATTTGAAATATATTACATACTTATTGGTATCTATCAACTAAGCGAAGCTTAATTGTTGATTTTTCGTGTCTGGTGTTTAATTACTCCGTGCCACACACCCTAGCTGTGACCTACAGAACACATCTGCCTTTTAGAAGTAAAAGGAATAGTAACTGAGATCATAATTAGGTTTCCTGATCGTAATTCATAGATTATTTTACTTCTATTTTGTTTTAATTGCGGATTGCGGGGGAAAAATGAATAGTAAGTAATTAATTTTCCTGTTCTGGAGTTTGTTTCTCTTATTTTAACTGTCAACTATGAGTTCTAATATCGCGCGCTCTACACTGTGCTAATATTTAAAGTCTTACTTTCCTACCTAAAATCACTGTATATCCTCCCACATAATCAGAAGATATGAAGGAGGAAAAAGAGGTATATTAATTGAGCGAGAATTAATTGTTAATTTGGGATGAAGTGACAATCAAGAATTAGAAAACAATGTCCCTGAAATTTCACAAAAGTAATCCTTTATGTTGCAAAAATTATAAAACCATTCGCCGAATAAATAATTACGAAAATTGGGTGCAATTTACTCAGAAAAAATGAACCGCTTTTAAACTAGTGTGATTTTCAGCAAATACAGTGAATATTTTTGCATTCATTTTTTACTAACTTATTTTATTAATTGATATAAATCCCCTAAAATTTTCTACCGAAGCCGTTCTACACGAGTCTCTCTGGTGGGTTATCATTTAACTAGTGTATTTACTAATTCGCAATTTCAACAATGACCTTAATTGGTTCAAACTTCGAGCACTGTTATGAAAAAGATGATGAGGGTAAAAAAAGAGACTTTGCACTTCCACATAAAGATGTAATATTTCCCACGGTTTCAGGTATTTCACATGGTTTCGATGCTCGAAACCATGGTCGTCAAATATTAAATCTTTATGTGGAAATGCAAGTTTTCTTTTTTTACCCTAATCATGAAGGAATTCCATTAAGTTAAACCTGAAATTATTATAAAAATATGAGCCTGATAATATGATTAACTAATTTTAAATAATTATGATTGTTTTTACAATATGTTTACTGTGATTGTCGTTGGTGCAGTAGGTAAATAAAAATTTATGACGTGATATGATAACAGTTTTCTTGAGCTAAGTGTTTCAGTCGGTCAGTGTAGGTCTAAAATCTTTCAACAGCTTTAGTTATGTTAAATCTAGTTTATATTTTTCACAATAGGCACTATTTCCCCGTTGTTGGTTGGAGCAATTGATTAGCAAGCAGGCACCGTGAGCGTTTTACCCACTTTGAGCCTTTACCAAAAGAAATATTCGCCTAAGAAATAATTGTTGGAGAGAAAAAAATTATTTAAAAAGAGAAACATTTTTCTATAGTGCGTATATATACTAAACAAAATGTATTCTTATTCATACACACATCCACACCTACAGAGTACCTACATTCATCCAACACTCACATATACACAGTACCTCGCCAGCCGCCTTTGAGTCGTGCTTCAGGGAGTGTTGGGATATTATTCACGAAAATACTGTGGTAGAGTCCTTGAGCAGGAGAAGTGACATCTGATCTATCACTTGATACGATCTGATTGGATCTGTTAATATGTCCTTCCTTTTGTTGTGAGCCCAATCCGTGTCCAAGACCATCAAATCTTAAATCTATTTTTTAGGAATTAAATCTCTTTAATTGTTTGGTGGCTGTAGGACAGCCAAATAATGTACTAGAGCAAAATTTCGATAATTTTAAATGCCATACAACCACTTATAATTACGTATTAGTTAAAGAAATGGAAACATTGGAAGCACATCTCATTTATTTAAAATTTATGGAGATTCAGAGTGCAAGTAGATGCATAGACATTAGTTGGTTTTAGTATTGTTAATTTGAGAAATAAGTGTATATGCTTCCTGAAAAATAATATTTTGGCGATAATTAAAATATACGCTAATAATGACTTGTACATAAATAAATTAAACAAATAGTCATAGTATTGTAAATATCTCCTCCGATTATGGGACAAGCCGGTTATATGCTATTTAGTCCTAAAAAAAAGAAGCAATATATAAAACTAAATCTGAAAGAAAAATAATTGATTTATCAAAAAATGATCATGAGTCTTTAGTTTTGAGGTAAAAAATAAATATTTAACTACATGTTGAATTAAATATGCAATATATAGAGAAATTGGTAAGTTAGGAGCAAAAAATACTTCTGAGAAAATTATATTCAAAATTGGAGGGAGGTGCATGCAGGGGTGTATTGAGTTTGTTTGTATTCACGAGCAGATATACCTAAAATATTGTATGAACATAGATTATCATCCCAATACAAGGAAGGAGGAATATTATTCTAACACAAACAAATCGAATATAAAGAAAATAATCTACAACTATTCTTCTTGTACTTTTTGTTTTAGGTAGTTATACTAGTTTATCAATAGCCACAAATAGAATTTTAATGAAACATTCACAACAAGTCTCTACTTCTAATCACAGTAACTACAAAGAAAGAGGTCACTTTTGAAAACTTCGCCGTAAATTGGAAACAATTTGGAATCGACGTTATTTATAGCTCTCAGTCTGTGGCACTGATCAGTTTCTATTTCATCACTTTACATAAGAAAACGGGCTTACGTATTTCAGTATCCATAAATATACAGAAAATAAGAAAAATGGATGCAAAATAATAAGTGGGTGAATATTTCAAAGAATGCCCCAATTAATAATTGAAGAATCAATCAATGTGAAAATAAATCATTATTATTTTCCCTATTAAAAATATCTAAAATGAGAAATATTACGAGATAATATTGGAAATCCCAGAAATGAAGTGATACCTAATGCTAATATCTGATTTATAGATGTAAACCCGATTACCCTTGCCGAAAGCTATTGTAGAAATTTACTGGGTTATTTTAAATCTAGAAGTGTTACTTTTGGCGTTCTTCTGGCATGGGTTTGAATTTTCTGATTGATCCAAAATGTAAAAAACAATATATATTCATCAAAAGAAAAACGTATATCAAGAAATATTTTACTCGCCCTTGATTTTAGCAATTTTGAAGACCTAATCTTTTCAATTAAAAATAGTAGTCAGGAAGTGGGAATTCAAAGCTTAGAGGAAAATCGGATGAAGAAATATTAAGAAGTTACTGTGAGTTATTTTAGAGAGAGTTAGGCAATTTCAGTAGAAGAAAAGAGAGAATGAGCATCTTGATGCCGTGAAAGCAACTCAAAGAGTTTGATAAAGTGTTTTTATACAAACAAAATTCATGAGATCTCCAACGTAAAATTGCACTATGTAATAAAAATGTGTGCTAAGTCAAAATACTATTTATATGACATCAGTTTTTGAATATGATTGATAAATGAAATAGTTTGTCTATTTTCATATAATATCTATGAGTACTTCAAATATGTTACATTTCATTTAGTGAATATTAATAATGAATAATACAATAAATTGTAGGCAAATAATTGCATTTAAATTCGATATTTTGGCTTTTGAGACCTTATAGAACAATGTCCTGTAAATTTCTATTTTTTGATAACACACAACATAATTTTAAAATAAAAATTATTAATTTTATTAGTGGAATTTAATAAAAATGATTCGTTCCATTTTTGGTCAAAAAATATGTCCGCCAAAATATGAAAGTTAAATCAACACATTTTCAAACCATCTTTCAAAATAAGTGTCGTCAATGTAAATTGGAAGAGCAAAACCGAGAACATTGAAAAACCAGTTCTCGGTCACAACTAATGGATTTGTTTGTGATTGAATGAAGAGTAACAATTCTCTTAATTGAAGTTTAAAAATATCAATTTTCATAAATTTATATTAAACTCCAGCGCTTATTAAAATTGTCATTTTATATTGAAATTTTGATATCGCATTCTGTAAAAGAGAGGGATATAAATGCCGTATTCTATGCCCACTACACAATTGAGTTTAAAAGTGAAATGAAATCTTAGTGATAACCCGATACGTCGATATTTATTCTGCCCATAAATCAGAAATATGATCAATCGGATCTAAACAGGTATACCTCATTTCCTCCATGCACAAGATATCCCTACTAATTATTTACATTGCATTTTAGGAACACTTTAATAAAAACAATGGAATTTTCTGTTCCAGAAAAAAACGTCGAAAGTGCTTTAAAAATGTACCTCTTTTTTGCGTACTTCTTTCGAACATGATCAAAGATGTAAGGGTAAGAAACAAAGGTACAATACAACAGAAAAACCTTTTCACTCAGGGGCTTCTCACATTTATTTACATCAATATGGAGTTAATTTTTGTGAGATATATCAATCAATCAATACCCAGTGGGCATTTCAAGGATGAAAGTTTATATGAACAGACTCACACCTGAAATTTTCATAAACTGATAAGGGTATTAGATCCTTATGTACAATGATAACATGTTAATTTTCCGCAACAATCTATTTCGTACAACGCGTTTAAATGCTTTATCATCATCCTCAGGTAGAGGACAATTTTAAAAGTTCAGCATGAGGAAGTATCTATAAATACTGAAAATCAAGATGGATAGGAATAGGTAGGGTGAGTCGATGGAAGGATTGGAATCCCTTAGTTAGGGCACTCAACCACACCTATATACTCTCATTTTGGAGTGCATGTCTCACCCCGGATTATAATACTTGTTTTTCAACAAATACATAAGCATTGAAACGCGTAGTACGAAATAAATAGCTGTTGAAGATTACAATTTCATTATTTCGCATGATGGTTAATTTTCAAAAATAAGGAATTTATATATAATAGGGATATAAGATAATTAGGACGCCATTCATTTGGCATCCTACCGTTTAAGATACGTTTTGACAGGATAAAGATTGAAATACGACAATTTCTTTGACTTTCCTAATAAAACAGAACCTGATATCCGATGTTGCAATAGACTTACTCCATTCCGCATACTGCCTTCCTGCATTACATCTTAACATACCTGTCCTTTCCCTACCCTTATCCATCCCGTGTAATGTTTTCCTCACGATTACCGTCTTTAATATTTTATCGCTTATCTAAATGAATAAATACTATACATTTTACAATGAATTTTATGCGTCACCACCGGTTTCATCTCATAGAGGACATTACCAGGTACCAACAGACATGATGATGTCATATATGCGGTGAAACTGGTACTAGTATAACAAATTTATTGTGAAAATCATAAATTTTACTCATTCACCGATCATGCATTTTCACACCTTTGAGCCGGGAATCATTGAAATCATTCCATCGCCTATCAAAATGCCCTTCTTCAATCTTTCCGGTGTCCTTTGGATCTATACCAACACTCTCTTTCCTTCCCCACCATGCGTAATATTTCGTTTTTTTACTTCTCCTTCCATTTTACCTTTTAGCAATATCCTTCTCCACACCCACATTTCAAAACTCCAGTCAGTCTATCTATCCTTCTTTAACATCAAATTTTCAAGCCTCAAAAAACTACGATGCATATCAATGATTTTACCAATCTCTAAACATCCTTGCAAAACAATGCCTTTCATCAGCTTTCTTCTCCTTATGAAAGCGTCTTTCCCTAACGCATGTCTTCTTCATACATGTAAATGGATCTATCTGGATATGATATGAAATAGATATGGATAAGGAAAAAGTTGTATTTGAATTGCATCCACGACTCCTAAATGGTTCCCTAAAAAATACTAACTTGTTTTGTGGTAAAATTTGATCAAAAACGGACATAAATAAACTATATTACAAAGAGTTTCGAAAATTATTGAAAACTAATATGCATGTAAGTTCAACGATGACTTGGTCAATAATAGTTTCACATGGGGTGTACGAGTATTATCTTTGCTCCAATTATTGTGACATGGTCTACGACTTCGATCTTAAAATAACTATTAGTCGTTTTAAAAAAATTAATAAGTTATATAATAAAAGCATGGAAGGGCATAAAGTCAAAAAGATTCCGGGACAATTTTCATATTAATAATTCTGGGTCCCTGCCGTTAACGGCACTTATTACATTTTAAACGTGTCATTTCTACGATTAATCTCTCGATTCTTGTACTCACGAATTCTCCTAAATTAATATGACAGGGTTTGCGATACTTTTTTTTTACTCACTTCAAGTGCATGTGAAAAATCTGCCACATTCATTTTACAACGCTTGAGATGATTTAGCGTGATTATCAATTTTTTCAAATGGGAAATACACTTTTTCATCCAGATACTGTCCTGACTCAAGCATAAATGCCATGCTTGAATAAACCTCACCCCAAGTATCTTTATATTAAGCTCCACCCACACTTCACGTGCACCTCGCTTCGCAAGTAGGCGAGAATCAAAGGGTATGGGTATAGGAAAATATGTGATTGAATTATTTGCTGAAGACACAAGGACAATTTAGTCAAATAGCCAACTACCCCTTCTCGCTTACCAGTCTGCCAGCGTCATTGTTGTGCAACATGACGAGGGTTTTGATGTCCCTCCTTCTCCTGTAGGGAGCGTCCATGAACTCTCTCGACTTCCTGTAGCCGTAGTTCACGTTTTCCCCGCACCCTCCCCACTCCCAGCTTCCGGTGTCGCCCATGTTGGCCATGGCCCCTGCGACACCCGGCGTGGAGGCGCCCATCGGCGCCCCTTTCATCGCCCCCCCTGGAGGCTTCCCACGGGATGGTGCACCACCGCCACGACCTGGCGCGGGAAATGAGAGAGAGAGAGGTCGTTATTTTCTCATCAAATTTTCCTTTTCTTCCCTTCTTTTTGCCTTCCTTCCCTTTCGCTCTGCAGGAAAACGGTGTACATGAAATGACCTTAGACAAGGGTTCAATCGGTTGAGGTAGGAAGAGAGGAGAGTTAACATCTTCTGAAACCGTTCTTCCTCTAAAACTGGACCTCTTGAATTAAAATTTGAACCCTTGACGTTATTCCTCGTTAGTCAAGCGTCCACTTATCAGGAATGACAGCGGTAGGGAAAGTGAACAATTTTACATATTCTTCAGTAATAAAAACGAGAAACATCGAAAAACATTCATTGCAAAGACATTGATAATTTATTCCAGCTATTGGCAGTATATTTTCCATTTCCAGTTCTCATTTATGTTAATAACAGTATTAAGGCCACCAAAAATATGATGACCAAATTTAGGACGCTTAAGTCAACATTAATTAATGAGTTGAACGAAATGTTTCGCAAATCCTCGAAGTATTCAAGAAAATACATTGTAGTTTTAAAGAATTCATACATTTTGTAACACATTAGCTTTGTGTTACGTAACTTATAGTTTTGCTCACGAAAAACTTTATTCATTTTAAAAAGTAACACAGCTAAGATATTTAGTTTCCTTTTTTTCTTAAGTAAGACATTTAATTCTAACTTTAACTCTAACTTTAACTCGTATTTAACTCTAATCACAGAGCTAAACATTAATCAATCTCTTTCTCTGATAAGCATATGAAACTAAGTCGAAAAATTTGGATGTCTCTGGTGGATTTGGATCACTCATATGCATTACCAATTCCAATACATAATTATGAAGCAGCTAACCTCTTGAAGTGGTCTTGTCACAGCCACACTCGACGAGATCTCCCATTGTGCACGCCCGCGTGACGGAATACGTAACGCCAGCCGCCGTGATTGCATGCACGAATGCAGTCTCTCTTGTATCTGGAAAGAAAACTTTATTGATAAGAATAATAAAAAGATAAATGAGGAAAGTAATGACTCCAAATAACGAAGAATTATAAAATTATAGAAATGCATGGACTAATTATCAATCAAAAACGTATTCGCCAACTGTATGGAATCCGTAAACGAATATTTCCAGGAAGATCTTTGAAAGATTTCCATCTGTATTTGTATTAGTAATTTGCTATCATTTTAAACAAGATGTAATCATCTGAATAAACAATTGGGTGTCGGCGAAAATGGGAAACGGGTGCTATAAAAACTTTTCGTTCCTTGAGGAAGTTTCTTTTCGCAGGGATTGAAATAATATAGCAGAATGAGAAAAAAATCACTAGAAATTTTCATCAGATTTATCACATATGAAATGACAGCTTCAATTTATTTTTATGAATAAAATATTATTAAATGTATTTTATTCACACAGTTGATGCAATTATGAATTACAGATTCCAGGTTAAATAGCTCCATTTGCCAGTTTAAAAGATAGTATGCAACTCATGAAACATTAACCGTGCATTTATTTAAATAAATGCACGGTTCTAAATTCCAACAGCTATAAGAAAACATCCACCCGTAGCTCAATTTAAAACTAATGGTTCTTTTTGGCTCGTTCATGAGCCATGCAATTAATGTGTAATTGTTTTCCAATGTTATTCGGGTCTCCCACCGGATGGACGACTCGGCCATTGAAACGTCGGCAACTCTACGAACGTGGACCCGGTGGGAGACCCGAATAACCTTGGAAAACATTATTCGCCGGGAAAGTACCAGATCAATGTGTAATTGGTTTAAGAATAGCAGTTACGAATCTTTGATTATATATTAACATGATTATTGGACAGAGAGGTGCTTTTCGATCGAAATGGAAATTTCATTTTTCATATATATTTATATACGCATTAAACTAATCCATTACGCTACACCCTACGAGACGTAACGAGGGCGTGATTTAAGAAGCGGGTGGAGTAGACACGAGCCTTTAATACGATAATTTGGTCGAATATTAGATGTTCATAATAGGAATGCCAGATTACAGTTAGACTACTCGGCCACAAACGTTGAGGCACTTAATCTTGACGCTTTGGCATTCAAGACGGTATGATAAAAAGTACTTAAAATTTCCACGCATTTTAACTTTTTTACATTTTTATCGAGTGGTCTGATCTTCCTATATAACATAAGGATATTATGAATTGTCATAATTGCTATGAGCAACCTCAAGTGCCCTGTGTCATTCCACTTTCGTTTCATCAATCCGCAATTCATATCTGTAACATTGTTTTTGTTAAATGTAGCAGAACCCCTTGAGCTTCATCTGGTTCACCTTTTTTCTGAGGATTCGACAATATTAAGGGCATATTTCGTTCGTGGCTGAATGAACGCAAAATATTAAATCTTTTCTTCACTTTATCATTGCATTTTCCAAAACATTTTCTCGAAAATACGTCAAACTTTGGTCCAAACATATGTATTTTTTCTTCTAGTGTAAGAATCACCTGGTACGTTTCGTGCCGATATTTCTGCACAAGTACGCAACTGTATCCGAGAAACTTAATTCGAACCCGTCTATTTTGTACCCATTGTCTTGTTTCCTAAGCTATTCCTTCAAAGTTCCCGTCGTGCTTTTGGTGATTTAGACAAAATTAGAATGAGGGAACGAATGAGGATTACAATTAAATATTAGCACATGTAAAATAATAAAATTCTGATAAAAAAAGATGGTAAACTCATACTATATTGTCAACTACTTACGAGTTACTCTTACCGTCAGCTTCTTTCTGAGACAAATAATAAAAAGAAAATTAAACTTCAACTACAACCGCCTTCAATTACATTTCGCCAAAAGACATTTGAGAGACTGAAATGATCGAGTAGAAGAAGGTATGATGCCTCGGAAAGGAAAGTTGAAGTGCATGATTAGAAGCAAGATACATGGTAAAACGACGATACACTTCGCCTAAAATTATTTAAGATTCATGTGCAGATGATTTTAATTTCTAAGTCCTATTTCATATTTAAATCTGGTTATCTAGAGAAAAACGTATCACTCTAATCAAATTTACCAGACTAAATTGGGGGAAATATGCATTGCAGAATTGCAAAAATATAAATAAAGACTCTTTGATCGCAATACGCGATTCCTAGAAGACGATTGATTTCGAATATTATTGTTTATGTTTTCTTCCAGAAAGCTATCAAAACTTCCAACGAATTTTTGGAAGTCCGTCATCGACACACTTTCGAGCGACTAGTCCACAACTACGTTATATCCTTCTCCCCCATTCTCGAGGCGCTTCTCAACACTCGATAGTTATCGCTCTGCACGAAGTCGTTGCTCCGTGGAAAACCCAGCGTTGTCCCTTCAGAGTGCATTACCCTTCATGAGGATCTTCCGGAGGGATCGCCGCAAGGCCGTACAGTTCCACCGCCGATTCCGGAACTGGTAGTGGCACTCCTTGGTACCGAGGGCCGCCCCCCGGGATATCTCGCGCAGCAAGTTGGGCTCCTTGCGGCAGATCTCCGCGAGGCGGCCCCCGCCTCCCCCTCCACCTCCGGCCCCGCCGCCACCACCGCCACCAGGGTGGTTGTTGCCGTGGCCCCCGCCTCTCAGCCTCCGGGTCTTCTTGCAGATGAGGGTGGGATCCATTAGGACCTGGCTGCCCACCGCCCTGAAAAATTCACGGAAGAAGAAAGCACGTCTATCACCATGGGGATCTCATTAAAACATCTGCCACTACATGGAAACATGAAAAATAACATTAATGACATTCGGAAATTTTGTTTCACCACTGATTTCACCCTTTCAATTTCTCAAAATTAAAACCACCCATGAAAGAAAGCACTAGATGTGTAAAAATGATTAATTTCATCTCTTCGAAAATTTACGTTAGCCTCCTCAGATTAGTAGTTGAACATACAGCTCAAAAGATGTGAACTTTGGCTGATCAGATAGAACCCTGAAACCACATCAAAACAACCGTGTTCTCTCCTCAAACACTTATCACAGCGAGGGTGGAATTAATAACATCTATATATTATTCATATATTAAAATAGGCGGGGAAAAATAGAGCAGGTAGAACAATTTACATATCTCGGAAGTGTTTTGGACCAATACGGTCAAAGTGGTAGGGACGTAAGGAGAATAATTGCGCTAGGCAAGGAGGCTTTCTCAAGGAGGAGGGAGTTGATGACGGGGACGTTGGGTAGGGATGTTAAGACAAGACTCGTAAAAACTCTGATATGGAGCGTAGCTATGTACGACGCGGAAACGTGGTCGCTGAAGCAGGAGGATAGACGTAGATTGGAGGCTTTTGAAATGTGGGTGTGGAGAAGAATGGAGAAGGTGAAATGGACCGAAAGGAAAACAAATGAGGAAGTGCTAGAAATGGTGGGGGAGGAGAGGGGTTTGTTGAGAGAAATCCTATGGAGGCAGGAAAAATGGATGAAAGGCGTATTGAGCGGTAGTGGAATGTTGAAGAGGGTAATAGAGGGGAGAATGTTGGGCAAGCGAGGTAAGGGTAGGAACAAGATAGGGATGTTGGACGGGATGAAGGGAGGAAAGAAGTACACCGAGATGAAGAGGGACATGATATAGATTAGTTTGCTAGGTGGGGAGTCACCAAATGTTTATTTGATACTCGTGTCCATCCAAAAACCTACCTAAACCGGTATATTACCTAATAATAATAATAATATTATTCATCTAATCTATCTCTACGCCGTACCCTACAAGCGCCACAGGAGGCGTGCGGCAGAGGCTATGTCATTAGCTTTCAATTCCTAAACTCATCCGAAAGCATTCAAGAATGAATGCAAATCTGATGGCGCAAACCACGAAAATTCAGTGCTACCTTTCCAAAAACATCATACCGATATAAGATAATGCTCCTGAAATAGAATTGGATCAATAAAACTAAAACTATTATTTTTTTCAGCATTTGCAATGAGATATTTTAAAAATTATAGGTACGCATGTATCCCTTTCCTCTAGCTTCATTGCTTTCCCATTGTTCAACCACTTTCACAGTGTTCATCATTCCTGGCCATTCAAAATACTCATTTCTCGCGGGTCCTTTGGATTTTAATCCCAAAAAAGTCCTCTCTCTTCCCCCACCATGCCTACTACATCTTCATTTATTTTCCTATCCATCCATATTTCTTTTTCCATGCTCCTCCAAACCTATATTACAAAAGCCTCCAATCTGCACCTATTATTTTCCTTCAACGACCATGTATCCGCGCCGTACTAAATAACGCTCCATAGTAAGGTTCCACTTATCTTTTTTAACTTCCTTACTCAGGTGTCCTTGCCATGTACTCATGAAATGATATTATGCAATTAACTCTTGACATGAAATTATGGCATGGGAAATTGAATTCCAAGTCAGGCAATGGCGCACTGAGCCTAAAATTTCCTTAGAAATATTCTCAATACACGTTTGTCACACCACATTATACACTGTCACTAATATGTCGGTTATCTCACGAACGAAGACGGGTTCATTTAAAATAACGTCCACCCGTAGTTGGGAAGGTTAATAGACTAGATTTACTGAGAATGATGTGGCGCAATAAACAGTTGATGCAACAAGTTACCAACAGCAATTCAGCGGATTTAGCTCGGGCATATTTACAGTAAAAGCATTTCAGGCGTTAATTGATAAAACTTGAGACTGATTTTGAGAGGATTCTATACATTGTATTGTGAATGGATATATTTTTTTATTCACATCGGGAGAAAAAACCATTGGCTTATAAACTAAAAGAAATATAATCAATATTCACGGTGAATTCATTGAGTATACATCCACACCACAGCCCGCAGGCCAAAGGGATCATAAATAGCTGACGAAATTCACACATTCTGGGGAGGGATTTTGGGGGGGGGGGCAGTTGCCTTGTCTTTACCGCTTGAGGTTTATCAGCAAGATGTAAGATCTTTAAAAAAACACATGGCCAAGGTTTAGCTCAGGGTGCGTGAGGACAACAGGGAACCTCCTGCCAGCAGCCGAATACCACTAGGCTACCACGGGACTCTTCCTTCCACCAATTCTCTATTGTTTTGTTAATTAATGCTCCTCGGCAATCACTCCAAAACGAGTAAATGCTTTCTGTAATTGTAATCAAAATTGCCCTTAATTGAACCCAGGTGCGTAGTTATACCTGCTCTTGGATGTAAATAAAACCCTACCGAACTAGAAAATTTTGTCTCGTTTAGAGACGTGTCCGAAATAGGACTTTTTATCACCCGTTTCGTAAAATTTAAAATAATGTATCACAAGCTCAGCCATCGTGCAGCATACTTTTGGGGTAAGAACTGACAGGAAGAAACTGGTTTTAAGAAAATAAATTAACACTCCTTTACTAATTTTTTCCCTTCTGCCATATTCATGCATGCTATATAAGACTATCGCACGTAAACATTGCTGCAAACATTCTCATTTGTTTCTAAGACTTAATAGTTCTTTAGTTAATCCTAGAAACAATTACTAACGTAATAACGATGCCTGTTTTATCATAATTTGGCTGAATATTTGGAAAGGCAAGGAAGTAGTTGGGGACTCGAGCAAAATATATCGGTAGGACGAAAAATTGCCGGACACAGTCGTTCATTTTGTTGATAGGATGTTAAAAATTCAATAAAGTATCAACATTATAGGAGCCGGCAACTTTCACCACCTGTGGTTTTACCACAGTGCAGGTTTAGTTTCTATCACCCTGCCTCATTTCGTCATTGCTTTAATGACAAAAGAAAAAAATATGGGAGGAGTGCGGAAAGAGAGAAAAAGGATGAGGGAGGCCACGAAGCGAAAGAAACTTTGTCGGACTTGAAAGCGAGAATTGAAGATTGGCAGCCTTCCGTTGCGAGCAAATCCAAACAGATCTATATTTACGCGGGGACAGTCGGCGGGGCGGAGGTCTTCTCCTCTTCCACTGTCGGATCGTAACCATCGGCGACGCAACCATCTGCCCATAGACCCGTGCACCGCGGTTCCCGCCAAGAAGAGACACGAGTGTGCGCGGCCGCTCATGCACGCGAGGGATTCTTGCACGCTCAAAGGGTTTTGATATGAAAGGGGGCAGGGGAGAGGAGTGATGTCTCTCAAAAGTGAAATCAATGGCGGAGCCCAAGCCACCGGAGAGATTCTTCAAAATGCTATTTTTGGCACCCTAGCATGTTATTGAGCCTTGGAGGGCAAAAAGGTGTCGATGAAAGCACCGTCAAAAAAGTAATTTTCTCATCAATAAAATTAGCATCAAGAGATAACCAATACGCAGTTACATTATAAAAATAGATTCCTAAATGATAAGTAGTAATAGAAAATACAATAATTGAAAATGGAGATATGTATACATGATACGTGATGTAGAAGCACTCACGAGAGCAATATAACATTTGTATGGCACAATAGAACACAAAATAAAATAGATAACACGTAAAAGGGCACTCACATTATAGATTGCTTGAGCTGTCGGCCTACTCTGAGGCCTCTTTCCGGTCAGACCTTTTACGTGTTATCTATTTTATTTTGTATTATATTCTGCCGTCCAAATATTAAGTATATACATATATATTTTAATTATATATAAACATATACATATATATATATATATATATATTAAATTATATGGATATATATATATATATTTTTTTTTTTAAGGTTATCTACCGGTTAAGGTAGGTTTTTGGATGGACACAACTATCAAATAAACATTTTGTCACTCCAAACAAAACCAAATCCAGCAACCTACTCCACATCAAGTACATACCCTCTTCATCTCTGTGTACTTCTTTCCTCCCTTCATCCTGTCCAACATCCCTATCCTGTTCCTGCCCATACCTCGTTTGCCTAATATCCTCCCCTCTATTACCTTCTTCAACATTCCACCACCGCTCAATACGCCTTTCATCCATTTTTCCTGCCCCCATAGGATTTCTCTCCACAAACCCCTCTCCTCACCCACCATCTCTAGTACTTCCTCATTTGTTTTCCTTTCGGTCCATTTCACCTTCTCCATTCTTCTCCACACCCACATTTCAAAAGCCTCCAATCTACGTCTATCCTCCTGCTTCAGCGACCACGTTTACGCGCCGTACATAGCTACGCTCCATATCAGAGTTTTTACGAGTCTTGTCTTAACATCCCTACTCAACGTCCCCGTCATCAACTCCCTCCTCCTTGAGAAAGCCTCTTTGCCTAGCGCAATTCTTCTCCTTACGTCCCTACTACTTTGACCGTATTGGTCCAAAACACTTCCGAGATATGAAAACTGTTCTACCTGCTCTACTTTTTCCCCTCCTATTTTAATGTTTAGCTTTCCCCTTTTTTCCTGGAAAATCTCATAACCTTTGTTTTATTAATATTGATTCTCATCCCATATTTATCGCACTGAACCTCCAATTCACTCAACAATGCTTGCAACCCCTTGGCTGACTGAGCAACTAATGCTTGGTCATCAGCAAACCTAACCGATTTTACGAATTCCCCTCCGACTTTCATTCCTACCTCCAGTTCTTCCCATGCCTCTTTAATCATTTCCTCTACATATACGTTGAACAGTACCGGTGACAATGGGCAACCCTGCCTTACACCTCTTCCTAACACTGCCCATCCGGACTCTCCGTTCCCCACTCGCACCTGAGCAGTCTGGGACATGTACAGGTTGCGGATCAGTCTCCTGTCCCTCCAATCCATTCCTATTTTCTGCAATACACGCATTAATTTTTCCCAATTCACTCTATCAAACGCTTTTTCGAAATCTACAAAACAGGCAAAAACGTCCTGATTGTATTCTATATTCCTCTCGACTAGTGATCTCATTACTGCAATGGCATCACGCGTACCTATTCCTTTCCTGGACCCAAACTGATCATCCCCTAAGTAATCATTTGCCTTACTCTCTATCCTTTTGTTGATGATCCTGAGAATAACTTTAGCTGCGTGGGATATCAAACTTATTGTTCTGTAATCCTCACATGATATAGCCTTTGCCTTTTTTGGAATAGGAACTAACATCGATCTCACAAAATCTTCCGGCCAGATTCCTTCTTCATAGATACTACGAATCAGTCCATATAGGGCTTTCTTCCCGCATTTTCCTAAACATTTCAACAGTTCTACAGGGATGTTGCCCACCCCCATAGCCTTATTTACTTTCATCTTTTTTAATGCCCTTTCTATTTCATCGTAGAGTATGCCTAGACCTAAGCTATCTTCTTCTACGTCATGTTCCTTTTCTATGTCTAACCTTGTCGGCCTAAGTTCTTTACCATACAGTGTTTCGATATATTCCTTCCATCTCTCTTGGATTTTTCCTGGTTCAACTATTATCTTACCCCATTTATCTTTAACTGTTAGCACAGATCTTGCCTTCTTACTTCCCGATAATAGCTTAACCTTGCTGTATAGAGCACCAATTTCACCCTTCTTCTGTAAACTTTCCATATCCTCGCATTGGGTTTTCCACCATTCTTCTTTTGCTTTATTTGTGGCCCTTCTCAATTTATTGTTTAACTCTTTGTACTTCATTTTGCCTAACTCTGTGTTTACATTTTTCCATCTTCTTCTCTCATCCATCTTTGCAATCATCTCATCCGTTACCCATGGTTTCCTTATCCTTTTCCGTGGACGAATAATGGTAGATTCCTAGATTTGACCCTCGTCTGCGCGTTTGCCTATTGATATGGTTCCTAATGAACATGCTATATAAATATTTAAATTGTCAAAACTAACCGAAAAAATATAATTTGCTTGCCAGTCACACACATACTAATGAACTGGGTATCATTGGCTATCGGCACGTAATCCTAATTTGCAGCAGGATATCATAGAAGTAGTCATATATTTTTAAAAGACAGAGATAGAGCATTTATTGAACTATTAATGGAAAGGAAATGGAATTTGCCATACCATTAAATGAAAAAGAAGAGTATATTTTAGATACCAGCGAATTTTCATAGGTTTTAGCGAAAATTAAATTTTGTACGAAAGAATAAGCTATTTTTTTTCAACGTTACATCTTGAATATAGTAAGAAGCTGACAAAATAAACACATACATTTCATAAATATTCCTATTTCCAGGATTGCAAGAAAGTATATCAGTCCACCTTAAAGATTGTGATTTGTTTTTGCTAAAAAATCAACCGCCATCATCGGCGTGGTAAAATTTACTCGAAAAAATGTTTACGACCGCATGCGTATGATTTCCAAGCATATGCTAAAAAAAATGAAAAAAAATCAAACTCATTGCCTCCGGAATGTCGTTTATTTTCCACGTGAAGTACCCTCTAGATATACTCTTATGTAGGGTGATATCGGAGGAATTTTTAATAAATCTGGAGGCGATATGGGATGCTTGAGTATGATACACGAATTGTTAGTAGGGAGGAGAGGAAGTGGAAAAGAGCAAGAGGAGTAAAAAGTGGAATGGTTTTCAGGGAAGCGGTGTTGGTTGGGCAGCGATCTGAAGGGGGGATGATTCCATGCGTTAGATTCAACTCCGGGAAAGGCCATGCAAACTTCTGCATGCCAAATGCATGCTTCTGATGCTTTCATTTGAAACGTGTTGCTATGGAGGTTTAGAGAATGGAAGAGAAACATCGTAGAAGTTATTAAAATTTAGGTTTTGAAGGAAAGTGTGCTTAGAAACTGGGTAAGGCTGACAGAGACTAGGGATTCCTGAAAGCTTTGTAATTAGGCAGGGAAAGTATACACGTATTTGGCTGTTGGAATAACTGAACAAATATTAATCAAAATCGAATAATTTTACGAAGAATGAATTGCTATGATGGAATTACAAATAATTAATTTGACGCAGGTAGAGACGTCATTGTCAAGACACAAGCGCATATAAGGCGAATTTGCAGTTGCATACATAACTAACTATATACTAAAATTAAATAAACCCGCTATTTATTTTATCGTACTAAGTAACTGTATTGATCGTAATTAATTGCTGAAGAAACAAAAACACGTTTAATTGACACTTAATCGATAGACTCGTTTTGATAAATGAAAGGTTTTTTCTAATGACTGATGGGATTTCTATCAGTAGCACAGCCCATGCCAACGATTAAATTACCCAATTCATTTTGAATCTAATTGTTTTAAATATGAACCTCTCTTACTTTAAGGGCGTGAAAATGAAATGTCATTATCTATCATATGCGCCTACTCAAGTATTCTTAGGACGCATTTATGGAACGACTTGTTAACTAATTTCTGTAACAGGTTCGGAGGGCGTTGAATACAATACGATACGAATAGGCGTTCCCCTCTCCTAAATCCTACCCAAGACTATTCCGAGTGATGATTAATTTTTTTTTAAATCCATTCCCTCTTTCGCTTTCCTTCCCTTTCTGAATGCTAATACCGTATGCGCAGAGAACTCAAACGGGAGCAACACACACCGCAAGTCACTCGCGCGAGGCGCGTGGAGGAAATAAAACCATCTCAATACTTAACATTCCAGCCTGCACAATGGGACGGTACGAATTTCTAATCTCGCCCCCCTTTTGTTTAATGCTGTCGCACTCGCGCTGATTTATGGCCCATTAAAACGGTCGACGACGTCAAAGCGTGAGAGAATCTTGGCGAGGAGGGAGGGGCGGGATAGAAGACAGGGCGTGCGGAGAAGGGTTCTTGAAGCGAGAGGACGTGGTGACGACGGCAGGGGTGTGGGGGGCTTGCTTCGAAAGGGGGAAGAAGGAGGAGCCTTGTCTCTCTCTCTCTCTCTTACACACACTAAGAGGGTAGAGCCTTCTCTCTAGAGCGAAGAGCGGGCGCGTGCAGCGAGAATTTTAATGCGCCTCGTTAGTTCAAGACGCTAATAATGACATGGGTATTTTTACGCGGGGACAAAAGCGTTCCCTCTTCCCTTCTTTTTTTTCCTTCGAGGAAAAAATTGAATGAACGAGCACACGTTTTTGAATGCTGCCTCGAATAAAGGCATCGGTGGCGCACAAAGGAAAGCGGGAAGAAGCGGGGGAATGACGCGAGGGGTCCAGTGGGACTGTGCTCCGGGAGGGTGAACCCTGGTTTATTAAGGCGCTTCCTCCCATCGCCTCCTTCTCATCTCAAAACCCCAATCCCAGTCTCCCTACCAAACGCCCCTCAAACGCTTTGCATGTGTAGTCATTTGTGCATGGTGAATGTTATCATTTCGGGGGCGTGATATAGATCGTTCGGCCTATGACGGAAAGGTTCGGATTCGATTCCCGATTTCTGCGTACACCTCCAGAAACACCCAATCCGAGTGATTTCTAGGGTTTCACATATTTCTGTGAAATCACAGACGTCACAGCGAATGGAAATATATGTTTCAATTGCACACGCCGTATGAGGGTAAGCTCTTCCCTCACCTATTATCCTAACCTTTTGTGTTGATAACTGCTTGGCTTTGGGTAAATTAATGTTTATTACTAGTTCATTTAAATAATAACCTCTGGTGACCGTGATTCGTTTAGGCTTGTACAGCGCCATTTAATATCTCGCGCGATTCCTGAGCACATGGCTTTATCAATATTCCGCACCTTCCCTGCAACGATGCTCCTCATACAAACTTTCCCTCATATGTTCCCCAAATCTTCCTTATTAGGATTTTTAAAGTTTTATTAGGATATCAAATTATAGGATAGGATAATCGAATTTTTCATATTAATTGCAAATAACTTTATATAGGGTAAACTCAATATGCTGTGAAAAAAATATTGGTATATGCGTAGATATATTCTGGATACTTAATGAAAAAAGGAAGCAGATATGCCGTCTGATTATTCTGAATGGGAGTCAGCGGTTAGAAAGGGACTATTTAGTCTAAATCACGTCCCAATAAACACGTTTATTATTATTACTTTTTTAACTGTCTCAGAGGTCATACTTCTTAAATGGTGTTATCCATTAGGTCCCGGAGTAATGGCAGTGAAATATTATCAAGATATCATGTGTGAGCAACAATTTGTTCGGAGACCCATTGTAGACCAATTTCAGGACTAATTATTACATATTAGATGTACATGACTGAAATGATAGATGGTTCCATAACCGTAGTTTTTAATTAATTTTCTGTCACAAAGGCTTTAATGATTTACACAAAATAAGAGTTTAGAATTCCATGAAGTTAACATTAATTCACAAACGTCACTTTTTAAATTCGTCAACTTTCCAAAGTAGTCTCAAAATTCTCATCGTCTAAACCTCTCTTGGGTTTGTCCTTTATATGTGTTCCTATTGATTTCCCTGATGTCTGTCTCCATGCATATATATACACATATACATACACATTCAACCACGAAAACCCACCATATAGCGAACAAATATGCATTCAAATGGATATAATTATAAGGAAAAGGGATAGGAACACATATAAAGGATAAAAATATTTATATATTCTTAAAGGATTTAAAGGTTAGATCATCGGCAATTCGAAAGATCCGTGGTTCAAGCCCCAGTCAAGGCAATGTTTTTACACTTGTGATCTGCTCGATTCCGGCTTCCCCACCTCTCCTGTGTTCGTCCTTTACATGTGTTTCTATCCCTTTTCCTTGTATCTATGTCCATGTGAATGGGCATTTGTACGCTATATGGCAGGTTTCCGTATTTGAATGATGTACATATATACAAGGGTGATCTGAAAATTTTCCGACCTAACGAAGATACAAGACATTATTTTCGAGATTTTCTGAAATTTTCTGATTCGGAAACTTTTCACACCATCCACGTATATATGCACACATATATATTTCCATTTCACTGAATTTAATATTACGATACCAATAATCGGTTTGGTTCAGTCACCTTTCAATAGAAAAACTAAATATTTACTCGAGGTTTGAGGCTATTTCATCGAGATAAATATAATCATCTTATTTAACTCCACACTATTTTAGGAAACCAATAAAAGGACGCGAAATAAATTATGACAAAACAACAGTTTCCCCGAGAGGAGTCAAAGAAGAAATTACCGAGATTCTCTGTGGACGAAATACTACGCATTCGCGTTCTGGGAAGAAACGTTTCGTTCCACGATTATTAATATCTATAGATCGCCCGCACGGGTGCGTCAATTCAAACGAGTTCCGCCTCCCTCTCCCTCCCGCCACCTACACCCCATTTCCTCACCCCCGAGCGCCTCTCCCCGGGGAGGAAAGGAAGGCTTCACTCACTACCAGCGACGTTCGTATAAGCCATCCCAAGTTTGGCAGTATTCGGGAAAACGTTTGTTTTGTTTTGACTCAAGGCTTCGCCGCATGTGTCTCCTCCCTCGGTCTCCCCAGAAAAGAGGAATAAGCCGACTTTTACGACTTCACAAAAATATGTTCCCTCGTGTTTTTTTTTTGACTCCCGCGGAATATTGTGATTCCCAGTAGCCTCTGCGCTTATCCCTTCCTCTCCCAAACGGCAAGACGGGAACCTGGATGGCACCGTGGCTAACGTGCTGACTTCTCACCCAGAGAGCCCAGGTTCAAATCTCGGCAGATATTTTTCAGTGGTATCCCCGATACCTACTTGAGGTGCTTTGTGGAGAGCACTTTTGTCCGTACGGCGAGTGAGTGCGGCGTCCGTCGGATGGGATGTTTAATTGCGGACCCCTTGGCGTCTTTCGACAAGAGTAGGCTAATGCCGATGCCGGGTTTCCCTCCACCCTTCCTTCCCCATCCATCCCTAATGACGCAAATGGCCTTAGCTGTCGCCTCCCATAAAAACTACTACTACGGGAGGAGAAGGCCTACGCAAGAGAACGGTTGGGGATCACTTCTTTCCAGCAAAAATGTAGTGACTCCCGTCAAATATAACCGATTCCTCAATAACCACAGTGGGAAACAGAAGATCTGGCCTTCAAGAACTACGAATTTCACTCTCACACTCTCGCGGAGTTTTAAGGAAAAAGACATTGTTTTATGCACCACTATTTGGGTGGAATGGTATCCTAGACTGTTGAAAAATCGGTTTTCCACCTCAGGGCTTCGTGCGACGCGAGCTCTTCCTCACTTGCGACAAAACACCAAACATCAGTTGTAGAGTATTGTACAAATTGTGTTCCGTAATACAGGCCTTTCAATTTGAACCATCTTGTGTTACTAAGTAATGGTTTTGGTAATTTTTATATTCGGGTCAATACGACCAAAAAATAAATCTCTCTTGGATTGAAGCTTTCCAAATTTCCCACTGAATTTTCCTTTCTGGCTCATCTGCTGTAGCATTTTAATGATGCAACCCAAAAGGAAATAAAAATAAGCAGTTGGATGCAGAAAACAAGAGTAAAAGTATCAGGTACCACGGAAAATGCGAAAAAAAATAATAGTCATGTGTGAACGAAGTTTTCTATCCTGACTTAACACTTATAAAGATTGGTTCGAAGGCATTGGAAAGAATGATGATAGTTAACCGGAAATTTCGTGGATAATGGTGGGAATGGCATGAGAATAATCAATATGAAGAATGAGTGCATGGATAGCAAAATATTCAAATTTTGAAATAAGCACACAAAAACTTAGACCAAATGACGTGAAGATACACCTGAAATATCATGCTGGTACCATATACATCACTTTTTCGATGATTTAGTAGAATTATGGATAAATGAGATCATGAGGATGATATAATCAATGGTCTTGCAAGGGGAAGATGAAAAACAATTATCTGCCAGGTTCTTGTCAGAGCCTAGGTTTACGTTCGCGTGATTCCACCCGCAGCAACTGTGCAAACAAGGAAAAACGCATATGAAAACACGTGATTCGCAGTAAACCCCGTCGAGTACTGCAAGTGGCGCCGCTCGGCCCGACGGGTAATGCATCACGCGGTGTATTACACACCAGTCTTCACTTTTTCCTCCTTATAAGCGAGCTTCTGACACGGATTCTCCCCACATCTAACACTCCGCTTTGTATTTTCCACAATTCAAGCAATGAGAGTTCTTGTCAGTCTACTGAGCGTTTTTTTTTTAACTCAACCACGCCCCTCTAGCTGCTCTATTCTTACGTGGCTCCTCAGCGCATAATTGTACGCATAATTTAACTAAGTGATGCAATCAGAGGCGCTCTTGCACAATACCTGATTTAGCAAAGGCATGAGTGCCTGTGAACGGTGTTAGCAGTTAATGATTACCAGTGGGGAATGAATGACACATGATGTTCCTGGTTAAAATGGAAGATAGATGTCTGAAATCATCGCAAATATGCACACGTTTTCCAAGAATAACAAACTTGGTAAAAACACATGGAGTGTAAAATATAGCGTTGTAAGACGACAGACGAGCACGAAAGCAAGCTCATCTCTACCTATTACCCTTCCTACCTATGAGTTTAAGACCACTTACATATATATTGTTCAAAATAAAATTTATTTCGTATATGCGCGAGGAAGTGAATTCATGCTAGAAATTTGATGTATTCCCGGCGCACGATTGCATTGAAGTCTTCACGGATTTTTCACGAAGTCAGGATGTATTTATAAGGACAGCAAAAATGATTACCTAGTATCAACGCTCTGAGGACGATGATGGAGTTGGTCGTCGAAACGTTAGCAGCCGACAACCTGACCACCCGGTGGAGACTCCACGATGACTTCGCTGTAATTCTTACTAGATTTTAGGAAAATACGTAGACACTTTTTGCATAGAAGTTTCTTAATTTGATGGTATTGTGTCATGCAAGAGTAGGTTCAAATGATGGTCCAATCCCTTATCATATCATTTCTGAAATTAAAAATCAACGTCCGTCAAAATTATTACACTCCGTGTTCGAAGCTTTAATTTAGAATGACGCACATTAAATTACTAGAACATTAAACTGTTGAACTCGTTCAACATTATTATTATATCCATCTACTGACTCTACACGTAATAATCAATTTATCCCTTTCAAGAGTCTTATTGCCAACAATTGAAAAATAATATTGTTCGAGTAACATTCTTTTATGAGCTAATCAATTTCAGGAAATCAGAAAAATTTCACCCTCTGATTTTTCTATTCCCATATATTACCCTAATTTTCACATAATTGAAACAAGGACTTAACGAAAATGTGTGCTAACACCTAAGCGTCTCGAAGTCATAACTGATGCAGAAAAATCATTAACATTCAAAGATTTCAAAAGGTTACATATTTTAAATGGGCGTGTACAGCAAATTGAATAGACCCTTACCTACGCCACAAGATAAAATCATGCAATAATTCGATAATAACATTTATGCTTGTGGTAGATATACATTAATCGCTCATAAATAATTTGAATTGTTTGTCGTTTTTCCAAGAACTTTCAAGACGGTACCGCGGTCGCGTTCTGCTCTGTTCTTCTAATTCCATGAATGTACCTTAACAGTGACAAGACTCTAGAGTGATGCAAGTGCAATTATAATCACCTTCATTTTTATTACTTAACAAGTTCATAAGCCGGGGGAATTGGCGCAAAAAATATTTGACAATAAAGTCGAAAAAAATGCATTGACTATTGCATGTGTACAGAAAATTATTAATTTTTTTAACTATCAATTGAAATGACTACTATTCTAATGTATGATGTCATACCTATAAGTTATGTTTTTCGTTGCAAGTTACCCAATGGAGGCAGGTTAATAGGCAGCTTCACAAAAATACGAAGAGAAAGGAGACTAAATATTCATATTTACATTTTGTGCATTCAAAAGGACTTACAATTTCGCAAGCCATGATATTTGATAAGAATAAATATTTTATTTGCCTCATCCTTTTCACGCACCTCGGAATGCTACGATGTGGTATGTATGTCCCTGGAATTGATGTCGTCATTTTGGACAAATATTTACCCACAGATGACGTTAATATTTTTATAACATGACAGCGAAGAATTTAAATTTGGAATGTGTTTAAGCGTTTAACCATATTCACATAAGAGTGATTTGGAAAACGGTGATACCTTACAACTGAACACAGTTTCAGTCCAAAGAAAACTACAGAATGAAAGGAATCCAGTGAGGAGGCATAAAGAGTTGCCGTCTCGTGCATCGAATACAGGCGATTCTTGGCGAACTTCATAAGGATGTCTTAAGGCTAGGTAAACAAAAGTTCTTCACCGTGCCTTATTGCAATTTTGTGTTCGGTCAAGGAACACATCAGAAGCAGAATTAATTAGCACCTCTCGAACGACTGACAAATGAAGGTGTTAACCACCTAACTATTGACCCGAGAAAAGAAAACACCTTGATTCCATCCCCGCCATTCAATTACGATCCTTGGAAGCATTAATTAATTATCAACACAGAGTTCGTCTCTTGGCATTAGAAGGTAGCAAGTTTGTGAATAGAACGTAACTCACACCATGAAAACCTTAATATAGTTAATGCTTCAAAGAACTCCGTCAACAATTAATTCAAAATATCTGCGTTTGAATCGAAATTTAACAAATAGAAGCGTAACACGACTATTTTCTGCACCGAAATTATACAAAAAGACTTAATGTATCTACAAATAACGCCACGATAGTTAAAATTATGCATGAAAAGAGAATTTTACTAAAACATAAAAACTTAGCGCAGTAAACAGATAGATTCACAATTTTTTACGTCATGATAACATTCGACGGAAAATTGACTATCGCTATCGTCGCTTTGGCCGATAACATGATAACAATGTGTCGATAAAATGGTCTATAGTGAAACTAGTGCCAGAATCAAAGTAATCAAAAACTGCAGTCCTCTGTAGACGAACAGATTTTTTATGTTTAAAATATGAGTTATTTCTCTGTTTATGCTTTCCACTTTCGATGGACCAACAAAGACATTTCCATTTATTTCTTTCCGGCGACTACCTCACAAATACCTTGTTTACGATGTTTAACACAAAGCCAATTGATTGCTTTAGTCCGATGGTTTGACTTTTATTTCCTATTCTGTTTAAAGTTATCGTAGTTTTGAGATTGTTTTAAGAAATTCAAATTGCCCTAAAGTGCTCCAAAACAGCCGTTATTTATCGCGTACTTCGCTATTCATCAATGGTAAGAAAATATCCAAAATGACCGCAATATCGGTGTAGTAATTGAAAAGGCAATGATAATATTTATAAACTGATGGTACTTCAGGGATGGCAGTGACTTCTGATTTCCTGAGCCCACAGAAGCTATTTCACATTTCGCTTCGCTCCCGTGATTTGTCTCTTGTTTGCGTTACTCAGTTAATATTTTCCTTTACATTTCCAAATGACCGTCACTGGAGGGAAAGAAAAAGTGGAATTTGAAGGTTCCTGAAAGATGTGTCTCTAAAATCATTTATCGACCGAGGTATTACGAGAAAAAAACATCGTGTCAAACGCTGAGAGCTCCTATATCACGGCCGTTCTGTTTGGGCAGAACATCATTTATTTTGGTGGAGGAGGAAACAATGAAACATAATATTTGATACAAGAAGGGTGTAACAGTACTTATGCACTTCAGAGAAAAAATTAGTGATGTCAGCGGACCATCTAGACTCACTGTCCCGATTGCCTGTTTAGAGAGAGGTCAGGATTTGGAAAAATCCAGTTACAATGTCGCATATCCTTGACTTCACGCAACCCGCAATCTCATGCCCGTCAAACTTGTTACATAACTGATACATGCCACCTGTCCCTCCATTTTTCTTATAAATATATGACAGCAATTTGTTTCATGGACTTTGGCAGAAAGTATCCATTGGAACAAATTTATGACTAATTCTCGAACACAATTCAAATCCGTCCATCTTCTTGTCGCACGTTGGGTGCACGAACTGACACACGGGAAGTACGAAAAAAAAAACAAGATTATTTATTTTCAATTGAAAAAAATTTCATTTCAAGAAATGAACTTAAATAAACCCTAAATGTATCATAAAAATATGCTAATTATTACCTATGCACACTGGAATATAATTATCCCTCCATATCTGTCGCTAGTTCATCGTCATGTTAGCCTAATAGATACAGCGTTCGGGAAAGGTTTCAACCCGCGACAACTAGGGTATGTGGCAAGGGGTGTTTCAACTCCAGGCATGCAATTAAAAGCCTAGTTTTCCTTAACTGTTAGTTACCAATAAGTATGTAAAATAATTCGTATGGTGGACATAGCTACTAGGAGGTGGACATAGCATAGGTGGAGATAACTACTGATATTATTTTAGAATTATTAGGTAATCTACCGGTTAAGGTAGGTTTTTGGATGGACACAACTATCAAATAAATATTTTGTAACTTCAAACAAAACCAAATCCTGCAACTTACTCTACATCAGGTCCCTCTTCATCTCTGTGTACTTCCTTCCTCCCTTCATCCCGTCCAATATCCCTATCCTGTTCCTGCCCTTTCCTCGCTTGCCCAACATTCTCCCCTCTATTACCGTCTTCAACATTCCACTGCCGCCCAATACCCCTAACTACTGATATATACACTACATATATAAATTACTTCTCGAGAGATGTAAAACGAGCTCATAGAAACAAGGACAGTTAAATCAAGATTGGATTGAAAAACGACAGTACATTAGACTGCTCAGAATGAAAATATACTTGACAAAATAATGGCTTAAATTAGTCAGCTCTACGTTTGGCGGCTCTATTTTTATTTTCATTAACTCTTCCACCGTAGAACTATGAGGCTTAAAATACATTTTCAACATCACCACAAAAGAGATATTTTCCCAATTGATCTAATATTTATTCAAGAGATTTAAACTAAGTCACCAAACGGATCAGTGATGTGTTATCATCCCGCATCGTTTATTCCATCTCGATTTGGTCTGAATAGACTTAAGACTAGGAATAGACTGCGATACATTTTTTCGAGTCCGACGTTCCATCGGGAAGAGTTCCTCAAAATATTCTCCTGGGACTCTCAAACGTTTCTCTAGGGCACTGCCATGACCCCTATACAAACGCGATATTCGAATAAACCTGCCGTCCCTCCCCCCACCCCAGGTTTGGCATCGCTAATGGTGATACCTCCCCACCCCTTCGGTCATTCACTTGGGTCCCGCGAGGGGTCCGTCGACTCCCTCCCCCCGCCGCGGCTCAGCCCGGCACACGCGCGATGATGCATTAAGGGCTTATTTTAAGGGCGGCCGACGAGGGAGAGTCAACGGAGTGAGGAAAGGGTGCTGATGTAAGGCGGAGACGGCCGCCCCCGCACACCACTCCCCCACTGCCACGGCGGGATCTCTTCCTCGTCACCTCCCCCAACCCGACCCGTTCCTTCCTCCGCACCGTTTCGTCGCCGACAGAGCTGCCGGGACCAAAGTGATCTCCTTGCACGCTCCGGGACGCGGGTGGGTGGGTGTATAAGATTGCGACCGAGTAGGAAGCAATAAGAAGATGAAGACTTGACCGGACGGCTATCCACGGCGTTCGGTGACTCAGTTGATCGGATCCAGATCTAACGGGATAGTCCATGCTCACTCAACTAAACTCGCCTACTAAGTAAATTGTGATGGCCGCGGAGTTTTCCGGCACTGTATAGACACAATGAAGACGAGAAAATCCGTTAAGTGTCAGCCTTAACTCGCATATGTCGAACCTTTACTTTTTCAATTCATTACTCTCATCGAAACAGTTGTTAATTTGATCACTTGATAACCACAACTTAAAATCATGCTGGCTCGCGCAAACGATAAATTCCGTAAAATATTATCGTACACCGTTTGAATTCTATTTCTTTGCCGTAGGTATTCGATATTCCCCTCATCACATGGAGAAGTTAGGAAGACTTTTACTGACGACACCACGCATCGCAATGAATCATCCTCTAATATTATAATGGCTGGAAATGAATGAAACTGAGCAATTTTAAAGGTGGATGGGACATAAACAGGACCCCCCTTTTCCAGACAGATAACGTTCCCTGAAGGTAACTCGAAGAATTTGCCTCCAAGAGAGGAATACGTCGATGATTTTCTTGGGAAATTAAAACCGTGTAATAGAATCTCTGCTGTCAGCTACGTGATCTTTAGAACAACAACTACCCCTCACTTTATTGAGGACATAATATGGACTAGAGTATTGAATATAAGGAAAACATAGCCCCATCCCTTGAATTACACGAAAAATTTCATGAATTAAGGTATTTGGGCATGAATATGGTGTTTGGCAATCATAGAAATGCAAATAAAGAAGCAAAGAAGGATAAGTTTCGTGTATCCAAGTTCTCCTTTCTTATCCAAGTACTCATTTTTACTATTCGAAACAAACATACTGTGTGAATTAGTTGATTTCGATATTACCAAGTGAAGCGACTCGAAGTGAATTCGACCTTTTCGATTGTGCTCAATGTTTCGTACTCGATTCAGATACATCGTGTCTCCAAATGGCTGCAGCCAGAAAATTTTCTCTGGGAAAACAAAATTCCTTGACAGTGTTTTCTGCTGAGATGAAGAGGGACCTGATATAGATTAGTTTACTAGGTGGGGAGTCACAAAATGTTTATTTGATAGTTGTGTCCATCCAAAAACCTACCTTAACCGGTAGATTACCTAATAAAATAAAAAAGTAGTTCCTTCCTAAATGAATAATGCATCACAAATACCAAAGTTTACACTGAATTACAACTATAGAAAGTTTACACTGTATTAAACATTTAGGTATTACCTTTACTCTCCTGGGAGAAACATATTTGGATGGAGCAGAAGAGTATGGGAGAAATGTGTCGAGTGGGTTACGAGTAATTCCATAATTGCGAGTTACGCCACATATATAGAACATGGCACTAGTACATAGGGTCCTTATGAAGTTGGATTGATTGCCAAATTTGATTGCGTGTAGCGTTGAGGTGCTAGATTTGTAAAACACTATTATGATGAGCTTAGTGGCGTATCAGGATTGTAAAGGAACTAGGATGGGAATTACTCACGAAGTGAAGGTTAAATTACAGATTAATTTTCTTGCATGAATTGGAAGCAAGACTCCGTAGCAATACCGTCGTCAATGAATCATTGATCCCATTATTCGTGTACTATGGCAGGAGAGATTACGACAGTAAGAATGGAGATATGAGGCGTAGAACCTAACGATTCAAACTCATCTTTTTCGAAAGGGATCGGAATAACTTCGAAGGACTGCGCAAGGGGGAGGGGAAGTTTTTTTTACATTCTAAGTAGCCTAATACGTATGTTGTCATTAATAAATTTTACCTTAATTTAATTACCCTTCTTGCTACCAGCAGCTCGTTTGGCATGTTTAGAGAAGCATTTCACTCTTAGATGCCGAAGTTAATACACCTCTAGTTTACAATATCCCCATTAATTGAATTATTTTACACATTTATTGGTAGATGAAATTTGAGGATAACTTCATTTTTTATGTGGAATGCCTCGGTCGATTCACCCCCTGCCAAACACTAGTCGGGGCTTCCAGAGTTACCAAGTTGACTAGATAAGAATAGTGCCTCATTGGTACATGGATGGACAAATTTCAATAGTTCCCTCCTCGCAATGTAAAATTAGCAATAGGTACATACGGTTCCGTGGAAGGTACCGATTTTTCAACGAAAATCAATGATGTTAATTCGTTTACATTATTTGACACTTCCTCTGCGTTCATCCAGATCGATTTGGCCATGACTCTCAGGTGGATCAGTGGGGGAAATTCGGCTTTAAGAAGAAAAGAAGCATAAGGCCATGTGGGAGAGGAGGATCCCACTGCCTACGCTGCCCGCTTATATAGCATCCCGCTGCCTACGCTACAGTTATCTGACTATTTTAGGAGACACACTCTTTTCACTTTAGGTGTTCCACAATTGTTCACAGGCAAACAATATTTGTCTGTTAATGTATGTTAGGTTTAGAAGGGCATTCGTAATTTTCGTCATGTGTCTTAGCCCTTTGGTGGGATTCGTTAAAAGAAGCTCAGTTCCGGCGGCCCGGTGGATTCTCCTCCAACGCTTTTCCCACGTACGAGTCTTCCATGAATGAGAGGCGCTAATGACCGCATATGTTGACGCACCATTAAACAATACGGCCAGAATTCCTCTGCCAACAGCGAGTGAATTTTGACTTACAGCGTCTTCTCCCATCTTCCCATTAGTCCCCTAACTTCCGTCATTCCTTTTTTAAAGAAGCGCATTCCATCCAAAACCTTCCCCGAAAATATTTAACGTGTAACTACTGTAAAGTATATAAAAAATAACCAAGATAATTTCCTTTATATATTCGCAGAAATATCAGAATAATCACAGCACAAAGGACGAATTTTTGTAAATAGTTCTCAAAAGGTTGTTGACATTCTTATATTTTAGGAGGAATGTGACTTTCATTTTGTAAATTAACAGATTATTCAAGACTTAAAAAAGAAAGCCATAGATTTAAATTCCGCAATGATCTTGTTAATCACTTAAATCACATTAAATAGGTATTTTTACGGTTCGCCATAATGAAACAAAACTCTATTCCACTACCGACTGCTCCATTATGAAGTCATTGAGATGAAATGTGTGTAGCCAAACACCCACCGCCAAGAAACTTTGGCAGCACTACTTTTAAGTTACCATCCCAATTGTAAAAGATTTCGTCCATAAATATTTGATATTTTATGAGTCCTTCACTTTATCATCCGAAATTAAATCAGTCTCGGGTATCCATTCTCTATATAACACTTAGGTGTATCCAAGCCATATTGAACCAAATAGATGGTTATATTTGCCCTATCTTGATCCACAAGCGTTTTACTTCTCCTGAACATTCTGAGGGGTAAACAAAGCTTGTAGCTCTGTGCCGACTGGGAAAGCGTGCATAGATCGTAAACGAGAGCATTGGTTATGACAGGTCTTGAAGAGAGGGGGTGGAAGAATAACAGCGGCTAGTTTACCACGCGTATCCCAGGCCTTTGCGTAAGCTCTGAAAGAGATTTACAAGCAACGCTCATTCACAGAGGGTATAAAGGCCCATCGCTTTTTCATTTTCAATGGAAACGCGTGAAGATGAGCACGTAAACGCCGCTGCAACGCAGGGTGCGCGCAGACTGTTTATGCCTTTCCAAAGAATCACATCAAAGAAGGGGCACTACCACTTGGCGTATGACCTTTGAATATTTCAAAGTTCTGACAGATATTTTGGATATACAAGACTTTGGGCTTAAGCATCGCCGAAAAAATACGTCTCACAGGGAAGACAAAATCCTACCACGATTCCTTCGTTTGTGTACATGGCAATCAATATCTTACAAATACTTTTAACCGAATTAGTCTCGAAGTCGTGTTTAACCGTCGAAATAATCAGAAATACTTTGATTAATTTTAATTAAACATTTTTCTAAATTTACAAATATTTGTATTGTCTACTTTATATTCTTATTATACCCTATCAAAATACACAAAACTGTCAGCACAGATAAAAATTTTGCGTACATATTTTACAAACCATCTTTAAAATTCAGATATTTCCAAGTGTAAAAATCATTCACATCGACCGGAAAAGCATGCCGGTGAAGGCAAATGATTTTTAAACTTTTAAATTTCTGCATTTTCATGCTTATTATCGCATGATTCTATTAAAATTTACCGTCACGGCATCTCCCGCAGTTCTTTGAGAACCATCTTTAATTATTAAATGCTTATCCTTTCAAAAGATCACAGAATATAATCAATGAGAAGCAATTATGAGTGACAAAGGTACCCAAGAAATGAGTACCGCATGTGTTTTTTACTGAATAGTTGGAATAATTCGGTCACAATAATTAGACATTTTAAATTTAAGATTCAAAATGTTTAATTATCTAGGCATGCATATAATTATGAAGATTAAAGGATGATTAAAGGTTTTCTCATTAGCATTTGCATGCAAAAACGGAGTTTCGTGCATGACTTGAAAAGTAATTGTTTCTTTGACTACGACTAATACTCGAGCACAAATGGTATTCATACGCATTTGTACCACGGAGCGATGTAAAAATTAAATTTGAAAACATCTGTTCTCTAATATTGTAAATAGTATCGTGGTAGACGTTAATGACGTAGCCTACGTTAATTGAGAAAGAATCCAGAATAGTAATTGGCATTAAAAGCGCAAATATAACGCATAGGGGAAGACTTAAGAAAACACATCCACGACGACATCAATTAGCACCCGGCTGCTATTTGAAGACGGGGAGTGGAATTTATTATAAACGATCTTATAAAACGCCCAATTGGTCGAAAAATCCAACAAAACGAAGTCCTCTACAGACGAGAGAAAAAAACCCACCGAGACGCGAGCAATGACGCTGCGAAGGATGAGTCGGTGATGGCTTTAATGGTAATGAATGTGGAAAGGGAAAGAGGGGACGGGATAGGGGAGAGCAAACAGCGCGATGAAGATCCTCTCGAGGAATCCGAAGTCGAGAGAACGCGTCGATTCATAATCATTGGCGAGAGGGAGAGAATGGGAGAGAAGTCCGCAGGGAGACGGAAGGCAAACAATCAACTGCCGCCTTCCTTTACACTGCTAGACGAACCTAAAAGGGAGGGTAAATAGAGAGACGGAGATGAAAAATAAGCGGCACAAGCGATAATTCATTCTCGGCCTTTTTTTTTATAATCCCCTCGTCTGAAAAGGATCGTTGAGACTATGAGAAACTAAACAGAAGTCCACGGCAGCTCAATTGCACCTTTTCCAACGGCAGTTAAATATGCATTCAATAGCGGTTGACATTGCTGTGAATCATATTTATATTCAATTTAACTATAAAAATAACAATTTTGCATACATTTTCTACTATCCCTCAAAAAGCGAGTTCAGGTCTATACAATGTACACTTACCACGAGACATGTGGAAAAAATTCCAATTACGACATCGATTTTAGCAATAGCATTAATAACTTAAAGTTGGTATTTAGCATTGGTCAAAATTCTATTAAAGTACCATATTTTTTATCATTTAATGACATTGTTCTCAGCTTTATAAAATGTAAATGTTGCCTACTTGGAAGAATTTGGAATTTTTTTTAACGAAGGTGGGCTGTACTACTTGGGATATGGGGGGGGGGGTATAAAGTAGTGTCTACTTTTTTACGTCATTAGAATACCTATCTGCATATAAAGATTTTCTGTAATGATTAACACTTCCTTGGTGAATAGAGCATAATCTGATTATTATGTTAATTATACGGCATCATATGACCTATATGCGGGTCGCGGTGGTCTAGCGAGTAGAGCGTTGGACTGCTGACCGGAGGGTCCCTGGTTCGATTCCCGGGCAAGGCACTTTGGGCACCTGCATTGGGGAGCTTCACCCAAGCTTGTTGATTTTTCGGGTACCAGATCTTCCTGGGAAACCATAACCGGCACAGGGAAAGGAACTGGCCCCCCTACCCTGATGTGTGAATATTCACACGCCGTCGGGCTTGGTACATGGGTGAGCTCTACCATCACCTACTAAACCGACCTTGCTGTTGCTTACTTGCGGTTGATTACTGTGTTTATGGTTTTTTATATGACCTATGTGAATAAATAAATTCCTCACGTTCTCATTTACCCATTAAATGTCCAGAAATTTCAAAGAAATGTTTCATCAGTACGTAACCTAAAGTACAGTTCATGTGCCAGCACCTATTCCAAATGCATGCAGTAGATATTAAAGAACGGTTATTATTTCATGTATATTAAATAGTATAACAAAGTAAATAAGAAGAAAATGCAAAAAGTTTAAGAAAAGTGAGAATATTTAACAGAGGAAGGAAAGAAATTAATTATAATTTATGCCAGTGGACGTGGGATTCCAGTGAATAGTGTGTTGGACTATTGACTGGAGGGCCCTGGTTCAATTCCTAAGGGCACTTCTGGACACTCTCAGCTTTACCCAAGCTGCGTGATTTTTTAGCTACCACAATTTCCTGGGAAACCACAGGGAAAAAGCAGAGAAAAGTAGGAAAGCAAGAAAGGAAAGGAAAAATCATGTCCTGGTATGTGAATCCCATCCATCATCTATTACACAGACCTTCGGGTTAATAACTGTGGTGTGATTTTGGTGCTATCGTATGAGGTGCATTCTCACTAAAATGCCTTACTAAGGCCACTCAAAAACAGATTAATTACACTGGGTGCGACAACATAACTCCATTTTTGAAAGCGTTTTACGTTTGAGAAAAGTAAGTTAGATTGCCGCACCCTGTAGCTTAAATTTAAGCTGTTAAATTCGCTTAAAAACCCTAACACGGTCTAAATAATTCGATGGTGTTAGTGTTTCTACAGTATATTGATGCCCGTAAACAGACAATATTAAATTTCGCAACACCATCAGAGGGATGGAGTATTTCGGGAAAAGGATTATTTTAAAACGAGTGTCTATGGCTAATAGAAGAATACAGATAAGTACACGCCTTTGGAAGGAACTTTATTAAAATATGTGCATCAAAAATGGCATTTTAGTACCATAGATCTGTTATGAGAATATTCTTTTACTTATAGAAGTCAAGAATACCCTTAAACAGCACTATGAAACCACGAAATAGAGATTTGAGATGATTAATTCATTAACAATCAGCACGAAAGATTCGTCCCTCGTTGCCAAGTAAGGAATCGATCTCATTAATAAATTCACAAGTCGAATTGTTTCTATTACGTTAACGTTTACATTCTTCCTCTTTATCCCATTTACTTTACATTTAACGGTAAATTCAGTCTCATAGAACATTTAATTCAAAATATAATTATATAATTTCAAAAGGACGCTCTTTCTAAAAAGTAGCAATGGCGTTAGGAATCTATTTCCCAGCAAATTTAAAAATTCATCTTAAAATTGATAAATGGGCTAACGGAATTTAACGTTTTTCCCGCAAAGATAAGGAGGCGTCTCTGAGGTAAATTTTTGCTTGTAAATTTGCAATTATCATTTTTGAGAATTGAACATTTTCGAATTGGCTTAATAGAAAAAGTTTTTGCAATTTTTATTCGGTGTGAAGACTGTTTTATTCGAATAAGTTCTAAATTTTTTTATATATCAAGTCCAGGTCTGTCTCATGAGCTGTCTCAAAAGCGCTGCGGCGCTGCAAATATTGGCCAACTCTACAATCATACAACACATATAAATCTTGAAAACTCGTACTCGAGGCAGTTTGTCCCACTGAAGTTTTGAAGTATTCCTCAATGTCACTAACTAAATGAAAAGGCATCCTGAGGTACGAGGCAAACTGGGGTACTTGCCATATGTATCGAACTAAACGCTAGATCCAAAGGTGAATCGAGCACTCAATACACTGGAATCAGAAAAACTACTTCTAACCTGAATATTTAATTACTATTAAAACACATTGCATTTATCCACGAATGAATAATAAAGTATGCAAGTAGTTGCATTACGCTCTTAAACAAGCTTTCGTGGCATTTCGCAATCAGTGCGTAACGTATAAATTCACACACAAATAAACAACTTTGGAAAGTTACTCGTATTATAATATAATACTCATTACTGATTTATTTATATGGCAGTGAAACCCTATTTTATTTCATATCAACATCCACTTCTATCTCCATCTAAATGTTACCTTGTTCACCTGTAAATAAGGCGTGTGATAGATTTCGCTAGGTTACACTAGGAATTAATTTAATATTAATCAATTTAGCATTATTTTTTACTGCAATAAAATTGAAATTAAGTATTGTTTTAATTTTGAATCGTTCAAAGTATCGTACTCATAGACCTATGCTGTGCGAAGGAACAATGGTTCATTATACCGTTCCGTTCAGCAGTTAATTTTCCTTAAGGAGGTCGTATCATTATATCAAGTATCCAAGATATCCACCATTGCCATTTTGATAAAATTTTCTGAATTTGTACTTTTAAGAGTTGTTTTTTCTGTAAAAATTGACATCGTAAAAAAGTGACTTTATATATGCTTCTATGACAGTGGAGGTCAATCATCAGAAGGAGTATGGGTTAAAGGCAGAAAAATACATGCCGTTCTCACAAAATACTGATCATCTTTCGAGGACTTCCACGTAAAACTGACTGTTCACTCTATCTCCCTGGGGTACAAACTCTTTTTGGATAACACCTTCTGAGTCGAAAAAGACGACGGAAAAAGGCTTTATTTTTGGGACAAACCCTGTAAGGTCCACACTCAGATTCTTTTAAAACTATATATTCACATTACATCTGCTTACGATCCAGACATGAATGGGTATAACTTTATTTTCAACACCCTTCATTAAGACATGAGCTACGTGGTGGCATACTGACTCGTGCAGTCACGATCGAACCTTCTAAGCGGAGGGATACATCTTTCGCAAGTGACACTGCAAACCATCTTGCTTCTTTAACCCAATAGCTACTATACCAGAGTAGATACGAAATGAATATTTTAAATGTATGAATGAATAAATAAATGAATGTATGAATAAATATGGGATGCGCAACCTTTTTTTGTCAATTTCGCAGAAATCAAGATATCACCTGTTTGTCTTTGCGAAGATGGTCATCTAATCACGTCTCTTCCATCGCCGAAAAATCTAATTGGAAATATCCTCATTCGTATCCCTAGTTTTAATTTATCAGTCACACGTTCGTATATCTAGCGATCTACTCAGTTACTAACTGTTAACCTTATGCGGTAAGGCGGAAATCGGGAAAAACACGGGACATGTTGTACGTATTTTGATGCATAACGACAAGTAGCAAGTGTTCATCCCATTCTACTACTTTTATTATCATCCCCTCCAGGGCGAACCATCCTGAAATCCTTCTTTGCACGATAGTCAATTGCAACCCGGCCGATTGACCAGATTTCCAGCCAACCGGCCCGAAAAAGTGGATCACATGGTTGAATACGGTGACCGCTTCTGCATAAGGGGCAGTTCTCCTGCGTCGGACACGATATGAAAATCTGCGTCATGGATTCCTGTCGGGGCGGGTATGACTTCGAAGCCGGTCGCGTTTCCCTCCAGCGACAGCAACAGTTAGTAGCTCCTGGAAACGCGCTCGCTCTCCGTCCTGCTGTCAAACCGCGCGCTCGATGGCCGGGCGACGAGACGCTGCCCGGGGATTGCTATCATGTCGCCGTAAAACGGATCCAGCAAACTTAGCGGGCGGATTAAGTCACTCACCCGTAGCACTCGGGCGCGGGGAGGGGGTCTTCTTAACCCCGTTCACACGGCGGTGTTTCGTTACAGGCGTCGGGAAAGAGTTGAGCCGCGAAATCGTGTCTAGGAAGCGCATGAGGGAGGGAGCACGCGATCCAGAGGGGCATGAGTATAGACCGGCCAGCTGTCGGGCCGACTGATTGGTTTGTCGTTTGAGATAGGGAGAGTTCTGAGCAAGGCGGAAGGATTGATCGAGATAAGAATGAGGAGGAGTTTAAGAAGTGCAGCGGAGACGAGCCATGTCTGGACGACTGAGATGCCGAACAAGAAGATTTTTACACGGAAATAACGGCACACCAAGGCTGTTCCCTGAAGGACAGCCCGTTAGGGTAACCACACATTTTTCCATTTAGTTATAATATTGAGTTTCACATACGGTACAGAACAGAAGGTACACACAAAACCGCAGTCCTGACCCCATCCATCAACCAACGGTGGAAAGTTGCCAAAGTGCAACTACAGCAAGACGTATTATTTTGTTGATAGGCACATTGGGACGTGGAGATATTAAACCGAAAGGTCAAGCTTAAGCAAATGCTATCCCAACCCAAAGAAATATCTTGTTTTTTCCACGGAGCGTTAAATTTCTAGAATTACTTTTGGACCAAAGCAACGGCTAATGTGTTCTATACGAGAGTCATTATGAGTACGAAGTTACTGCAGCTACTGTATTCTACTCTATTTGAAATATTAGCTGGATATTAGCCTTATTGTAAGGTTGCATATTCTAGGGAGGATAATGCGGTGATTTCCCGTTGCCTTCCACATCGCAGTACTGCATCCGATACCGTGAACACTCACCCGCAGCTGTGGCAGCTGACGCCGGGCCGACCCACTCGGTGGGCGCCACCAGTACCAAATGGTGAAACTGCTGACTTTCGCCATGATTTCGGGGTAGCTTTTTATAATAATCATTATCATTACAATTTATAAGTTTAAAATGTAAATATTATGATATAAGTTTAATTATTTGATAGCTTTTTGATAGGATTCAAACTTTTTCTGTTAATGTGTGGTTGCCTCGTTCCAAAAAACCATTATCAAACTTTTCCTAAGCTGAAAACTTTTCGCCAGTCACGGGAAACGAACCAGCCACGTAGACCTGCACAACCAGATACACTACCCCTGGTCTACCCAATCCGAAAGATTAAATGACTTGAGAGAGTTGAAGAGATTTTAGTTGAAGCTCAGAAGATCATTTGGCTTTGAACAATGTAGATAATATTTTTCTTAAACTTTCAAAATGGATGTGATCACACGTGTAGTGACCAATGATTATGCCCACAACATTAATTTCATTGAAAGACTTATACTCCGAATTCATTCGGATTCAAAGAATCGCGGGTGCTATAATGACGCTTTGTGCAACTTGAAAAAATGAGTTGGAATGCAACGGTTTGAAGACGTGAAGGATGTATGTGTATATGTCAGTGACTCTGGGAAGAATTCAGTGCGAGAAAGCGACATCATTAGACCTTGACGGCCACAATTCGTGACGGCCGTCTTGAAATCACTCCAACCCCATATGACACAGGGCACAATGTTTTAAAACGATACAGAGAACTCATCGCGAGAGCGGTAGAAAACACAAACGTCAATTAGCGGAAGAGCAAACACAAATAATACCCTCCTCAGAACATTTACAATAAGTGAATCCATTCCTCTTTAAATAAATAATAGGCATACATATCTCTGAAGCAAAAAGGATTCTGATAAAGACATCGGCCGACTGTGTTAAAGAACATTAGATCACATAAATCGTATAACATATCCTATAATAAGAACAAGAGATCACATATAGAACACTGTAGCGGGTAGATAACAAATATCGATCTAGTGGTAAAAACGGAATATCGGCTGAAGAATTTTCATATGGAAGACGCATGTACCCACAAGTAAATATTTGTTCTGTAGATACCTCGACTCAAAGACATTTGGACGTCCTCTACAAGTAAGTTATCCAAATACCATCATTCGAGTCGGAGCATAAGATTAATATGCTGTCACTAATGGTTTAAACTTGCCTTAACTAACAACTAAAAAAAACTGCGGTCAAACAACAAGGTTAGAAGCTATCAATTCCCCAGACGCACTCCTATGTACAGCTGCCAAACATTCGTAAGAACAAGACTAAGTGTCACAGGCTAGATGCAAAAATACTTGAAATTTTTGTACCCTGCAAGTCACCCCTAGGGTGTTGGCAGGGGTTGAATACACAAAAGACAAATTTTTGCCCGAATATTCGGCCATAATTTGTCTTTTGTCGAAAACACTTAATGTTGGTGCATGCAATCAAAGAAACCCGTGGCTATCTACATATTGTCTAATAAGTGGAGATATTTTCAAGATGAGCACATCGGTACAAAACAATATTTTTTTTAACCATTCATTTTTCGGAATAAATATGAATTTCCAGAATTCCTTATAAAATTGACCAGGCCTGCTTACAGCACAACTGGCAATTATTCTAACAAATCCGAAGTGATTGGGTTGATGAGAATATTCCTTTAGTTCCATTTTTCCAGATTATTTCCTTGTAAGCAAATGCGATTCAGTGAGACATTGACGCGTAATCGCGTGATGAAACGTTGGAATTGGGCACACGGGAAAAAACTGTCACATTAAAATTTCGTCTTTAAAAGTTTATTTTCCTTTTAAGGTTACTTGCGTGCATTTGGCCCACAGCCCAAGACATTTAAAAGCAAAATTTAGATGTGTACTCAAAATACGTAGGTAAAATGATAAAAGAACCAGTGTTAGAAACTAAGGAAATTACAACGCAATTCTCCCAGAGCACGATCAGGATACAATTGTAATATTAATATTTATATTCGTGCTAAAACAAACATGTTTGGTAATTGTATTAATGCTGCTTTATAACGTGGTCATCAATTACGCATGGCACCCATTATTGAATATGGTTAGCCGAAGTCAAATTTCCTCTGGTTTCCCAGCATTGGCGATCGCGCAAAAGATCTTTCCATCCCTGACTCGTGAACCCCCACCCCACCCGTGGGCTCAGGGACCGTGTCAAACGTAGTTTCCGAGGTCGCCGCAGACAAGAGTGTAAGAGAAGCATTCACCACCACCACCCATCGAAGAAGAGGAGCCGAGGGCGACGACGGAGGGAGAGAGAGAGAGAGAGGGAAGGAGATAAGGAGGGGGAAAGGAAGGGGAGAGGGAATGAGAGAGAACAGAGAGGGAACGGAGAAGTGGGATGGGGGTCGGCCGGGGCCTCCCATTGGCCGGTACGCCAATGGGAGGCCCCGCCCACTGCTTCCCCCGTCGCGAGTCACATTCCACTCCCAAGCCGAGGCGATACCCAGCCCCCCCCACTCTTGAGCACTCACTCCTCCTCCTCCCGCCGAGCCACCTTCCTCTCAAATCTCCCCCTCCTTCATCAATCCAAGGCCCTCCCAACCACCTCCCCCTTCACATCCCATTGTTCTCATGCTCCTCTTCTCCCCCTCATTCGTCTCCCCCCCACTTCATTTCTCCCACCTAATCTTCCTCCCGCCCGCGTCCGCGCGATGCGGCCTGCCCGGGATCGCCCAAGCGGCCGGCGGTCGATTGGCCCTCGGACGATGGGGCACCTCTCCTCCGCGAGGAGGAAGGAGGTTGAGCGGACAGACACCTGACGGCGTGGATGCACGCGGCCCACCCACCAGCGCCCCAGAAATCCCCTCCCTCCGCCTCGCCGCAAACGCCTCTTATTCGGCTCGGCGAAAAATGGCAGTCGGTCGCCAACAATGGCAATGGGTCGCGGAATGGCTACTACTGTCCCTCAGGGGGAAAGATTAAAGAAGCAGGTGCCCTCTGCTCCTATCAACCTTCCTTGCACTGGATGTTGCATTCAGGAAGTCGTCGCCTGAGTGTAGATATTATATACAAATGTAATTCTTTTTCTGGTTGGTATGTATATATATTTTTCCAAAACTTAAGGATTTTTCTGGGAACCTGTGCGAAACTGCGTACATGTGAGTATACAAATTTTATTTTTGCGTAACTGCAGGTATGTATAAGAAGTTGAGACTTCTAAATCTGCAGGGGCAAAACCATTCATGATTTTGTTAACAAAAGGGAGGTTTCTTGGTTATGAATGCGGTTTTTTTCCCCTCTTTAAGGTGGTGACCCAACACCCACCGCCATACGCCCTTGCGGCAGCTTGCGGGGTATTATGTAGATGTAGATGAAGGGAGATTGGAAATAACATAATTAGAGTAAAAGCATTTGCGAAGATACAAATTTCAAAGTTTAGAATAGGTCAATGGAGGTAAAACTAAAACATTATGATTGACTGCGCTACTGTGGCTATATTCTTATTTTGATCAAGATAGTCATTTAAGTGAATTAAGTTCATCCAGAAATACATGCGTTCGAGTATGTTTGTGAGTGAACTGGGCATGGAAATAAGCCTTAATTCAGAAAGCAATGAGAACTAGGGGAGACTTTAAATGATATTGGATAACAGAAATTATTCAGAACGTTTTTTTGATATTCAACCAGTTAAGATAGGTTTTGGATGGACACAGCCTATACAATTGTAAAACTATGTGCTCAATTGCCCCTCCTGACCAAAAGCACATCATGAAATCGGGCACTACAGTGAGTTCCTCTTCAATTGCGCATACTTCCCTTCATTCCGTCCAACATCCCTATCCTATTCCTGCCCGTTCCTCGTTTGCCTAATATCACCCATCAAAACGCTCTGTATCCATCTTTCCTGCCTCATTTGGATTTCTCACAACAACCCCCTCTCCTCTCCCACCACATCTAGTACTTCCTCATTTGTTTTCCTTTCTGTCCACTTCACCTTCTCCGTCCTTCTCTACGCTCACATTTCAAAAGACTCCATTCAACGCCTCTCATCTTTCATCAATGACCATGTTTCCGCGCCGTATCAACGATATGACGAGCTATTTCATAACATCCTTATTTCCATCCCTGTCGTCAATTCCGTCCTCCCGGAGAAAGGTTTACCTAATTCATTCTTCATCTTATGTCTCTACTGTTTTGACCAATTTGGTCCAAAACACTCTCGAGATAGGTAAACTGTTCCACCTAATCTATTTTTTTGCCCTCCTATTTTAACGTTTTGATTTATTCAGAGCGTAGGTAGTAAAAAAAGGTAGTAATTCAATTAACCTACCTGTTTTTCTTTCCATAAAATTGGCTATTTCCCTCCTCTGGATTTCAATATAAAACAGATTCATAGCTATATTGAGGTGAGCTGCTTCCAATAATTTATCTTGATATGTGGTTTCATGTTGTGGTGCTGGTACGTATTTGAATTTTTTCAGAGACCAGGGACTAGCCACAAACACACTGACAATTTATTCCAAGAAACTGCGAGAGATGCCGGACATCGAGGGATCCGGGTTTGAATCCCGGTCAAGGCGAATGATTTATACACTCTGAAATTGTTGCATTGTACCGCTGAAGATTGTTATATGTTCAATCGTTACTCTTACATGAGACGGAGCTAAATGTTACCTAAAAGGAGGCATTTCGCTTTTAAAGAATCTAGCAGCTGTTTGAAAGTATCTAGCCGCAATTCGGGATAATCTTGCTGATAAACGAATCCAACCCCTGTCACAGACCTTTTTTGGTTGATCAGCGGGTATTTGTGTGGATTTAGATTTTTGAGCAAATTAGTGCTCCACACAAAGCAACCCTCGAGAGCCACAATAGCTAGTAAATATCAGCATGAAGTTATCAATAATAAACGATTTGATTTCACTGGATAAAAGCACAGTGGTGAATTCTTGCGGATTTTGGAAACACGAACAGTTCAAAATGGAAATAAATTTCAAATAAATCCCTAAACAGTTACTGTCTGACGTATATTCCAAATGTTTAACTACATTTAAGTATTACCCTCGGCTTCAAAGGCGTCTGACCCGAGTGGGGCGGCCATTGAGTGATGGTGTCACGTTAAAAACACTATTGAGGAAGGCAACGGGAAACCACCTCAATTATCATTCCCAAGAAAATAATTATGGACAGTGTAGAAAATATGATTTTTGAAACCACGGGACTCGGCCCAATCGGCCGTGTCGAGTCCGGCAGCGAGAGCGGCAAGATTTCCGCGGTCGTCATCTGTGGAAACCCTTGCAAAGGAAAGCCGACAGCAGTAGGGCAGAGGACAAAGAAGAAGACGAAATTAGTTAGAATAGAAACTGGAAATGTTAGAATAATGTTGAGGACAGGCAAATTAGAGAATATTAATCGAGAGATGGAAAGAGGTAATATACTTGAGGTTTATGCGAGATGATATGGAAGGATAGCGGGGATTACTGGAGTGATAGAATAATACACAGCGGCGGGGAAGAGAGCCAACGAGGGGTTGCCAAAATGTTGAATAAAGGGGTAGAAAGAAGCACAGTAAACTTAGAATAAGCAACGGATGGAATATTACTTGTAGAGATAAAAGCAGAACCGACGAACTTGGTCGGTTGGTGCGCTAAACAGACAGCAACGTTAAATCACTATCGGGAAGTAAGAAGGGAAGATCTGTGCTAACAGTTATTTACAGTTAGAGATAAATGGGGTAAGATAATAGTTGATACAAAAAAGATCCAAGAGAGAAGGAAGGAATATATAGAAACACTGCATGGTAAAGAACTTATGCCATCATGGTCAGACATAGAAAGAGAACATGATGTAGAGGAAGATAGCTTAGGTCCGGGCATTCTCGACCATGAGATAAAAAGGGCATTAAGGAAGATGAAATCAAACAAGGCCGTGAGGGTAGACAACATTCCTGTGGAACTATTCTAATGTTTAAGAAAATGCGGGAGGAAGATCTATATGGATTGATTCGTAGCATCTATTAGGAAGGAATCTGGCCGGAAGACTTTGTGAGATCAGTGTTAGTTCCTATTCTGTAAAAGATGAAGTCTACATCATGTGGGGACTACAGAAAAATAAGTTTGATTTCACATGTAGCTAAGGTTGTTCACAGGATCATCAAAAAAGGATAGAGAGTAAGACAAATGATTACTTAGGGGATGATCAGTTTGGGTTTAGGAGGGGGAGAGGCACGCGTGATGCCATTGCAGTAATGAAATCACTAATCCGCCGAGGAAATATAAGAGAGATAATCCTCACCGACAGATTCAAGTATTCGCTCTTTCCTCGCACGACGCCCAATTATAGCAAAATCGAATCGACCCATCCGAATATATTTGCTCTAAAACAATCATTTAAGGATTTATTCTTTATACATGACGCGTACATTATTAGGTAATCTACCGGTTAAGGTAGGTTTTTTTGGATGGACACAACTATCAAATAAACATTTGGTGACTCCCCACCTAGCAAACTAATCTATATCATGTCCCTCTTCATCTCGGTGTACTTCTTTCCTCCCTTCATCCCGTCCAACATCCCTATCCTGTTCCTACCCTTACCTCGCTTGCCCAACATTCTCCCTTCTATTACCCTCTTCAACATTCCACTACCGCTCAATACGTCTTTCATCCATTTTTCCTGCCTCCATAGGATTTCTCTCAACAAACCCCTCTCCTCCCCCACCATTTCTAGCACTTCCTCATTTGTTTTCCTTTCGGTCCATTTCACCTTCTCCATTCTTCTCCACACCCACATTTCAAAAGCCTCCAATCTACGTCTATCCTCCAGCTTCAGCGACCACGTTTCTGCGCCGTGCATAGCTAAGCTCCATATCAGAGTTTTTACGAGTCTTGTCTTAACATCCCTACTCAACGTCCCCGTCATCAACTCCCTCCTCCTTGAGAAAGCCTCCTTGCCTAGCGCAATTCTTCTCCTTACGTCCCTACCACTTTGACCGTGTTGGTCCAGATGAGTAGAAATATTTTGTCTAGAAAGTAATATATATTCAAATTCACGTTTCTAATAACATTTTTACATGTATGGTAGGTGACCTATCACCACACACCCTTGCGGGGCTTGCGGATTTATAGTGTGGTTATTTAACTTAATTTTCATATGGTACTACTGGGCACAGCGAAATTATTGCTGATTTGATTTGAAAAACCCTTCTAATCAACAAGTTATACTTCCGCACCCTGTAGCATTACATGAAGCCTAGGTTAAATATATGGAGCATTCTTTATTAAAAGCAAATTATTTCAATAGACAGATCGTGGTAATTTACAGTTGTACGATTAAATATACCAAAAATATAAAAAAAATGAAATGTAAAAACACACTCAAAGTTTCTTCGTCCGATTTTTATTTTCACTTTCCAGATGGGAACTTGATATGGTAGGTAAGCTGATAATTAAACCATCACGACCACACATTGTTGGCAAACCCGAATAAAGAGCGAAGAATACGCAAGTTGGAATGCGCAAAGTGGTCATGCACTTGTCTTTTGTCGGTTATTAGTATCCTATTTCCTGTTCAATCGACCTTGTAATAGTTACTATGCGGAGTTGCAAATTAACAGAAGCCGAAGGATGTAAGTATCCAGAATTCTGTATGTTCCACGTGCGAATGAGTTTCCTTGTTCCCTCCTTAGTTTCTTCAAGCTGACTGAGAAATTATTTAAAAAATAAATTTGGAAGAATTACAAATAAATATTCGCCCAGAAATTTGTATGGAGAATCCGCAATGCTGGATGATCAGCACGACATTATAAGAACTTCAACCTTTTACCTGACGAATACAGCTTTTGGAGGGGATATCTAGGAACTACTGTCCTAAAAACAACTACGAGTTGTCTCAATGGGAAAACAATCAAGTCAGAGTGTAACCTTTAAGCGGAAAATGAATAAGTATATTGGTACGAAATGTACAAATACGAGGAAAAAAGTGAGATACGAAGGTCGAAACAATTAAAATTAAATTTTCTGGAAATTTTGATGTAATTCAACATAAAAAAATATCATAAAAATATGTACTGAAGTTAGTGGCATAGTATTTGTAGAGGTCTACTGACAAAAGAAATAAAAACTGCGACGTTAGTTAATAAAGCGCTCGCGGGACGGATTGGATAACACGGTCGCACTGGAGTTGGTAGCGGGCGCATTAAGTACGTGACCGAGTGGATCGAATTACTTGCAGTGAGAGGATTGCATTGTCTGCCCAAGTGAATCGCGTAGCGGGATGGATAGGATCGGATTATATCAGAGGGATATTTAATCGAGAGAGAGAGAGTTCTGGAAAGAATGCCTTAATGACACTTTAACCCTCACGCACACTTGAGCCAAACTGGATAGTATTGGATTCGCGCACGGGATCGCATTGCATGCCAGGCGCAGCGACGTAATCAGCGGGGAAAGGGAGCCGCCCCTCGCGCTCCCACGCGGAGGAATTTTTAATTAAATCGGGTAACCGGCCACGCTCGCATCGGTGGAACGAGCGCTGCTTCGGGCTCCCGCCGAAACATTCTGACTAAATCACCCCCCAACTTTAATTCGTTGCTTAATGAACGGGAAAGTTTCCCTGCATCAAAAACATCGTATATCCTGATAATTACTTAACTATTTGCAATAACAGTATTCGAATAATTAAACAATTATAAGGTATAAGACAACGCGGAAAGAATTGGGGGAAAATATGAATTGATCACGAAATTATTACCATCGGTAATCTACCGGTTAAGGGAGGTTTTGGATGGACACAAGTTACCAAACGGTACTGAGACGATTCGCTTGTCTCTCTAAACAAAACACAACCCGACATCCAACCACACACTAGGCCTCTCTTCAACTCTGCATACACGTACCTCGTACCTCTTTCCGCCCTACGTTCCGTCCAACATCCCTATCCTCTTCCTGCCCCTACTCGTTTTGTCAACATTACCTCCTCTATCACGATCTACAACATCCCATTACCCATCAAAACACTCTGCATCATCTTTCCTGCCTCTTTTTGATTTCTGTCAATAATCCTCTCTCCTCTTCCTCCATTCCATAGCACTTCCTCAAAAACAATTCGTGCAATCCTGCAACACCAACGCTGGAGTGAACAAATGCTATAAATTAATTCCCTGAATGAAATGAATACCCGAAATGGTTCTTAAATCATAAAAATAAATGCGATAGTGTTATTTATTTAGCACAGTTCAATGAAAAATTAATGGAATTACTATTTTACATGCAGGAAAATGAAACAAATGAATCTTTCACAATTAATTCATTCGCTATCTACGTCGTCTAGCTATAAATTACCATTATGTTTTTACACCTGTTACACATACAATCTGACACTTGATAATCGTATGGAAAAAGTTGAGCATTTCTATTGGGCAGAAAAAATGTGAATGTACTAATAGAAAATATATCGACATTTAATTAAGGCCTTCCTAATATGTATTCTCCGCAACGCAGTCTCCGTTGTCAGGTGACAGGAGTAACTAGCTTCCTAGGACTTTAACGAAGTATGTTTGTCGAGTAGCAACCACAATCTTAGATGAAAGTATTGTAAAGGACACTACTTAATCGTTGTAGAATTCTATTGAAGTAGAATCTATTATAGAATTTTTGTATGCCGTGAACGGATTAAAGTTGCGTTATGAGCGGTTTCTAGAAATTCTTGCACATCTCCTTTACATTTGGATGCACCCATTTACAATCTAAGCATGGGAACCAAAGTATTTTACTTCTGTTCTCCAGTCTTTAAATCACAAGAAGAGTCTTTCGACTTCCGTTCGTGCAAAACAACAACTGGTGGACTAGTTTACCAAATCAATGCAAGAGCTCTAATTTTGAAAGTCATAATGAAAAAAATGGCATTGACTGATGAAGTCTCAACTTCAGCACAGATTAGATCTAATATTAATGAATACCCATTGAAATATACGAGTATCGTATATATTTAAATTAAGTACAAAAGTGAATAGGTATTCTTCAATAACCTCTTTTCAGTTGTGTTTACTTCCACAAAAGCTTTGATGTAATTTACCATATTCTCCGATTCAAAGGTCGGTTTGACAGCAAAGCTTACCCATTTTCAATTCAACCAATTATATATGAAACATACGTAAATATGCGAGACGCATCGAGGCAGCCATTTAACCAGTACACCATCCGGGTTGTCACAAAGTTCTAGTGCACAGAAATATAGCCTATAGATCTTTCCCCACTCTACCTTGCAACTATATATAGTTTACTCCAATTATGTTTTAATTATGAGGTGGTGATGAATAAGTTGTGTCTAACTAAAACGTTGTCGCAAACGGACAAAATGACACCCGCGGTACAGGATAACTATACGCTAGCGCAAAACAATGAAAACAATAAATGTCAATGAAATGGCGTCATACTAATATACTTGGTTCTATAAAAGATCACTATATATGATAAAAGAAGTATACATATACTATATATATATATATAGTCTGACCAGTCTGACCTGAAGAAGGCCTCGGAGTAGGCCGAAAGCTTAAATCATCTACAGTGTGAGTGTCCTTTTACGTGTTATCTGTTTTATTCTGTGTTCTATTGTGCCGTCCAAAAGTTATATATATATATATATATATATATATGATAGTAAGAAGTATACTTTGTAGGCATATTCAATATGCAGTAGCTTAATAGTAACCTACGTAAGAAAACGTCTTTTTCCTTGGAAACCATAGACATAAATTTACGTCTCAAGAGGTAAAGAACGCGATTTATAGCTCGAAGAAACTGATAAAATCGCTAATATTACCCATAAGACTATAAAAACATGAGATTAATTCCATGAAAGCATTAATCAACCTTCTGTCTGCGCTCCTTTTCCTAAAGAGAAAAATAATTTGAAAAAATATATTCAAGATACTTTGACACGGCGAATAATGAATTATATTTGATGGAGCAGCAGAAGATAACGAAGAAGCATGATTTCCATTTAATTTCCGCAAGGGGTAGGTGTGCTGTGTAAGACATGGTAAAACTTATTGAAAGGCACAAACGAGTAGGTGTTACGTTTACGCTCAATAACCACGATAAATTGTCGAAACGCCATATATATATATATAGTCAAGAGACAGGAGCGAGATATCTGTCTATTTGGGTAAAATATGAATGCAACTGGCCGATTTCCAATATATCCTAGGAAACTGACCTGAAAAGCGATGCCCGACCAAACGGACACAACTTGCATTACTTGTATCCCGTTTCTTATTCAAAATACCGAACGCAATGCGCGTATGAAATATCTTTATATATGTTGTTTAGAGGGAATCACATTATGTTTATTATAATCAGACTAAAAAACTCGCCGGGGATAGAGCACGTAATATAGGTGATGGGAAAAAAATGAGCCACTGCGATAATATGGCACTATAAGGGAAAAAACTCATTAGGCAATATAATAGAAATATATATATATATATATATATATATATATATATATATATATATATATATATTATGAATAATAACTCATAAATTTGAACCTTATCCGCATTATATCAATGAGGAAAATGGAATAGAGAAAGGTATAGAGAACGGAATAGGGAACATAATAGGAAACGGACAAACAGATCTATTCTACTCTATTTGTATTCTACAGTCCTGCATCTATTCACGATTTCATTAGATTACACCATCGGTTCGGTAATGGCTCAATGAACATTTCGGAATGATTTCATTTATTTGTTTAATAAGAATTTGTCATGGCAACAAACATACTCGTAGCTTTTCATTATTAAGATTAGTTTTCCGGTAAGATAGTCTTTTGATCGATCCTGGTACTGTGCACTGGTATACTCTTAAGCCCTGACTAACACAAAAAGAAATACATTTTAACTCTGCATTAAAATAAAGAGAAACAGCCAGTGGAGCTTACGAACTTCGGTTTTCCACTACATTTCATTTTTAATTATTCTAAGAGATCACTCTCACCAATCACCTGCCTTCACCTTTCATCATCTTTCGTCTGTCATTTGAGAATGCCGTAATACTGTAGAATTTTAGCACCTAAATACCATGTAATTACTCTAACCTGGCCTAATTTGCACGCTCAAAATATTGTTATTACATATGAAGCGGGAAGAAGGGTGAAATTGGTGCTCTATACAGCAAGGTTAAGTTATTATCGGGAAGTAAGAAGGCAAGATCTGTGCTAACAGTTAAAGATAAGTGGGGTAAGATAATAGTTGAACCAGGAAAAATCCAAGAGAGATGGAAGGAATATATAGAAACACTGTATGGTAAAGAACTTAGGCCGACAAGGTTAGACATAGAAAAGGAACATGACGTAGAAGAAGATAGCTTAGGTCCAGGCGTACTCGACGATGAAATAGAACGGGCATTAAATGAGATGAAAGCAAATAAGGCCGTGGGGGTGCACAACATCCCTGTAGAACTGTTGAAATGTTTAGGAAAATGCGGGAAGAAGGCCCTATATGGCCTGAGGCTCGTAGTATCTATGAAGAAGGAATCTGGCCGGAAGATTTTGTGAGATTGGTGTTAGTTCCTATTATAAAAAAGGCAAAGGCTATATCATGTGGGGATTACAAAACAATAAGTTTGATATCCCAAGCAGCTAAAGTTATTCTCAGGATCATCAACAAAAGGATAGAGAGTAGGGCAAATGATTACTTGGGGATGATCAGTTTGGGTTTAGGAAGGGAAGAGGTACGCGTGATGCCATTGCAGTAATGAGATCACTAATCGAGAGAAATATAGAATACAATCAGGACGTTTTTGCCTGTTTTGTAGATTTCGAAAAAGCGTTTGATAGAGTTAATTGGGAAAAATTGATGCGTGTATTGCAGAAAATAGGAATGGATTGGAGGGACAGGAGACTGATCCGCAACCTGTACATGTCTCAGACTGTTCAGGTGCGAGTGGGGAACGGAGAGTCCGGATGGGCAGTGTTAGGAAGAGGTGTAAGGCAGGGTTGCCCATCGTCACCGGTGCTGTTCAACGCATATATGTGGAGGTAATGATTAAAGAGGCATGGGAAGAACTGGAGGTGGGAATGAAAGTCGGAGGGGAATTCGTAAAATCGATTAGGTTTGCTGATGACTAAGCATTAGTTGCTCAGTCAGCCATGGGGTTGCAAGCATTGCTGAGTGAATTGGAGGCTCAGTGCGATAAATATGGGATGAGAATCAATATTAATAAAAGGTTATGCAATTTTCCAGAAAGAAAAAGGCTAAGCTAAATATTAAAATAGGCGGGGAAAAAATAGAGCAGGTAGAGCAGTTTACATATCTCGGAAGTGTTTTGGACCAATACGGTCAAAGTGGTAGGGACGTAAGGAGAAGAATTGCGCTAGGCAAGGAGGCATTCTCAAGGAGGAGGGAGTTGATGACGGGGACGTTGAGTAGGGATGTTAAGACAAGACTCGTAAAAACTCTGATATGGAGCCTAGCTATGTACGGCGCGGAAATGTGGTCACTGAAGCAGGAGGATAGACGTAGATTGGAGGCTTTTGAAATGTGGGAGTGGAGAAGAATGGAGAAGGTGAAATGGACCGAAAGGAAAACAAATGAGGAAGTACTAGAAATGGTAGGGGAGGAGAGGGGTTTGTTGAGAGAAATCCTATGGAGGCGGGGAAAATGGATGAAAGGCGTATTGAGCGGTAGTGGAATGTTGAAGAGGGTAATAGAGGGGAGAATGTTGGGCAAGCGAGGTAAGGGCAAGAACAGGATAGGGATGTTGGACGGGATGAATGGAGGAAAGAAGTACACAGAGATGAAGAGAGACCTGATATAGATTAGTTTGTTAGGTGGGGAGTCACAAAATGTTTATTTGATAGCTGTGTCCATCCAAAAACCTACCTTAAACGGTAGATTACCTAGTAATATATGAAGCGGATGCTATTATTCACTAAATTGTACTCTCTGACTTTAAAATAATAGGTAATTTATAGGTATATTTTATTCTTTGCTATCATAGGAGGTGTTTTATCACGTAATTAGGCCTGCCTGCAGAAGAAATGGTCGCAAGTATCACGATAATAATCATCTTTTAGAATAGGGTAGACCTAGTAGCCTTTCAAAGGATGGCAGATGAGATCAAATAGCTTTTTCGTATCAACGGACGTCAGAAAACCAGTTTTTAAAAATGTTAGACACACGTTTTATTCCCGTCTAATGCTTGACATTCATTGTACTAGTAATTTTGTGCGATAGAGATTATGGTAGAAGTAGTTAAAAAAGCATGATAACTTGAGATGAGGATCAATGTAAACAAAACAAAAGTTATCGGTTTTTCGAGAAGAAGGGAGGCTAACTTAAGCGCTAGGGATGCAAGAAGAAGCCTTGAATTGGTCAAAAACACTTTCACAAGGAGGTGAGATTTGTAGACAGGGACGTAGATTAAGAATATTACGAAAAGACTTATTAAAATTTTGATCTGAAGTGGGGAGTGCATGGCGTGAATGACGTGTAAACAGTCGCTGAAGCAAGATTATTACAGACGTGGAGTGGAGGATTTTGAGGAGTAGGTCTGGAGAAAGATGGAAAAAGTAAAACGAACGGTGGAAAATACAGACGAAACGAAACAAATAGATAAACGACGGACAGATGAAGGCATGGAGAAAGGGGAGAAGAGAGGAGTTTTGAGAGATTTCCAAAAGAAGTAGGAAAGGTGGATAAAGAACAATGAATGGATGGAATGAATGTTGAACATTGTGATAGAGGGGAGAAAGTTAGGCAGGCGAGGTTTGGAGAGAAAAAGAACAGGCGTTCACGAAGAGAGAAAAGCATAAGAAATTTAAACATAGTATAAATTCAGCATATCACAACTTATCATTTCAGTTCCAACTAGAAAGGAAGGATTGTGGCAAAGTTAAATAAATTCATTTTTGGGCAAAGAAATAAGGTTATGCTAATGTTATCAGTCACAGATCACCTTCACACAAACAAACTTAAAGCGTCTGTTAGTTATTAAGAGACATGATCGTTTAAAAAATATTTCCTAATGGCAAAATGTGCGTAGTGACCCTCAAGACAAATTATGCAGATCCGTGTAAATGTTTATCACTGTGTCCAAAGTAGAACGCCTACTTATCAAAACCCACCTTAGTTTCTACAGTATCGTTCAAATAAAAAACAATAACATTGGAATGAATGCTTATTCAGTGCCAAACGACATATCATTCCTCAGGAAATATACCATCGGATTTAAAAACTGAAGGAACCCTTTGGTTTCCATATGCGGCCACGGTGGGAACCCTAACTCCATTATTCCCCATTCGGGAACAGGCGTTAAACCGTTGACGCGACTCTAAACAATTTCTCTACCCACAGCCTCGCCCCTCACTGATCAGTGTACTTTCGCAACCATGGCACATGGGCACGGGCAAGCACGCACGTGCACGCCCTCTCCCGTGCGAGGGGACGAGTGGCGGGAGGGACGCGAGGGGAACACCGGGGACCATTCAACAGGGAGGAGGCTCGGGCAACGCCAACTCCCGACGAGCGGGAGGGGAGAAATCGACCTTTCGGACTCGCGCCCACTCGAAAACGCGAGAGGCGGCCCGCCGTGAAAACGGAGAAGGGGGAGAAAAAGGACCGCCGCATCGGCCGAAAAATAAAATTAACAAAAAAAGACTTGAAAGACTCTCGACCCAACCCCTTTGTCCAACCGTCCCGAAGGGTCCTCTCTATCTCTTGAGTAAATTCCTCCGAAGCTCACAATAATTACCACGTAATAATCCTGATTAAATAAGCCGAGAGACGGCGCGCCGCGCGCATTCGCGTCGAGTAGCCGGCACCCAAATATTTATCTTGTATTGCCCACGAAATCCGCGCCCGCGCGCTCCTCACCCACATCCCGCCTCTCTTTCCTCCCCCCCCCCATTCCGAGGAAAAGAGAGGGAGAAACGCGAGGGAAAGATAGGAGTTAGAGGATGCGGAGAAGGGAGGATTGCGGACGAGTGGAGAGGTAAACAGGAACATCTGACGTCTTGGGAAGGCAGTGCGAACGAGATATCCGTCCGGGACCGGAAAACAAACTCTTCGGTTTCGAAAACTTTAAAAATAACACGCATCCTCATCTCATAGGTAATTATGGGCAGGTGTGTTTGTGTGTGTGTGCGTGCGTGCGAACCCTCAACGTACGCTCATATAAGTGACACTTAACGCACGGAGTATCTTTTCACTGCTCCTTCCATCTCGAACCCTGTTTTGCCGCTCTCCTCCTTTACTATCGGCTTTCTTGAGACGGCGCACGGGTGAGATCTGGGCGACGTTGGAAGAGACATGCAATATTAGACCGACCGCCAAGTTTCCTTCGTAATCCTTTAAGAAATAAAAGCGGGTGAAGAAGCGGAGGAAAAACAACGCAAAATGCTCTTGGGATGCGTAGAACTTCTCCGCGTCCGTTGTAACGCGTTATTCATCCGTCGCGGGTGCGACCCCAAGCACATCCTGCCGTTCGAGGTCGACTGAAATCGGAGTGGAATTGAAATATTTCTCGTCCTGATATCAAATAGGAGTTTAACTATGGAATACGCCCACATCTGAAGTGATAATGCACATAGATAATAACTATGTGAACATTCCAAATTATCTTCAGTTCACGAAATATTAAAATGCAGAATTTTGAAAATATTGGAAATTTGTTGAGGGAATTATGCGAACGGACAAATTACATTTAATTTAAATGGCACGATCTTGATGGTAGATTGAGTAATTAGAATGAGAAACTAACAAAGAGCGAGATTTTTGCGCCGCCTCTAATGGGTGACGGTGTAGTTTTCATAGGTGTTGACTTAAATAGGGTGACAAATAAATTATTAAACGTCTTTGTTGTAGGCGAAATTTGAGCTATACGGTCTTTTCTTTCGGCTTTCCATATTAAAAACATTGGAAAGATAACCACAAACACGTAAGCCCTAGGTAGAGGGGGAAAACCCAACTAGAGGGTAATCAACACCACGACCCACGGATTACGAAGTGAGGACCAGGCCACACTATCTCCGAGGTTGGCTTTGTTGGCTCTACTGTCAAATTATGGAAAACCAATACCATTCTATTACGAATAAACACCCAGCAGGTACCTTCTTATTCAAAAGTAATTACTGCGTATTGATACGTATTTTCTATGGTTTTTCAAACATTTCGGCATAGTTTTCGTTCCTATGCAACGAAATAAATTTTCCTGGAAGCTTATTAATTTAATTTGCCTCGATCATAGTCTGGGTTAAATGTCTCGTCTAGTTGAAGATTGATGTTTAAGAAAGGTTATAAACGTCCTAATCTAGTCAATTTCTTGCTAAAAATGTTGACATAGACTCTGTGCAAAGGATTAAATAATGTCATATGGTTCTAAGGGGCGTGTTCATTTCCCATTTGTGCTCAATTTTGGCAGACATTCTCGTAGGTACGCATAGTTCCAGCAAAGCTTATGGACAGGCTAGTAACTTTGGAATATGATGATACATATCAATATATACGATGATTCATATCAACATCCATTAATCTCATTTTATGTTACTAGTCATCTTTTATAATTTTCAATAATATTATAACGTTACCGTCGAGCAATGGTCACAAAAGGAATTAACGTCATATCGTTCAATTGTTTCAAATTCTAAACTTGAATTCTGACACATTATGTACATTATAAAGAGAACCGTCTTTTGGATAGACATGTGAATATCGGAAACATGACTTTATTGACACATATACATGAAGCTATTTTTAACCTCAACAAATAATCGTAGAAGATTTCTGTTTGAACAACCTTGATCATATCTTCTTGAGAATTGAAGTTTTTCCCAAGACGTTCGTAAAGGTTATTATTCATTTTAAAAGCATTCATTCAGTAGCAATCAACAAACAAAGGGGTGATAAAGCCATAGTAAATGTATTATTACTGTACAATATTATCAATCCATAGACTGCTTTAACCGGTAGAATCTCAATAATAATAATAATAACGCCTGATTCTTGAATTACCATTTTTTCCAATTTATTTAAAATTTTGCCAATGGTAGCTCTGAGTTAGTGACTTTTGTAATGACTGTCATGATAAAATATTTCCTCATATAGGAAGGAAGGAAAACCAAATTAGCATATAACATCAGCATGGAATAAATTAATGAAGACAAACGTAATGAATCCACAAAATTAGTCAGCAAGTGCTGCGTACATGACGCTTTTATCGGGAAAATATGTTATCTCTTCCCATCTTCGTGATTTCCTCAAGAGAGATTTCTCTTTCATAAACAATCCCCAGACGAGCAAAGGTATGCCTCTATTTGCATTTCCCCTCATTATTATGGAATACGCATATTTACGCTTGATGTTCTTACATTCCTTTTCTGTCTAGGACGATTTTCTCCCTTTGCAGCAATCATGTTGCCAACGAACGTGCTGTAATATCTATTCACCCATTTTATTTTCCCACGCAATAAGTCATAAGCGTACTTTTTACTTCGTTCACCGATTGTTGTTTCATTAGCCAACTACGTGATGCCAAACTGTTCAAGTAGGTCACGATTAAGTTTTTTTAGCACAGGTTTTAAGAAAAACTGTCCAAAATCGAGAGCGTAAAGAATTAATTTAACAAATAAAACGGTTTTCCAGAAACGTGGAAAAACATTACAGGAAGAGAGAACTTCAAATGAATTCCATAAATAAAGCGATATGAATCTATAATTAAAAAATACAAAACCTGGATAAGCATTAAAATAATCGATTTCCTGGCATCGTATCTACGTCGCCACCGAAATTTCGTTTCGGAAATTTTGTTTCATCAATCCCAAAATCTAATTAAAAGCGGAAGGAAATAACCGGCCTTAAAATCTTTTGAAAGCACTTAAAAACGCGTAAACTTAAGCGAATAGGGAACACTTTTCTTCGCCAACCATACCGTAGCAAAGGGTGTGATAGGTAGGTATTTTAATTTCACAGTGAATTGCATGGTAAATTTAACAACGCCTGCCGTCTTCATAAAAAAAATCCTCACGGAGGAAAATAAAACGAAAGAATTTCATTCATTAAGATTCTCACCGTTCTTCCGCTAAGCCTTCCAAAATTTCAAAGAGTGAGCACGAACTATTCATGCACCCCCCTCCCTTCTCTAAATCCTCAATGTCCACGACTTGCGGTATTTTAAGGTTTCCGAAACTTTCGGAATGAAACCAGAAGCAGCATAAGATCGTCATTTCAATTAAGATATCAGAGGTAGGACTCGGCAGAAGTTTATGTATATGATTATCCATATATACATGAATATATAAATATATATATATATATATATATATATATATATATATATATATATATATATATATATATATATTCCCTCCCCCCACGTCGAACAAGAAGACGAAAAAGAAAACTAAAAATTCTCATTCCTACGCTCCCGGGCCACGAACGACCTTCGATTAGTCACCCATTAACTTCACCTCCCATTACCCATCCCACGGTATTTCCTTTCTCCGTTCAATCGACCCCCCCCCCCATTCACCCCCCCCTCCTTTCACCTCAAACCCCTTCCCCTTCCACTTTTCCCTCCCTTTTAATTCATATCCTCCGACAGCACCCAATCTCCTTCCTCACATAATTCTTCACGTTCGCCTCCCGCTGCCGGCGCTGCCAAATTCAACCTTCGCCTCTCCCCCCCCATATCCCCTCCCGTCTAAACCTCCCCCAACCGCCATATGATCGCCTAATGTGCCGCCATCTTCGGCTCGGTCTCGCCTACCATCCCGGCATGCACCGCGCCTCCCAAGTATGTACCACCCTCGTCCACCACCCCTCTCCCCCGGACGGCCTTGCCCACAACGAAAAGGCCGCCGCCCGAAAGATGAATCGAGCACGAACGTGCTCCCTGCGATGCACCGGGAAACCGGTGGGTCTGCTGCCGCCACCGCTATTGTCACTCGACGTTGATACTTCCAATCTCTTACAAGACTCTTCTGTGAAAACGATATTATTTTAAAATTATAATTCACTGCCAGCTGATGTTTAACAATGGCGCTCTACAAGCCCAAGTTTAAGGGCACTCGTTGAAATTCATACTTTTACATTGTTTCCCGTCACCATTGCTAATTCAGATACGAATGATGTGATGAGTGTGCACCAGGGTAGGTAAATGCAAAGTTAACTATTTCACTACGTACTAATTGTTTTTTTACAATTTAAGCAAAACATACCTTTATCTTTAAATTGATTTTTAGCTTTTGAATTTCAGGCGGTAAAACCTTTAACCGCTATACCGTTTCACTGAAACAGGTGAACCATTGCTAACTACGTCACACATATCATCCATCTCATCCTCACAGGGCGTAATGTGTTCCCTCATTGTTACACTGACTATACAGCATATTCGATTGAATGCACGAATGGCTACTTTTGTCCAATTGGGAATTGACAAACGTTTTGCCTTCTCATTGTATTCTTTTGCTGTTTTTGGAATTTATTTTGGGACTCCATGGGTGACCCAGATAAATATTACAGTCATTCAATGAATACAAATGTTAATCTTACCAATATCAGCAGCTTTGAGTAGCAAAATCATCTCAATTGGAAAATGACATGTGACATTCACAATGAGTCACGTACAGTTCCGAGTATTCAATGCAATCAAGGACAATATTGACAGTATGTATTCTTCAGAAGTTTTCTGATCCAGTGGCACAAGTTTCTGGGAATTATAAATTAAATGATGATAACTCTAGGAAATTGCCCTGAAGATGAAAGGTTTTATCATGGATATATTTTAGTATGGATTAAAAACTTAGTCGTTGACAAAAAGACACGAGCATATCTTAGAGATTTCCAGATGTGGGTACGGAGACTAATGTAGGAAATAGAGTCAACAAAGAGGATGACTAAAGACAAAGCTTTTAGATATAGTGGAAAAAGAGAGGAAGTGGCTGAGAAGAACTCAAAGAAGATAGGAAAATGGGTGGTGGAAAGAGATTTTGTGGGATGTTGAAGGCCATGATAGAGGGAAGACTGTTGGGTAAGTTGGGGGATGGAGGAAATAGGCTTTTGAGAAGGCGTGACGAAGGGTGGAAGGTGCGAAGGACTGAAGACGGAAATAATGTAAAGCAAACAAGAGGATACGTAGTACATTAAAGTTGTTAGAGCCATCCCAAAACCTCCTTTAATATGTATATTACATTTCATTAAAGAACAAAGTAAAGAATTAAGAATAACTCTGCGGAAGTGTTTAACCTTAATGATTCACTCATCCATTGGTTGTCTCCCAGGAGATAAGGAGAAGGAATCCCTGAGGGAGGGACTGCACCTTCCGGTCCGAAAGGAAAATCGACCTGAAGGTGGACTGATTCAACAGAGAGCCGCCTTCGAGTTTTCGGTCCTCCACCCTCCTCTCCCTTCCAAAACACTTTGTTTTCCTTCGCCGTACGAAAGTGTGTGCATAGGTATTATTACCGTGAGAAAAAGGATGGAGATGCAGTGTTTACAGGCGGCGGATTCGTCGGCATGGCCAAAGGATGGCGGCATAGGAAGGAAGGAAGGAGAAAAAAGAAAATACGAGGTAAGAAATGACGCTAAGGAAATGCAATGAGTCAGAGAAGGGATCGGAGAGTGTCAAAGGGAACGGGATCCACAATTATTGGACCTTAGATCACTTGGACTTGCCATAAACTGACAATTTTAAGGGTCGTGAGTGGCCTTCGTGGGGCGGAGGATGAAAGAGGAAGATCATAGAGACCAATGGAGGCCGACAAAAAGAGAAAACTCTCTTACGCATGCGTCCAGATTCCTAATAACGCGAATTCAGAATTATGAATCTCTATTTGAAAAAAAAGGACAACTAAGAATATTCTTTGTGGCTTTAGACAGAAACTTAAACCGATAAATCTTGAAATTGAATACAACCTCGTCCACTAATCTTTCAAAAACGTATGTTGACAGCTCTCGGTCCTTACCATCATGCCCACACCCGAAACGTCGTTGCCCATTTCCTGGATGGCCCTAACATTCGAAATTCTTCCATTTCCCGCGTAACTCAACACAAAAGTGTTAGGAGAAGTATTCTAAGACGCTGCGCGTCCGAGCGTTTGAAGTAAAAGAAGGAATGGAAGAGGAGGGTGGATGAAAGGATGCTAAAACTGAATGAAGAGCAGGAGAATGGAGAAATGTAAAAAAAGAAGGGCTGGGGGGGAGATGGGGAGGATGATTTTCTACCCTCCCCCCGCCCCCCACCCTGCCGTCCCTTCGAGAGAGAAGGAAATACCGTTTCGTCCACTGGCAGTGGCTCTCCGAGGCCTCCTGGCCTGACCACTTTTCCTCTTGCCGCGCTCCCGTTCCGAAGAGGCCCTCATTTGTTTTTTTTTTCACCCATTCCTCTCTAATCCGCATTTTTGTTCGCGTTCGCCGCTTGCTCACCTGGGATGAAAATGATAATGGTCATCTAGCGTGCATTATTATTGCCTCGGGCATCTACTGAGGAGGCCTGAAACGAGGTGGATGAGGACACTGGGCGCAATAACTGAGGAGCATTATTCAACTACGAGATTCAAGTATGATAGTACGTCGCAGTTTCAGTAAGTGCATATGCCTCAAACGACAGGGGACACTATTTAAAATTTACCAGTACCTCATGTCGTTCTATTTATGCAGATAGTGCTCAACAGTGAGTACGCATGGCTAACCATGTTTGAGTACTTATCTCTTTGAAGATTAGTTTTATTTTCTCCTAATTTGAAATGAGTCTGAAGGAACTTAACACGGAAATTTTGTAAAAGACAAAAATGGAATCAATATAACTGGTCTGTAGGTATTTGTCGTAAAAAATAATATTTATCGCATTTAAATATCTTGACTAATCTTATCTTTACGAAAGGTACCCTAATTTAAGATTAGAGAAGAGATTAGGATACACTTAAATATGAAACAAGGTGCTGGAATCGATAGGAAACATATGAATCTTGGAGATCTGAGGGCGAAGGAAGATTAGAGGTTTTTGAGGTATTTTACGGAGAGTTGAGAAAATACAGTGAATTTAGAAGACGTAAAATGACAAAGTTTTACGTATTGCGGGAGAAGAGAGAACGTTTCTCGGTGTAACCCGAAGAGGATAGCAAATATTAATATTTAATAAATATTAAGGGGAGATTTCAAAGCCGTAGAAGAGAGAATGACCGAAAAACCAGGCAGAAGAATAAAGAGAATATGCTTTTTGAACGGAATGAAGAAACGTAAAAAATTAGGAAGAAGAAAATACTGTAGAGAAAACGATAGAAAGTTTAGCATTGCTTAGGACGTATATAATAGTGTTTTGGATTGCCCAAAATATACCTTTATTAATTATATTACCCTTGATTTACTTTTGCTATAATGAATCGTAAATTACACACGATATATTCAAATATTATTAAACGTTTACAAAAGGTACAGGTGGTATAAGGTATTACTACAAAACGATTTCCTTTAAAACCAAGGTTGTGTGATTCATTATTAAGAAATTTTTACTAATCCATATTCTTTCCGAAAAACACGTTCGATAAGTGATATCAAGTATATTTATAAGCTTTTCCCAACATGAAATGTTCACGCACTGTACAATGGCCAGTTGAAATGAACATTAAATAAATCAAATCAGCATAGTACTGAAAAGTATCTGATAATATTTTCTAAACAAATGATAAAAAGTAACATGTTCGTCGCAAAATTGATAAAATGAGAGTGATTTTTCATTGATTAAGGAACTTCAATATTTCTATAAAAATTACGACAAAATCTTAAATTTGTAAATTAGGCACAAAATGAAGCACTTCCTAAGATACTATTAAATGCATTTGGACTTAAATAGAGGTATTCCTCTCTGTTTTGCGTTGGAAGAGAGCAACCACCACCGGGCAAAAAATATTACGCAAAAGTGTGTCGTCGGACTTTTATTTAAGAAATGTTCGCACCCGCCTATTATCTGTAGTGTTCATTATGGCCTCCTTTTGTCTTCCAGTATTAGGCTCCACGGTTCTTTCAACTTCACTATCGTCATCTGGTACTTGGTCTTTCGATTCCTCTCTTTCCCGATGGCTTATATTCTATAGCTTTCTCTGGAATTCTCTCTCTGAGCAGTTTTATAATTTGTGTGCAATCGATTAAACACTAAGTTATTCTCTTGTGCTCTGTCTCTTCTCTCATACCCAGTTTCTTGTTTTATGCTTATACTCTCCTCTTACTCCGCAGTCTACTATTCGCTTTGGTACAGCGTTTAACTGAATGGTCAAATCCTATTACCGATCAGGTCATTTGTCTTCTTTAATCAACATCGTGATCCTTATATCGCGGGGGAAATCCATATTAAAGTATACGCAATAAATTAATTATTGGTCCGACTATTATCATTTTCTTTTGATCATAACAGAAGTAATACGACTAAAATCATGGGTGCCAAAACATTTCCGAGACTAGCGAAACGAAAAAAAATGTAATGTTTCTCCCAAGGGCACTCAAGAGACTCCTTCCCTCGGCACAGTCTCTTTTCGCATTCCGAAAGGCTAAAGAGATCCCTTGTTTCAGCACCAGACTCCAGCCGCAAGCAGTGCATTCCATTTCTCCACTCCATGCACCGTGTTGCAGACGGAATTCCAGAGTGCTAATCAGGCAGACGTCGTCACAATTTGACGGCTAGTTACCACCAGGGAAAAAGCGCATGAGTAAAATAGCCCGAGTGGCAAACTTCGCGGTGACAACAAAAGCGTTAATTATAGGCTTATGCCAAACGATGTGAAATGAAATTTACTGTCAAGTCTTGAGATCCTATCCAACAATATTCTCTTCTTATTCTTTTCTTTTTTTTCCATAATTTTTCATTTAAAATGAAAATTTTTTTTCATAGTTAAAATGAAAGCACTACTGTAAAGTCTAGTATTCAGATGCGTTGCTAACAATACATATACGTTTGTTTGACAGGAAGACTTAAGTCGAAAACGTTAACCAAACAATTATACACAAAAGATATACCAGATTAAACCTTTAATAATATTAATATTATTTCAAACTTTTCATATCCATTCCTATTTTAACTACGAACAATAAAAATGTTCACTAGAAAGTTTCTCCATTTCCTGAGTAAACAAACCATGGCTTTTGTTACACTATAATTCGAGATGCAATACCGTTCCACTCTGGTGATCAAAGGTTCAAAATTAAAAATTAGTTATTAAACAGACCTAAATCCCCACTACGATTACTTGAACCCTGGTGCATATGCTTTATATATTCTTGCTAATTTTCCTTCAAACTTATACCTCCCATTGGACCTTACAAGAAGAGCATAAATGTTAATTTTACAATGTACTTTGCATGGAGTAATAATGCACATCCAAATTTTACGCAAAAAGGCACAATATTAAATACATACTGATGCAGCAAGTGACGTGTAAGCCTAGCAACACGTTGAGCTTGAGCATAACACTACAAAAAATGATTGTTTTACTCTTTCCCCTGGGTATCAAGATCAATGAAATAACACTGAGTTATTTACTTAAAATAAACAATCAAATTGACTCAAAAACTTGAACAAAATTCACGGCAAAGATAAGTGAGGATTACTTTAATTATTTGATCAACACTAACTATTAACGATAAATGCTGTCCATTCATTCGTAAATAGATAGCTAGATAAAGAGAGGTCTTTATTTGAGCGAAATTGAGACCTACTACTCCTTTCTTCCATTTAACCCATCGTCGTATACATATTCTGTTAGGCATAAAATTTATAATTACATGCATATATACATATACGTAAGTATGTACACATACGATATACATTTTCACATATGGACATATACATACACATATATATGTATATGTATACATATATATATATATATTTTTTATAAAGAAATAGATACAAGGAAAGGGGTAAGGAACACACATGTGAATGAATATTTGTTCACCGTATGACGGGATTTCGTGTTTGAATGTGTGTGTGTATATATATATATATATAAACTAAGGATAAGTGGTAGGGACGTAAGGAGAAGAATTGCGCTAGGCAAGGAGGCTTTCTCAAGGAGGAGGGAGTTGATGACGGGGACGTTGAGTAGGGATGTTAAGACAAGACTCGTAAAAACTCTGATATGGAGCGTAGCTATGTACGGCGCGGAAACGTGGTCGCTGAAGCAGGAGGATAGACGTAGATTGGAGGCTTTTGAAATGTGGGTGTGGAGAAGAATGGAGAAGGTGAAATGGACCGAAAGGAAAACAAATGAGGAAGTACTAGAAATAGTGGGGGAGGAGAGGGGTTTGTTGAGAGAAATCCTATGGAGGCAGGAAAAATGGATGAAAGGCGTATTGAGCGGTAGTGGAATGTTGAAGAGGGTAATGGAGGGGAGAATGTTGGGCAGGCGAGGTAGGGGTAGGAACAGGATAGGGATGAAGGGAGGAAAGAAGTACACCGAGATGAAGAGGGACCTGATATAGATTAGTTTGCTAGGTGGGGAGTCACAAAATGTTTATTTGATAGTTGTGTCCATCCAAAAACCTACCTTAACCGGTAGATTACCTAATAATAAACTAAGGATACACCTACACATACTCAAAGTAAATGTCAGTGATTCACTCGTATTAGAGTTGGAAACTGATTAGACGATTTTGTTAGATGAATGTGACCTTTAAAGCATCAAAATGGTTAGATTGAAAAAAGTCTACTTTAATAGGATACTATGATAAGTGCACTTGGTATATCATGTTCCATACATTGGTTTGAACACAAAGTACACAAGGAGAAAGCATTTTATGATGTAGACCCGATGTGGTTTACAACATACAGGTCCTGTACATTGAAAATATTCAAGGATTAAAAGTATCACTCAATGCGTAGAAATTCATCAGGCATTGAATATTTTCGATTTAGCCAAATCGAATGTTTAGAATCGCTAAGTTATAGAACCTAATATTGGCATAAATAATGCCAAAATGATTTTTGACATTTAATGAGGAGGAATTAGTTATATTATTTTTACCACGGTCTTAAAACTGCCCGTATGCTTTAAGCGTCTCTTTTTTTCAGTGCGGCTGATCTTGACAAAAATTTTGGAAATGGTCCAACATAAAATCTTCAAGGTTCTGCGATACCTACGCACATTCAAAGCGACCGCCTGGCTTCTGAAAATATTTGTGTGTGAATAGAAATTCTTAAAAATTTTAAAGTATAAAGAATAAATAAAATATTAAAAGAGGAAATCAAATATTAATTAATTAGTATTGCACCTACTTATTTTGATAAGAGTTTTGTCATAATGGACAAACGGTGAAACGATTATGAGAGAAGGATCTCCCAACCAAAGAAAAATTTTTGAATAGAAAAATATGGAGAGAGAAACCGGTACGAAACTGTAGACAGAAAAACTTAGGAGATTTTACAACACCTTAGGTTCTTTCATCATCAGTTTCGCACCGGGTCATTTCTCCCCTCTCCCCCATCCTTCACCAAACATACTCGTAGTAGAAGATAAGCACATAATAAGTAATAATTTCGGAACCAGGGGGTAGATTAGGTCTGCATATTTCATCTGTAAGTTTTGAGTGAAAATTCGTATATCGCTCTCACATTTTGTACCTAATTCATACAATGGTTGTCATCTTATTACAAGCATAAGTAAAAAGCGAAGATAACACAAAGGTGGTAACTTGTTTAAGAGTCCAGTTCGAAGGTCCACTCTAATATCAATCACAACCACTCCAGTGCGAGTTCACTTTTGATCACGGCAGGGGTTCAATACCAAGAAAGTTATCCACTTTCCTATTCGATCTTAAAGCGTGTTCGATTTTTTAGAACATATAACCCTTTCGCCTATAGACTTAGAGCGTTACAAAGGATAACAGACCTAGTAAAATACTCGGGAATCACACTAAAATCGGACCTAGGGTGAGGATAACATCTAAGGACCATATGAGCTACATGAAAGAACTTTGGCTTTGCACAAAGTAGCCGAAATATTCGAACGCAAACTTTAAAGACAGATGTTATTACGCGTTGGTTAGTCCTCGCCTTGAATACGCGTCGTGTATTAGGAAATCTACAAAGGACCACATTTCGGAATAGAACAAGGAACAGAAAAGAAATACCGTAATAAATGAAGAGAAAACGCCGAAATAGTATCCTGTTCTGGACCCAATAAAAATACAAAAATTAAATAAAAGAAGTAAATTACTATGTAAGCAACAATTTTATTAGTTTGACGGTAATCCAGAGGGCCTCGAACCAGTTTTGCAAGCGAGACCGCTAGAAAAAAGTAAGGGACATTGTGCCAAACAGACTTAAATCGAGCATAAAAACTAATAACTCTAATGACTGGTGACCCAACACCCTCTATCACTAACCCTCGTTTTTTTTCTGAAAGGATAAAATTCGAGTATTGATAAATTCGCATTGGACTATACACCATCGTATACTAATGTCTTTTAAGGTTTTATTCTGTCGTAAATTCTATTAATGATTACTTTATTAATTATGAATGACGTCTTGCGATTCCGAATAACTTTCGAGCTGGTTTTAACGTTGCTACTACCGTAACTTTGGTGAAGACAATAGTTGGGAAACTGAAACAAGATACTCCTTCCCAGCAGACATGAATCTGTACTCGATTCAATAAAAATCTTTCAGTTACGAAGCTTAGCCAATATACAAATGTGAGATTTATGGATATATTCCTTTGATTGGCGCAAACGGAAATGGCGTCCATTGATGTCCCGTTTTTAACGTCAGCGCTGATCTTCTCTTAGAGAAAGTGTAATGAGGCGCATAATTCGATAACTAAACTCCTTTTCACCCGAATACAAGAGATCCAATTGGTCCACGAAGGGTGCCCTAGCATTCCAGGAAAGAGTATTTTTACAAACTATTGGGATGTGGCTATGGCAGCAATGGATCTAGAAAATCTCTAAGGGAAGCCATCATCAAAAATTCGAAAATTATGTTAAATTTGAAAACAAATAGTACCATTTAAGAGAGCTTTTGAAGTATTCTGAAGTACTAAATTTTATACTTTGGAGACATCAGGTACTCAACAATATTCCCAGGATTATAAGCAATATTCATTTTAAATTTTATGAAAGCGAAAAATAATCCCAAAGATGTGATCATTACCCTCATAAAACTCCGCATTGGAAAAGTCCCTTGGTCACGGAAAGGTGGGTAGAGAGGAAGATAAACGGAGTTATGCTAAGAAAAGATAAAAACTTTTCAAAGGAATTACGGATGAAGCAGAAAAATCGGGTGAAGCAGATACAGAAAGGCAGTAGGGACGTATAAGGCCCAAGGGGATACCAATTCGTAAGGGCGCTGGATTAACCGATAATGGTTTCCATGGACGATCCAGAATTTACCTCCAATCGGTGGTCCAGTGGTAGAAATAGGGAATGACTCACAGATAATCCTCGCAGTCATCCCGACCTGAGCGCGGTTCACCGAAAATGCCAACCCGGTCTTTCGGAGAAAGCGACGTCCGCGCACCCCGTGGGGGAGGGGCAAGAAGGGCCGAGGGTTCTAGTGGGGGGAATGGAGTAAGGGTTTAGATCCTCTTCCGAAAAAAACGCGTCATACCACTTTCTTGTGACGGAGTTGGATGGGCGTAGCGGCGCAGTTAACGTTTGGGGAAATTCCGTGAAACGAGACGTCCGCCTCCCACGCGTGCTGGCTCATCCGCAAGAGCCTGCGCGCAAGAGAGAAGCAATGATGATTAACGCCTTCTTCTTCTTCTTAGCGGGAGAGGGAGGGAGGAGGAGGGAGCGGATGGACGAGGGCGCGACGGAACCTTACGAAAGGCGCACCCCACGGACGAGAGTGAGGCAAGAGGACGGGGGTAGTCGTCTGGAGTGTATATATTCACAAGATGTGAAAGGAGGACTCCGACGTTGGCTATGAGTGTGGAAAAAGGTAAGCTTGGGGTCCAAATTTTGGAATCACGAAGCGTGTATAAACGAGACAATAAACGGGAAGATCTTAAAGAAATGCAATGGATAGTCTGGATAACTCCCGAGAATGAAATACAAGGGGGAGTGAACAGCGCCTCACTTAGTAAGAGAGGGCGGAACACATGGCAGTCGAGGGATAGAGCGTTGGACTACTAACCGAAGGCTCAGGTTTCCATTCCCGGGCACGCTTCTAGGCCCTATCATCTTCACCCAAGTTATGTGATTTTTCGAGTACCAGATTTTCCTGGCAAATCACAGGCGAATGGTGAAATTAACTACCCCCCTACCCTGATGTGTGAGTTTTGCACGCCGTCGGGCTAAGTAAAAAGGTGAGCTTCACCGTCAACCGACCTTCGGGTAAATAACCGTGTAACTTAATAAATAAGGCAACACCATTAAAAAAAAGTTTGATCTTGTTTCATAGCAAACCTTTCAGAAACAGTTCGAGGCATGACGTTAGTTATTTCCGCATTGTCCAAATAATAATTATTTAAATGAAAATAAAATGAGAGAAGATTTACCTACATTGTCTGCCGTAAGATTTAAACTATTAAAGTAACCATGCTATCGTCAAATCTACGGAAAACTTCAAGTCCTTTGGCGTGAAGTGACTTTGAATTATGCTTTGATAGGGCAAAATAATTAATTAACTGCGCGTTACACGAGTAAACTTGGCGGACACTGCACGCTATCTTGCCAAACCAAATCGCTCGGAACACACGTCAAGTGAGATTAATATTGCAAAATTGTATATCCAAAGAGAAATTTATAGCTTGTCACGGCCTCAACCATTGAAGCAGTTATAAGAATCAAAAGCCTACACACCACTTGTCATTTCATTTTAAGCGAAGGACAAATTTGATTTCAGAATTAGATCTAGTGCAACCAAGAGAATGTAGATTTTAAAACATGCTAAGGTGAAAATATTAACGTCATTGGATTGTCGGAAAAATTAGGATTGGGAATAATCACAGACCGAAGGTGACAGATAGATGATATATCTGCTGCGAACATTTGAGCAAGATCTTTTCTCATAAGGTGCCAAAATCAAGTTACAAGAAACCGCATAATAGGTTGAGACGGATCATTATTATAAAATAAATACGTTGCAGAGTGGAGAGATTCTCATTTCAATTTCTTCCGTATAATTTAATGGACCAAAAGAGTTATCCAAGTCGTTTAGTTAACTGTTCTAGTTACGGGCAGGAGAGGCATTATACAAAATGTTGTTCGTAATTAATTGTGTCGTACCTGCAACTACAGTCTCATGTGGAGCAAATAGAGAACCTTTAAATTAAAGACTTATAAAAAAGAAACAGTTATATAAAGGCTTTAAACTTATATTATATATTTATAAGGTCGGTTTGGTAGGTTTTGATAGAGTTCACCCAGCACTAAGCCCGAGGGCGTGTGAAATTCACACATCAGGGTAGGGGGGCCAGTTCCTTTCCCTGTGCCGGTTATGGTTTTCCAGGAAGATCTGGTACCCGAAAAATCACATAGCTTGGGTGGAGCTGCAGGTACTCAGAGAGGCTTACCCGGTAATCAAACCCGGGCCCTCCGGTCAGTAGTCCAACGCTCTACCCCTGGACTATCACGACCCAAACGCACACATATATGCGTGTGTGTGTTCAAACATGCTCATTTAAATAAATAATAAGGCTCGACTTTACCTAGCCTTGATATATCAATACATCAAAGCTCATGTGTAATAGCTAATTTTTAAAATGAACTATTTCACATGAACTGTTCATTTGCAATTTGCCATACCGTGATTTATTTAAGACTGACCATGGGTCGCAAGATAACGTTTATAATAGAAACCATCTGCCGAAAACTTGGCCGGGTTTACATAAAGTTTGCTGCGGAAAATTACTAAGTAACTGTCCATTTTCATATTGACCGTTTCTGCAAATTATTGCCCAACATTTTTTTTGCAATCATGCTGAATCCCTACCACTCACAACTTCCCCACGAGATGTTTCCCCAGAGCAGCTCCTCGAATTTAATATTCTTCGAACGTTTTAAAAACGAAAGGAACAGGAAATACCGCGTCCAAGTCTTTGTGCGAACGCAGTCTGGCAATCAGTAGGTACCTCCATCGGAGTGCGGACAAAGGTTTATTGCCCCACGACGGACCGAGCAATTCTCTCTTCCGAAAATTCACTCATCTCGCTTGCCGGGCTGTTGCAGCGTCGTATGCTAATCGCGCTTTTCACCGTAGGCGCGTCTTTTCTCACTTCATTAACGCTAAGGCTATAGAATTTTCGCGTACGATTGATTCATGGAGGCATGAGGAGAAAAGATAGTATCTGGAAGGTCTCATTCGATAGCGCTTTCATTCATACACAATATACCACACTACTCACGCCAAAATAGATATCTGCGGGAGACGTGTTTGATATATTGCCCACTGGTTATATTTTATTGGGCGATAAAATTCAAACAGCTGATTCCGTGATTATGATTTCGGCTGTCCACGGGTCACTGACGAAAAACGAAAACCCTGCGCCGATATACTATAGGTTTATTATCATGAGTTCCTTTGAATTTTAGCCTTTTTCTTTTGTGGTTTTTAAATCTCTACCTATGTTATAAACATGAAAAAATTCATTGAAAAAAATGGAAAAAAATCATTTAAATTTTTAGACAACACTAGATGAACGATTTACTTGAGCACTCGTTAATCTCTTTTCAATTACACTTTACGGAGTTGATTGGAAATAAATGTGCATCGGTATTTTTCACGACTCTGTGCATCTTCCCTCAATTTAGGACTAGAGCAAGTTTTTGGACAACGGGAAAACTTTACCGCTTCACATTGGGCAACTATTTTTTTTTCATTACTCTCAATTATCGTAGTTTTAAATTCATTTCGTGCGAAAATTAAGGGTAAATTAATACAAAGAATGCGGCTAGATAAACTTTTAGGCAAAAGAAAAAAACGGGAACAAAAACGAATATGAAAGCGGATGGGCTATTCCATATATATTTACCTAGAAATTCTGGTCGGAATTACCTGTTCTTTGAAGTATTTAATTTTCTGTTACAGTAATCGACATTATGGCCTACGACCGTTCAAGCTATATCACATCACAGGATGACGGGACATTCACTTTTTTAAATACCCATTCGATCCATGCGGATTTAGGATCATTTCGCACGCCAATGGCTAGGTAGGTGCACTTACGCAGGTGGGTCGGGGCGGAACAAAATTCGCATGCTTCCGATGGTGGACGTGACAAGGAGACTCCATTAAAAGAAGAGCGGCGAAGGAGGAAAGGAGCGGGTCGAGGGATTAAAGCCCTTTAGATATTCCGGACACGCTCACACCAAGCCCATTTCCAGGAGCCCTTGCGAGGCGATCAGTTCCACCAACCCCTCCTCCTCCCCCCCCCCCAGGAGAATCATCCTTTATCCCTTTCCGCTGAGGGAGTGAAACTTGTGGGGGATGAATGTGGATCCGGCTGGATCGTGCGGGGGTGGAGGGGGAGGAATAAGAGGGGTTGTCGGAAATGAGTAGAGGCAGATAGGCGGGGAACACGGGGGAGGGGGGTGGAGTGCAGGAGGAGAAGGAGGCAAGAGCGCAGCGCCCAGTGCACGCCTGGTGGAAAGAGCCACGAACAGATTACACAATGAACGTTGCTCCGCTAAAACCTGGATCCGAACCGATTTTTATTAGCCAAGATACGTCCGCACGGTCGACGTAGGGCGATGAATTACCCATTATGCCTCTTTATAATGCTCGCGTGATACGAATGAATTATGGATGCGGCGAATATTTCTCCGAATCTCGGTAAAGCACGACAGAGCTTCCTATTTGTTTTATTTTCAGTTTCTTCATGTCTCTCAGCATGCAACGGATTCACATTTTAATAACGTGAACCACCTCCGCATTGGACGTGAATCTTTACTAAGCTCATTCTTGTAAATAAATGCGCAATCCTTTGAGTTGTTAGACCAGTGATCGATCGGGAGAGAAAGGTGGAATGAGAAGCAGATCAAAGTACATCAGTACCTACCGTAACCACAGGTTAACGGTTTTGGTTTAACCGAACAAAATATCACTGCATTTTCTCCGTTTTTTAACCTTTAAATATAGGTAGTTTTCATTTTGACATGCAAACTATATAGTCATAGGCATATTTTGGCAGTTGAAGTAGACTATATAAGAGCAAAATGCCATTGGGCTATGGCGAAATGTGAAAATAAAATTTAATTACGTTCTTAATTTTTCCTTTACAGGTTTTGTTTTTGTTTTTCCTTTGTGTTGATGTGGTCAACTATAGGGCAGAAAAAGGGAATATACGAACTGAAAAGTTCGCATAAAAACAAATTGATACTCCGAATAGTGACGTAGTCATAGGGACGCTAGCTGCAATCAACAGAGCCACGTCTGTGCAGAATGATTTGGATTCATTACACGGTTCATTTACTGGCAAATCGAAGACATACGTATGTGCATGCAACAAAACTACTTACAATTCAGTTCTCATCTTAATATTTAATAAAATTACGCTTTAATTATTAGATAACTTTAACGACCACCAATGCTAATTCCTGCGGATTGAGGACCAAAATTTTTCTCTCCAACCCACGACCGAACAAACTCGAAATTAAAATCTGTACGCACCAACTAGTACTAGTTTTCGATTGTTCCGATCGACTTTGAACAATGCACTCTCGCTTGCGTATATTAGCTCAAAAAAGGCTCCATAGGCTCTCGCGGGGTCGCTAGACATGAGTCTTGGGTGCCCACGAACCTTGGGTTGGCTGATGAGTGAGTTACCTACCCGTTGATCTGCCTCGTTGAGTAATCTTCGTAAAAAAAATTGCAAAATAATTAAACCATTTTTATCCAACTTTCAATATTACACCTTACATCAACTTGATACCTTGCAAAACTTTAGATATAATGAATTTATGACGGAAATCGTTGAACTTTAAGGGGCCTATAAGACCAGTTTCGGCGAATCAAGACGAGGTGGCTACAACGTGGGAGAGAAGGAAAATGTAAGCACTAAAGTTAAAAGGCCAATTGCCATGAAGAAATGTGAAACCTTTAATTATAGTAATTCTTAACATTTTATCTGTGACTTTATTTCATTTTACATTATTATATTTTCGTCATTCCCATTTAAAAACCTGTATCGCTAATTACATTCACCAATCCTCGAAGATTTAAGCAAGCACTTTTTTATGCATTTAAAATTATTATATTGCCATATACTCATTGGGAGATATTTTTTACATTTAAACGCTCTATATAAATTGATCGGTGACATTCATTGGATGACAAAAAAATTGCTAAGTTATTTTAAATGAAAAATATATTTAATCGCTCCTCTAGCCAGCATATTTTGGGAGCATCAAGGAAGTGCACTTAAAACTACAGAGACGTACATTAACTCTCGTAAATTTCAGCCGTTAAGAACACTTCATGCTCACCTGAAAAAAAAACGCATTTTACGATTAAAAAATGCTTCATTTCTGAGTAGTTTCGTTTCAAAGTGCGCGATACATTAACCGGAAATTGTCTTCCTTATAAAGTGCCTAAAGGCGAAAATAAAACTCACGCCCATCCATTAAATTATATTGTTCCTTTGTGGTTGCATGGCCATAATGCAAGTTGCGAACATCAAATCAAGAAGAATTTGATCAGGAAGACTTGGAAGGAAGAGCAAAAAATAAATCGCTTAACGCAGCAAGTAAAGCCTACGAATAAGAAATAAAGATCACATCAAAAGATGCCGAGAACTTGGGATCCTCTTTGAACGAAAAAACTCAGCTTCTCTCTAGTGCCTGAACCACCAGTGGCTTGGAATAAGTAATGCTTTGTGATTGGCGGACTAATAGCTGTAAGCTGCTACAAAAAGTTTCCTAAAATTCACCACTTTTTTGTCTAGTAATATGCCTCTAGTGGAAAGTGTATATGTATAGATATGATACAAGAATAGAGATAAGAAGGAACAGATATGTATTTGCATGCGTGTAAAATGATAGGATGTTTCCATGAATGTATGCACCACTGTGGATTTGGTTTGCGTGTATGTGTTGGTTTTGAATGCGGTTTTTCTTTTTTCCCTTTCTTGGGTAGTGACCTAACACCCCCCGCCACACGCCCTTGCGGCGGCTTGCGAGGTATTATGTAGATGTAGATGTCTTGATACATGTCCAAGTTTTAAAGGATTGCTAAGGAAACTTGACAAAAATAATTTCTTGAGACCCACACTAGCAAATTAATTCGATTATCTATTATTTAAGACGCTACAAACATAATTTTGAAACTCACAAATAACCAAACAACACATTATTATTAATTTCTTTGAAAATAGTTTTATACCATGCTCCATGCGACCGAAATAAATTTTTTAAGAATTTTTCACCATTGTTTTCAAGTGATAAAATCTTTATGCTCGGTTAAAAATGTACATAAAGAGGACTGATAAAATAACCAGATAAAATATTTACGGACTGAATATGTACATTTGCTTTCCACATTAATTTTTTTTTCAGTCGAAGAAAAACGCATTCATTCTGAACTTCAAATTGAGTCGCATATTAAAGTGACTCGAAAGAAAATTACGATTTCAGGAGCTATGAAACATTTATTTTCCGAGCTGAAATTCATGAGGGCATTTTGCAAGGAGCAATATTCTCCACGTCAGTTTATTTATTGCGAGTGCTTTCGTCTCCGATATTGAATGGAAGGCTTAAATCAAACTGGTAGCGTAGGAGTTTCGCAACAGAATGTACGCAATGCCACATATACATATAGACACGCATTCATACGCCTGCTGGAGCAACTGGGAACGCCGAGGTGCATTTATTATTTTTAAACGGCATTATATAATGAAAAAGGCAAAACTTTATACCCACCAATTCCGTAAATGGAGCGGTGGCAATAAAATGGGCTAATTGATATCTTAAATCGAGTGGGATCACGTTCTCCTATCTTTCAACAAGCTCATAGAATACTAACGGTTTAACGCGATCATAAAAATAAACGGCTTTGCATTGCTAGCAAAAAACCACCCGACCTATATCGCGATCGAACGAAGTCAACCGAAGCACCTCCAACCATTCTATAGTATGTAATAACGAATCCTTCGTTTTTTTTAAGGCTCTGCCAATCTCTGCACGTCTGAGTGAATGTTCCCAGGACACAAACTAAAAAAAAACCTTAATGAGATTAAATGTTCATTCGAGGTAGTGGAAAACTCAGAATCCTGATTCGCCATAATCTATTTTCAATTGGTTATCTGACTCCTGGGAAATGGACAAGTTGGAATCACACGGAAGTTGGGCTCAATTGGTTTATAAATTACTTCACTGACGGGGTCTATATTTGCCCTTAGCAGCCATTCCAAATATCAACCATAAGGCAACTTCGAGTCTTCTGAAGGTGATACTGACTAGACTGATGTGGTATATAACATACTTGAACGAAGCGAGATAATTGCATTTAAATTTACGTGATCAGATTGATATAAATACTCTTATAAAAGCGTGTAGCTCATTATATCATCCCACATTCACCATAATTTCTTCGGAAATTCCTTTGAGAACTGTCACACACGTTATTAACGGAATGAAATTCCAATATCTCATTAACAAATATCATGCAAATGCAGTCACGTGTCAACTCTCATTCAACATCAATGAGGGAATTTTAAGATCATGGTATGCAAGTACAACAATTTGAAATGCATAATTCCATGGTTTGCTTTTAGTTTCAATAAAGTGTTCTCCAAGAAGATCACATTGATGAATCAAAAAATTATGTTGATGAACTTACAAGTTCATTTGATTATTTATGGCCATCAGCTCCACGAATTATATCTTATTGGTGAATCTTAACGCGACAGAAGTACCGTAGTTCAAGAACTGGACTCATTCAGTTGTAATCTCATGATAAATAAAAAAATGTCAATAGGTATTATCTCATCGGTCATTCTCGGACTTGGTGTATATAATATTTAAAGTTAGTACAAGATTGCCGTTAAGGAATCTTCGGACAGATTTGAAACCTCCAACTCCATTCTTCCATCTTTACTAAGTCAAATTTGGTTATCTCTTCGCCTTAAGAATGCAAGTACATTACAGATATAATTATTCAAATTTCAGTTCAGTTGCACTACTATCCTCTCCAACTATTATCATAATTTTTTCTTCTGCTACCCTTGATATATTTATGGTTTCACCCAGGTTTTTTTCAAAAATGATTTCCTTCGCTGATTTGTTTAAATTTTGAGTTTAGCTATACAGACGTTTTAATTTTATTTAAAAGAGTTGGTCTGAGTGGAAAAATGGAGAGCACGAAACTTTGAAATTGGAATTCGTATTTTTAAAATAAAAGTAAGCTAAATTTAACTCATAATTTATTATATATATTTGGTATAACTTAAGGAAAGTAAAAAGTAATAGCGCGTTATCAATCCATTGTCCTTAAATTTCTTTGATCGCCAATTTCCGCTCCATATTTTCCTTTATAACATCTCGTCCTTTAAAAATAATTACACTCCGTTAGGTTAGTATATTTCTTTGGCATCTAAGAGGAATTTATTTCATTAATCAAATAAAATTGGGACTTCCTCTTCACAGATACCGTGTTCCCTACCTGCAGCACACTCCTAATTCCCTTCCCGTTTGAAAACGGACAGACCAATATGTTATAGTATAAAATAATTACTCCGTTTCAATAGTTTAGCTCTTCGCGATGGTATTTAATTCCTCATATGCCGAATTTTATCCATCTCACAATGATTATCGGAGTTCGAAAATATTTTTGATTACGAAAGTGAGCAGAACTTAAGCTTTTGAAGCCACTTTTAGAAGGGGTAGAAGGATACGAATTGCAATAATTATGGTGTTTTGTGGTTACTTCACGGCTGCGGATTCAGCCGTGTCTTTTCAATAAATAAAATAATGGGGCCGTCGATCGCTAAATGATGACTTGAAAATGATACCACAATTCAGGAAGTCCATTCCACGTCATACTTTAGTGAACGAACGTCCAGGTAAACATACGCCATTTCAAATGTGTATGTGTGAGACCTTTTCTAAACTGGAGCTTCTGTTCATCGTAGTTGTGTAAAATGCATGCGGGTACACAGAACATGAGAAAAGCCCTACTTCTTCAACCAAGGATAGTTTTTTTCTCCATTTGGTGCTTTACTTAAATCATCTCTTTTTAATATTATTCAAAAGTTAAAAATTATCTCATTAGTTATGTTGAGTTATACCGACCGAATTAGTCCGGTGGGTAAAGCGCCCGCCCGTAACCCAAAAGTCGCTGGTTCGCGTCCCGCCACGGGTAAAGTTCTTCTGTAAACCCTGGCAGTTCGGCCCCGGGGATACCTGATGAAAAGACAAATAGGCTTATCAGGATCCCAGGGTTACACGGACCACCGAGAGGGGTATCCAAGAGTGAAAAAATGTCATCGGCATTATCAATGATAATATTAATTTTTAGCCCCCAAATTTCTGGTATTCCGAACATTTTCATTGCATTTTAAGTGCAAAACGATGAATTAATCAGATCGACAGCACTCGTGAATGTAATAAGTGTTTAGAGTTCATTAATGCAATGGTTTGGATTTCTATGTATACTGTAAGCAATCACTCAATGATCTATGATATTTTTCCTTTGGGCATTTGATAACGTTTGAATATGATTCTGATGCATTACAACATTTAATGTAATGCATTCCAACTTGTTCTAATATGAATATTGAGGGGAAAACAACTAGAGCAATTTTTCTCAATCAAATTTAGGGAAAAACGCATGTATACTTTTTTTTTAAAATTGTATTAGGACCAATATATTAGTTTAATTATTAAACAATTTCCTAAGACATACCTGGCGCTGCTTTTAAATATAATTTGAACAAGGAATTCACGGAATACCACAATGTATGGGCCAGATCAGCCCCTGTACGAGGAATACTTTTTTCCTATTTAGAACATCAGTAATCAATCAAAAAGGTCATATTTGATTTCTTAGAGTACACTAATATTTATATAGCAGCGCGATATTTGAAACTTAAAAGCTTTTTTTAATATTCATATCATAACTAGATGTCGACAAAAGTTCATCCAAGCCTTAAATATCAATTTTAAATCCTAACCATTGCTTATAAAATGGCCTAGCTGTATAATACAGCAAACGACTTTCAAATGTCACATTTTTTGTTGCAGGAGTTATTCATTCACACCGTCTCCTATTTACCTAAAAGATGTGAAGAAACTTGTAAAGCATCTCATTCCAAAACCAGTACTCGAGATAAATACTCTCGTGTTAGATTTTGACATCAATACATGAGGCGTGCTCTCGGACAACTAGCAGAACACACAACTTCCTCGCTTATGTTCCTTGTTTTATATGTTCACACCTCTCACATCACCCCCCACCCACTCGATGAACACCTCCATGCATATTAAGATACTTTTCATCGGCAGGAAAACGTCAGAAGAATGTTTACGAAAACGAATAGGCACCTACACGCCTTAAATTCGAAGGCCAATAGAGCCACCGTGAAACGAACCTCCGACTCTTTTTCTCGAAGCCGACGGAAGGAAAGGGAGGGAGGGACGGAGGGAGGAATTGGACGGACATCTTCCTTTTGATATTCACCGACCAATAGAAAACTCAATGCCAGTTGTTAGAGGCGTTCCTAATCATTACTCATTAGAATACACATTGTGGTCGCCACCTTTCCGCCAAGGGATACGGTTTACATATGACTGCCGCGCCGTTACGACACTCCATTAGAGCAAGGTGTGTAGTGGGGGCGGTAGGGGAGGAAGGGACCGGCGGTGCTTGGAAGAGGAGCGAGAAGAAGAAGGAAGAAAGAGGAAGAGAGAGACGGCTACTCTTTTTGAGTGGACCCCGGCCCCTCCCAGCCATCGGGTGCTGAAGGGTGGATGTGGGCTTGGGAGGGCGAGAGGAGGAGACGGAAGAGCACAGTGGCAGCCGAGGAGGAGGGAAAAAAAAGAAACAGTCAAATAAGAAAGCCCTTTTTTAACTTCCCTCTCTCTTTCTCTCTCATACACACACAAAAACACACGCTCTGCTCAGTGGGAGAGGAGGAGGTGTGAATTGACCAGCGTGCGTGTGTGTTTCAAGTGGTGTAGGACCAGTCATCCCGAAGAAAGCGCGCGGCGAACGGGGGTGGGGGTCGAGACCGGAGGGGGATGGCGAGCGGCGGATAGGGGAAGAGGAGAGAGAGAGAGAGAGAAAGAGGGAGACGAAGGGGGGGGGGAATGGGGGAAGTGAGATGGTCAAAGAGATGAGGAAGGAGAAGAGGAGAGGGAAAAGAGTGTCGTTGGGAGAAAGAAAGGTGAGCGTCTGGTACGAGATATCCAGTCGCCGAGCGTGTTTGAGGCAGGAGTTAGCGACTTTCCTTCTATATATGGCCCCCGACTCCTCCACTCAATTCCCGCCCTTGGAGAGGGTGGAGGAGTGGGGTGAGAAGCGGATGCGAGTCGAACTATTTTCCGTTTCCTGGGGAAATTAATACGTGCCGCGTTCGGCTTCTTTGGTAGATCTCAATGCTGGTCGCATCATTACGTATGCCTCGCATATGTGCACAGAGTCGTTCTCCCTCAATGCTATCGTTCTTTTAGTCGGAGCGCTGCTCGATATTCGTACGAACGGGGGTAGCGTCTCCCGAACCACGCCGGATTACTCGCATCGACAATAATTGAGGAAATTTGGAAACTCCGAGGATTAGTTTGTCGCCGAAAGACAATTTTGTAAATTAAAGTGACGAACGAAGGGGTGCAATCGTGACATACCTTTTCCGCTATCTCTACCAATGACGCGAAAGTTCCTTGAAGTATAGCTTTTGATCACGAATCGAAAAACCCAGTCCCAATGATACATGACACCCCTAGGGAACTCGTTACGTTTGGTTTCCAAGCGTGAAATTTGAAGAGCAGCGAAGGTCTTCTCGTCCTCCATCGCTTTAATAACTAAATAACGATAAAGCGTGAGCAGTTTGTAATGAAGCGCCACAGTCGCTGGGTCTTTAGGAGTTTTAGCGCTTCGTAACATTGAATTAGAAGTCACCTCTCCTGCCACTTCAAGCATATTTAGCATGGCCATGCGGAAGAAAGTAAAATTTGACCTTTACCTACAGTACTTCCATTTCTCCTCGTTTTTAGTATCCCTATTTAAAGAAGTAGCATTTAGTTACAATGAGCAATAAACAACATGTATTATCAATTCTACAGGTTATGGTAGGTTTAACATGCTGCCAGGGACTGCTGAGCTTCTAAATTCGTAATGTACTGCCACTGAATATCATAATAAGCCATTATTCAAATCCACAAGCTTCCTCCATTCCATTCAACATACTTAGTCTTACAAGTCTTGTATACGAACCCTAGTACCTTTACCTCGCTTACCCAACTACATCCCCACCGTCTTAGTCTTCAATGTTACACTGCCACTCTCCTGTCTCTTTTGAATTTTTCCCAAGAATCTCATATCCTCTCCTACGATGCCCAATTTATCTCTGTTTGTTTTCCATCCGTCAATCTTACTATTTCCATCCTTCTCCACACACATATTGCACAACTCTTCAAATTAATGTCCATTGCCTTACACCAAGGTCAAACGAAATTACAATCCATATCATGGTTTTTCCCTCTCTCGTCCTTTATTCACATCTTTAGCTAAGATGACTAGTATGAACTCCTTCCTCTCTGTAAAAGCTCCTTTTCCAACACAAATCATCTGCAAACGTGTCTGCCACTTAGCATACTAGTATCTTCGTCTACAACACTTCCTATGGGAGTACATATGAAGTTTGCCGAGAGTATCTGTTATGTTCTCAGACATGCATTAACATAGTCATTTGTTTTCCACTAATATGAATAAATAAACTATCAACTACTGGGCACATAAAGGTCATGAGTATCTCTTTACACTTTTATAGATTGATGTTCCTTGAATGATCATAAGGTGAGGTATTTGTAGAAGTGGCTCATGTTGAATCGTGATACCATTGAAACTAAGATAATTGCTACTTATTTTTTCTAATTTAATAGTTGAATATATTAAGAATATTTAGATGAGGCTCAAAGGGAACAGTAGAAAATCTTATTTTGTACAAATATCGCGAAATGACCAAAGCTATCAAAGCACCGTTAAACCAAAACTACTTCTGCAACAAATATTTCATTCACAAACTTTGCTTTATTTGAGGAAAAGGACCTAAGCGACTGAAATAGAGGTAATCAAAATAAAATGCATTGCACCTAGTATTTGAAAATGTTATATTCCAATCAATTTTGGAGTTATAACAGAAAATATTAAAATGACAGTAAAATGACAATTCCACTCAGTCGAATTTGACCAATATACATGGAGTTTTCCCTTATTATAAAATTTAAATGACATACTTCTGACGTAAATACGAGAACGTTTAATTGAATACGTAGTATTTAATTAAACGTTCGAGTCGTATAAACGCCTACACATTCGCGCACATATCAAGTGAAAATGTACAAGATATGTCAGGGGGACCATTTTATGCTTACATGGATTTCTTCTCTATCGCTACAATGCATGACCTCATACCACGTTGGGAAGGAAAAAAATCAAAGGAAGTTTCTGTCTAAGTATCGGAATCGTCGCCATATCTTTTGCAAATTAAGTAATGCGCATGTATATTATGCTATTAGGTATTATCTAACCGGTGATCTACCCGTTAAGGTAGATTTTGGTTGGAAACAAGCTACCTAACCGTACAGTGCCTTTCCTTCCATTCCCTAGTCCACCCTAACATCCAATTCTGCAATAGCCCCTCTCCTAAACTCCTCATACTTCTATGATTATCTCCTCCCACCCTTAATTTAATTAAAAACCCTATCCTCTTCCTGCCCCTTCCTCGCTTGCTCAACAATCTACTCTATCACAACAACCCATAGCCAGATTGTGGAATCGCGATTTGTGAAATTCACATTTCAGGGGTCAGTTCCTTTTCCTGTGCCGGTTATGGTTTCCCAGAAAGATCTGGTATCAGAAAAATCACAAATTTTGGGTGGAGCTGCAGGTGCCCAGGGTGGATTGCCCGGGAACCCGGGCCCTCCAGTTAGTCGTCCAAATCTCTACCCCCTGGACTACCGCGACCGACACACAAACACACACACACACATATACATATATAATAGAAATATTGCATACAACATAATCAGTTACATTCGTATTATACCCAAAGAAATATTTTTATCATGAACAAATTCTGCGGAAAGAAACTCGTAAATTTGTGTTGGGACACAGAACACCAAATATATACATATATAGTATATATATATATATATATGTATATATATACGTATGCATGTGTATATATATATACATATACGTATGTAAGTGTTTGTGTATATATATATATAGGTTATCGTACTCTTTGCCTCCTGTAAATCTCATCCGGGTGATATAATCGGATATCCCATTCCAAATAAACAACTCAACCCAAATCTGTAAGCACAAGGTATGTGCATGAGATCTCAGTAAGCCACTTGGATTGGGAGCAGTAACACAGGAATCTCTTTAAATAGGAATACGGTAATTCATGGGGTTCGGCAAGGACAATGGACACAAGGTGTAATATAGGATTTCATAGTTCTCTACGTGTCATGAAGTTAAAAATAAATCCCGTTCCAATATTTCCGCAAGCCCTATGACTTCAAAGTCAACATTTGCGATGGATGTGAAGATAATTTCTTTTTCACCGTTTTGGTTGGGCCTCGGGCATTTATTTGAGGAGCGTCCAGTGGAGGAGTGCGTGGTTGCACGGGTCGAGAAAGGAGGGAAACGACTCGACCCCTCCACTCTCAGGAGTAGGCGGCTTTGAAGGGGGAAGGGTGGTCCCGAGGGTCGGGGTGGGACGCGGGCAAAAAGAATAAAGGCAGAGAAATAGAAACATAAGGGAGTGGGAAAAGGTTATGGAGAGTGGGGAGGGGGGAAGGGCGGGGTGGAGGCTTCTGGTGTGGAGAGAAGAGACAGGCCGCCCGAGATTGGAAAAACAAACCACGGCGGGAAGGCTTCAAAAAGGGTGAGCGGGAGAAAGGGGAGGGGTTGAGAGTGGGAGTTGTGGAAGGGTTGAAGGGACATCGAAGGGCGAGCTTAAAGGGAAAGGGTGGGAGCGAACGAAGGTGGGTGGGTGTGATGCTGGAAGTGGGGAAGCCGAAGAGCATGAATGTATTTAGGAATCAATTAACGAAATAAAAATGAGCCAGTGGATTTGAATTGCTACAACTGTATCAACAAAGCACTCAGAAATTCATCGCAAGAGTGTGAAGAAGGGGGGTAGGGGCATAAGTTAAAAAATTGAGAGGTAGTGGTTCGAGGAGGGGGGATAGTTTTTCAGATATTTGTGTTTCTATTTCTCTGTACAGTGATCGTAGATTTTCCAGAGATAAATGAACACATGAATCAATCTATCCAATGGTCTATCTCTCTAATTTAATCTCTACAATTGGAACAGCAAATTAAGAGCGTCATTATAAATTGTTTTCTCGGTGTATAAATTAAAATCGAATGGTTGACACCTCTTCAAGTGCCTTCATGGGCTCTCATGCCAGGTTGTAATTAATTTGTCACGTATTTTATTTTCCGTAGCAATTTTGAATGAGTTTTTGAGTGACATAATAAACAATAAACAGTCATGAAATAAAATTTAAACTGTTAATAGTTTCCGCTAAGGATAAAAAAAGTCCTTGCGCTACTTGTATACGGTACACTAAGGTCGTTGCGCTAAAATTCACGATAAATCCATTTTAAGAACGGCATGTGTAAGCAGCACATCTTAAAGTTCCTCGTCTGACATGTTATTACACGTCATACTAACACTCTTCCTTCAAAGGAAAATTTCCAATGGACTTTTGGTCGAAAAATGTGTGTTACTTACTATAGAGTTCCGTGGTATAAATGAATCATTTTTCATACGTCACAGCCTGGTATTATGTTTATATGAACTGCTGTATCAACGTGTTGAGTATCAAAACGGTTCGCATTTTGAACTGCACGGAAGGAGGTAGAGCAAAAATGCATTATTTTAATACTAATTTTTCAATGTATTTTGGGCTTGGTTTAAAGTGTTGTGATTCTTAATCCCGAAGGCCCATTAAAAGCCTACGTGTACCAGTAGAGCATTGCTAAAATATTCTCTTCTATTCACAGTAATCTCCACCATTATCATAATTCTACTAAATAGATGTAAATCCATATAAATTTCAGCCAGAAATTTGCTGTAATGACCAAGAAAGTACTTATTTCTCCGAAACAGAAAATGTTAAGTTAAAAATGGTGTCTCCTTAAAGTGATTTTGACAGCTGGGTATAAAAGGTATAAGCAGTTTATAGGAAACTAAAGATTAAGCGATGCGATTTGTATTCATCCTAGACAAAATCTCTGGCGGGGGAGAAGAAACTGTGTTTTACCAAGATAACGACTCCCGAAAATGTCTAGTTTCCATAAATGTACCGTGAAAGTTTTAGTCCATTGACACTATTATAAATGTATTATATAGAAAGAGGCAGGTAAAACGTGAAAATAACAATAGGAAATGTAACCCTTTTTATAAGACATTTTATGAGTGTATTTTCATAAAAAATATGTTAAATCTAGAAAAACATATCCTTATTTCTTCAATAAAGATACTATAATAATCACTGAGCCTATCAATCCACATTTCTCACCTCATCCACGACACCTGTGGTGATAAAACCCCCCGATCTTAGAACTTCCTCACCCACTTTAATCGTGGGTCCCCACCCATTCGAGTTTGCTATACCGTCCTTGAAATGAGGGAACTTTCTCCCCACCCCCGCAGTTCCTTTCGTAGGACGCACCATCCCCTTCCCCGGAGTCCCTTCCATAGTGCGTATTATCCATGCCCGCATATCTGTTCGCAGAACGAACACTACCTCTTTCTGTAGTATACATGTATCACGCAGAACGCACCTTCCCGCCTGTTTGATGTAACCCTTACGCAAACTGGAACGATTATCTGAAAAGAACCCCGGTTCGTATTCATAGAAGCGAATTTGGTCCAACGGTTCCTAGGCAACTACGACATATACTCAGGAAACAAGTTTTTTTAATGTTTTTCGTTCAAGCAAAAGGAGTTTAATTTCGATAAATGTTAAAACGGGTCGAATTATGAGGCGTAATACAAAGAATTTCAATTTGAGTGGCCATTTAAAGAGCAAGCCACTTGTTCATTCAATTTATGTGAATTTTAGCCAAAATAACGCCCCGTATGCAATTACTTTCGCACTGTAGAATATTATTCTACCCAAACCGCTAACCACCTCTGCCATTATGACTGATTAATTAACACAATTTTGGCAACAAGATAACCTTGCTAACACCTCTATTGTAATTTCTCAGAGAATTCTTAATTTACGGTACGAGTTTGAGTACTCGAAAGTTAACCAAATCCTACAAGCATTAAGTTACATTATCCAAAATCGCAAAAATAAAGAAAGCCTAATTGCTCCTGAAATGAAGAATAAACTTCTATTGAAAGCAAAAATGAATTCGAGCACATACTAAAACAACACGAATTAAATTAATAAAATTTAATGGATAACTGTACCATTTCATTTGAATCATTACTCTCTTAAAATTAAAAAAAATCCGTTTCACATCTTATTAGCAACATGCTTATCGCAGCTTTTAGTAACACATGCGTATTCATCGATCATCAGTTCAGTTGTTTTTAATATCAAGGTTTTATTCCCCGACCGTCGGAGTTTCCTATTTCCCACCTTTACATTTCGTAGGTATCGTAGTAATTGCATTCGGGTGCATTTCACTTTCCAACAAAGATGAACTTAAAAACTGTAAAACACCTGATGCCTTTCCTTAAGAGTGTGCTAAATCTCACATGGGCTTTCTATACACCCTTGTAACATTCACATCACGTATATTCTCTCGAAACCTTAATTACCAGCCTGCACCATACCCTGTGTGAACGACATCAGCCTTTCATTGACTATCACCAGAACTACTAACGACTACTATGTCCCACTCGGCGACATCTGCGAGATACTGTAGACTAGACAAACTTGCTATGAGAGTAACTTCTTAATAGATTTTCCATCTCCTTGATGTGTCACCGGGCTATTCACTCGATGAACACTTCAATTTTTACGTCCCTCCAACAATGACGCCGAACGTGTTATTGGAGCAATCAATGCCAACCTACCTCTGCAGGTTATGAAACGGAAACAAACACCCCCATTGTGAAACACTCATTAAACGGCTAGGTCGGGGCGAATCATTACGCCGCACCTGTAAAAGGCTTCTCCTCCCTCACTCCCCACCCACCCATCTACCATTCCCCCCTCTCATATCTCAACCTCCCTCCCTCCATCCCGAACGGCATGGGTATTAACATACGGACACCTATTCCCGTCTCCTCTGTCACTTTGATATCTCATTGCGTATTCATCGGGCGTTCCTCCGATGCATTCATTACTGAATCTTCTTGAACTACCTCACGACTATCAATCCAGCCGTCACCCCCGGCGAGCGAGGGTGGAAGAGAGGGGGGGGGAGGGCCATAGGCACGCTGACGTAATCGCGCCCCCAATCAAGCCTCGCCCTCCTCTCAAACGCCGTGGTGCCGTGTGAGCGGCACGTTGAGGTTAGGAGTGGCACTCGTCGTGCTCCCGAGACCTGGGTTCGAGACCCCACTAACGAAGACCCACGCTTTGCGAAGCATTAACACTCCTCCCACTGTTCAGTAGGTCAGGGCCTAGGGGAATGGTGATGTGCGCGCGGATTTCTGGTTGGGAAGGAAATTTTAAGAGAGATTTTACTTAATTACGGAATGTCACACCAATATCACCCTAATTTATTCGTATCGAGAGCATTGCAGAGGTAATAAAATAATTTATGTGGTCACTGAGAAGGATTTGACTGTACAAGTATTAAATATCATTCTAATATCTTATTGAGACAACTATTGCATAATGTAAACTGAGTCAATATACGAATTGCACCTTTGATATGTCTCTCCCAGCTTGGTAGTCTGCAATGCATCGAAACGGCGGCAGATGCATTACGTGCGTCTGACCCCCATCAGCTCAACCTTCACTCATTTTCCCGAAGGATGAGTAGGAATTGTATAAATGTGCATTAAGAATCTTCCTTTGAACGGAAAATGCAGCGGATTAACCTTATGCAAAAGCATTTTACGAAAACATAACTACGTCCTAAATAAGATCGCGACCGTTTGGGCTTTTCAGAGTTGGAGTCAGACTGGGTCAGAATGATAATTCCATGAAACAAATAAATCTTTTATTGAAAATTCGGAAATGGTAGCGGGGTAACTTGAAGAAAGTTTCGAAATGAATGAAGACGGAAAACACACATCTCGAGTCAAGGAGGAGGGACCATTTTTTAAAACTGAAAATAGTTTTTTTTTTAACCGCATCGCTGAATAAAAACCTGCTTGTCGTATTTGAGACGCCACTTTTTTTTAAAACGATTAACAAACATTTTTATAAATTTCGTCGTAATCGAGATTCTACTTTTTATAACGATTGATAAAACATTTTCAGTTTCCATGCTGTCACAAAATAATGTTTATTCCACGTATTTAATTCGGCTAAAATTTGCACCGAGCCATTTTTGTGCAATGCACCTCATGTGCTTGCACAACGGATGAATTGCACAATGCCTTTGTAGAAAGTATTCACTCACCCATGAGCGCATAAGAAGCGATGATGACGATGCAAGGTTTGGCGATAGGCTGCCGTTGACGCCAAACAAACGTCAAGCAGACTCGCGCTTTATGGCCATTCCCATTTCACATAGAACCCTGAGCCAATGCGAGATGGCACACTTTTGACGAGGTCGCCGGTTTGAACGCCAAACGTGCACGAGATCCAATTTCTTACCGAAACAAACCGCTTTTCCTAAAGGTCACAAAAGTTGGGCACAGTTTTACGAATTCACTATCCACCCAATCCGAAAATCTAGAAGGAGTTTATGAAATGGAATATCCGACAAGTGAGCGACAGGCGAACGTGGTATCTAAATTTTACTCCGCCAGCACTGATACTGAGTTTTAATGAGGTTTCCCAATAAATTATCATTCGGTTGGACTAATTGTTAACTCTAGAGGATGGGTATTAATTACATCAACTCGGAGATTGAAAAAAGACTTCCTTAATTTTGAATAGGCATTTCAGTTGCAGCAGGTGTTTCGAAAACAATGGTCATTCAGTGCTCTTAGTTAATACTGTGATCAAAATAGGGATTTTGTTTATATTTCAAATATACAATTTCAATTGTATTAGAATTAAGTTTCTTGAAAATTTTTGCTGGAGTTGTTTACATCGTAACACTTGTGATAGCGAATTGTGCGATGGAATAAACAGCCTCTAAATGTATCCTAGGTTGAAACTATTTATCTTATTTTATTCGGATTATCTTATCTCCTAAAATACGAGTTTTATATCGTATATTGAGGTCCCGTAAATTCCCCGGATGTCATAAATATACGTAATAGTCTTGTACCTTTCTAAAAGTCGACGTTTCTTTTGCTCTCTCCGAATCCGGTAAGACTACTATTCCAGTTATTTAATAAAACTCGTCAAACTTGCTTTATTTTTGCAAGATTTTAAAATAATATCTAGCTGATTGTTATTGGAAATTTTTTTCTCCAATTCCATCATATTACTGTAAGAGAGACCATTAAAATGGCATTATTGAGATAAAATATAGAATCTACGGGTACAAAATAGAATTTTTACCATAGAAAGTGCATAATAACTTGCAAAAACGACTTTCAAGAAAATATTTTCATACCAAGTAGCCTAGTGTGTAGTCATGAACTAACTAACTAGTTTTAAGTAACGCTTATTTTATTGTAACCGTTACTAGTAGCGTATTGCATCAGCGGTGTAGTATTTCAAACTTAGATACTAGCTTGCATGTTAAGTTGTTAGTAAGAATTACTTTCATCGTTTGAATTATATAACTTCTCCACTTAGTACTCGTTAATCAAAAATAGCAAAGCATCATAATTTCACAATTCTGATGGAGCGCGAATTAACTACCTTACAGAAATGGCTTTTGAATGAGACTCTTGAACTTACAGCTCTCGGAGGCAAACATTACCACCCTCGAAATCGTGAGAAATAAATATTTGATTCAAAAAAATTTGCATCGAAAATTAAAGATTATTCATGTTCGGTAGATCGGAGGAGCCTATGATAAATAACAAAAGGCCGGATGGAGATAAAGGGGTAAGCTGCACTACCCTCCAATATGAACCACCAATAACCCAGGTGTCTCAGAAAACAAAAGACAAATTGAAAATAAAAGCATTTTACTCGCAACTGCGATCCTGATTAGTTCAACCTTCTCACATAAACATAACGATCCTATAACAAAATTTTTCATCGATCCAGGAAAGAATTGAACAATGAAATCCCTCGACGGGTCAAGAATCATGATCCAAAGGGACTCTCTGGATGAAAAACGTGAGGAATCATATGCAGTTAACAGGGGGCTTCGATCATTGTATGGGAGAGAAAGGGTATCGCCCATGGAAAACAACAAAAAGTGAAAGGAAGGGTGGGACGGCTTACAAACAACTCCTCAAGAAGTGAAGGGATGGATTCCACCCTCCGAGAGGATGAGTGTCGCAAGAGGTGAGCTCTGTACTGCCTGCAAGGAAGGCAAACCAATAAATACTATCCCCATGGAACCTCAGTTCACCGGAGGTGCTCCATTGTCACGTTGAACCAAGCCCATTCAACACCGTCGCATTTCTTTCTGGCCGGTGGGATGTCCCACACTCTAAAGTTGGAATGCAATGTCAATTGAATATAGCAAAGAGTCGAAAAAACTAAGGTATTGACATGAACAAGTTGGTATTCACATCTCGTACTGACATTCATTCTAACCAAACCAAAATCCATTCAATTCGACACCCATTCATTCCGCGCAATGAGCTCAAGCCGCAGCATCGCAATAGGTCGTATTTCCCATTTACCTTGGGAATGCGTGAGTCGACAACATTCTCGCGGCCCGCCTCCTATTTCATCTTACTTCTCTATAGTCGGGAGGGTGTTAGGATTTTCTGAGATACTATATGTGGGATATTCAACTAAAACATGACCTATAAACGAGAGCATTAGCTTCCATATTCGAAATTTCAAAAAAGGTTTTAATCATTTTTCATGTGACTTGGTATTTACACGTTTTAGAGTTTCTGCTTAAGGGCCATCTTTTCTTCGTTGCTTACTGACTGCTCGCCTCACATGCGCAGGGGAGTATTTTAAACATAGGGCACGCAGTTGCACTTAACAAGTTCCCACTATCTGAAGTATATTTATATTATAAACTAACAACTAAGCTTAAATTCAATAATACATTCCGTGGGAGGAATGTCATAACAAACCAACCAACAACAAATGACACCCAAGCCATAACACGAATATTTTTACTTTAAAGGTAAATCAAACAATTTAGTCAAAAAAACCCATTATTAAATTTTGTATATAGGCCTGTATGCGTACGTGTGTTAGCGTATATGAGGGTATATGAAAATAATATAAATGACCAAAAACTAATCAGTCACGGCATAGAGTTGTTCGAGTGAATTTGAAAAAAATCTTGGATTTATGAAACAACAACCGGAATTGCATAAGATATTTTCTCACGCATACACACTGAATGACTTTAGGAGCGCATCCGGGAAATTTAATCGAAATCTACAAACATTGAAAAATCTTCCCAGTCACCATTAGGGTAAATATCCTCATTGATGGCATCATGCTTGGGGCATTTGTGACTGGTGGTGACCCCCTCCCCCACCGACGTCCACACGAAACGATGCGCTTTTGTCTTCCACCCACCCGGCGATCTCTTCCACCGCGCTCGCAGCATCCGCGTCCCCCTCTCCTTTCCCCACCCTCCTTGTGCCGCGGTCGAACTCAGTCACCCCCTTTTCCCAGCATTCCGCGCGTTCATCCAGCAACGTGATTGGTTGCCGGCCGTTCTACGCGGGACGAAGAGCGAGCGAAGTGTCCGCTCTCGTCGGAGGCCGGAGAAGTTTATTTCCCCCCCCCCATCCTCGTGAATATCCATCCCCCAGGGGGTGGGGGTTGGGTCTCCTCGCCCTCCTGCATCTACTCGCGTGCGTGATCGAGATTCCAGTGTGCCGAGATGCATGCATGCGTGGCACGACTCCGTGCACGCGTGTGTGCGCGCCGGCGTATCATGGAGGAGTGCCCCGGTTGGGAATTGCGAGTGCAATCGCCGACCCGAAAGGTGTCGGGTTGCCATAAGAAAGTCTCGCCGTGGACGGAAATATATCAAGTTCGGTACTTTCCAACAACGGGATAAAAAAAAGCGCTCCCATCAATTCAGCTTTCTCGTTTTCTCAGGAAAAAAACGACTCGCACTGCGTCAGGATACTTGTCGGGTCCATTTTCATCACGCGAAGTGTGTCAGTATCTGTGTTCAACCTTTTGGCACAAATCCGAGTCATGGAATCGTACGAAAAAAACACTGAAACTGTTATTCATCGTACAAACCTCACCCATGTTTACGCAGTTAAGATATTCATAAGCAAAATACTGACTGAAAGAATGCTGTAATGTATGAAAACGTAACCCACCTACTTTGGCATCATTCATGCTATTTAAGCCGAATAATCTCAATAGATTAACTTCGAGCTTTCCTCTCAAACGGGTAACTTTCCTCTTATTATCCTTGTGGGTTGGGTCATAGGCATGAGAATATCATATAAAGATTTTAAGAGCTATAAAAACTCTCACTCATTCTTTAATCTTCATAGGTCTGCGAATTTTAAATTCGGAGTTAGGTGAAGGGAAATGATTTATCCCATGAAAATATGTGTGGATCGAGTTTTCTTTTTTGAATGTGATAAGATATCAAATGTTTTTAGTGAACGAACTGTCAAGAATAAACCTTAAGAAGTCATAATTCAGGAAGAATTTTGTTAGTTGAAGTAACTCAATGAAACTGTTTGCATTCCCTGCTCTGGTAACAGAACGAGAAGAGCAAATAGAGGCTAGACTTTTATCAAGCATGAAAGATAAAGTTAAATTTAATTCTAAAATAACTTTCTCAACACTAATAACTATTCATAAAGTGAGTTTTGTTACGTTTTGAATTGATGAATCAATATCCTTTGAATCCGATACCAGAGTTATATGATTAATACGCGGAGTCGACGGCATTCCAGCAGTTTGTGCTAGGGTGGTAAAGAAATAATCAGATAACATGAACCTCATCGAAATATACTCTAGGTATTTATTATGAGTGAGTGTAAATTAAACACGCTCATTTGCGGTATTTATCAATTTTCGGTCTTAAAATAATTATTACTCTCACATTAAACAACAACGGAAAGCCATTCTTCGTCATTACATTACGCGTGCATAAGCCTTTTTTCAAAATGCACAACACACAAGCCTTGGGTGCACTAAAAATATGTACAGAAACTTACTTGGACACGTTTACGAAAAACCTCAAGCTGAAAACTAACTTAAATAACCTCTACACAAAAAAAAACGGCAAGCGACCCATGTGACCGTGAAAAAAAAGTGTTTTATTCCCTACAACGAAGAAACCAGATTTGAACTTCCACCACCGGGGTTTTAAATAGATGTGATGTCTTCAATTGAGTTAATATATTTAGCTGCGGGAATAGACTGTATCGCTTTAAGTCCTTTAAAGGGAGTGGAAAGGAAGTCCCCATGCCTGACATTGACGAATGACACATTAGGCTAATGGAAGACGTGTAAGGAACAAATGAAAGACGAAAGGCGAGGGGCATTTATCAGGAGGCGCACGCCACGGCGGAGTGAGAGAAAGGAGAAGACATGTGAAGGTAGAAACAATGAGTTAGGAGGCCTCTCGGGAAGGGGAAAAGAAATGGCAACGCGTTTTGAATGCCATTCTGTTTAGTCTCGAGGCCGATTCAAACGAGCCCCTAAACCGACTTTTCTGGAGAAGATGTAAATAACAGTCTGAGTGTTCTTAAACAACGTGCGTTGGAATTATCCATTTATCTCGCCAAAAAAGTGCTGTGTTAAATAAAATTATCCTGTCAGTAAAAAAATAATCAGGTAGCTAATCCGACTTCTTCTCTCAATATTTGGTAGTGGTTTCGGGTCATAAACTGTGTCACTAACAATCAAATCACTTTCAATAAAAGTAAATGTTTCCGTGATGAACATCGAATTGAAATCATAATTCTTTTATTATGTCAACAAGAAATAGTTTAGAACAAGAAAATAAATTCACAATATTTTCATAATTGCATCTCAGTTTATTCCGTAATAAAAATTATGGAAAAACCAAACTTCCATGGAGTTTTTATGACAAGCTGTTACAACTAATTGAAATTTTTACATCAATCGAATCAACGTGAAGATGATAAAACCGAAACCAAATGTGAAAATTATGGATAAAGCAATGTTTCCATTAATGAATTTAATAAAAGTCTGTGCACTGCAGTTTTTTATACAGTGAATTCCCTGCAAAAAGCATGTTGAAAACAATTTTTAATCAAACGGTGGGGAATTCAATACTTTGCTCTCACTTCTTACACGCTTTCAACTAGGTATGAGCTTAGAACAATATCGTGGGCAATAAGGAATGTTGGTGTGTTTTCTAGACGAAAAGCACGTAATAAGTAAGTTTAAGTTTAATTTCCCCTTCCTTCGAATGATTCATGCTCAGATTTTTAAGTTGATATTTCTGACTAACACAACGGTGCTTATAAAATTGCGTTATTTTTTTTGTACACGGAAATGTTAAATTTTCTATTGCGTTGCCTATTTTTAAGTTTTATTCATCATAACATTTTCATGAAAAAGTATACGGTGGCAAGATGATTTATTGATATTCTCCATAAACTGTCTTTTCACAACCGTTTGCTCCACTTTTTAAAACACAAGTGAATCCTGTGACTGTGACACTGTTTGCTATGGATTGATATCTACGATGCACAACGAACGACATAAGCTGCAGAGTAGCCCTACCTAAGGTATTAGAGCTGATTCGGCTGAGACAGTCCTTCAAAACTTCCCGCGTTACACCATCATGGAAAAGATTATGTTGAGCAGAAGGAATATTCCACTATACAAAACAATAAAGGCGTGAGGACGCAATGGTATTTTTTTATCTGGTGAATCAACAAAAAGCACACGTTTACTTACTCTGTGGAAATCACGCTCAAGTCGCGAACCAGCCCAACGATACCTACTTTGTAAAGCACTTATGTGGCCCGGAGCACAGAAAGGTTGGTCACCACTGGGTTCCCCCTAAGGCATGCTAAGAGCATCCCACAAGAAGCAAGTTTCTCTGCTTCAAACGTCCAATCAGTGTCAGGTGGACCAGCGTCCGTCTGTCCCGAGACGCGTTCGTTGCTCAGTCAGTCCACGGTCGACCTTCGCTTGGCGTTGGGCAAAAATGCAAACGAGAGTGTATATAACTCCAAACCAGGGGAGAGGGGGACGCGGTAGGGGGTTGGAAGGCGCGCGAGGAGGGAAATGGAAATGGGGTGGAGGATGGTGGAACACGGCTCGTCCGTGGACAAGGGGGCATTGTCGAGATTTCCGTAACCGGAGGAGAGGGAAAGATGTAGTGCAGTCGGGTTAATTTGCTTCGAAATTCGGAATAGAGGGGATACTGACGGAAATAAAACATTCGGCGTGAATTTGAGAGAAAAAACATACTCAGCGACGCAAAACTTTTCGTCTCAGCCAATGAAATAGTAATAAACGGCAATTTTGAGAGGTTTCTCTCTCAAACGAATTGCGGACATATTCACTTAATATTTCTGTGCACAGTGTATTAGAGTCTATGGCTTTTATGACAGTACTTTATCTCAGAGTAAAATTCATTCGAACAAACAATTACAAATTAAATCTTTTTCGACAGATACAGGGTGCTGTAACATAAATTTATTTTTTAATGCGTTTTGCGTTTGAAAAAAGAAAGTTATGATGCCGCACCCTGAATATTGTTTTTTATCAAAAGCGGTTGCATTTTTACTTTTTTTTAAGCTTTAAACCATTAATAATTCACGGAAAAATCTTTTTTCCCAAATTAATATATAACACTAATAACTAGCCGATTAGGCAATAATCTTAAAAGAAATCCGGCGGAATTAAATTAACACCAAGACTTCTTCAATGAGATCCGTATTTATTTACTGTCCAAACCATTAAACATTAAGCTCCAACTTTTTTATGCAGGTTTAAAAGCAGTAAGATATTATCGATTGAAAACGTTGACTTCGCTTAGCACCTGAAACTAATCTTTTAAAGAAGTATACCCACATCCGATATCACCAGCATTGCATTTTGTTTCATAAATAAATTGATGCTTAAATTTAATTTTGCAGGTAGATTCAAATTAAGTTGCATTATCTACACGTATATAGCTTCTCAATTTCGAACCTATTTCCTGCTACGCATCACTCATTACGCTCCCCTCATGACGATCCACTCCTCTACTGTACACATTTAGTGGAAGCTTGAATGGAAGCTATATAGATTAAAAATAATGAAAAGGAAATATAGAGTCCACTTATTTCAAGCGAGACGGAAATTGTATTGATTTCCTTGGCAGATTTCGTAATATCGCAGAGCATTCGTCGTACGTTTCAGGTATTTAATGACGATGGTAGAGTATTTGCGCGCTAAGAATATCATCAGCCCTCTCCGTCGACCACACAGCCTTGGCGTAGTAGGGGCTTGTACGTTCCGATCTCTGCTAGGCGGTAGCCATTATGATTGCACCTGGTAGGGTAGCCTATGCCAGAGAGATCAAAGGGTAGAAGCCAGGCATGAGGTAGCGCAGCGTCTGTTTCTCAAGTAAAATAAATGCAAAGGCGCCGTATTCGAGCGAAGCAGCCACTTTGGTGAATTACGAAGGCACATTACGAACAATGCTGAGGAGAGCGACGTGAAATCATTTCGATGCATAAGAAAACCGCGGCTATGAAATTAGGGATGTGGAACGTCGGGATTATGCTGAGAAAAGTAAGTTGGTGCAACTCATACATAGATAAAAGAAGTACTAAAAAAACTAAGATTCTGTGAAGTTAGTTACAGTTATTTTGAAGCATATTAAGAGTCTCGGGATAGCCAAAATAATGAACTCAAGATAAGGAAGGAAGAACAATATAGAGAATATGAGTAATATTATTTCCTAGAGACAAGGACAGTTCAAACGCATCCATGTGTGACTCATGTGTAGATACCGTCAAGCAGACATATTGTACATTGGAAGAAAGACTTGATATATGTGATTGCAGATAAAGTATTTGGGGAGGTTGACGTGCAAAAGAGATGATGAAAAATTATTCAGGAACTGTTAAAGAATAAACTGAATGAGGAGAGAAAATTTAACGCATCGTTTTTATTGTATATTCAAGTGAAGCAAACAATTAAAAGTGAAAATAAAGGAAAATGACATATTAACGGTACAAGTCCCTATTATGCTATCACATATGCGTAGATATAAAAAGACAACGCGACGCGTTTGAGAACAATTAGATCCTGAATTAATGTAAATGAGATGATAGACTATCACCAGAATACGCGCAAAGTAGTAGCTTATTCTCCCGGCAGAATCAATTAGGGTTTAGGCTTATATTGATCGAAGATATTTTGGGCTATGCAGTATTGTTTATGAAATTATCTATCCAGAAGACTTTAATAAGTCAAGAAACATTGCTGATTCTACCCAAAATTATAAATCCGTAGTGTGTGGGGTCTAGTTATACGGGCCGAAATCTTTAATTTCGCAGGAAGCGAAGACGATACTATGAAAATGTTACGGGTTCAAGCCCACAACCTATTGTTTTCAATATACAATAATGGTTTCCTTATATCGTAATGGCGTTTTCTTTAAGTTATTATTTAAAGTTTGACCAGAGCTCAAAGATAGCCTTTAGAAAAACCAAAGTAACGAATAATAAAGCTACATTCGCCGAATCGCTGCCTAATTCACATTCATGCCGAGTTATTCATATGAAACGAAAATAAGTTTTAGATTAGATGTATAGAAATTACCAAGTAGTTCCGAACTCTAGCGAAATTAGATGTTAGAAATTACTGTGAGAATTTTGACAGACATGGTAGACGAATAAATGAAGAGAAAAAATGAAATTCTATTTTACAGGAAAAAATATCTTCAAATTAGATATTTTATTGAAATATCGCTTTTTAGTTTCTCAAGCGGAAACCATTGGGATTGTCTACAGGCAAATGTGCGTCGTTCATCCAAGTAATCTTGATATTTCATATTATTAAATTATCTTATACCATCATTTGACATTTGGTGACAACACTCTTGCAATGCGCTCATGAATACATGAATGTATGACCTATTATATATTTACTATTTACTACCGAGCATTGCACCGTAAGCTGTAGAGTTAATTTGTAACAACAGGGAATAGCAGTTCCTGGAAAATCTCCCTGAAACAGATCCTCGCTAGATCGTTAAATTTAGCACCGCTTATTCACAGCTTACCAGACACGTATCCAGCGAGTATGGCCTTTCGACACGCAAACACATGCATCGACAGAGAATACCTGCTCGATCCTCGAGTCCTCCGATCGCAATAAGAAGGATAGCGAGTAGGTAGGTAGGTACTGAGACACAAGCTACTTTTTCGAGGCTCGCTTACGAAGAGCACACAAGAAGAGGGAGAGAGGGCAGTGGGTAAAGGGGAGGGTATCTAAGATAAAACACCATGTCCTATTCCAATCTAAGTGTGAAAGGATTTCTATGTCATTTGTCTCTCCCTCTCTAAAGCTGCATACAAGCGACAAAAGAAAGAAACGTAACAAGGAATACCCACAGCCTTTTCGAGAATGGGTGGTGTTTTGAATACAAGCTTTTAGAGAGGCAAGATAGCTCCTGCAATCGTAGATGGAAGATGTTAGACAGCTCTTGCAACCGTATGACTTCCGAAGAGTTAAACTGCAACGCGTTCTTGATTATGAGATTGATTTTCAGGAAGGGCATAGCGGTAGTGATTTGAATATTGTTGGGGCAAAATGAAATGGTTCCATAGTTTGTACGAAACTAAATTTTCAAGTCTTACTGAATATATAAAATATATACTATAAATCTGCTTTCTACAAATATAATTCAGTGTTAGGCTTGAGGAAATATTTTATAAAATATCCAGAGAGATGAAATAGTTTGTAGAAGATAAGATTTAGGTAGTTAGGTTAGTTAAGGCTTTTAGTATTCAAACTTTATAAAACAAATTGCACCTTCCTAAAGTTTTTAAGTGATATTTTTTCTGAATATTGATCTTTGGACAAAAATAATCAAAACAGGCTAAAATTAATTTCAGTAAAGTTTCACTGGTCTTCTGTTTTTATATAATTTAAATAGTTGTATTTATCTAAATTAAATAGATAATTAGGAGAATAGTTTTACTAACTTAATTTTATTTAAAGGTATATTTATTCTATTTAATCAATCTATAAAATCCGTAAAATGCATATTTACTTGGCTATACGTATAACCTAATGCATATGTTGACACGAAAATACACTATGGCATGAATTTTTGACCAAGGTCGCTAATAGTCAAAATAATGTTGATAGATTATTCGCCAAAACATTTGAGGCCATTAAACTCAAAACGAGTATTTCTACTGACACTCTTAACCCGATTATTATCATGAAAACTATTTTCTCCTCTACTTACCCATACATTGAAAGTAAACATGAGGTTTGACGATTACTTTGATAAATAAGTACTATATTCAACGAGTTAACATTTCATGCTTCCATTTCATGGACACCATTACAACTAATTTAGCATAGAAAAAACTTAGGAAGGCGTTTTCAATTGATATATTTTCACATACATTACCTATATCACATAGATGCTATGTTAAACGCTTCGTCGTTGAATTAAGAGTGGTTTACGGCCGAAAATATATACGGTTGAACTGAGCGTTGGACAAGATTGGTCCATAATTCTAGCGCGACCTGTTCCAACGAGTCACCCGAGGTCGCACCCGCAACCTGAATGGTTTGTAACGAATCTAACACTTCATTATAAACCCACTCTCAAGGAAGATACTCGTGTTTCAGGCCATAAAACGCCCATTCGTTTCACGATGTGAATTTTTTACACGTTCATGGTGTCACTCATCACGGTTCTCATTCACATTTCTGTCTTTTCTGTATCATTTCATTTTAAATCCAGTCCACATTCTTCGTCCAAGGGATAGAATAAAAAAATATTTTCTCTGCCACTGAGCATACCCATTCATTAGTTCATTTTCAGGGCCTGCCATTAAATACCTTAATTAATATAGTCGGAGGAGAATATTGCAACTAACTAGAAGAAGAAGTTTAGCTAAACATTTGAATCGAGGCTTTGGATGTGGAAAAATAAAAAAAGCACATCTCATTAAAGAACTCATGGAAAGAGCACAAAACCGAAACGACGCAATATGTACAACTATTCGCATTCACTGGCACTTCAATTGAAAGCAAATCACTGAAATGGGATCCAAGAATTCTATTAAAAAACAACTGTTAAAGTTTATTACTAAGTCTTCCATCGATTAATGAATTTCGTGGAACAATCTGGGGAGCGAATGGAAAGATATCAAATAAATCGTCCGTTAACTCCCTTCCCGTCGATCACACGCCATTGAATACTCATTGGTAGACCGTTAAAGATGTCCCGGGACTTATTAATCAGAAACTGTCTCCCATCCACGGATCTCCGTCTGAAAGAAAAAAAAATCAAATTTCGCCTCGCTCCGGGGAGTACGGATTCACGAACTCAGCTCTCCGAGGAAGACCGACGCAAAGCTATAGAACTTTAGACCGATGCAGACCCCCTCCCCGCCTACCTACAGGTCAAACTCGGAGCGCGGGACATGTGTGGGACAGTGGTTGGTTGGTTTATGAGAAAGAGATAGGGAGGGAGAGGGGGCGCGGCGAGGGAAATGGAGTGAGGAGGAAACGGCACGCAGAAGCGGAACGAGATACGCGAGGAGAGAGCGAGTATAGAGGGAGGAGGGGTGCGGCGAAGGGGGAGGGAGAGGGGTGGAAGGTACGGAGAGGGAGGGTGGGAGGCTTGGGGACCGTGGAAGTGAAATAGCTAGGGGTCAGGCTAGTAGTTATGGATAAGGTCGGCGGGGAACATGGTTGGCAGGAGTGCTTCCTGCCAACCAGGCGGATCCAATGAATCACGTCCTAGATGGCTTAAAAATAAAGTGCCCAGCCCGTGCGATTTGTCAACGCCTCACAGTGCATCGATGCTGCCTCGGCCGGATCCCAATAGAAGGCAGCAGCTGTGAAAAGGGAGGGAGGGTATTAGGAGGGGGAGGGGGCGAGAGGGGACGAAGAGAAAGGGGTAGGTGGGGGTTGGGAGGTAGCGGTGGGAAAAAGGGGGTTGGGGGGTCGCGGTGCACGAGATCCGCGGGATGCAGGGGTGCGATAGGTTCGTCCGGGCAAGGCTCAGGTGGCAGCTATACGTACGGGAGGGAAAAGGTCGTTCCAATATTTTGAGATAACGATGTAGGCAGTCTAGGAACTGCCTCGAATTTCATTTGACAAGTGACAAGCGACGGAGAATCGTCCGCTTCGGGTCGCGGCAAGGGGATGAGGGGAGGAGTGTCGGTTTGCGCCCCCCCAGATGTTGTCTCCTACCCCTATCGAGAGGGGGAAGCCCCTCTCGATATCCCTCGAACTGGGTAAGCCTCAGGCCCTTCTCCTCACGCGGGAGGGTCCCTCACCGAGAGAGAGTTTTGCAGCTCCCGATGTCAAGAGCCGTACGACGACGCCGCGAATGCCGCGCACTTTCCAAATCCCCCCATCCCCGGGAGTGTACCGGCGGGGAGGAAGAGGAAAGGAAGGTGATGCGTCGCCGTTCGAGCGGCGAGGTACCGAACAGATTGCCGGCGACAAAAGCGGCGATCGCCTCCGATGGAAGTAATAAATGAGTACATTAGTTCGTAACGGGATCGAGGTGAAGGATCCAGGGCGAGATATACTCGTAGTACACAACTGCTTCAGGGAGGGAATGCTTTGGGCGAAAATAAATGCAAGGGAAGCAAAAGAAGGTAGGTATTGTTTGAAATGGAAGTGCGGTGCCGTCAGAATGGAGGCAGGATCTGACGCGCACTTCATTCATTTGCGCCGAGCGTATTGTCCCAGTTTGTGGCGTAATCGATATTTTTAAAATAGGTGAGCCACTTTTCCCTTCCATCAGTTCTCCTCATGAATCATCATTCCACGATAGAATTAGTCAACATGTATCCCTTGAGACTTGTCTCCTTGAGATTAATAGGAATGGAAGAAAATAATTAGTCGACAACCCTAAGCACTTGCCTTCCCTCTGAGGTTTTCTTCATAATCTTAGTTTGAAAACTTTTACAAATGTCTTACTCATGTTGAGATATGATCTTGAGTTTTAACGACCATTCATTCATTCTTTAAACTCCTCAGGTACATTGAGGGTATTTCTACAACTCCTACGCTATTGCCACCTCGTCATTATTTCGGCCATTTAATTTATATTTTCACAATACCATTTAATCAGAGGTTTTAAAACACAATTTTAAGCCAACATTTCTCGGTTCAAAATTTCCTAATATCCAAGAAATATCGGCTCCTATCATCATCTAAACATTAATAAACTACTCCTTTAAAATGATAAATGTTAGTGAAAAATTTTTTTAAAAACTACGGGTGAACGGATAATAACTGAGTGCTCCGAGCACTTCACCTACGGCCAAGGTTATGCAAAAAGATCAGCATAGACAGATATACTTTCAAAAGAGTTTATAAGGTCCCCTTCAAAGTACAATTCATTTAGCGTTTATTATATGATCTGGCGTGTGGGTCGCGGTGGACCAGTGAGTATACCGTTGGACTACTGATCGGAGGGTCCCGGGCTCGATTCCCGGGCGAGGCACTCTGGGAACCTGCAGACCCAAGCTATGTGATTTTTTGGGTACCCAAACCATAACCGGTACAGGGAAAGGAACACCCCCCCTACCCTGATGTGTGAATATTCATACGCCGTACAGGGCTTAGTACTGGGTGAACTCTACCATCGCCTACCAAACCGACCTTCGGGTTGAACACTGTGTTTATGGTTTATATGATCTGGTTGTCAGAAATTAAACGAAAGTATTCCCCTTTCCCGAAAATGAAACTCTGCGAAGCATAAATAATCACTTCAATACTTTTATAACAACACTATGAATGCAATAGCATGGTGAAAATTAAGTTATTTAATAAGATTGATAATCAACATTGGCGGTTCACAGTAGGTACGGTAAAGAGTAACAAAATGGGCACATTTGAAGCAAATCTGAGAGCACCTTTCTTTAGTAATCTATAGTTAATACCTCAGCATGGTTTACATATTTTTAAGGTGAAATCCAATGCAACACTTATCCATATTCAATGTTACACTTAAAAATCTCCTTAGCTTTTTAGTACGATTGCTGGAAAAGGTTTGCGGGATCCTAAAACCGATAGTATCAGCATAGTTTAAAGTCCCGAAGGGAGCGCTGAAGGAAGAAAATACACCATTTAATTTCTATTTCGTTCCCTTTTCAACTGGTGAGCCACGACTGCATTGAATGTCACCATTTAGAATACTAAGGTAAATATCTATCTTTATATATTGCTATATATTATTGTACAGGTCTCTTACCATACACATATATAGGTATAGACATTTATAGCACAGAATTTCCCTTGAACACAAGTGAAGTAAATTACATTAACGACCCTCTATAATCCATCGAAACATTAAACGATGGCCATAAATTTCTGAGGATCATGTGGATTTTTCAATATGAGCCACATTAGTGTGATAAATTAGACCAAGAATTGCTTTTATCTACGATTTATCCACCATAGCAATAAATTGAGACCAAATTCAAGAGCACAGCTGTGATCTCACAGAAACCTAGTCTAATGGACGATGTAATTTATGACACTGTTTTCAGATAAGCCAGACTTCGGGGCTATAATCTATAATTTATCGCGGAATCAATCATTATTTATTGTTAATATCCTAGTTCGTAGAAATACTGAATGCAATTATAAATGGAAAGGTACGAATAAGAAGTTAAAATATTAATAGCTGTAGTACTCAAACGTTTGATATTAATGAAACTCTTCAAGTGGATAGGATTATTATGTACAGGTTTTCTATGAAAATGGTGAATTAAACTTCATAATCGTCAAGAAAATATTACCATTTTCCCCAGATGCAACAACCATTGGCTTAACCTGAAACCTTATTGATTGTACGCATTTAACGATCCATATAAAATGAGACGTTAATAACCACTACTTGAGTGACAATAAAGTAAGTGCATTGCTTCCCAAAGGAAAGAATTAAATTTACATTTTTTTTAAATCCACTCAATAGGCGATGATGGGGAAAGTAGCCATCTATCTTGCAAGTAGTTATTTACTGAAATTTTATTCCTCCGTTAAGTATATAATGCATCTGAATGGAGTGGCGGTTAAAAGTTAATCACAGAAAAGCAGTCAGTTGTCTTAAAGGTCAAATTCTCCACCACTAATTTTCCATGCCACCAAAGTCCAAGTATTTTATTTCAATTTTAAGATATCAACATAGGTGAACAACACTAGGGAGATGCTGATATATACCGAAAATATATGCCGATATATTTTCTCCAAAATTTAAAATTATGGTTTGGCTGAGAATTTTACGTTTTGATAGTTCCAAATGGGAAAATAATGTAAAATTATTTCCACTAATTAACAAAATCCTAAATAAAAACTTCTAACTTATCTACAAAATAGCATAAACAATACGGTTTGCACAAGAAGATTATTTTTCCATCAAAGCGCAAAAATGGCGCTCTTGATCATTAACAATGATTGCTTTTACTCGATCCCTTTGATTAAAGTGAATGACATCGTATCCGGATCCAAGTATGTTTTTCAACAATGAAAAATCTAACACTTTTTCGGAAATATTTTACCTTTCTTATTGCTGTCTATATTCAAATCCTATATTATCAAATACAAGACAAAAAAATTCGTGTTTTGTGTCATATAACTGTGGGTGATGACATTTGTGGAAATATACTCAGATTATCTAGAGGCAAATTAATTGAGAATTGTAAGCGATTTTAATACATTTGCGGTTTAAACACTTTGAGCCGTGGAGTTTTTCGTTAGGTATTTGTGGTGAAAATGGAGGAATGAAGTTTGTTGGAGGAAAGGGAGTGGCAGAGAAATCTTAATGTCGGAGAAAGGTGTGGAGCCGAAAAGAAGTAAGGGTGCCACGCGTGATTAAACGATGCAAGTTCCAGGCTAGGGCTCCAAACTACTAGAAGATAATACATTAAGAAAAAAATACCAATCACTCGGGAAAAACCTGTTTCGTTCATATTTTATTAAGGAAATAGAAGACTAAAAAAATGAATATTTGGAATTAAATGTGGACAAATGTTGGTAAAAATAGTTTACGTCACTAATAAAGTAAATTTTTCCAGCTCAGAATTTATAGCTAGTACATATTCCATCCCAGAATATTAGTATTCCAAATTTATTTTTATACGTGAATGTTTTGAGACTAATTAATGATACCTGCATTTAATATAATACTCATAAGCGTGGCAACAAATGATTTGCTTGCAATCCTTTTACTTCCATCTTCCCCTCTAACCTTGTGCTCGTCCTTTATTGTGTTCCCATCACTTTCCTAATTCAAAATAAGAAATTCATGTTTTATATAAATATGATAGTTACTCTGTTAATTATATATATATATAACAAGTAAATGGACACTAACATTTCGGAAAGTTAAAGCTCTCGGTCTTCTCTGAGGCCTTCAAGTCGGACGGAACCCATTGAGGAGTGTTTTTCGGTAAAGCATTAGGAAAGATAGGTTGAGGAATGCACAAGTCACGAAAGAATAATAATTAGTTTTTCATGTAATAAAAGAATGGGAAAGAAGTGTGCGATATTTGGTTTATTCATGTTGGTAAAATCCAAAGAAGCAGAGTAAACAAACTTCAGGTTAGAGTTAACGGTTTGCGATGAAGTGAAAAGTAAAAAGAAATTCACTTGGGAATGAGGTCTAAGAAACGCTAAAGGTAAGCTTCGGGAGCGGGTGAAAAGCATGTACGAAATAAGCAAAAGAATGACAGAGACGATATAAGTATACAAGGATAGGTGAAATTTAGGAAGAAATTATCAAGGGAGTAATTTTCCTCTGTTAACATAAAATGAGAATTTTTTGACCAAACCCATTACGAAAAGGGAACGGCGTGAAGGGTAGGCATGAAATTTCAAATACATTTTACCTCGCAAGCCAATTTAGCATTTTAGTCAGCGTTGGAACACCAGTCATCAAACGCACGATGGTGATTTCGTCATGCTACCAACATGTATTAGCGTAGAGAAAGTTTAGCTGATATGTTTTTGCCCCATACTTCCGTTGTTGCCGCGAACTATACAGTCCTTGTATCTATTCTTTTGTGAATTATATCTGCTCTATTTTCCACAACTACTCTTTACAGCCTCACTTATCAGCGTAATTTGGGGTTGAAAAAATTCCCCCAAGAAGACAGCTTATAGTTTACGTCAGACATAAAAAGTCGGGAGTAGGATTTCCAGTCAAATCTGAAAATATTTTCAATGCTGCATTTTTTTTCAATTTACCGCGCAGCATAGATCCGAAGAAGGGGGCATAGACATAGGAGGCCAATCATAATACGTGGGAATACTACTTAAGTCGGATCTAACGTGATAAAAGGACGTTGGAATCTTTGGGGATTAGCATTAAATAACATGGGTTCATCGAATGAATCGGGGGGAAAACATTCGAAAGAAAAATTTAGAGATGGGAGAGATATTTCGCAGTGGTTTAGACCTCACTTTGGATTCGCGTCAAGCATTTGGGATACTGCGCAGTAGAACCACATTTTTGAATCGAACAAAAAGAAAAAAAATGACCGTTATGAACGAAAAGAAAGTCTACAAACATAATGTAAAGCCTGACTTCGGACCCACTGTGAAAACTAAGCATGCAAGACTCAAACTACTGAACGTATCTACACAAACCGTGACAGCTAAACCCATGACGCAAATGGTATTATTCTAGCCGCGCTTTGTTTTGGTAGGCCACACCATGACGAGAATCCTGGAAAATTCGCTTGTGGTCAGATGGATATGAGAACGCCTTCATGCCATCGCACGAATCGCGCCCGAATCAGTAGCAAGCAAAACAAAAGACAATTCAAAGGCTTCCCAAATATAAAACGATACCTAGCGCCATTTTACCAATTCTCATTACGATTGGAAATCAAAGTCCTCAACCATTATCGTCAGTCGAACATTAAACAAATGAGCAACGATTCTCCTTTCACCAAGTCAGCTCTGTGATCAATTTTTTTCGAGCAAAAACCAATACGATATGCACGAGTCAAGCAACATTTCCGACAATTAAAATGCTGCCATCCGTCAAGCAAGTGAAAGAGATCCGCAATTCATGGAAATGCATGCTAACATTAATGAATATAAGGATTCAAAGAAAAAGTTCCAAGGCCGGATTAGATCGGCGTACTACATGTTCGTCCTTCAACCTAAAGGTCACAGATTCAAATCCCCTTTAGGTATGGAGGTGATGCAGTGAGCAAATGATTCATAACGGCGTTGAGTGCTCTGTGAGCGGTGTGGAGTGAAAAGACATTATGGATAATTGCGCTTGGGAAAAGGTGGAAGGTCGGGTGGTAGATGGGATAGAAGGGGAGCAGGATAGTGAAACAGGCCGGGAGGAAGCCATTGGAACCGCAATTTCCTCTCAATTACTATTAATGAATTAAGAAAACACACTAATAAGATAACACAAAGAATGAAATAAATGATAATAAAGTAGAAGAATTTACTAGAATAATTCGTCACAGTTTCATTTGCATTCATGCAATGCATGCATAATGACTATGAGAAGGGTTAACATTATTTATCACCAAAGTCTTGAAATATTATAACTCTCAGCTTAAGAGTGAAAAAGCTACACAGTACTGAACGTCACTTTCATTCAAGGTATGCGATTCCAATTAATGAATTACTGATATTCCCATACTATCTGTGTAAACGGTATACATGTAAACTAATAGCTGATTCATTTTCCTCTGCAAAAGCCCTACACCTTCGTTGATCATTCGTTGCTTTGTTGCAGTTTTGATCTTAAAAAATTGAACCGATGCTCAAACATGTGACTTCTCTGACGCGATATGGTACATTTTTCGAGAAGCGTTTAAAGTCTCCCAGGGTGGGGGTGGGGGGAGGTGAAGACTGGGCAGGGAAAAGTTCATTAATTTAAACGGCGGAACACCTGACGCGCAAATGATGCCAATTTTGGAGGGGACTCCGTCGAAGGAAAAGGGGCGGCGAACATGACGTCGGAAAGAATCATTTTTAACAAGGAGCGATGCACGGAAATTTTTTTCCCGTTTCTGTCCGAATTTTTTTTTTCGGCATAAAAAAACGGTAACCGGGAACATGCAATGCGAAGATTCCGGGAATTTCAGAGTGAGGTACAATTATAATCGAGGGAGTTGGAAGGGCGGGAGGGATGCTGGGGGTTGAGTGATGAGAGAGCACACGTGAGGTTAAAAGTGTAGAAGGGGAAGCGCGAGGGGAGGGAGAGAATGGGACACTTAACATGGGCCGTAAGGACCCTTCACTGGCGTTGCCTTATATCTCTCCTCCCCCCTTCGTTGGCGTCACCGACGGCGAACTGTGATTTAGTAAGGCAGGGCTGTGGCTGAGCCGGGGGAGAATGAAGCAACGGCCTGCGGGGTGTAGCCACGGACAAGAAAACATGGATGTTATGTATCACGTTGTTCGTGGATCAGGAATAGGCTGTGTGTCACCTTAATGTTGCCACCAGAAAAAAACCTTATCGACGATTTCCATTCAATTGAATCGATATTCGTAATGATTTCATCTCAATTGAATCGATATTCGTAATGATTTACATTCTCCATTTCATTTCAAAATAATTTTAGTTCTAGCCATCCTATTTGGTTCCACAACACGCAAATGGCTACACCTACACGTAAGACTTTTTTTCAGTACATAAACCGTTCTAATTATTCCTCACATCATTTACCAAAAACGCCACGGCATGAACCTTGCCTAAAGTAAATAAATGCTCGAGTTGGATAATTAAGCTTATTTTAGTAACCCTAAATGAGTACAAACTTCCAAATAATTTCAAAAGTGGATTTTGATGCAAGCCGGTCAATCCAGTCGTGCGGAGAACTCCAAGAAAATGCAGATACATGTAGCTGCTTAAGATTATAAGTGGCGTGTAAAACGCATTTACTCTATGCTGAAAAATCATTTATTCATCAGGCACAAAAATAAAGAGCCTCCAAAATAAGAAAAATTAACTTTTAACAATAGTTTATTTGTAAATCGAATTCTCATAATTGAACTGGTCAACAGTAAGCCTCCCGGATACGAATGCGTCTTTCAGGTTACTGAAACAAAATAAACGTAGCCCATTAGGGCGTTGTTGCGTGCACCAATTTTATGGCAGCACTTGTGCGACTCCTGATAAAAATCCTTGACCACTTTTAATAAACTATCACAAGCTCTTTTATTATTGCATCGATGGAATGCTATTCCCCGGCTAACAACATTCTTCTGTTTATTTTACTCCTCATTCTCGTTTTGTATGGATGGTACCTTCTTTCTCCCGCACACCATTAACTATGTTTGTTTTTTAGTCTTCACCGCAATCTAAGGTGGAAAACTAAAGCAGGGACATCCTACTCCTTTCCTCGCTTGGCTGAAGATCGAATTCATTCGATCTGAGCGATTTTACCGCACTCCGAGGGTATCTCTTTGACATACCGATGGTATGTAGTTTGCGAGCTGAGACCGAGCGATGCCGACGGGAGGATGATGTCGGTTGGGGTGGCGGCGCGTGCCGCGGTCAACCCGGCGATACGGAACGAGAATTGCAGGCGGGATCGTGGTTTCTGCTGCGGTTCAGAGGATGAACGTGGCTGGTGGGGAAAACATGTGGCTGCGGGAAGGCCATTTTGTACCCAATAATGCCACAATGATCCCCGCTATTTTTTCAATACGGCATACTAGAATTAAATTAATATTACTCAGCTCAAATTCGTAGCCGATTTGTATTATCAGTAAAATATACGTAATACCCATTAGTGAACCCTTACGTAAAACTCCACCATTATGCATGTATTTTCTCCGAGCGAATTAAGTATACGTCATACGAGAAGCTGGTTCAAAAATAGTTTTATTTTTTCTAAGAAATTTAAAGTATTACGGGAGATGCCACGAAATTTAATTTAACAGGGTCATCCGCTAATGCGAATAAAAATCCAGGAATTTCACAGCATAATATCCACTCGCCTTGACCAAGATTCGAACCAGGATTCCTCAATTTCCTTTGTCTAATTTTATTCCAAATTAATCTTTCTTCTAATAATCAAACAATAAAATGTTTTATCACTTCAATGATTACTGTTTTACTCAACAGCAGCTTGAAAGCTTGAACATGGTAAGGGAAGAACGTTCTTATTCTACTCGATTAATACTGCTAATTTTACTCTCGCTACAAAAACGAATTGAAAACACCTACTTCTGGGAAAAGCGATACACCACAAACCACCAATCGAGCGAACACGTTTGTCCATATAGACTAAAACAATGAGTGGTGGAAGTGTTTAATACTATATTCATTATTGTTGCATATTTATGGCGAGCTGCTGGTCTTTATTTGCTCAAAAATGCAACGGTTATTTTTGAATGACAAGAAATGATGATAATGGGACCATTTAGAATTGGTAATCACTAAATAATAATTTTTCAAAAAAAAAAGAAAGCCTTCTAATATAACGCCATTTCTTACAAATTCATTTGAGCATGATCATTATGATTTTTTATCATAAATCTGAATGAATTCGAAAAGTTCAGGGTCCATAGAGTACACATACAGGTAGACACCTAAAATTTAAGAAAAAAAGGTTAGGTTGAAAACATAAGCGTGTCGTTCTGACTTTTAAAATTTTTATTCAACCCAAATCTTTGCCTATTTTTTGAAGGAATGGATATTTTGAGGAAGCTATAACTACGACACGCAGGCTTCTCACGCCGAAGCCCCGGGTTTAAAAATCGTTACAACAAACATTTCCACGTCCTCATCAAACCTACTTGGATACTGTTGCGAAACTGTGCGGTGCTTCGTCCGTTGACGGGTGCGATTCACTCCGCACTCCAATAGCCAATTCTAATGGCTATTTTCCCCCCATGTATCCCAATTCCCCTAATGTTGTCTATTATCTAATTGCCCACCTACCTCATTTTGCACAAATGCGTCGTTTGCCCTAATAATTACCATTTCTGAAATTTTAAAGTGGATCTTTTCTTGGAGAATAAGTATTTGCACCATTATGTTTGATTTGAAACTCTCGGAAACACAAAAATGCCAGCTAAAAGTCTCTCTAAAATCAATCTGGACATAATTGTTTCCACGATCCACCCTACTGACGCACTAAAAAAATCTCAAGAATATTCCTTCGCGCCCACATTCAACCCTTCCTCATTCTCGCGATAGCATACCAGACTGCATTTGTCGTGGCAAACTGTCAGTGTAACAATGCGGAGCACTCCCCAGGTCCATGCGACGACTTCCTTCCCCCTCTCCCCAATCTCTCGTCCCCATTACCACCTGGGATTCGTGGATTAAGCGTGATGTATCTGCGGGAAGTGTCTGACCGGGATGTGGGGAGTGTGAGGGAAAGAGAGCGGAGGGAGATTGGGGGAGATGGATGAGAGAGAAATAGGAAGGGCGGGGGGAGGAGGAGTTTAAAGTTGGAGCGCGCGGTCGATGGGCGCGTGGGCCGCCTTCGCGCCCCCCCCCTCTTTCCCCTCCCCCCAGCCTTTCTCCTCTTCCCTAGTCGAGGTGAGAATGAGCGCGGAGCGGGAATGGGGAGGATGCAGGAGCGTCGTGAGCTGAGAAGCAGGAAGGGGAAAGAGGGAAGACAGGAACACAGGGTCGTGGGATTCCTGAAGGGCTGAAAAAATAAAAAAAAACCCTCATTCCGCCGGGAACCTGGGGAATACGTAGGAGATCTCGGACAATGCCGTACAAACTACATGGATCCCTCGGAATAATTATCTAGATCGGTATTTATTTTAGATCTTTCACCTTATACACTTAGTTTTTACACGGTTGCCTTTAAGTTTACTGGGGTTTAAAAGAAATGTCATCTATTTATATCAATTCTGAAAAATGCTCTCGAGTAGCGCATAATGGTTTTACTCAACGAAATAAAATCACAGAAATGTTGATCTTCTTACGGACAGATTGAACGTAAGGTGTTGGCATCAATTCAGGGGCGCCAATAAACCAAGGCTATGTCGATTGCAAACCGTTCAGCCCCTCTGGACCCATTTTTGCTGCATCATTTTGCTGTGGCTCCTTCATTAATGGAAATTTTTTATTTTATTTGACGGGATGAGTGGTTGGCTTTATGCTGACGTCATTTGAATAAAAAAATGTAATCCAATATGCATTAATATTATTAAAATTAAAGTTATCTATCAGCTTACTGATCTAGGATCATATGTCGAGATCGCCAGGAGAATTTTGCTCTCGAATAAATTGTTTTGACTGACGTAAAGGAATCCGAGGAATTTATCCAATATTTTAACGCCATAGCATAAAATTTTCTTTGAAGTAGTTATCACAACCCTTATACCAAGTTCTGTCACCATAAATAATGACGCCATACGGAAATTATCATTACTACAGCTACAAATCTTGTGTAATATCATATTATTAATTAATTTTAGCGTGCCTAAAGCATCTGATTGATGTTATTAGGGCATTTAACCATCATTCTATGAGGTTAATTCAGCATATACAATTCTCAATTCCAACTTATGGGCGCTGGAAGTAATTTATTCGATCGAGATACCTTGTGTATTTCATAAGTCTAACATGGCTCCTACAGTTTAACGAGTCCTCGCTTTACGTTGCATTTACTCGAGTTGAGGAGACTTTTTCCATTTAGTTACCAGCAGTAAATACGAATGTAAGTGAAGCTGGACAAGTTGATAAGTTATGCACCACGAGACAAATTGACTGTGTTAATTCCGTAGTGTGGAACGGATTTACGTATGAATACGATTATTTCATGCAACTTAAAGAGGCATCGAAACATGTAACTCTTCTGTCGTGTTAATGGGGAAATTCACACCTTTACTTAATAGTCCAATCGCACGCAAAACGTCTGCTCAACATGTACCTCTGGTTTCACGTTGCCATTTATACCTCTGAGAAGAGCACCTTAATTCATAGATTGAAACATACTTAAGTCATACAAAATATTACACAATGCTATGAAATTGGAAGATGCAATAACTTAAAGAGCAAATTTAAAATGTGGCAATTACATTCAAAGTCAACACGTGGAAAGGAGGCTGCAGACAATGGTGAAATAATTTTTAAAACACGAAACCTTTACTAATTTCATGTCTAATACTTAGCAGACATGCTTAAAGGTATAGTAAAAAAAGAAATCGAAAAATGGTACAATGTTTTTCCCCTGAGAAAGGCACCGTGAGTGGTCGAGGGAGACCATAAATTATTAGGAAACACACATAAATATCAATTTGGAAGGAAGCAAAAATTATGCAGTTACTTAGGAATGGAAGCAGGAAAACGGAGGAAAAGGTTATGCTATTCCTACGATGAGTGAGAGAGGAAATGCTGTAAAATAAAAAGACTATTTACCATTGCTGGAAGCAAATAATTAAAAAAGAGAGACTGGCATTGGTTAGCGATTGGTCCTGAGGAAAAAATGTTAGTTGACGTACGCTTTAACAGATGTAAAAGAAGGCCAAGTCGGCGCCTTACTTTAAGAAGAGTGTGAGACACTGAAATCACTACACAGAAGAGAAGAGCGTGGTTATGTAAAGAATACGTACGCCAAAAAGATGTTTCAGAAAAGACTTATTCGTAAAATCTATGATAGTCACTAGGGTTTTAATCTTGATATTAGTATTTTATGTCTTACTGATCTTGCAACGGTACACGTACAAATAGGTCCATGGGTAGTGTGAATAATACTGATGCGCCCCTTGATAACTCTTTGGCCCGGACGTAGTCGCGGCCCTCGGCCTCCTTATACCTACGCCCCTAAATGGAGAGAGGCAAAGAGAAGAGAACACATTCATTACTCATCACCGTCCCCTTCTTCACGAGTCTATGGGAATATAGTCTTATACTGATAAATAATGCATAGTAACCGTAAAATAGTTTTCAAAACATATTTGACCCCAGATTTAATTTCTGTTGATTTTGGCTGGCTCAAAGCTTGTCCCTTGTCCTTGAGATAGTCCCCCTTCCCTTCGATTACTTCAAAATGTGCATATGAGCCAACCCTTAACTCCAAAATTTTCACACTGCGAAAATTGGACCATTACTATTATAATTCCAATCAGAGGTTTTGTTCTCCTTCATTCATAATAACATAAACTCCATCTGAGTGTGAATCCGAGATATTTATATAGAGTTTGCACTGTGATCGTAGAATATTGTTTCCAATGGGTTAATCATCGCCAATTTCTTTAATACATAATTCTAACCAATTTTTCGTATTAAAATCATTGTCTGTAAATTATAAATTCACAATTATCTATTAAGTCCACTCAAAATCATCTTAACAAAACAGAGGTTAACATTATCCGATAGCGATTAGTTGATCAATGAGATTAAAACGGAGAAACAGCTCTCCGAATATTCGCCATATAATATTACACATGTTTTATAAAGCCTTTAAGAAAATTTTACCAAAAGAGCTAAAATAGTTCACATGAATCCCCAGCGAGATGAAACATTTAGTCAGATTTTAATTTCACTTTGACATAAACAGACCATTCAATTTTTTATGCATCCATACAATGACAAATATTTCCAAAATAGAATAGGCAATAAGAAATTATGCCAGTATTTTAGAGTGAAAGACCAGGAACATATTTCAAATTATTACAAGCTATTATTGTTAGTTTTTAGTCACAGGAAATTGTGACATTCCAATTGTTTTAAACTGCAAACAGAATTTAAATGGCATGGCATCTTTCGAAGTTGAGCCAATAATCTTAGCAATTCCACCTAATCCCATTATCATTGCATTTCTGACATCGGGATCACCCGAAAAATCAGATCTTTAACAAGTTAGTGATCGACAGAATTTCATACGAGCTAGCATTTCACTGAGCATTTAAACTTCGGTGTAGGCTACTCTTCTGGATCACAGAGTAAATATTTTGCGCTGTGATATTATTTTTTTCCTAGATAGGTAAAAGAAACAATGTAACGTTCACCGTGTGATGTATCTTAAACAACAATTAATGTTAATGCCTCTCACGTGAGACAACATTCTATCATAGTGAGGATTGTGAGCCTTTCGTGTTGTTTCGTACCACGTTGTGCGTGAAATCTACGCGGGTGTTTCAGCAAGATAAGTAATGAGCTACAAGCACCAGGATGCCTAACTTTAACATCGTTCTCAGGGTGCTTATTGCGATTACTAGTGTCAACCACCGAAGCGGCGGTGCTGATTAACAGAAACTGGAAAAAACATCTATCTACCTATCTACCATAGTGTTCAACCCAAATACTTGTTCAAAGGTAAGGATAGAAGTGAAGTGATATTAAGTTTTACGGCCTGTCAAATTAACTCTAATCCAAGGTATTGGAGTCAGTTCTATTCCTAAAACTATTTCAGTTTTCCAGGTTATTCTAGTGCTCAGGGAAATCATTTTCCATTTAGTTATCATTTGGGCTGAATATTGCCCTTTAGGCAGATTTAATGTTGTAATTGGATCTAGATTTCACTACGAGGATTACAACTTTCTACCTAATAGTGTACATCTTCTCAGAACCTGAGAGCCTATCATGATTCAGTCAAATGCGATGCTGATAAATTGTAAAAATTAGTGTGTGCGGAATGTGGCAGCAACTGAATAATATACAACCCGATAACTGTGAAACGTCGAAACTTACCTAACCGTAAAACAGGAAAAAGAACCTACACCTTAAAAGAGAGTAGCTGTAAATTCTTCAAATAACCATGGCATTGAATTACAACTTACTATTACAGAAATTCAAAGACTGCATTCTATTTTTTTTTATTAAAAAATAACAAGAATAACTTTATCATACTTTTTTCCCGAAACGTATACGTACATATGCAAATAATAAAGATTGCGAAAAGTGGGGACGGAGGAATGACCCCCATTAGGATAGAATAATGACGACAGTTTACCAAAGGAGCAAAGTTTCGCAAAATGAATTTTTACACCGACCTTCCATGAAGATGAACACAAATATGTATGAAGGTGTGTGTAGAAACTATTTTTTAACAGTTGGAAAGATCATCTGGGGAAATGTAATAACTTGTAAGACTTACTGCCTTACGTTTAGCTTCGAAATATAATCCACTTCAATAAAATCATCCATCTTTTTTGCAACCGACCTATCATAAATGAAGTTCTGTAGGAGGAGATTATATGAGTTATGTTATATACTGTAGAGAGAAATTTGGAAATGGAATCAAATATGAAAATGGAAAAAAGAGAGATTCATGATCGAGTTCATAATACAACGGCATCTCGTAAAAGCGATACGTGTTCGTGTAGGCACAACAGCTTGGTCAGATATCGTACGCAGTTATAGGAACATCCAAGAGTGAACAAAAAGATTTGAAGGGCAAGGGAGAACAAAGATTCACCACAAATTATAATAAAGGATTGCAAGCACAGTGTGCGCGTAAGAGACACACGGTTCACTCCGTAACACAATGCGCCTACCAAGAGCGAGCGAGATTAGTTGCGGACGGACGATAATGAGGCACACGAAGACTGGACACGTGTTCACGTACTTCGCCCGGCTTCCATGGTAGCCGAGACCTATCAGAACGGGAAACTGAGGGAGGGGAGGAGAGGTAAAGTGGAGTGCGAGAGGGGTAGAGGGAAAAAACGTCTTCTTCGGGGAGGTAGGAGGATGGTGGGAGGGCAGAGAGAAATCGCATTTTTACGCCGCTTTACCATTATTTTCCGTATTATTATGCATGTATGTAGGTGCTGTGTGCAAAGGTTGGGAAAGGGCGAGAAAAAATTTTTGATCCGGTAGCGCATGTGTACACATACGTACCAAACATACGTTCTTCCTCTTTCTCTCTCGACGTATATAAGCTTTTAAAAAAACAAGGCACGGACCTGTATCTCTCACTCTCCTTTTCGCATTGTTTTCAGACAATGGAAATGAAGGCGGGAGTCAGTGAGCCAGCGGTGAGGTGGGCAGGCAGGAAGGAAGGGAGGGAAGGGAGGGGGGGGGAATAGGAGGGAAGGGAAAGAAGATGGGGAAAATGTGGCAGGGTTTCTCTGAGGGAGAGAAATGGGGGAGAAGAAGAGGATGAGGGTTGTACGGGGGATGGGGAAGGGTGTGGGGAAGGTAGTGGAGACAGTGATCGAATTGGGGATTTGCATAACAATGTGTGGCGGAGAGAGAGAGAGAGAGAGTGCATGTGTGTCGGGAGAGTGAGAGAAGGAAAAGCTCCTTTCCTTCGGGAGCTGCAGTGCCAATGTGGGCGATGGATGGGCGAGCGGAAGGAGGGAGACTGCCCGGGAAGAGACCGGATGAGGAACGCGGGAGTGGGTGGAGAATGCCCGCGGTCACACGGTTTCCCACGCGAGACACGGGAGGGTCGCCGCCGTAGGGGGTGGAGAGCCCGCTGGAGATGGGCCGCGAATTCCAAGAACCATTTCCATCAATAAAGGGGGCTGGTCAAAAAATATTCATAATCGGACTGTTAATTCGTGTGACTTTTGTATCACACGATTTCTGGGCCTTGGGCATCATGGGTTGACCCGAGTTGGCCTCCATAGTGAATAAATATTTTTTTTTCAGCGATTTCAGCTTCGTTTACGGGAGTGATTAAAATCGACTGAAACTCTCCTCCAAAGTGACAGTGATGGTGACTCTCCCATGCGGTAATTTTCGCATTTTCTTTTCCATTCAGGAATTTCATGCCGAGATTAAGATTCCAGTGGCATTCATTCTCCCCATTCAACAACATACCTCGCTCACTTCTTACAATTGAAATTAAAATGGACGACGCTACATAACACGATCAAGCATCGAATATCACTTAGGGTTTCAGATGTCTCTCGTGCAACGACTTTTTTTTAACAGCGATGAGACATTTGAATAGATTGAGGTGTGAATGCAACTGGATGAGGAAGACCTTTTTGGAAATGTTAGTGTTTAAATCTTCGTGATACTTTTCTAAAAATGAACTATTATAATTGATTAAGTTCAGCCCCCGTGCCGGGAGTAACCCGAAACTTCCCAAAAGACAATTGCAGGCCGAGCAACTATTATTGAGAGCGATTCAGCCACAGTTGTGGAGAATATTTCAGTGATGACCTCAATTTCTGTCAAACAAAATGGAAATTATTTAGTAATTTCAGACTTAAATATGTTGAGCTTTTTCGGAACTATTTTTATTTCCGTATAAGAATATTTTTAATTTTTTAAAGGGTATATCACATGAAAAGTTACTATCAGACGATAAACGTTTGACTACATTTTGAGTTAAATTAATTTATTTCAAACAAAATATTTCATGGTCTGTGGAAAAACTGCTTTGATCTACATTTTGGATCCCATTCTGCTTTTATTACAAGGAATACATCCGAACAGTAAGCTTTAAATTCTTTCACTGGCTTTTTGTGGTAGTAAATATAATGCAAACATTCAGGTTCGGTTTCCATTGGTGGTGGTCATCAAGGTTTCTACTAGAGCGTAGTGTGTTGAATAAAATTTCGGGTGCACTACGCCATCCATCGAATCTGATATTACAGCGTGAGCTCCTTTGATCCTTTCCTGAGGAGCAGGCTATTTCCGAAGCTGAGTCCTCTCCCTTCCTCCAATTCCCCATTTACCTGACCCCAATTACCCACCGATTCTAAATGGCGCACATGGCCTCAGCTGTCGCGCGTTTCATGCAGTAGTTGGTAATAAATACTACTCTTACCGAAACCATATCCGTTGCCCGGTGCGGACCGCAGAATCGGAGCGTTTATCTAAATTACGTATTAATAGTTTCAAATGTGTCGAAAATCACAAATAACCGTTATTGCTCTAATAACATTGCATGTTTAGTTTCAAAAACGTTAATTTTTAAAATGGTTCAAATGTGACACCAAACTATAAACAACAACAAAAAAGAACGGGAGCCTCTCGCTGCCCACATTAGTTTTCCCAAAAAAATAGCCGAGGTGCCCAATCCTCATCGAGTCAAGTCACAGTCGAGGATTTCAATGCCAGTAAATCAATTACGTATTGCTTGATGAAAAAGAGCAATACATATTTACGAACAAAACAATTATGCGTTAAATTATTCACGATTTTAATAAGCTGGAACAGAGACTTGAACATAGCATAATATGACCTTGAGCTGCCTTGATTGGGAAGTGACACACATTTACAGCAGATAAGTTTTTCAAGTTTGCGTCCCAAAATAGCTATTTAAGCTTTTCTGCCTCATTTTCTTTGAGTGAGTTCTTGACACCAAGCACACAAACTGAGAAAATTTTTTCCAAGTTGCACATATGTGTCACAGTATAAAACTATCAATGAATCCACACATTTACGTTTATGAATTCCACATTTACACATCACTACGTTCAAGCATGAATCCTCGGAATGTTAGCATGACGATCAGTTTTTGTTCTTTTACAAAAGACATTGGTAACATGAAAGTTTCCTTCTCTATAAACTTCCATCGAATGTTTTAGAATTGGAAATTTAGCTCACGCGTATAAGATTTCTTATTTATAAGTGCTTTAAAATTACAATTCGTAAATAAATTTGAGATTAAGTTTATGAAAGGCTCTCTTGCTCCATAGAAGAAGACTTGATGCACCCAATAGGACCAAGCAAACGACAAAATATACATACAACCAGGTCGTTTATTATTACCAGTTAATAACAAGTTCATTAATAACCTAGTGCCGTAATTAATCAGCATAAGTAGTACTTACTGCACCTCTAGTTTATAAAATTTATCAATATTTACCATCAACCATTTAATTAAAATCTATTTAAATTATATCGCTTTTTACGGAACTATGAGAAACCCAAAGTCGCGGAGAATAAGCCTACTCGAAATTGAGATACCAAGTGCGTGAACCTTGAAATTAAAATAATACTTACACTATTTACTTAAAACTTACATTGCCATTCATAACGTTGAACGGCTGTACCCAATTTTCTTTCACCCGCCCAATTTTTAGAGCAACATATTCAGCACCTACGCTGAGCTTCAAAATTTTACGTGAGACTGAAAGAGCACTAGAACGGGTTCTTCTAAAACTACATGAACGCCTTCAGTCAGATATAAGGAAAGGAATAGTTCACAGTTAAAATAAAATGTAAAAATAATGGCCACTTAGATTGAAATGCCCCTATTTTTTGTCAAGGTTAAGTTTTTGAAGCCTCCCTTGTAAGCTCCCAGCTAAGGAGCAGATTTCCTTTCGCCTTTTTCAAATATATATACACAGAGATGGAGAAGCATTTCCTAAAATAATGTTGTTTTCAAGTCACTGCCTGTGAGGTTTACAAAAATGCTTATAATAAATTCGATAACTGTGTTCTGCGATGGTCGTAGGATATACCACCAAGCAGACAGATAAAAAGCTCCACTTTGGCATTTTCCTCAAACCTGAAGCTCACATCATTTTCACGGGCAATTTGAGGGAATCTTTAATGAACCCGCTTGGATCAAAAGCCTTCGGGGGGAACTAACTGGGAGGAGACGACGGCGGAAACTGCAGGCGGAGGAATTTCCACGAACTTATTGACGTGCTAGGAGTCAAGCGGGGAGGATTTAGAGAAGTTGGGGGGGGGGGGGTAAATTTACATTTTCGCCGCGGATATACCCGTCGCCGGGATATTAACAACAGCAAACGGACGTTTTAAAAAAAAAAGTCTATCATCAAGAGTGGTGATGGACGAGTTCCTCGAATGCGTTTTTCGTTGACACGTGCTAATGGACTCTTAAATAAGGAGGTTCGCGTGTTCCGTTTTTGATACTCTTCCTCTCAACATCACACTTTGGGCGAATTTATATATATATTTTTCAACTTATCCCTTAGGGGTGTTAAGTTACATTTTTTTTTGCGACGGGAAAAAATTAGCTCCGACCACCAACGAAATCCGAAGATTTATATTTTTAGCACGGTGAGAGGACGATCGAGCGGGAGGGATGGGGAGGAATCTATTAGGCCTTCGCAATTTCTTCCCCCCGACGATCCGCGCCGGAGTCCTCCGACGGCGACGCCTCCGCTCCGCGAATGGACGGCGTCACCTGAACAGCGTACATCAGGGTCTCACGGCTTAAAAATCATATGTTTATTATTCCGCCTGGCACTTCAGCGTCGCAGCCCCCTTTTAAAATTAGGTCGCCTGCGACGGCCGGCGCCATTCCTACCCTGGCTATTCCCTCGGGGCGATGAGATAAAACGGGAAGGGGAGGAGAGAGGGAGCGAAGAGAAAGATTGTGCTTGCCTCGATATATAATAAACGCCGTTTATGACGAAACAATAAGCAGGCACCAGAACTATTTGGTCCATTTAGTCCGAAAAGTTCAAGAAAACCTTAAGCGGACGGGAGCCGCCTAAAACTAAGAGTACTGACAAACGAACAAAATATTAATCCATAACGCGCATCATGGTAATGTGTCACTAAATATTGATACAATGGTTATGAGTTATTTTTTTACGACTCATTGCTTCACTTTTACTTATCATACGTGGTTCATTAGGCCGAGTATACGTGCAATCAACTGCCGAGTGGAATTAAGTACGGTGAAGATGTCCGATTGCCTTTACTTTTGTATGTTCCAAACATATCGAACAACTGGAAACACAATGAATACATGGCACATTTTGAAACTAATGAAGATTTTAATAAAGCAATTAGCTTCATTAATTTTAATTCCAACATGAAACGTAATATCATTTACAATATGTCCTGAAGAAAGAGACGAGGTCTACAGCCATATTTTTTTCCAGTAGCAATTAATAAAAACGGTATGAAGAAATTGCAATGTCACAGTGGTTTGAGGTTGTCAAATGAATACGTTTTAGATAATGCAGCTGGATAGGGTTGAGGTAAGAGAAGGATTTATGGAGGATATCAGATGAAGAGATTAAAAAACAATTGAGGTGAAGGGATAGCGAAATAGAGCCGAATCTATGTGATAAGAGGGAGAATGCATGTTTAGCGAGAATGTAGAGAGAAGAAAATGTCTATTATGCATGTCCTGAAATGAGAAGGAAATATCCAAAACCGGAAATGGCGATAACATGAGGGAAAAGACTTTTTTTATCTTTTAAAAGTCCTTCAGAAATCCTGATAGGTTTGTACAGGGTTAGAGAAAAAATGTAACCTATAGAGAGGTTATGTTTAAGGAATTTTGACTAAGGAGAAAAATATTAGAGCAAATTGAAATTAAACTATTATATAGCTTCTAGGAAGGATATGTAAAGAGCGTATTCTATGACAGACAAATGTTAGAAGAAGAGAAGAAAAAACTGGACATTCTGAGACTGACAAATTTAACGAAGACAGCATTAGTGGAAATCACAGATGGGACTTACTGCAGAGAAATACCAGCGATGAATGAAGATTAAAAGGAATCGGAAGACCTAAGAGACGACGACTCAACGACGAAACGATGAGATTGGTAAGTGACAGGATAAATTGGGGGCGCTGCCGTGAATCATTTGAGGAATGGAAACCTGTAATGATCTTCATTACACCCGAATTCGTCCCATCCAGAGTTGACGGTACGTACGCACGTGTGTGTGTGGGGGGAGGGAAGGGATGGAGATCTGGGAGAGAGGACGGCGTACCCCGCAGCGCGATGGTTTCAAGTGACCCCAGACTTCCGACCCGTGTAGTATATTCGCGTGTATTCATGTTCCGGGCTACCGCTCCGTCGTTTGTCCCTTCCTCCTCCCCCTCCCCCCCCCCACGACGCCATCACCCACACGGGGAAGAGACCTTCCCCCCTACTCCTCCTTCCCCCCCTCCCCTACGCTCCCACCGACACGAATTTCGTTTTCGCAGCCGCTCCTGAAACTCTGAAATTATCCGCAGAGTGGAGGGGTATTTTTGAGTGTCCTTCGAACGTTCATTTTTCCGGAGGCAAAATGCTTTTCCGACGTTCTGGGACCGCGAGTCTCGGGAAAAAAAAGATCGGAAGATTAAAAAAAAAGTATGTGATGCGTTTTACATTTTGTACCTGTCATTTCTTCACCTGTCCCGTAATTTATCACCAAACCTTCCCCTCCCAGAATGCAATATTTCACACCCCTAAAGTGATAACTTGCGACTCGGATGTTACCAGTGGTTATCCTTTCAAATGGGGGATGTAATCTTCTGAGCATATCAAAGGTCGAATGACTAGCAAATCCGTGCACTGGGAAAGGTCAACATTTCGTTTGAAAAAAATTGTGAGTACTATGGCTGGTGTCATGTACCGATCACGAGGATTTAAAAAAAAGGACGAGAGTTTTTTGACAACGTAACTGAAAATGAAAATCTGACAACTCTGACTTGAAACGACAATGAAGTAAGACGTGATTTTGCTTAAAAGTGCCCTCCATCTTCTCCGATCACTTCTATATTAACCGTTATTGTCATCATTTTCCTTGGTCATAAACAAAACCACACGTAAATCGTTAAAAAAAACAATGGATGACCACAAGAGGTTGATTTTCTATGCGCGTAGCAGTAAATTGGTAACATTGCCTCAGCCCTGAAAGTACGGAGTATTTTATTATAGAGAAATTTATTATAGAAAATTATTTATTATAGAAAATCAGAGCTAAGACATTCTAAAAGGAGGCTGACGAAGGCAATGGATAGAATGACATGACATATAAACGGACAAGCGCGAATGAAAATGGACTGATCTTAAGAAGTCAAAGTCAACTATGCTATTTGTGGTAGAGTAAGTCTATTATGAAAGACCTAAAACTTATCTTTAATTAACGTAGATTTACAGAAGAATAGAGTTTATGGAAAATGCAAAGGGACCCAAGAAACAAAGGTGGGAGAAGCTCACTGTAAGTAACGGAAACCGTCAAATGAAAGTCTAAAAAGGTAAATGAATAGTGTTGGGTTAAGCTGCGAAATCAACGAAAAAATAAATAAGGGAAGTAATAAATATTGAAGATACTTCTAAAATAAGAAAAAAAAAACTAAATCAAAGATGTGTGAATTTGAAAATGTTAATGGGATAGGAGCAATTATGGGAATACGTCAACATAGTCATATCTTACGGAAGGGAAATTTAGAAGCACGTGACGACAGCATGATTCCAGATGTATTGGGAAACGGATTAGACAGAGCAGTGAAGTAGTAAAACAAGGCGTAAGGATCAGATACGAGATCAACAGAAAAATTATCAAGCGATTCAAAAAATAAAATCTCTAACTCGAAAGCTATGAATCAAATTGAGAAAATTTTGAAATCCTTGAATTGTGATGAGCATTAGGGAACGACTCCCCTATCGTTACTGTCGAAGAATATCCCACAGTTTCATTTTAATTATATCCTTTTTAAAATAAACAGAGGCAGCCGTGAAGATGAAAGATTGACAGAAAATATTCAGAAGAATGCAATGATTGTGATACCAAAGAAACTTTTGACCGAAGGATATGAGGAGCGACGAACCTTGGGTCAGGGTCACTGGCGTCAAAATAATAACGCGAATAATCAACTGAAGGGGAAAACTAAAGAAAGCATGAGGAAGGGCCAAATTGGAAACGAAAAGAACGGAGAAATCATGGAATGTACACTCTGCTAAAGAATGTAGGGGGAAAATTATACTTCCCAACACGTCCTTCCTAGACTAGGAGAAGGTCTTCGGCGATGTCGAGCGTAATAGGACGTACACATTGCTGAATATATGAATTACGACGTTAAAATAATAATCTATCGATCATAAAAGAACCAAGAGACGGAAGTGAATCAGGATAACATAAATAAAGAAGTTAGATAAGGCTTAAACCTCTCACCACAATTTTATAACGTAAGCTTGGAATGGGTAATAAAAGAAGCATAAAGGGTGAGCGTCCAAGGAATTAAAGCGAATGGGGTATAGATTTATACCTTCCGCCTTGCAGACGTCATCTATTGGATAGATCTAGCAGATATTACGACGTTTTGTAACGCAACAGATCAAGTACATAAAGGATATAATATGAAAATCGATAAAATGAAACCGAAAATCTTGGTACGAGAAAAATGGAAGCAGAATGTGCATGTTACGCTACGAGGTTAAGTGGCGATATTAAAATAAGCGAAACATTTCAGCTCCATAGCAAGAAGCATAAAATGAGATGGAGAATGTCCGACAGTCATTAAGTTAAGAATATCTTGAACTAAGAAGATTTTTGTGATGAAGAGGGAACTGCCATTCCCAGAGAAGTCACGTTTTGAAACTGAGAAACATCAATTGAAAAAATATAGCATACGCGTAAAATGTGGTACCCAGTGAGTATGCGACAAGGATACTTGGAAAAGAATCGAAACTTTAACAACTATGTTATGGAGGAGAGCGCTGAAGATCGAATGGACCGTTAGAGGAAGAATTTTGAAGGGTAATTTTCTGGTGAGATGGATTTAGCACCATTTGAGACGCCATGGATTTGTTAGAAACATAATAGAAGGGAACATTAGAAGCGGCTATTTTAATAGGAGAGTCGAATACACAGGGATAACGTAGACATACGTGACAGAATAACTATCAGGTCCCTAAACAATTGCCCTTACGTTGAAAAGGATGGAAGACTGAATTGAAGCCATCACTCGGACTTAAATACTAATAAATTCCAAAAATAATTTCATAACCTGGAAGTCAGGGGTTTCACAAGTTCCTTAAAAAAGAGACAGATTAAAAGAAGTAACTATTTTATGGAAATATTTTACCGATATAGGAAATTTACAAAAACATCAAACATCAAAACATTAAATGAAATGAATGTACTTCATTTTTTTAGGTTTTTGCTCCTTCTATAAATTGAATAATAAACGGACTCAGCCAACACTCCGTGGAAGTAATTATATTAAGAATTTCTAAGAATAACAACTTTCTATACATTTCTACAAGTTATTTTTATTTAGCACAACTATTTCCCATGCTAAAACAGCAGAGTAATAACGTTGCGGGACTGAAACAATGTGTTTAATTGCATATAAAGTAATTTAATCTTTATAATTTATCTGTCTCCGCTTCCTCAATGGAACGACTATTATTGACTTCAACACACCCTCATAATCCATAATCATATGAACGGTCAAGATACACATGTATATATGCTCTCTCTTAAATTATAGATAGCCGGAAATTACCGCCGACACTCCTCGAATGCGACAGCGTCCAAATGTTTATCTGAATTTATTATTAAGTAAATGACCAACAAGGATAATTTATTTGGCTTCCCTCAACTCCTAGTGTAACCAAAATTTAAAGGTTTTAGTGAAACCAAAATTATAATAAAGGATGGAATCAAACGGTAACTAAAGAAGAATGGCGGATCCAGAATTCACCTTACTCACACTGAATTAAACCCGACTTAGAGTTGACTGTTCTTAGGGTTTAGGTTTATTTTAGGAGATAGAGACCTCTAGGTTTACTTTTCATGGTTTTGCGCACATTATTTAATTCTAGAACAGGCATACAGTTTCTATATTTCAGAACCTATTCGCGGGCAGACAGAACACGGTCATTTCAAAGGCCTTGCTTCGATATGTAGTGTTCCGGGACTCGCAGACAAACCCGATGCTCGAGACTGATGTCTTGGATTCACGTCAGTAGGCTCATGTGCTTACTCACTTGTTCGACCGACCATCTAGGGGATTTCATTTTTTGGAAATTATTATTCGCAAAGCACACCCGGAGCTACCATATTCGGAAGAGTTTGGTTTTTACTTGTGACATAATGGGGAGTATAATTATTTCCACTTAGCATCACGAAAGAACCCCCAGCTGAGAAAGGTTAATAATTCCTAACTACACCGCACACTATGACGATATATCAAACGATAGGTACGTTTATGGCGATGACATTACACTGCCTATTTCTCATGCATTAAATTAAACCAGGGACTGAAAAACAACAATGACACGCTTGAAATTAATGCGCGATGCCTATCGAGGAATGATGTGTTGCAGTCAGTCAACGAAATGAAAAATGGGGGAGATTCTCGTTATGCGCGATCGCTTGACCTTTGAATGAGCCCGAGCTCTTTATTAAATCTCCCCTACACGCTTCATCACCAACGTGCGGACCCGCGTTGATGCATCACTTGAGATCTTAACACGGGATATTAGATTACCTCAACCCATTCCGGAACGCCACGTCATCTCACCCGATTGCTCTTTTCCACGCTTTAAACGTTCCCTCACCAATAACACAGTTTTCCCAAACATTTATCCCTCAAATATATTCAATATAATAATGTAAATTCAAAGGAAAATGGTCTCCACACGTATTAATTGGAAGGAATCAACTAAATTAAATACAGAAATTTTTCCGTTGAAGGTAATTTCACGCTGATATCGACGTTCCAGTTATTTTTTCCTCAATGCGGCTATTTTTATAGTGGCCGGATAAACCCACCTACCTCATTCACGAAAGAATTCAAATTGTACGTATAACGTGCATATTTTTACTCGAATATGATTATCGCATCCTAGCCACACAATGAGAACCAGAAAGGTATTAATCCTTACAGGAAATAAAGATCTTGGTACGATAGACCTGTAAATTACTCTCTCTTTGTCTGCACAATAAAAGTATGAATGAGACAAAATGCTAATGGGCTTGAGTGTTTACCACTCATCAGTCTTTCCTTAAATTTACAATTATTTATAATAAAAAAACTGGTGTGGATCTGTGAAGAAACCTACTTATCATCATTCACGCAGGAGATGACCTTTAATGTTTAAAGACAAATGATGGAGAGCGGAACCAATTCAAGGTGAAATGGAGCCTTAGGGCTTTCGAACAATGATCAACCCTGAGATAATCACCCCTATAAGCAACCCGACACTCGTGGGATTTGACGCATATTTATTTGATACTAGCTATTTCATCCAAAGATCAATTCCCAGTTTTAATAAACCGTTTAATAATTGACCAATATGTTGAACTGAAACAAAGGCCTACTATTTCTACAATGAAGGAACCACAACCTCAAAAAATTTATGCTCCCTAAAAATTTAAATGTTGAAGTAAAATCCAACAAGTGAAGCTAAAGTTGATTAGGAAGCTATCCTATTATTAAATCTACCAACATGGAAAATGTATCGTTTTAATAGCTTTAAAAAAGAACAAAGAGACAATAAATAATGATCTTATTATCAAATTAATATTAATAAATCTTATTCGAAAGCTTAGCTGAAAATTTATTTGAGCATATTTATGTTCTTTAAACCCATAGTTTTCTTAGTTGTTTGACTAGTTAGCGGGAACACGATTCGACAACCTATTGACACTTTCTAAATTCTAAAATTTCCAAATATTAGTTGGCATCAAAGGTCACTAAATTTTGAAATATGATTTATATCGCCATAGTGGACACATTTTGATCACACAGTAAGAAAAAGATTATTCGTGTTTCTCAGACCTGTCGATTATTCTCTAGCTAAAGCAAAAAGTATCTTCAATTCATCAAAACGTATGAATATTGCTTTCAAGGGTCTTCGACAAAGAGGACATTTTTTCAAAAAAATTATCCAGTATATACTTTCCGCATTTCGACATTATAAATTTCGAAAGTCAACTCCTATTTTCTGACCAATCCCATTCATAGCACTCTGTTTAATTCCATTCAAATTCCACTTAGATGCACCTCACTGGAATGGAACGAAAATAAACAGATGGCCTTGCGGCTATATTTTAAAACCGGACATAATTCTATTCTCTTCAAAATGTACCATTTTCCATTCAATACGAGAGCTAAAAACGTGTCACCATCGGTTGGCAAACGACACCGCAGAGCCAAGTGTACCCGCTCCCTTCCCCGCCGACACGCTGTCTGCCCTCAGCGCCCCCCCCCTCACTCTCCCTCCCTCCGCAAACCTACTTCATCCCCCATCATGCCACCCTCCTCTCCCCCAGAAAAGCGCCGGCAGACACTTCCGCCAGCCGGACTCCACGGTGCTCCCCGCCTCAATAAAATATATAGTATATGTATGTATGTATATATATATACGTACATATATATGAAAATAGAAATGTATATATATATATATATATATATAGACACACACACACACCTCCCTACCAACCCGTGCCCTTCCAGAAGATACGTTGGCCTTGCGGAAGAGGTTTGGCAAACCAGCCGTCTTGGAAGCAAAAGGGAGCTCCCTCGCGAGTACATCATTAGTTGGCTCACTGGCTGGCTACTCCCTCAATCCTCCTAACGTAGTCGCTCACCTTGCTTTCTGCTCGACTCTGTGCCCTTTCACTACGTCTCGCCCCTCCACTCCACCCTCTACCCCCCTCTCCCTGGCCCGCAGTCTCCTCTCCCCTCCACAACACCACCATTCCTCTCTTCTTCTTTTTCTTCTTGCCCCCACCCCCACCACCCCATCCACATGATGCAGCCTTTCCTCTTCCCCCCCTCCGCCCCCTTATATCCCCCCTCGACCCTTCTCTCCCTCTCCAGCTCTACTTTATCATTCAGCTCACCTTTATCTCTCGCCTTCCTCCCGCCTGCCTGCCTGCCCGCCTCCCATAGACCGACCGACCGTCCTCCCCTCTTCTTGAAACTTTCCTCGTCCTCAGTTTCCCATCTCTCGTTCGTACCTTTCGGCCGCTCTTTTTCTATCTCACGCGTTTCATTTCCTCTCGGCCACCGCATCGCGAGGAACAAAGTAAAAAGATTGGTTGTCAGAGAACCGGATTCATCCGAAAGCCAGATGCCACGAAATACTAGCGGCCGAACTGGAAAAAAAAATTTCGTCATCCGTCATCCGCAATATTCGTAGGGAATAATGTTCACCGGATTCTGCGGTAATTTTTTTGTCAATGACTCCATCATCTTCTCTTTTGTTCATAAATGTTTATATTGCTAATCAATACGGCGTGACCGTACCCTAGTTCCTTATGGACATATTGGGGAATTCAAAATGTGAAAGACCTATGAAATGGGACAGAAATGTTGGTTTGATTTCCACTTCCGATGAAAGGGATACAAAGGTATTGACAATCAAAGGTATTTCATATAAAATATTGGTGATTGGTAAAAAAAACTTGAAAATTATGCATAGCTACCACTTATTTCATCCTAATACAATTCGATTCCATTCTTGTAATTGGTATTTGTTTTTTTTTCGCAGTCCCTATATCAATTTACTAAAAATGGCTATTTTTTTCATTTCTTATGAAGAGAAAATGAATTAAATTTAATGATTTAGAATGATGTTCACTTTCTTTAATAAATTTGTGTAAATTGTCCTATTATTAGAATTAAATGTCACACTTACGCAATGATTTCAATGTAAGCATTTCACAGTGACCCCATGAATCCCCTCGCATTTTGATTTGATGAAGTGCATTGTTGGGAAATTTCATCCCACCCCACGAACGTTTTATTCCGTCCTAGTTAAGAACTCTGGCAGAAAAATATGAAACTTGGCAAGTAAAGCAGAGGCCTTGTGGGCGCTAATAACACTGTTTTATTACAAACAAAGAGAGCAAATTACACGGCGGCCCCTCCAAGATCTCGGAATTGCAGAGATTTGTATCGGCCACTGGGGAATATTTGTCCCGTTGACATATTTATCACTGAGGTGAGTCATTTTTTTTAAGCGAGTCCTTGTTGTTTTGTCATCACCGTATTTCCTAACATTCAGGTCATATTTCTAAGAGACTCCATCCTCCATCACGGCGTTCATTCGTCCATCATGATCTCCGAGCTCCAGGGATAACTGCCATTTGTTTTGTTAACCCTTGCCCTTTCCCGCTATTTCCCTCTCCCGAGAATCTCTCCTGGCTGCATACGGATTTTCCCATTCCCACACGGCAAGTGTAGGAAACGCTCGAGTTTTTTTGTGAAGAGAGACTATGGCCAGTTAATGAAAGACATAAAAAAAGCCATCATAATCCGCGAGAAGGGAGAATGGAATGTGCTTGCAGGACGTCTGGAAATGCATTGGAAAATATTTAATCGCCCCAAATCCATTCAAAAGACACCATCAAAGGAAACAGCGCCAATTTCTTGAAAGGTTTTATGCGTTTAATGAAACGGGAGAATGGTTAATTGGAATCATGTTTCATAGTGGTGGACTTCGGTTCCAGATGAACTAACGGCTAAGGCTATGTCGCACGATTTAAGTAACTGGCTAGCTTATTACCCCGTTCAAAAATGCGTCGGGCTTCAATGAACATCAAAGCTCTTAGACTACAAAGTGAACTGTGCGATTAAAACTATGAATCCAGTAGATATAGAGCATAGGTTATCATGTATACAGAGTAGTAAATTATTGCTTACAAGGGATTGATCAGTATTAATTAATCTTTTAGAGGGTTCCATCAAATTTGAGAAATAAAAATAAATAAGGATGCCTTTTTGAAATGCAAGTTATATAGTAGGCATGTTAGTTACCATAACTACAGGAGATACCCATCGGTGGAGCCCTATTGCAGTGAGATGAATGTGTGATAACTGAGGGTGATATTCGTTGATAATTTTGATAAGGTGTATAATGGAAAATAATGAAGGTGTAATAATCAGTCATACGCCGGGCTAGGGCCTTAAATTTTGTAATGCAAACATACAAGCACATCTAAGTTAACACAAGCCTCCATGAGGGCGTGGGGCATGGGATTTTTGAAAACATACCTTCATTATGTATCTCAAAAAAGTGGGACGTGTTCGCAATATTAAGGTAAGATTAAAATTTCATTTTTAGGTCACAGTAGTTCCGTTAATCTTGATTTTCATTTTATATCGGATTTTTCCAAGGAATGGAAGAGCATTTAACTGGAGTCTATTTATCACATTTTATCATTACAAAATATGAGGCTGTCATAATTCACTCAATGCAACTAGCGAATTTAAAACCCTTTCTCCCTTTGTCTTAGCCTTGCTTCTTCTCTTAGCGTTTTGAAGGGCTCTCTCCTAGTTTCTCTATTTGCGCTGCCTTTTCTTAAGGAATTTTGTTTTACCAACCAGGCCAATCTCTTGTATTATTTCGAATTCCTTCATTTTTCCGTAAGATCCCAAATATTGTTGTCTCATGCGTTTGATTGCGATGGGCATTTGTCCCATGAACGGCATCGCATTTTAGGAGTTGATCATTCACTTATTCTACAGGCTGCTTTATAACAAAACTTTGTTCGCTAAGAAGTAGTACTGTACCTTATGGAGTATGGAAGTTTAATAGCCTAATATCTATCAATATATTAGATAAAAACAATGATTCATGGTATCCACATACATGAATAATATGAGGTCATTCTGTTACGATGTGAAGACTGATTTTTAACCAGCGAGTTATAGAATAACAAATCAAAAACCAACATTTTGTCATATTGCCATATTTTTGATTCTCCGATGGTTATGGCTATTCAGAACTTATCATATTTCCTTGATGGTACAACCAAATCATTATGTGTTAAGGATCCAGACTCGAGAAAGTAAATACCATTTAAATGTTACAAAGTTAAAGCAGCAAAGAAAAAAATACACGATTCTTTTTTAATTTTATATTGAACTGGAATGTACTCAAGTGTCCGTCGTTTATTAGAATGCTGAGCAAGAGAGGTGAGGCAAAGATTAGGCATTTCAGACTGAATTAAGGGGGATAAGGAAAATGTGGAGTTGAAAAAGGGTTCATTGTAATGTAGGGCGTTGGAGTATTTACAGCAGTTTAACGCGGGACTTCGAAGTGTAAGAGTAAGCAGTTCCTGTATCGATCAAAAACCTCTATGACCAGCAGACTGCTCTTAATAGACATTAATGCCGCATGCCGTCGCATTGAAATGAATGGATCGGAGGAAAATGATATTTGCTTGAACGGAAATTACTTTAAATAGTTAATCATGCTGTTTTATGCACTGTGTTAGTTCGCGAACTTAGAATAGATTTCAACTACTAGTTGCAGAACTTTCAAGAAAAGCTGCAACAGTTCCGGATCCAGTGATTTTATCTCGTCTTCACATGAGAATTTTCTCTCAAGTGAAAGGTGAATTTATCGTATTTAAGGGACATTTTGCAAAACAGTTTTCATCCGGGACGCCATTCTTTCGCCACAAACTTACTACGGCAGTCCATTCAATCAAGCCCATTCATCTTATTCCCATTGCATGCGAAAGAACAGTAGTGGATTTCCCGACACTTTTTCAGAAGAGCTTGAGGCCATTACTCTTTGGCATCAAGAGTACGAAATGAGCGAAGCGTTAAGCGCAGTGTTCAGATGGCGCGATTGAAGCGACATGGGTGTGCGGGCAACGAGCTGTCCGAATCATTACGTCAAAGTTTATCAGATTGCGATCCAAGATCGAATGGCCGTGAAATAATTATTTTCCGTTTCGTCTAACAACTTTCAAGCCCCTATCCAGCGACTGCAGGAATGGCTGCTAATCCTTTGTCGCGATGGAGAAGGTTTTTAATGTGCGCAATTTAATAAACCAAGGTGGAAGAGGCAAATGGAGTCTCCTCAAGGTTTCGCCGAGGGAAAGCAGGATTATGTTTTAGTTTCTTGGGATACGATTTTTCACAAATTTCAACTGCATTATTAAACAAATATTTTCAGAAAATATTTACGTATGACACCTCATATTTCCGGTATATTTTTACTATTCGAACGACTCAAATGCTCATCATACGTCTTCCCTGCAAAAAATAAAACATTTTCTCAGCCGAAACCCCTATTTATTTGATTGGCACACCAATGTTTGTTCGAATAATTATATCTTTGCTAATTCCTGAGAACTGAGGAGAGCATCAAAAGCTCGAGCCCCTCTCGTTTGTCGCAGCAAAATAAACAGGTATGAAAGGAGGAAAGGTGGGAAACAGACGGAGAAAGGGGGAAACCGAGGACACGCTGATGGTGTTCGTTTTTTGTGGCAATGAAGGTTATAATGGATTCCTGGAACAAGCAATAGTTTTCCCCCTACTCATGATCCGCTACTAAGCTTTCCAAATATCAATTCGGGAACCTATGTTCCGATTTTTTCACCTAACTGATTATACATTCACCTTGACCATAAAATTTTCATGAAATCACATATTCTCATCCCAGTTTTTGCTCCAAAGGGTCATCAGGTGTGTAAGAGGTTACTTTTCCAGTACATGCATATCCTCTATTCTAAATGTTAACGGAAGTAAATCAAATTTTTGTTGATGACATGAATTAAATTATATAAAACTATGAAACTCTGAAATGTTCATTGACTGTGAAAACGGATTAAAGAAAAACGTGAGTTCCTTATTAATTGACCTATTATAGTACGAACCATTGCCATTTATAGTACGAACTATTAAATATATTCAACTGTCAGGGTCCTTATTCCTTTCGATACATCCATCGTTCTATTATTAATTTTCCATAACCTTCCCGTCTTTTACTAACAATGCCAACCAATCAAACGCTTGAATCGTGATTGAAAGTTAACCCATACTGCATGCCCCTTTGTACACACGGAAATCCATTAGTTCTGCTGTAGGCCTGATTGATTGTACGTTTTTTCTGGAGTTCGTTGATCCTAAGGTACCTATCCTATAAATTTTAGTGTATGAAGAATTTTGTGTGCCATTTTCAGGAGCAAAGCTATAAATTTTGCTAGTTAAGACTTTCGCTAAAATGAATAATGGATTTAAAACTGTAACCTACATTTCAGATTGTGGTCAAATACTGGAAAACAATGCATTTTATTGTAATAGACAACAATTTTTCTAAGAAAGGTAGGAAACAAATTTACAATATAGAATTCATTTCAAAACCAGAATATTGGTGGCCTCCCATTTCGTAGGCTCACATTGTATGGTTTTCAAACATTCTCTCTTCATTCACAGTCTTTAAGTATCCCACTACCTTTCTGCACCCAATATTTTCGCCTTCTCCGAATTGCGCTCAGCTAATCCTTTCTTCCTCTACTCTTTTGTACCTTTCTTCTCCAAACACAGTTTTCCCGGTATGAGGTGTACGCATTTTACTCTGGTCAGCTTTATAAAATAGTCTTGACTTCTTCACCTCATCACCAGAGTAAAACATAACCATTTTCCGTTAAAGATATACTCATTGGGGAAAGAAAAGTCACAAAGCTACACCTACGCTCCATTAATATGTAAATGCCTCGTTTATATTTAAACTTTTCAAAATTTGGTTGGCTATTATGCAGGAGGGGACATCAAAATCTTTGAGGCTATTAAATGGGGTTTGGTCGAAAAAAGATTGGGAAACACCATGCATAAAACTTTGCCGTTTATCTTCCTCACGATGGTAATATACTTTTTTGATTGACTCGGAAACTAAGTACATCCGAGGCAGACTTAACCAGAAACTAATTACACTAAAACCTCAGACGAAAATAAACTTTTTTGAGCTCCGACATTTATTTGGCCTCCGACAAGTCGTCCAAAATTGATACTCTTTTCCTACCCCTACCTAGCTTACCTGACATTCTCCCTTCCATCAGTCTTTAATATTCTATTAAATCTCAATATGATTTACATTAACTATGCCTGCCATCTTCAAATTTCTCTTAGTAACTTCTTCTCTTCCTCTATCGTATCTAGTACCTTTTCCTTTGTGTTTTCTAATTTTTCCATTTCATATTCTCCATTCTTCTCCACACTGACACCTCAACAGAAGTTGATAGGTGAATGAGAGAGCACATTCTTTATTGCGCCAATTTGAGGGAATTTCGAATTATCAGCTCCTCGATGACTTTTAATTAACAGTGGCTCATTAGTATTTCCCGAATCCTTTCCCTCAAAGCTAAAACGCATTCCTTCCCAGCCCCTATGAGTTTTTCTGAAGCCTAGCTCTAAAACTCGTCTACTTCACACCCCCGACGATCCATTTTCCAACTGCATGCACATGCCTGTGAAACACGTTAAAAATAAATTTTTCTTTCATTTGAAGATTTGTAGAATTGGCATGGAATTTCGACCAGTTCTATGCAGGACTCGAAGATAATGTTCGAAGTACATCCCATTTACACCATTTAACATTCAAGTTGGAAATTAGGCGAAATTTTAAAGTTATGAATGTGATTAAATTTGAGTCTACAGCATCATCGGGGAAGAAAGTGAGGTTTTGTTTTTTCATGTCACATCTCCACCGGCCGTTGCACAAAGAGTATAACAAAGAGCCCCGCTTGGCGTACTGTGACTAGGACGGCGATGATTTCTCCCCCACGATTTGTGGAGCGCTTTGAAGTGTAAAGAGAAATGGAGTTGGATGCGTGAAGGAGTATTTTACAAGTCTCCAAATGAGCTCCCCCCTGTGGGAGCGTTTTCGGCGGAGGAGAAGGGCTAAAGGGAACTCAACGGGGAAGTGGCAGCTGCCGCCATCCGCGGTCGTAATTTGCACTGATTGAGTGACGCCGTCCACGATAAATAGCTTAGAGCTGCTTACATTTCGTGATGATTCATTTGGAGTCGCATCATTTAAATTTCGATCTCGCTTCCCTGGCTTCGAAAAAAGCGAACTTCGTCCTTTGGACATTCTTATTTGAAATCCTGAATTAAAAATACGTGCGAAATTCTTTCGAAGGGATTGAGGCGGAAAGAGGAGTGAAAGTGGACCAAAATACAAGTATCTGGTTACTCTTTTTAAGCGTTTCGTCCGAGTCTTAAAATTGGTAAACAAACATAGTTACATTGAATGGCAGTGCGTAATATCAACCAAACAAGATGGATGAAGAACTTTTAGGGGCAGATACCCCTTTCATAACTTATATTAACGGATAAAACCTTCGAAGGTGGCAGTAGATTTTACTTGGAATTCAATTTAAGTTATTTCTATCTCATTCCAAACCTTGTATTATCGATTGCCGTACAGTTCTCAAACACCCTTCCTTATCTGAGAGGAACATTTTGAAGATGACCTTTGTTTTCACAGTTGCATGAAACTAACACACTCATTTCGAAATTGTTCCGCAATCCCTTCCCATGATATAACAACACGCATGGAAAAGAATTTTTTCCCATGGACGGACGTAATAATTACGGTGGCCATTAGGGCAGAATTTTAATAGAAATTATTACTCGACTACTTTCCATATCAAATGAAGTTAGATGATCAACAGATGCCAATTTGCAGGAATAATTAAAAAAATATTAATTATACTTACGAATCATCATAAATGGTTACCAATAGGAAGATGGGATTGCAGCAGTTTTCCGAATATCCTTTTCCCCGGCAAATGTCTTCAGTCCCTCATTGCTTATTGAACTCACATTTAGAATTACTTACTTCGAGTAGTACATCATTGGCCTTCAACTATTATTTTTCCCTTCAATTATGGTCTTTATAAGCTGTTGCACCCCAGTATATGTATGCACTATTATCAATTTCAATGGATGTTGTTGTTTGATATACCACGCCGTCTGTTCCTTCGTTCACAAAACTCATCAAGGCCATCGCCAGCTTTTTAATATTGTCTCCTGATTTGTTGCTAGTTATTCTTAATAACAGTAAGAGGTAGGAGTCCAGTGAGTAGAGCGATGGACTACTAACTACAGGGTCCGGGCTCAACTCTGCGTGGCGCCTATGGGCTCCCTCGGTTTCACAAGAACCCAGTCATTTTTCGGGTATCAGGTCTTCCAGGGAAACCACAGACGGAACAGAAACTGTCCCTCCGTTCGATTTTACACGCCATATATACAGAGCAGAGAAGAGTATAAGGGAATCTCTACCTACACTCATTAGGCAAACTTTGAGTAGATTGCTTTGGAGTAAGGAACGTATTATTGTAAGTTGAACACGAATTTTCAAGAAAACACCACCATCCTCTAATATCGCTCTATAATTTGTTCTGGCCCTATTCTGAACTATTACACACTATTATCACGTAATAATCAAGTTGACGTTTTATTGAATGTTTCTGCCACATCAGCGTCAAAAAAAGTAAAAGCTGCGTTCCAGTTTCACCAAAATCTAAGAGAAAGTTAATGACAGAGACATTGGTCATAAACGAAGCCAAATTCTACGTAATTTTCCTTTACAGGTTTTTACAATGAAACATATAAAGCTCTCTGTCCTATTTAGATGATACGAAATCCGTCTCCCCACTCATGCCTCTGCAATTTCAGCCGTCAAAATGACCTTCCTGGAGTTTAATACTCAGAGACAGCGGCGGTAAGAGGAAATGATGCGCGTGACATCACGTTGGCCAAGTTCCTCCTCAGCCCAGACGAAAAAATCTCTCGACATGCGATTCTCCTCCCTATGTCGACCTCGAATCAAATGCTCAGATAACTCACAGCTACAACCATGAGATATATTTTCTCCTGATGGAAACATCACCCGAGCTTGAAATCACAAAAATTCCCAACCAAAATTTCCAGATATTCTAGCGGGCCGTGTCGCATCATTTGCCATGGAATCAAATGAACCTGAATAAATTTAATTGAATGCATACAGTTCATTACGTGAGATATATTCGCTTTGCGCTGGCTTCGGTTTTGATTTTTTTAGTTGCACAATTATGCTAAAATGCAGTTCCAAGTTCGGTCCCACTTTTTCCTCTCCTGATTTGCATATCACAGTACGTTGCTCATAGTCGCACGCTCCAATAGGAAAATATACCATGGAAACAGCATGACGACTCAATTTCAACCAAATCTAATTGGAATGTGTGATCGATAAAAATTATAGGATGGATAAATCAACATTCTTCAAGGTTTAAGACTTCAGGGTCAAAGTGAAAAATAACATCTGAGTTCATGCGAGCCTTTGGAAGATCGAGGGAATGAGAAATAGCACGGCGTGAAGATTAACGCCAAAGAGACAACGAGCGCAAGGCCTTCCAAGGTTTTTTTTAAGGCCACTCGACTAGCTATGACTCTATTTCCTGCACCAATCATGACGTCAAATACTTTTCTCCAGAAAGGGAGGAAGGATTTGACGAGAGAAGGAAATACAGCGAGGTTCGGCTTGGGGTTTTTAGTCGGTACGTGCAGTGAAATTGCATTTGATCGGGGCATTCGCCTGTGAGCCCTTTCTCTTAGCGCGGGCCCCTTGACTCATCGTGGCTTACCTCATTACGATAGTATCTCTTTATTCTCCATCATTTTCATAGACACTAAAAAATACCATAAGAATAATTCAAATTCAATCTAGTGAGATACAATCATAGCCTGAATACCAAAATTTGTTTTCATGTACGCCTATATTTAGGATACCGACTACAATTTCGTTCCTTATACGAGCGCACTGACGCGGATACCACATGTGTTTGCTTCTTGTAGTAATATCTGTAATTAAAATTATATTAACGATAGCAAAATGAGATGATATTTAAGAAATATCGATGTGTGACTAGTATTTATGTAAACATCAACCAGGGATGGTGACAGATAAATAGCTATATGAGTATTCGTAATGCTATATTACACATTGCATCATGTAGAAAATTTTCCAAACTCCATGTAAACACAGTATTCAACCCGAAGTTAGGTTCTGGTTGCTATGGTAGAAATCATCTCGAACTAAGCCCTGCAGCGTGTAAAATTTCAACATTCATAGGGGAGGGTGAGTTTCTTTACCTGTACCACCAGTGATTTTCCACGAAGTTCTAGCAACAAGAAAATTGCAGCGCTAGACTGATAATAAGGTTTTTAAATCATTGTCTATGATATATGTAAAATAGATACCGAGATATTTTTAATTTCTTTTGTGGATAGTAACTGAGCATTTCCAGTAGTTTTCTAAAGCACACGAATTGCTTTGGGAAGTCTTTAGAACGTCTTCAGAATCAGATAACACTCTTCAGGAGGTCTGTAATTCAGATCCCTGTAATAGAGTAGCAACAATTCTATTCGAAGTACTAAAAAAGTACCCACAGTAATTACCTAGGAGGTTACTTTGACAGGTAAAAGTAGAGTTCATTTCGTATTGTCAAACGGCTGGAAAAATTCACATATTCAAGCCAGGAGGGGCAGTTTATTTTCCTGTGCTGCCCGCAGTTTCCTATACAAGCAAGCCTGGAACCTGAAAAATCACTCAGATTGGGTACAGGAGAGGGTGCGGAACGTCAGCGTGAATCGAAGCCGAGGACTAGGGTCGGTAGCCGAACGCACAAGCGACCAACCAGGCTAGACTACCACGCCCACATGAAATGCATGCACGTTGTCATACATTTTGAACTTTAAAAAGAAATGTTTAGGGAGAGAGCGAGGAGCGTTGAGTTAAAAGGATTTTCGTTTCTCAGAGGGGATGGAAGTCTCTCATGAGATGAGAATAATATTCCGTGGGTGCCCTCCGATTTACACGGTCTAACGCGTGTCGCGATGGGACGTGGATGGCGAAGAGAAAGAGAGTGGGGATAGGTAGGAGGGAGGACGTGGGAGAGGGAGGGCCAAGTGGAGGATGGGTTGGTTGGCTGGGAGACGCACGTGTAATTCCACGTCACCGGCGGCGACCAGGCCGAGGTCGGGCGTCACATCCGACGAAATTTATAGTCCCTCTCTGTCGCCGCCGCGAAATTCGCGACGCATGGGTCGAGTAAGCTCCTTTGAGTTGAAGATTGAGAGGGGGGGGAGTGAAAGAGAAGAAAAAAGAACTTCACGCAAGAAATCGGATTGCGTGATGCATCGACTGCGATGCTCGATGTTTGTGCGATATCGCCAAGCGAAATGAATTTCTTACATGCCATGTTCCGTAAAAAAACATTGATAGAGAAAAATAATTGGCAAATTGGGATAAAATAGGGAACATCATCAGCATCGCAATGATCAATACTATATTAATATAATATACATACTTTGACATGTCCAGACGGACGCGGATATTTGCAAACCGAATCAAACGTCGATAACGTCTGCATGTTGATGCATAGATAGGCTGTGAATATCTCCATTTTGTAAATTTCCTCGAAACGCACGGCCTTGCCGTACACAGATATTATATGCGAAGTGAGCGTGACAATGATCAGAAATAAAATTCGGGTGTCCACAACTTTCATCGCAGTGTCGATATGCCGATCGCTCAGCGAAATTCAATTCGCGTCTCGCTTCGATTCTGGCATTCGGACATCGCACAGTCTCGAGCAAGAAATCCCTGCTGCCGCCGAGCCATCGGGATGGGGTGGGGAACAGGGGGGGAGGGGGTTCGGAGAGCAGGGGAGGAGCTCTTCTTCGACGCCCCGACAGCCCACGCATCCACTTCCCGCGATTCCCACCCCCTCCCCCATTTCCACCCCATCCCCCCCCACACCATCGCCCCGGAGGCCATGAATCACGGAGGATTTTAAAAGGGGGAAAATGTGCTGCTGTGGGGGGGGGGGGGATGGGGAAGGGGATAAGATCGTTTATTTGCCCTTTTATATTTCCATCTTCTCCACTCCGCCATGCCCGCTGCCAACGATGAAGGGATCTCGCGCTTGGCTGGAACGTCATTTTGGAAGATGTGGGAAACCATCAGAAATATAGATTTTAAAAACTTCCAGTGTGGCATCATTTTGCGGAGAAAAACAATTCGAACAGTTGATTATGTCCGTGCATGTACGAGTATGTTTGTTCATGTATTTTGTTAGTGTATTATGTCATAATTATAGTTAATTAAAAGAAAACACAATGGCCGCTAAAAATTGGAATACTGATGTTCTAAAAATGCATGCTCCCATGTTCAAATTACTCTTTATTACTTCCTTTTCAAGCATAAATTAACGAATATGTACGAACTTATTTAACCATAAAATTTTCATTAAATTGTGCAGTTAAAGGAACTAATTTGAAAAAAAAGATAAACACAAAATCCAAGCCTAAAGTGAAATATTTCATTACGCAAAACAGTACATTGGAAGGGTATCAAAATTTGCGTCTGATATCACGTTGGACAGGCACCATTTAACATGCATAGAAGGCAAAAGAAAGCTATATGAATGATGCATGGGCAGTTTGAGTGCATGAAAGAAAAAACGCACCTCACCGATCGAGCTTAACTCATAAAAACGTGACAAATATTATAGCCGTGTTAACAACATGAACATAAGTATATTTCACAATTAACCTATTTAGTCTTCTCTTGATACTGAGATCCGTCCGTGAGACTGAGAGACCGTCAAAGATGTGCAAAGATGGAAATGCCAAAGCAGTTGATATGATAATTCTGTAACATGGACAGCAGATAACGAAAGATTGCTCAACAGGAAAAAATATCACTTAGGGGAAGATATGCTAAGCAGTTGGGAACCTGAGAGAAAGGCGTGACAACATAGCAGCAATTAGAAATCCATTAGAAAGGACCATATAGCGTGGTCAGAATGCTTTTTTTTTTGCTCCGGGGAATTTCAAAAAGGCGTTTGATGAGAAGAATGGACAGAATCAATGAAAGAATTGCAGAACAGGGGAAGAAGAAATGGGTGTCTTATTCAAACTCTTGATGAGTTAAGATGTACATGTAGGATTGACGGATGGAGAATCGACATGATAGATGATAAGGTTCGAAAGTATAAAAACAAAGAAAGTAGAATCTGAGCAATGCATACTTAATTGTGGATAACTAAGCTTTTAAGAAAAAGAATCAATATCACTGTCACTGTTGAGCGGACTAGAGTGCACGAGAGAGATACGGGATGAGAATGAATCATAAAAAGTCGCAAGTAATGAGATTATCGTGACGCACAAGAGTAACGTTTTTAATTGAAGGTGCGTAGAAGTGTATTTATGCAGCAATTTTAAAAATTCGTGTAATTGAGCAGCAGTTTGTCCGAAAATCAGCGCATTGGAAGCTTGAGCACGTAATAGGGACAGATGATAAGGACTCTGAAACTAAGACCTGAATCTGTCCCTACTAAACATATTCAAAGTTTTTTAAAAGAGTTCGATTGACACCCGTCATATTAACCAAATATTATTTATAGAAACTGCGAAAGTGTTCTTAAGGTTTTCATGAAAGTCTCGAGAAAATTTCCGACAGATATGTAATGGAAAAATAATACATAAATAATTTGATATGGATCACAGGGTTGAATGGTTTCGAAACCTGTTGTATGACGAAAGAGCATGGGAATAATTGGAGGCTATTACGATTCAAGTTACTGGAAAAAAGAATAAAACAAGTATAGTGATTTCGCGGAAGTCAATTTGATGTCCGCAACGACGTGTAACAGTTTTCAGAGCGCTTAATACCAACGCATTATTTTCCGATGACTACCTATTGTAATAGGTTCATAGTCATTCATTCACGATTCGGTCTATTGGTAATTACTTGGAATTTGAAACATTTTAAGTTCTATAATGTGCCATGCGTTTAACTCAATGGTAAATATTAAGCATAACGCTATATTTTTGCTGCATTGTGTATTATCTCGTGTTAACCACCATATATGTAAGCGTGTACAAGCAAATACTTACGTACTCGTATGTGCGTATTTGCTTGTGTGTATACATTTTAAGGACATGGAAAAATTAAAGAATTATAGAAACATCCGAAATGCGAGAAATTGCTGTGCAAATAAAAAAATTTATCAACTGTGAATGATTAAACGTGATTTCGGTAAGGCATTATTGCATTTCTTTTTTTCCCAAAAGTAGCCCTTTTGAAAAAAGACCTTTTGGGAGCTAAATGTCTATTTGAATTTCCAATTAATGCTCAGGTAGAGATGACATGGTCTATAGTTTGAAAAATAGAAGAAAAAGGAGACAATAAGGCGCGATGTATAGAATTGTTACTAATGACGAAGCGTGGGAAGATGTATGGAACGAGATAGAAACAACAAATTTTAAGGGAAAAAACGACCACAGATTTAAAATAAAAATAATAACGCAAAAGACAAATAACGAAAAATACTCTTTTTTAAACAGAACTATTGTTGATTGGAACCAGCAGCCTGGAGGTTTGTTTGAGCCCTTTCTATCTAATTTCAGGAGTATTAAGAATAAGTGTCAAGCAGTCACTGGGCGATAAACTTCATTGATCAGTGAAAATTACACTATTGTACTTATTAAAATATTGTTCGTATTTGATGTGGATGGCGTGAGAAGTTGTATTGCAAAAGTGAATGATGTGTTGATGGTGCGTGATTTTGAACGGCATATTAAATTGATGAGTGCGTGATTATGGACGGACTGTGGCGATGGACGGAGCGTTGTAGCTTTGGTGTGAACCCAACCCTTGTGTGATAGTGAAGGAGTGGTTGGTAATCTAAAAGTATCATTGAATATTAGAGCATTTTGTCTCATATCTGTTCTTCTCGTGTGTACGAATGTATACGCATTGTAAGAGTGGCCATTGACCAGACTTGACCGTTGCCACCTGGACAAATGCCCAATTTCAGCGAGGTTTATATAATAATAATCCACGTAGAATTAAAAACGCCAAATCACCGTCGAAGAGATAAGTTTGCAATTGAGAGAATTGATAGACATCTTACGGTCTCAAAGACTTGGTACTAGAATAAGCGGTGAAATGAGACACAGGGTTCGACCAAAAGGTACTCATCATAGCGTATCACAACGGAGCAATTATAAAGGCATGTCGCTGTACATTTGGTCATCCATTCTACTCATCTTGCTCCACGCCAATACAGACGTACCCCAAAGGGAACGAGACGCATAAATCAGCGTCTCCAATAACCATATCGAACGCGCAATGACGTGGGAAACGAACAGAGGGGGATAAATAACCCTCAATATGGTGATGCGGAAAAAAATCCGTCTCACGACTCCCAAGTGAATCACTTCATTGAAAAGAGACAAGAAAAACAAAAGAACAGCATTCGAGCCGCACATCCAGTCTGGCGACCTGGAGGAAGGTACGAGCGCCTTCCCCAACGAAATAAAAACTATAAGAAAACGAACCTCTTAAAACCGCATTCCGAAGATGAAAGGGACAGCGGAGTATTAAAACACCGAACTCGTTAACTGCGTTATGGAAAGGGGTATCTAGAACGTTCCTTGTAAATCGCTAGCGAACTCATTCCAGGGAGTCGGACATGCGAATGAAATGGAAAGAGGTGGAGAAAGGAGGAGACGGATGAAAATAGGAAAAAACAAAATTGGTAGCGTTCATACAAGGGCAGCGGCATGACCGATAGAAGCACTCTTAGGGATGTTGCATAATTAATTCAATTTCCTAATTGATGTCATCGACAATTCACGGAATGATGTGGACGCGTCGCTATATCAGGGACAGGACATATAACGAGTCCCGGTCGCTCTGGCAAGGGCGACAGCATTTATACGCTCACCTGGAGAGATTTCGAGGACTTTTCCCGCCAGTCGTCGTAATTTTCTATATTAGTGAAGCGTCACATCATACTGCATAACTCAATGCAATAAATTCACACTTTTAAGTTGCCATTTCTCACATGATTTTAAGACGTATAATAAATGGCTTTTCCGTTCGCCTTTAATGGTCTCTGGTCAACACCCATAGCTTTTGAAATACACGGCATATCTCGTTTGCTCTAATAGCAATTACCCAAAGAGAATTTCTTATTGAAACCATAATTTCTCAAGCACATGCTAAATGTAGCATTCATAATATCGTGTACTCTTTCTCAGTATCCTCCAAACACAAGTAAAAACCTTTATCAAAGTCCAAATTGCAGCATACGCCTACCTATGGTATTTTTAGAACAAGATTAAAAACTAAGAAAAGGTTTCACAAACGTCCCCATATCAGCAATAACAACCTATTTCTGTAATCACCCTAATTTATTCTGAATTATCATTACCTAATTCTTCTACGGGGCAATATGAACTAAAAGTACGACGCAATAACGCAAAATTGGAATCAATGTGCAATAATTAAAAAGGATATATTTATACAAAATTTGGTGTTCGAACAACCTTTGAAATAATACACAACTAAGCGAATTGGTTCAAATGTTTCCGGGGCGTTTCGAATCATGAAGCCGATTCGCTTTCAAGACACCGCCGACGATGATTTGTATTTCAATGGCAGCAGTTTCTCCAGCCAACCTGATTGCGCATTCAAGTCAAAAGTTGTGATTCAGGTTCAATGCAGTCCATTAAGGTTAATAAATCCAATGGCAAAAGCAGGCAAAAGACATTTAGGAGGCCATTGAAAACAATAATGACTAAGTAAAAATGATAATTATGAATCCCCATGATAGTATTTCGCCAGTTCGGGATAGGAAATCAGCTTTACGTCTTTAAAACAGTCAGCTTTAAGTGGTGTATTATTTTTTTCCCGCCGGAGTCGTCGCGTCACTCCTTGGCCCTGGGTCGAGAATTGGCAATTCATCGGATGATTCTGATTGTTCGATCCTCGAGACGGAGTTTCTTCGCTTGAAAATTCTCTTCCACGTGTAGGAGAACATGTTGGTACATGCACTCTGCTTTCGTGGTCGCGGTTATTTTTATCTACGCTATATGGCCTTTCGAATGAGCCTGGATTAGTATAGGCTCTCTGTGGCGATCAACTTCACTTTGTCGAAGTTCGCTGTGCGGCCCGACTCAGACGAAGCGTGTTCTATTACTGTCGAAAGATTAAACATTGGGTGCCATCCAATCACCCATCTGCATTAAACAGTTTCAATCTGTTTTGCCCAATACGTGATCCAAGGGCATCTTCAACGTCATTTGGGCTAAGTACATTGAGCCATCCTCGCCATGGTTCATTTGTGCCAGCAAACGAAACATCTGAATGGGGGCAAAGATGTGGCAGGAGAAAAATAATGGCACGATATTTGAGTTGGGAGCATCTTCAAAAATCGTTAATACTGTCATGACTTTTTTCAAACAATGGATGATTTTGATTTCTTTGTTTCAATTATTTTCTTTCAGAATAAATTATAACAGTCATTAATGAGTTTCCTAAATAGAAATACAATTTTACAGACATTCCTATAAGAATGTACCTTACGAAAAAATATTTACTATTATGCTCCCAAAAAATCATTATGTGATCCCAAATCCTGGAATACACGTAATACCTTAGAGGAAGCTAACAGTTTCAGGCTTAACTTTTTGGAATTCCTTCATGGTGAGGATAAAAAATAAGGAAAACTTCACACTTCCACACACTTTTAATACAATACGACCATGGTTTCGATGATGCGCAACATCGAAACCATGGTCGTATTGTATTAAAAGTGTGTGGAAGTGTAAAGTTTTCCTTACTTTTTTACCCTTACCTTAGAGGAGGCAATTTCCGGTGAAGAGTGTAGAAATTCTTTCGTCGATTTATTAACACAATAATTTGGAATTAGTATTCTGATAAATTTTCGAGGTAAAATCAAAAAAATAGAGACAAATAATCCAACTAAAATTCCGGTTTTAGTCATTTGCTAAAAGATGGGACAATACCAACTGCAAGTTACTGAGAAAACAGATAGCTCTTGTGTATAAACAATAATAATAATTATTATTATTAGCAATCATACCTTTAGCTTTTCTTTCAGATTAAAATGTCTTTCAAATTCTTACACATTTTATGACATTATAAACATTACATATCCATTCTATTATGAGGTTTCCGGAAGGAATAACGCCATATTGTAAAAACTTCATCGTCGATGCACTATTCCAATCGCAACCACAAATGTTTGCACATTTGTCTCGATCAGCGCTAATCTGCATGAGGCTGATTGCAAGGCAACCTTCAATTCTCGTCTCTCATTGGTACTCCACGTATTCTTCATCGGATTGATCATCCCGTTAACCCTGATTTTCCAAGAGAGTATCCCAATTTGTACACTCCCACACAGAATGTGTGGGGAATCTTGTCTTTTGGCTTGGGTCGATATTCCCCGTTTTTTTACTGTGGCGAGCTAATCTAGTTTTTTTTCACCTAGTGCTTTTAAATAATTCATGTAACTCCGAACGTGATTTCCCACAAACTAGCGTGTAAAGTTCCGTATTATTCAAGTTCTTTCGGTCAACGTGCATCACTACAAGATCTCTCTGCGACACACACGGAAAACGGAGGGTGTCTCTGCAACGCACACATTCATACTGAGTGGTGCCAGCATAGGGGGAAACTATAATATACAACATACGCTACGGATATGGTTTCCGGATGTGTTATATGCCTGATGTGCTGTTTTGTGTTTAACACCTAATGTGCTGGCATGAGATATATATGATGTGCGGATATGTGTCATGTTCCCGATGTATTCCGTTTGACGAGCTCTATTGCATGCCTACTTAATGAGCAGTAAAATAATAACACAAGAGTTTCTAGTGAATGAATTCAGCTCTTACGGTTAATAGTATTGAATAATTGAAGAAACTCCAATAGCCGTAAAGAGTTTGCCTTTCAAAACAAAGTACAAATGAGATTAGTTGGCAAACGCCACAAGTCAAAGGATGGGGTAAAGGGTCAATAAGGAGAGGGAAAAGAAAGGTGAATACCGAAACGCGGATTTCGACCACAAAACAGCCTTCTTCAGCGCAATGAAGGTGCATCGTCACGACAACACAAGTTAAAGTGAGGAGTGAACAAGAGTTTCTTCCTAAAATTGCATCAACTATTTCAGGTAAAGTTCAAGGAAGATTAAATTAACATTTACACCAGCATCAGACCTAAAAATGGACTGTATTAGGTGCTGAAAGCATCAGAAGGGGATGGGGAAAGTCTTCATGGGGTTACATGAGGAACGAAGACATTCAAGTTGTCGCGGTTAAGTTTTGTTTTCCGGAGCTTTGGAGTATATCCATCGAACTAAATTGGTGATACAGTGATCGAATTGCATAATTTAGCTAGCAATAATTATCTTTTGACACTTTGAATTTTGACGTTTTTAATGGTTGAACCTCAAATTTGAACCCATTTGGCCTAAATATTTTCAATGAATTTAACAAGACATATTTACTCTCCTCCATCCATTTATCTCCAATATCTAAACGCATCGCCGTCAGTCTTTTACCTCGGAGTGATTTTTATAGTGACTTGGACTGCCCAATGATTGTGGCCTTCTATATGACACGATCGTAATATTTTTCCCTCTCTAGATTCCGTGGGGTATAATTATTTTAAATGGGTTCTGAAATGAGTCATTCATCTAAATTTCCTCACTTATAAATCACTACACTAACAATGAGTTTAATGAAATCGATTTTTAATAGCGTTCCCATAGCGTTTACTTTTACTAGAATTTCATAAATATTGTTACTTCAATGTAGACTCAAACAAAAGGGTTGCATAACGTTTAGGTGGAATATTGTTTTACGTTTCCAGTCGTATTTCTTCAATCGGTCAGATGATTTAATGTAACCGATCGCATTTTTATTAAAATGGATTCCGTAAGATTTTTACTGAAGTTTTGATCAAAATTCTGGACTTTTTCGGTCGGTGCTTCACTATGTTTTTTCATTACAATTACAATTCACTATGTGCAAAAGATGCCGAGCATGTGTTTTCTGGGCATTGATTAGTAAGAGCATATAATTCTTACAACAACATCAGGAGCACACTTGAGAAATCAAACTGCTCCAACCATCATATTTAACGCATTACCAAGTGACGGGTTTGTGAATTCAGGTTAACTGAATTCATTCTGTGGGTTTTAGGTCAACTAAATAGTCAACTAAATAGATGGCACTTACGTATTCAACTAAGAAGACTAATTCCATTCGATTGCCAGACATGAGGACTTAACAGTATAATCGTGAAATCTGAATACAGTAAAGTTTCCCTTCGCAAAAAAATGACAGTGAATTTTTCACAGAATTTTAAAATAGGCTTTCTTTCCCTTCGCTATCACAAAAAAATTGCCCTCCAACGATTAGAGAAAATAGCCCGATAGATAATATAAAAACTTGAATTTCTGGATAGAATCGGTAATTTTAACGTTCCACAGCAAATGAAATGGAAAAAGACGCTTTCAAAACGCTTGCCGAACAAATTTTGAGAATTTGCACGACCATTTGGTGTTTATTTTTTGTCAATCTAGTCGGTGAACCTTCAAAAAATTAATTGAGCGTGAAACCTGAAATCCACACAATAAAACAATCCGTTACCCAAAAAATCCCGCTTCGTGTGCCGATCAATTCTGTTGAAACTGCTAAAACAGTTGATTTACGCAACAATTTAAATACAGTTATCATTCTGTCACTTTTATCTTAATTTGGTTTGAAAGAAAATCCTCAGTAAATCATTTTGGGAATGTTTCCAACTATCAAGTCAATTGTGAAAGAGTGAACGTAACCAAAAGAACTAATTACATCACATAAAATATGCATAATTACATATGTTTTTTTTCTAATGGAGTTGCCTGAATGATATATATTTCCAACGGAGTGCCCACAATGGATCTCCAAAATGAAATCAAAACTTACTTTGAACTGAATTGAGTAAATGTCACGATGCAATCAAAGAAAAACTGGTTGAAAATAAAATGTTGAAACTTAATTTCCCAACACCTTGAAACCCCGTATCTAAAAGGCTACATGAACACTTGAGCCCCTCGTGTGATATTTTCAAGCAGAAGGAAGGGACTTGACATTAACTTCTTTCAATGCATGGGGCTTTAAATTTCACAAGCAGTTCCTGGAGAGATACATATCTCATTTAATTTTAAGACCCAATGCATCCACGCGGATTTTAAAGAGATATTTTCTTTACTATGACTTGATATATGTTTCTTGAAGCGTACTAAACATGAAACTTTAAAAGACGCCACCATCGATTAAAGATATCCTTGTTTTATGCATTGCCAGGGAGCAACGGTGATAATCGAAACACTGCCTGATTTTTACTAAACGAAAAAGTGCATGCGAGAAATTATGGAATAGATAAGCCATTCGGCGAGAGAAGGACAGAGCCCTTTGATATATAAAAACAGTTATTAGCTCCTGTATAGAGAAAACCCCATGCAGTATCAAGTGCTCAACACTCCCAAGTGATAAACTGCAGTGGCTCTATCAACTTTCACGGAATGAGAACCTCTGGCCAATAATATACCAGCGTCTACCAGATAAGACGTATTTCAAACGCTTTCAGTTATTTATGTTGCCAACGTTATTAACAAAAGTATTTTGCGATCACATTTCTCTGTGTCGCGTTCCCAACTCGGCTCCAAACTGTCATAAAAATATTTTCCAATCAATAAAACCATCAACCTGGTAAAAATTTATATTCAATAAATATTAAGAAATCCCGCGGATGAATAAAAGCTCACGCGGCCGCCATTACTTCAGCCATGGTATTTGTGAAGCAATAAATTACCCCTCTCCCAATTCCGGGAGGCGGCGCTCGGGGTGGTGCGATCAACCCAATTCACGGATGAATCGGGGGCAGTTGAGGGAGGCGTTTGGGGAAACATCAAAAATTACGTGGGATTATGGATCCCATTTGGGGAGAGGAGGGGGCGATGTTCTAAGAGGTGGGGGGAGTGAGGGAAGTGAGGGCGGAAGGGAGAGAGCGAGAGAGAGAGAGGGGTCTCCCCACGGCGAGCAAAGTCGTCCGAGGGCTTTAATTTAAAGTCCCTACTCGAAGAGCTCATATTTATCTTTCCGCCAAAAGATGTCATTAACTCGAGACGCTAAGGGATGGTGGAGAGGGAGGGCGGTGGGGGAAGGGGAGGTGGGATAACAAAAGAACATCGCGCCACGACTCCTACACCACCGACGGAAGACCCGAGATGGAGAGCGGGCTTCGGCCGTAACGTAAGCCCGTCCGCCCTCCTACCTCCCGCCTCGCCCCGCCACCCTCGCCCTGCCTCCCTCTCCATCGATACGCCTTCCACATCCAGCTCCCCCAACCACTTCCTTTTCCCCTCCTCAACCCTCCCATCACCGCCTCTCCCCCCGCACCTCTCCACCCATCACCCAACCCTCCACCCACCCCCCTCGAAAACCACTCCTAAAAATTTAACGCATACCTTTCCGACACATGAAATCACTCAGGGGCCGCTCATTACCTCCGCCTCGATCGTCTTCATTAAGGCTCTAAGCTGTCATAAAGAGGGCAGGAACCCCTCGCCTTCCACGGAACGGCGAACAAAAAGGAGCGTGTAGAGGGAGGAGGGGGCAGGAGAGATGGGTGGGGGGTCGACGGGAGGATGGGGGAGAAACAGGAGAATCACGTTATAGATGTCTTCCTGGGGGCAAAAGCGGGGCCTTAAGAAGATAACAGTATACCGATACCGAAAAGATCAGCCGGGATCTTCATCAGCGCGCTGGGGGACGGGGCAAAGAGGTGGCGTGCGAGGGTGCGGGGAGAGGCCGGGAGGGGGGGAGAGGGAGGGAGGGGGAGGTGAGATGAAGCGAATGACAGGGGATGGGGTGGAGTGATGAGAAGGCGGGCACGGGGGAGTGGAAGAAGGAAGGAATGGGGAAAGAGGGTGGAGAGAGAGAAAAGGACGCAGTCTGGGTCCACAGCTGAAAATTTTTGAAGGACGGCCCAAAGCTTCGACGGAGATGGTTCGAGATTGCGTACGTTTGTATGCGTGCGAGGCTGGAAGGGATGACTAGATAAGACGAACGACTTCATCCGAGTGAGACTAATGGTGACTGAATGGGGCGGCCTAGACTAATCGCTAGTAATAGGCGCATTTAATGATTGCACAAGGTAGGTAAGAACTGTCTCGAGATTGTTAGTAGGAGACCTATTCTTTTAATGACGGCATTAATGGTAGATTCGATTCCGCGAGGTAAAAGCTCAACAATTTCATTTCTAAAGTCCTCCATAAAGGGAGCCGATCCAAACGGCTTACGAACAATGGCACAACAGAATTTAGATGGTGTAAATATGTACCTAGTGTAGTGGTTGAGAAATACGAGTAAAGCCTGCATATTTTAATACCGCCTAAAATTACGGCTTAATTTAACAATTTTATTACCATTTATGATCACATTTAAAGAATGACTGCATATTTTACGTATATACTATGAATGGGCTGATTGTTTGAATGAATTTTGCTGTGACATCAAAGTAAGGCATCTTGATTTCTCAGGGCATATCTGCCATCAAAGATAACCAAGCTACCATATTCAAGGGATGTAAAACCACACTCATCCTCGAATCAAAATGGTTGTATTTAAGTTTAATAAAAATTTAATCAAATATAATGGAAAAAAAGGCGTTTCTCTCTGCAATGGTTAGGTTTTGTCAACTTTTAAGGTTTCGATAGCTCAGTAAGAAATTTAGTATTTCAATATTTGCAATTAATACTATTTTATTACGTATCTGAATGATTGTATTGGAGCATTTACAAAATCTGCTGCACTATGTACTCGTTCGATAAGATAGAGTAATATTGGTCAGTAAATTCATTAAAATTAAACAAACTGTGATTTACAATGCCAGGCATTTACGAACGAATGGCGTAGTTTCAGGCGTGACACACTGGAATTCGAACATAATAATGACCAATTTATAAATCTTTTCCACTAGATTTGATTTTTTGTATGTGTAATAAATCGATACCTAGCGGAATAGTGGTATCATTTGATCATAATTAGGTCAGCCAGACAACTACATTCTACGAAGAGATATAACGGCCGGGATCAACCAATTATATTCCAATAGCATTTAGCATATAAAATTAGAACGTCCAAGCCATATCCTCTAATCTACCGTACACATTTTTGGGTGATAAACACCATGATTAACTTTTCCTCTCCACATTAAGCGCCATATAATCTGGAGTATAACAAAAATATCAGAATATTATTGCATAAAAGAACACATATACTCCTATATTCCATCTGAGTGACGAAAAATTAAACCAATGCATTAGAATATTAGGGAAGTTAGTTTCTCAAGTCTTCACCACAGAACAGTAGAGTCCACCTACATGGTAACGATCGAAGGATGCACCAGCAATACTCAGAAAAAATCTTTGCCAAGGAAGTTAATCGAGAAAGTAATCTCATTTAGTCAACCTTCAAGTTTTTTAGCGCCTAAAGGTTATTTTGAAAGAGAAGTATAACATAAGTTGCTTCTGATACCTACGTGTACCAATGTGCCGGCAAGATACAATATGCTACTAATTCATCATCACAAAGGTTATTACGATTCTAGTCTAAATTGCAATGTGAATGAAGATCAGTTATTCCATCTCGGCATTTTCACTTTATATGGGAAGTTCAGCAATCTATTCAACTTGAAAACACGATATAGAGCTAAAATAAAACTTTTTTTAAATTGACAAAACTTGGTATGAGGCATTTTTCATTTCCAGAGGATTTCAAAAAAAATAATCTAAATGCAGTCACAATAACGTAATTTTTCTTCTTCGAGTGGCACTAATGAACGCCCAGCTAGAATATTGTTATAGAACACCTGACTTTCTCTCTATTTCTTTATAAATATAGAATTAGTGGAAAAGTATACAATGAATTGTTCATAAGGATTTTTAACCAGTTAAGAGCAAGCATTGCATAACAAAAAAATCAAAAACCTGTCTCAATCATATCTCAGATAGTTCACGTGTAAATTTAATTATTATAAAGAGGATAAAAATTATTAAGAGGGATTACCAAATATATTTGGTCATATTTGAAATAGAAAATGAAAGAACTACAAATCAACCAAGACCGAGTTACTCTCAGCTGATCATCATTCAGAATCACCTCAGCAGACACTAAGAGAAACACACTCAACAAAGTCTCCAGTGGCCGGTGAATAGTAATAGAACACACACCTATTCTTAACTAAATATTAGAGTTGACTTTTAATAATCAAACCACTTTACTTTTCCACATAAACTTTGTGGTTTGATTATTAAAAGTCAGCATGAAGATTTTCCACCAAGTTACGCCAGAAACTGTTTTATTTAAATATTAGAGTCAAAAATTTACACACGATATGCGTATACATAATAAACATGTAATTAAGGCATGTTCCCTCTAGTTTTCACGATAGTAACGTATATTATTCTAAAAATTCTACACGGTATCGGCCATGTTTCCTGAGGATTCCTTTGCTGATAATGGATATATTTTCTAGTTCCAGTTTTATTAATCCGCATCCTTAATTTGGTATTTTTGTCTTCGCAAATAACAACGGTATGTAAAAAAAAGAATGATATCAAAGATAAGGAAAAATACAATTGGTACAATAAAAATTACAATGCAAAAAAAACTTTGAAGGGGCACAAAACTACGATGAGTGAGACATTGGTTATTTCTGAATTTTCCACGACGGTATGCCGGTAATATGGTTTCCCCTCGACCAACTAATTTTCGTCAATATATACGCAATATTCCATTCAGTACTCTCCGTAACGTTCATTTTTAGATAAGAAGTGGAAATAATTTAATTCAAATATTATACCAACTTATTAGACGCTTGCCCCGACGTCACCGTCTGGCGACTTGAGGTAAGTACTATGCGAGCACAGTGGTAGATAATAATCACTTCCGGAGATGAACCGAGGAAGATCAAGACACAAAAAGAGATCACGCATTAGGAAACCCCCTCACAATCCGTGGAAAAAAATAAATAAAGTTGCAAATTGAAATACCTCCGTCCGGTTTTGTCACCCATCCGCGGGTGCCGGAGGAATAACGCGGGCATGATCGCATTACACCGAAACACGCGAATCTTCCCACAATCCCTCGCGCGGCACAACAATTTCGGCCCACACGGTCGTGTCAACGAACCTTCCCCCTCTCCCCCCTCCAACAGTCGACCCGCCTCCTCCCCTCCCACCTTACCTCTTCCCCTTCAAATACCACCAAACCTCACCTCTTCCCCCAACCCACCTCGTCCTCCTCCGACCCAACCAACCCCACCCACCTCCCATCTCAAATATCCCTCCCGCCCTCCCCCATCGCACGCACGCACGCTCTCCCTCAACTCCCCCTCCCGACAATATCCACCGCTCCCATCCCCTTCCTCCCTCCCTCGAAAACCCACCGCTCCTCCCCCACAAATGCCTCTCCCTCCCCTCCACATCCTTCATGTTTTTTTTCTTTTATTTTGTCTAGCATCGTTCCACCACCACCTCCACCACCGGTTCACTTTGGTGGAGGGCAAGGAGAGGCGAAGGGGACGCGGAGAGGGAGAAAGGGGAAGGACGGCTGGGGCAGGGGGAGATGGGGAGAGAGAGGTCGCCGTGGGAGTGGAGGGGGAGGGCGAGGGGTGGGCGGCGGCATGGAAGGAGGGCACGGAGAAGAGAGCTCGGCGCGGCCCCTTTGATCCTTCGCTTCGCACGCCGCCACTATAGTTCCCATCTTCTCCCTCCCTCTGGGGGGGGGGGAGGGAGAGAGGGTTCCGAGAGGTGGGAGAGGTACGAGAGGTCTCGAGAGAGAGAGGAATGAGTGAGGGAGAGGTGAGGCGAGGTGCGCAGGGGGTTGGGGGCGGGAGGTAAACTCGGAGAGCCGAAAGGAAGGAAGAAAGGACATGGTGGAAAGGAGTGTGTGGTCGGAATGGGATGCGAGGATATTGGGGAGAAAGAGAGAGAGACGAGGAGCATCGATGCTTTTGGGCATGGTGCGATGTTTCGGGAGGAGTATCGAGTGTCCCTCGATTCTTCGAGAGGACCGGTGTGCCCGGAGGATCCTTCCTTTGTTGACACCCATTTCCGAAGCGGTGCTTTCGACGCCGGGGCGCCGCGCCGCCTTGGCGGTTAAAAACGTTTTTTCCCGGTGATAATGTAAATCCGTCACAGTGCCTTTACCGGACGGTTTTCACACTGAAATTTTTTTTCGGAATCTTTGGTAATTTCAAGATGCCAACATGACCCGACTATCTAGTGCGAAATCTTGATGCATAATCTGCGCGTTAAAGAAAGCTGCGAGAGATTTCCTCGTCGGAAAAATGGCACTTGGAAATGTTGGGTGGGACGCGATGCCATCGGTGATGATGTTCCATTTTCCTCATTTCACTCCCAATTCGAATTTCGCATCATGTAAACGTCCAAATTCCCACTTTGCATTGTAATACTGATTTATAAAATCTTAAATCGTACATTTCCTAACCATGAGTCGATACATTAATCATTGTTGATCCAGTTTTCGCACCGTTATTGGAAAATTTAAAATATTTCATTTTTACCCTTAATGAGAAGAATGAATACGAAACGCGTTCCAGATTCCACTGAGCCATTACCAGATACAAGGTAGCAATACCAATTCAGAAAAAAGAGTACATAACTAATGAGATGAGAAGAGGACATAATCAAACCAATTCATCGTATTGCAATGCTAACCTTAGAGCCAAATATTTATAAAATAGACCAACATAATAATCAAACATAATCATATCCCTTCAATTGATTCGCCGCAAACATGTTATCCCCAAATATTATTTACTATCCAATGAAGTGTTAGAATCATTCTCGTATTTGATTTCCGACTTCAAACTCTTATCTTTAATTCCATACGAATAATTTAAATGACCCTCTTAATGTCTCACTCCCGTTTATAGCGAACGATCCCCAACTTCCTTTACATCCTTCAACGGCATCATCACCCATTTTTTCCTCAAATCATTTCTTCCCACCTTTCAACGTTTCAATATTTCGGGCGGGGATACCCGATCGTTGCTACTTTCGGCTAAAACCGCAGGTGCGGGGACGCCTACCAAAATATGATCGGCCCCCGGAAGAGAAGTGTGACGGAAACGTCAGCTCCCGCTGGCGTCCGGACCCCCTCCCCCCCCTGCTTTGAGTAGGAATCACAAGTGTGTGGGGTTAATTCATCCGCGATGTTTTGAAATTCAGTTTTCACCGTTGGGGGGACTGATTGCTACTGGCCTGCGTCAGAGGACCGGAGCATAGATGATAAACCTTTCCCAAGTTGCGTGCCAGCCCTGACGCTCGCTGGCGTGCGGAGGCCTATTCGCGTGCCTTCGAGTGACAACGATCTAATATCAATCATTGACATCCAAATTTGGTGCCATTTGTTACGTTCTTATTCGTGGAAATAAAAGTAAATGGTTGGATTTCCGCCCTTGGCGTGACACGGCTGTGAGACGCCTGCCGTTAAGTATTCTACCAGTGTTATTCGATGTTATTATTTCCAGCAAACTGCTATAAACTGCACAGTTCCAACCGCACCATTACCTCAAATCTTACAGAGAAATATCACCCTGAAGATGCACGCAATTTAAACATCTCCATCTTGATATGCTGCAACAAATACATTTTTGGCAACGATGCGTTATCAGACATATTTGTGCCCTACCTGCGGTGATAATACGTTAGATATGCATGAGTCCATGTGCATGTAAATCATATGAGCATAAAGTATACTTGGGGTGATACAAAAATACGAGCAGTAAATTAAGTTTTTAATAAAAATTCAGCATCTGTTAAGTTAATGATCACAGAGATCATCTCTGCGACAAACTAATTCCTGTAAATCAAATTAAACTGATTGTGAATCTCAGATAATATTTCATATTTACACATTCTCCGTACAATTAACCAAGCAGATCATCAAACTCCTCGTCATGAAATTAAAACTCAGGAATATCATGATGGTAGTCGATCCCATTTCAGGTGACTATTCTGAATCACATCTCGTAATGGAAACCATACTCGCCGATTACTCCCAATTAACTCTTTGAATTACTTTTTGATACAGGAGAAACCATATGATCAATTGAGAGCTGATTAAATGAATTGGATTGAATCACTGACATATCTCCAATAAACGTGAGAATTTTTTAGTAACAAATGGTAAAGGCACCAGGTAATGACCATGGCCAGCCTCGAAATCAGGGCACTGAGAAATTAAAGTTGAGCGCGGAGTTACTGTTTGCTAATTTCTAATCATGCCATGAGGGAGTGTCGACAGACACATGGGACTGGAATAGTACTGGATAGGTTTTCCCTCATAAAACAGTAATCATTTGTTCTTCATTCAGGACCAGGTGGAAATTATACACGTTCTGTAACCGGTAAATTTGAACCTCCTATAAATTGTAAATGAAAACCCATACTTTCGCACTGCCACACGAATAATTCAAGATGACTCGGAATTACATATAAAGGCCGGTGCTCCAAAACCGACCAATAGCCTCTACACGCGTAGAACAAAACTAGGCGGCTGGAACCATGGAAATACTGCCTTTTTTTTACCTATTGCTATGTTTCATCATTTCAATTTCTAAAAATAACTGTTCTCACATTCGTGAGTTCATACGGCGGCATAATTTCATTTGTGTATATCCTCGTGTGTGTGTGTGTGCATGCATTTATAACGCGTAAAACGCACACGCGTATAATACATCGATGCGCATATCGCCCACTTCCCGGTGGAGGACGCAGGAGTGAAGAAGTTGCAGGATGAGCGTTGGAAGCGTGAGGACGAAGAGGTAGGAGGGCGGGAGAAGGAAAGGAGTTGGTAGCTCCCATTCTATATAACCTCCCCCACCTATGAAAAATTCTCTCATTCTAACCCGTCCCTCTTCTCCTTTCTCTCTCTCTCTCTCCAGCTCTCTCTCTCATCCCCCTCCCCTCCCTGTAAACCTCTCCGGCCCCTACCACCCACCCGCCGCCACCCTCCCTCCCCTTCATCTTTCCATTCTCCGCCCGCCGACCCTCCGCCCCCTCCCCTCCGCCTTGGAAGAAAAGGTGGGCCGCCGCCACCGCATAAGAGCAATGTTCCTCGAGGCCTGTCTTCCATTGCCATCGCCGCCACGCCCCGTGGGAGATCCGTTCTTTTAAAAGGAGCCGAAGGAGGAGAGAGAGAAGTGGGAGAACGGGGGCAGGGGAATGGTTTGGCGAGAGCGGGAGATGAACACAGAGAGGTGGTGGTACTGGTTGTAGTAGTAAGGTCGGGTTCAGACTAAATCTCCCCTCCTTCTCTTCCTCTCCCATTCCCTTCCCTCTCTCTATCTCTCTCCTTTTGCTCCTCCACTCCTTCCATCCGTTCCCATTTTCCCTCCTCTCACCTATTACCCCCGATCTTCCCCCACTCTCACCCCTCATAGTTGATTAAATAGAGTAAGGGGACCGGTGAGTCTCTATTTCGCCGGAATGAAGTCATTTTTCTCCTTCCATCAAGCCATTTTTTCTCAACTCTCATCCTGAAACCTGCATCTTCCTCTCTCGTCGTTCTATTTCTTCTCTGCGCGGAGTGAAAATTAATGAAAAATCATTGACAATCACGTAGGAATTCCTCGGGGTGACTCGCACGGCTCTGCCTTTCATCCCGTACGAAAATGAAAAGATTCGTGCGGATGGTGTTCAGTCGCTTAGTCCTTCCTCCGAGTTCCCAGTCTCTCGATTGAGATGATGAAGCGAGGGAGACTCGAAGGTCTAAATTTCGCCCGATCGACGCCATTTATGTGACTGCATCGGTTATGGGCTATCTCCCCCTTCTCGCCCTCTAGCCTGTTAACTCGGGTGAGAGTTTTAAATGGTTCCGAGTACTCTCAGATTCGTCAAAACGTAGTCTCTTGTAAGATTTTTTTCTGGCCAATGGCCCTTAGCTCTCTTTCTTCATTCCGTCCTTCTCAAGGATGATGATGACGAGTACGCGATGAGGGCAAGAGTTCTTAATTTAGTCAAAAGACGTAATTTTCTAGGATCTTTTTTCTTTCTTCATCTCTTTGGTCTCTGGTTTACTTCCCTTCCTCTTCCTACACGCTTGCATATCATTTACTTCGCATTCGTGCAACCACTCATCAAGTTCACCTGCCGCTCCTTATAGTCACATCCTCCTATCTCCCTAAAAAAACTTCAAGCATGTGATACAAGTATTTTAAAATGCAACGGCTAGAAAGGCTAGTTCCCCAAAGTTTTTGTTCTCCGTGTCATTGGAGGAGCAGATCATTTAATAATAAATTATCAATTTTTGTGAATCTATCAAACAATATATAACCAAAGTTTCGTTTCCTTCCATTTTTGTGGCATTTAAGTCAGACATGATCCACGTATATAAAATATCATGTGAACTCCCAGCATAATTTGGTCCTACTTAATCAATTGCCGACTTGTCTTTCGCGGACCGAAATAAAGGACTTTGTGAAGGGCAGACAGTCGAACTCGCGGGGCATAGTTTGGGCAGCAAATAATTTAAAATAAGAGCTGAAACCTAATGGACTAAATTTCGCCCAAATCAAGACGATTACCTAACACCCCACCGCACCGCATCATAGAATGTCATCTGGCTTTCTTGATTTTTTTCTCGATCCTCTCCATCTCCCACATTTCTGTTTCACTTTCCATCGAGTCGCACCTTCCTTACCTTACACTACCTCCCCACCTCCTTCAATCGCTTTCTCAAACCTTCTCATCCCTCACCTTCTCCCACTCTTTGTTGTATTTCCCACGCAACGTCATTCCTCGTCGCGATAACATCAGCGGCAGAACTTGACAGCATTAACCTCGATGATAGTATTACGCGGCGATGACATTAGATGGATTGTACGGGTTTTGGTTTCCATTTTTTGCTGGCCGGAGACGGCTGATATAATTAACCAACGATAGCGATTATCAGCAATCAGCTCACGCCCTCTTTATACTCTTCACAACCCCTTCTATCCATTTCTCTTTCCATATTCGTTTCGCATTCGCTGCCTCACCGATCTACGAGGTTAAGTCAATTGATTTACCAATGAGCATCGAAATCTGATGGAAATTCCGCTTACGTAGAGAGCGAATTAGGATCATTAAGAACTGAGGTGAATTAAAGACAACTCATTGAGAATGGCAAATGCTGTGTCTATAAAGGCTTACCTGTCACTTTTAAATATCTTGGCCTGATGCAAGAAACAATTGTTCTGAATATGTAAATTTCGACTTAAACGCAAAGTTTCATTAGTATATACTGAAATATGATGACAAACTGCGCATCTGATACACTAAATGAAAAATGTGTTACTGAAATGCATATATTTTCTTACGCTTCAGGTACTAAATATTATGGATGTATTTTTACCTAAGCATAAAATATCAAAAAAGGTCCTTATTCACAAAATCTACAGGTTTGGAATACATGGTATCTAAAATTGTGAAATGGTCACATCAACCTCAACTACCTTAAATCTGAAGAAAAGATTACATTTTTTAGGTTCCACTGTAAAATAAAAAATTTACTTCTCCACATTAAAATCCTCCACTCCACAGTACATTGGAATTTTTCCCACCACATGAAAATTACAAGACATTTTCCAGAGTCAAAGGTCGGCTCTCTAATATTTCATTTTTATGTACATCGGTCGACTGAAGAGCGGAAAACGACACGATAGCGTTCAAATAAACTATGAAAAAGAGGGTTCGGTGCTAACTACGTCCAATCAAGTTAAGTATTTGGGGGTAGTTCTAACATCATGCCTTTCATGTGGAACACATATAAGGACAATATGCGGATCCGCTTTAAAGAAAATCGGCTTCATTAAATGGGTGGTGAGGAAATGTAATGAGAAAGTTAAAGAGAGGTATTATTTTACTCTAATTAGATCTCATTTGGAATATTCCGTAAGTATTTGGAATCTTTGGAAGAAAATTTGGCCAAAATGATTAAATAAAGTTCAGAGAAAATCCGCCAGATTCGTTAAAAATTGTTACAATAAGAACACAAGTGGGACAGGTCTTCTAGGGCATTTAGGCTTGGAGCCGCTTGAAATACGAAGAGAACTTGCGAGACATAGATTTGTAGAAAGGTTCAGAACAAACGAGTTTAACGATGACACTAAATGAATTATTATGATCCCTTTTTACTTAGGTAGATCAGATCACAAAGATAAAATAAGGGAGATAGATTTTAATGCAGATAGATTCAAATACACATTCTTTCCCCGAAAAATCAGGACTCATAATAGTAAGAAACCAAAGTCACTTTAGAAATATTAAAAACATATGTATGCCATAATTTTTTGTGGATTGTATAAATTTGTGGTTTTTGCATGCGGTTTTTTTCTTAATTACGGGTGGTGCCCTAACACCCCCCGCCAAACGCCCTTGCGGCGGCTTATGCTTATTATTAAGTAGATGCGAGTAGAAATGATTGCATCAAAGCGGGGAAGTTTTCTAATGAAGGTCTGAAAACCGTTTATCCATGGATTAAGGCGCAGATATCGATCGCTACGGTTTTCAGAATGGAATGAAACCTCAAACACATCTACTTATTTCCTTCCTGCTCTCTCTCTCTCTAGTGTATTGCAGTGAAACGCTTTGGCATTCCCTCTGACGTGAGAAATGATTCGACTCAGACTCGATTCTCGATTAATAATGCGCAGATGTAAGTATATTTGGAGGAAGGTGAAGAAACATTACGCTTTTAAGAATCGCAGGTAGTGGAACAAATAGATATCGAGAAGCTAATTTTATCATGCACAAAACGAGGTGGTTATTACAGCTGAAAAAATACATACACTTTCATCCGGGTGATTGAAATTGTGGCAAAGACAAGAAGCATTAGCTCTGATTTGGACAGTTTTACATATGCTCCCTGTCTCTCGCGTTTGAGAATGGGTTTCAATTTTCTCAACGACAGGAATTTTTAATGGCATCTTGATTACACTCGACTCCTACATTACAATTAATCAAATTACAGCAAGCCTTCCGTAGGAAAAACGTCAAAGAATGTACGTTGGTCTCTTTTCGTTTGATGATATAGTCAGTAATACTTTAATGCCTTTGCATGTTTCTCCCTGTTGGTTATCCTGGCCAACAAAGACAAATCATCAATAAATAATGGTTGCTTAATATGGCCTAATTTTTTTTCCAGGATCCATGATGTTTTGCCAGTTTCTCCGTAACTTGGATTCATCAACGTCAATGTCACTTAACGATGATGATGAAGTTTTATCCGATGAAGTGTAACGAGGTAAGACTGGTAATACGCCTAGGTATGTCATTAAATCGTGCGGAGAAGTAGAAAGTCCCGTTAATTATAGGAAAACATCTATAGAGAAAGAAATAAATATTAACCAGGTGACTCCTGATTAAGACTCCAACCTACCTAAGACTCCAACCAGCCTTTGACCATGTTATAAATGCCTCCACAAAAAGGATAATGTCATATTTACGGAGAATATCATGATTAATGAATGGGAGTTCCAATGCGCGAAACATTAATTTTCGCTAAACCTGCATTGCATTTTGTTTGTCAAATGGTTACATTAGAGAGTTTATAGCATTATGATTGTGAATTAAATCTTGCATCATACCCAGCAGAAGGTGAAGGAAGTTCCCCCACCCCACACTACGATGTGCCCCTACATTTTTGTGTGCATAAAAAGTTGAATATGTCCTCTTTATTTACTGTAACAATAATTGTATGATAATACTTGCACGAGCACCATAAATTTGACATTTGAATGACCTGTGTCACTTTCTAGCTCAATCTCAACGGAAAAATCGCCGGTCGACTCTGTATGCGGAACGTACAACAAACATCTCCGTCTTAATACGGCCATGTAAATCGGACGGTTATATTTCAAACTTCCCCAATATTGCACGAACTCTTCTGCGTCTTAACGAGGTCATCTTGTTCCCACCACCTTCTCTCGTCCACAACCTCTCTCGCTCACCTCTGCCCGTTCAGGGGGCAGGGGAGATGCACATTCCTTTCGCCTCCACACTTCCCTCCTCTCGCCCTTATTAACTTCCCTGTCGCTTCCCTCGCCTCTCCTTGGTCGGGTGGGTGGTTTGAGGGTTGGGGTGGAGAGAGAGAGGCGAGGAGAAAAGGTGGCCTGGCCCCCATAGCACCTTCACACGCATCATACGCTCCGGCTCTCTGCTCGCCCCGCCGTCTCCCACCCATCCCGGCGACCCCCACGGACACCGGAGGGGGGAGAGGGCGGGGGGGGGGGCAGAGAGAGAGAGAGAGAGAGAATGCTTCAACTCCATTGCGGCGTGAACACGGGGAACGATGTCCCTAATTGCGCGGCTTACCTTTAGCTTATCTCCCAAAAAACCTGCCCTTTTTCTCATCCCGTTCCCGACCGTCCCGACCACTCCCCCTCCTCCCCTTGGACGTCGCCACTCTCTGCTACTTACTGCTTGTCTCCCCCTCTACCCTCTCCCCCGTCACAAGGCTCCGTTTTCACCGTTCTCTTTCGCCTCCCTCTTGATGTAACCTCTTCCCCCGTTCCTTCCTCCCCCTTCCCGACCCGCAAGCCCCGAGTATTGTCACAGAGGCGATTCTTGACTGTCCGCGTCGTCGCAAACAACACGCCCCTCCTTCTCACGCAGCTTATCCCCGGACGGCGCACATTCAAGGGAGAGGGAGACCGGGGATAGGGCGTTTTCCAGAGCAGGACCCGGATTTTGCAACTCTTTTTTTCCCGGCGATGCCCCCGCCCCGAACCGGGGAGAATGGAGCCTCGACTTCGTGCAAATGCTCAGCCTCGGGACGGCGACGCGGTCGGTCTCGACGACATCTAAAATTCTGAACGCGACCCCCTCCCTCCCCCTTCACCATTTGGCGCATCCGTTCGGGGTTTTCGAATTGGAACTCGGCCTTACGCAATGGGACCGGGTTTTTCAGCATTAGACCGGCAGGCGTCGTTAACGCGGAGTAGCCCATCGGTTAGACTGACTGGAACGGAACAAAAAATAATTGCTCCGAGGTCACATGCTTTTTAGAGACGAAGTGATATTTTGGGAACGAAAGAAACGGTTAAAAAAAAAACGGGACGAAGTGTTGGGAATGGCAAGAAACGAAATATCCTGGATAAATTCGACGGGAATTATATTTTGGTTTTGAATTTCAAGCATTTTTTCGTGATTGCATAATTTTACGGAGTATATTTTTGGGTTTTTCGAGAAATAGAAAATTCGGAAAAAAACGGTTAGACATTTCTTTTTGGAAAAAAACGTAACGTTAAGTTTGGAACAAAAAGACTTCAAAAGGCTGGAAATAAGAGTCATTTTAGATAATATTCGATTAAAATTTTTAAAATCGCAAACCTACATTTTCATTTTCAAAGTATAAATCTGTCGTTTCTCTGTTATGGAAAATTACATTTAAATTGTGAAAATGCAACTCAGAAAACAATTTAGCCACACTTCAAAGTGACTTTAAGGAACCATAAGTCTGAAATCACGATTATACGAGAGTGAAAGATATGAAAATTATATTTAGAAGTGAACAATTTCATTGTGACTTCTGGGATAACCCTATTTTTTCTGAAAAGTAAAGTGGTACCTTATATTTTTATGACAAGTTTTCATGTGAAATGGTTTCATTATGCCCTCTATTCACCCAAACTAATTACTATTGGGCTAAAAATTATCATAGTAATTTGCCTGATTTTCTGCAATCGAAGAAAACATTTTTGCACAATAGGATACAATTTGAAGATGAGTCAAGCCAGCACCTTTCAACAGTATAAAAACATTTGGGGAAAATTTATAGCACAAACCACCAAAATTACTGTTGGTAGGAAAGAAATCGAAATATAGAAAACGTTGAATTAAACATGAAGGCTAAGGTTGCGCATGCAAGCTCGGAAAGGTAGCTGTCGCCCGAGTGACTCAAGGGTAGGAGTATAACGGGCTTCAAAAAATCTTTAACCGAATATAAGTTTGCATCTTTTTTTTGTTTTGGAATAAATAAATCTCATTCTTAAAAAAAAATGAGATTATAATGAAGGTTCTCCAATCCCCACCGGTCCCAGTTCTCTCTTAATGCCCTGAAGAAACTCTCAATAAAGCTGGAACTATAGCACATTTAGATTTTTATGTGCGCTGATTAAAAAGCAACTTGAAACAAGTCCAAAACAATATTTTTGAGGGCCAAAACGTAATAATGATTTAAATGATGGAGTTGGAAGTAATAAGGTAAAGTGCACATTTGTGCCCCGGACGTACAAGTCTGTCGTATTCCACTTTTTTCCCTCTTAACGTGTTGTGAGTTAGGCCTCTCTTCACGCTCCATATAAAATAACCCGCTTTTGTCAAAGGTTCAACAATTTCCATTAATTAAAAAAAAAGCTTATCTCATTTCAAATTGGATGAGCAGAGGTGGCTTCCAATACTATTTAATCTCACATACATCTCTTAGAGCCAACATGTCGTCTGTACTGATTCATGATTAGCCCATAAGTAGGAAAATACTAGATTACGAAACCGTCTGTGAACTTTCAGCTGAAATATTTTGATAAATTAAGCTACTGAACACCGAATTCACCGGAATTTGCCCGCCCAATGTTCCTCGAGTCAATTATTTGTTATCTATTTACTCTTTAGCGTTTAGTAGTGTCTACCTCGCGTTCAGTACGCTCTTTCCACTCCTGGCGGCCTAAGTTACCCTTTTAATTTTATTCTGAAGTTACATACACTATCTATGCGTACAATATCGTATGACGTATATATATATATATATATATATATATATATATATGTATGTATGTATGTATGTATGTATGTATATATATATATATGTATGTATGTATGTATGTATGTATATATATATATATATATATATATATATATATATATATATATATGTATGTATATATATATATATATATATATATATGGGGTCGCGGTGGTCTAGTGGGTAGAGCGCTGGACTACTGACCGGAGGGTCCCGGGTTCGATTCCCGGGCAAGGCACTTTGGGCATCTGCAGCTCCACCCAAGCTAGTTGATTTTTCGGGTACCAGATCTTCCTGGGAAACCATAACCGGCACAGGTGTGTGAATATTCACACGCCGTCGGGCTTGGTACACGGGTGAGCTCTACCATCACCTACTGAACCGGCCTTCCAGTTGATTACTATGTTTATGGTTTATATATACATACGTCATACGATATAGATAGATCTATATATGTATATATATATTTATATATATATAGATCTATATATAGATCTATCTATAAAAATGTATATACTCTATATATTCTTGTTCCACTTTTGCTCAAAAACTTCAATGCAATCGGGGCACACTGAAACATCATTATATTTTAGAGAAACAAAATTGAACGTTTGAACAAGAGAGTAAGGTACGGTTTGGGTGTTAAAAGCATGAAAGACATAAAAACTAATTAGAGTATACAGAGTCCCGGTGATGAAAGATAAAAGAGTAAAAATAAATCATTAAATTCCTCTAACAGCTTATTTTGGAGTTAACACACATTTTCCCATGTAATTCAAAGAGCTTTCTTCACATGCTACACAAAACTACCCATTCGCCTGCTGCCAGAACTGTGAGGCTGGTAAAAGTCTATCCTTTACACTAATGTAGTACTTGCAACCAGCATCAACATGCCACTTTTTTCAAATTGTTTCAAAGTAAAGAATTATTTGATTATTGAAATAAAATTATACTCTCTATGACTACAAGTCCCACGTAAAATTACGAAGTAGGCGACAAAAACTAACAATAACGTTAAAATGTAAAGCTTATCCCTGAGTTTTTATCTGATAAATAAGAGGACATTAGTCTTTGCTAATTTTGAGTGAAATACCTCATAAACCAAAAAAATACGCGACAGGCATATTATGAATTACTAGCTTAAGGATCTTACTGCTGTCAATCTGCATCATGCCTGGGCTTAGAAATCCCGAGACGAGGCTAAAAAGCAGATGTAAAATGGCACACCTTCTGCGAATCATTAATATTCGACCGCTGATTCCATTTCGATCAAATGGTCTACGCTGGGAGAAAACATTTCTAAGGCTCCAACTCGGAAGATGAATTCCAAATACAAGTAGATGACATAATCAATAAGCAGAAGCATACATGAATTTACGTTTTGTGTTTTTGCCAACAGATATGAGGGGATAATAAATAACATTTTACTCAAATTTTATCTATCTTAGAAAACAAATATTGCAAAAAAAACAATCAGAAAATTGCAGTATTGCTAATCTATGGGTTTTCATTATATTAAGAATCCTTTGTGCCCCCATTGTGCCGCCCAGGGCACATGAATATTTGTTATTAATGCTCACCAATGCAAGATTAAATATTAATAAAGGCATAATAAATACCTTGGTTGGTATTTTCGTTTAAAAGATGTCACACATTTTCCCGAGTTTCTAGTTTTTTTCCCATTTCCCAAATATTTTTATCAAACTGTTACATAAATAAGATGTAATTCGAATGTGTTAGAATTATTTCTAATCAATGTGCAACATGAGATATCGAGTTCCTTTTAAATTACATTTTTAATGCGATAGCAATTAAATAATTCCTCGCCATTTCTAATTTAAACATTGCGATGAACATCGGAGATGACATGACGTTATGATTAACATTTTTTGCGTATCAAAAATGAACTATAGAGAATTAATATACGTCCCAAAAAGTTTTTTCAGTAAAGCGACAAGCGAATCGGAATTCAGATCTCTTCCAATCTTTCCAGCACTACCGGATCATCATAGGTTACACTACCCAACCTGGGTAGTGTAACTCATAAAGGGAAGGGCCAAGGAAAACGTTATTTTTTCTGAAACTTTCGCCGCAATATCAACAGGTAACGCGCGCCCGAATGGAAAAGAAGGGAGTAGGTAGGTGTGCTACTAAAACTTCGGGAAGCACCCCTTTTCCCTCCCTCCATGGCGGCATTTCCATTCTTCCAATCTCCTCCTCACCCCAGGACTCCATCGACCATTCGTGGGCCTCCACCCACCTCCCTCTCGGTCTCCATCCTCCCATGGTCTCACTCACTCACTCCCTCCTCTCCCTCCGCCGGCCGCCCTCCCACCCCGAGACCTCGCCGCATTCTTTAGGAGGAGAGGAAGGGACGAAGGAGAAGAGAGAGGGAGAGGGCACATGAGAAGACACCGGGGTGAGGGGGTATGCCTGCGCGAGGGAGGGAAGGATGGATGGGGTAGAAGGTTGGGAAGTGGGCAGGAGAAAAAAGAATCTTTTTTTCTTCCCTCTCCCTCTTGAGAGAGTAAGGGGGTAGGGTTGGATTAGGTGCACTCGAGGCGGGATCGGGAAGGAGGGAGGAAGAGAGGTCTCGAGAGACGAGGAAATCCACCGCTCACCCTCCCATCCCCGAACGCATTCTCTTCTGCCTCTCCTCCTCACCTCTCCTACGTTGCCCCTCTCCCGCTCCTTCCGCCCTTCCTCACTCCTCTTCCCCCGACTCCGTCTCTTTCCCGGGGAGAACCCCACGCGGGCGTGTGTGGTCTAGATTCTATTAGGCCCATTCCGGAGGGCGATTCCTCCATTCCCACACACACACACACACACCCTTCTCACCCCTCACCTCCATTCGCTCCCCCCCACACACACTCTCTCTCTCGCCTTGGGCGCTAATCGGTTTTTAATTGAAGCCGTCGTTTCCGAAGAAGCTCGAGAGCACACGGTTTTTCGGACTCGAGCAGGGTGTGAGTTTCTTAAAAACCCCGCCCCGAAATCCCTTCCTCACTCCCCAAACGCCGAGGAAACCGCCCTTTCCGTTTCGTTTTCGGAATCGGAAATGAGAAATTCTCCCACCCATCCCACTCCTTTCTCAGAGAAAGGCTTTCTTTCTTTCTTTCAGAGGATCGCTCCCCATCCCTCCGCTCGCTCCACCCCCGATGCACCCACCCGCTGGATGCGTGTGTCCCGTCTCGCCGACCGAGCGAAAATGTCACCCATACGTCACTCTTGCTACTCCCCCGGCCACAAAATCCCTGCCTCCGTGGATGTGGGGCGAGGGGGCGTTTTTACGATAGCAGAACGATACAAGTGAGCGCGGCACTCTATCCCTCACACCCCAATGTCTACCCCCCCCCTCGCCCGGGAGGAGGAAGGGGCGGATCCGGGAGTCTATTTCGGCAGGGGCCATTACCGAAAAATAACGTATCGTCCGGAAAAGGGGAGGTATGCTCCTTGGGAAGGTGGTGGGGAGGAGGAGGGTAGGGGAAGGTCTTTTTTTCCGAGGAGGAGATATCTTGATTTGCACTCTCTCGGCCAGAAAACCCTTCTTCCTCCATTCGCCCTCCCCCGCCCCATTAGGTGGTGGCGGTCGAGGGAAATGAGCTACTCGGGAATCCTGGTCGAAGGGCGGGCGACATCCTCCGCATCCACCGTTGCATGTGAAAGGGCGTTGGTTATTGCGGAGGCAGTTGTGGGCTTCCATATTCCCCCTCCAAGTCTCCGCCTCCCTCCTCCTCCCACAACCTCTTCCCCTTGTATTGAGGTGAAAAACGATAAAAATGCCATGCGCCCATCACCCCTCGACATCCTCGGTTTTATGCCTCTCAGAATTCTTAATCAACGTAAATCAACTGCCGAGTCGCTTTCCTCTCACGAACGCTCGTCCGCAACGGAAAAATCGATTTCGGATTAATGTTCGAGCGAGTTGACTGCACTCCGCCTTGCCCTACGAACGCAGCAGCATGGACTTACACTTCGACTAGTCTGTGCGATAAAAAAAAACAATAAATATTTCATTGGCGCTTCAATCGCTCCGGAGCTGTGGTGACCGCATCTCGCATGTTTTTCTGACGTCACCTCTTGTAGTACCCCTCTTGTCGCAAAATTCCCAACCAAACCTTCCAATGCTATTTACAACTTTTACAACAACATATTTTTTTAAATTAGATTCTATGTTGTCAACAGAGGAGACGAATATTCCTCCTCCCGCAAACCAGAGTACGAAAGTAATTTATGTTTCGGCGTTCTCTAATATTTAAAGTCGTTTGACTTTCCTAAGATTATCCGAAACTATTTCGGCCCTTCCCTACCATCATTTCGTTTTATTAGTATTTATGTACTTTACATATTTATGTGGACAATCAAGGCTTTAATATGTATTCCATTTGCTCTAACATGCAACGATTAATTACAGACGACGGCTCTGCTTTCAAATTTATGTAATGTTATTTCTTATAAAAGATTATACGCACCATAAAGAGATTAAATAATAATGGAGCTTTAGAAGAAAGAATTGAAAGACCCATTTTTAACACCATCAATAATTTCCACGCTCAAGTCATATATTTTTCCAAGTCAAAAACAAAATGAATAATTCTGTTCCAAATCAAGTAGAAGACGTGGTAGTCCAGTGTGTAAAGCGCTGGGCTATTAACCGGAGAACCAGGACTCTCTACTCAGGGTGACGCCCCAGGGAAATCGTGATTTTTCTGTGCAATTTTTCGAGTACCAGATCTTCCTGAAAAACTTTAGGCGGCATAAGGACAGGAGCCTTATTCCTCAAATTCACACTCTAATGTCCTTAGTACTAGGTGAACTCTCACCTAGTATCAAATTAACTTCCGGGTCGATAACTGTGTTTGTTTTATCAAAAGGTACAGCGAATATTCCCAGTTTTGAACCACCCTATAATAATGGACCGATTCAGAAGTGGCAGAAAAATAACGCTTCATTTTCTGTTAGGCAATGATATAATGTGATAAGCTAGTTTCATTGCATGGAAATAATTGAATTAAATGCCTCCCTGGAACTAACTAAATTCTTTAAATTCTTATGGCTATATGCTCAAAGTATACTTCTTGAATGCTGATTGGACATGGAGATTCTTCTCAAATTCATTTATTCTATACACGCTCAATTTCTTGTGAATATAAGGCATAGTCAATCAGTAGCAATGGTCATTCTGCCGAAAAATTGATCTCAAAGGAGCTGTTCCTGTAGTCTTGAGAGCCATAATCAAAAGAATCAATGATGGACATAGAAAGCTAATGTTACTTGATGTCATCATTTTACTTTTCATTCGACGGAGACCGCTTTCTCCTGAACACAGCTTTTGCATTTTGTTCTTCGTTCCAGTTTGATTAAGCAATTATTATTCTATAAGTGACAAGATAACTAATTTCCAATTACCGTGTACTTCAATACGAAATGTAATCACGAAAGTGAAACTGAGAATGCAAATTAAGGTTATTTTGAAATTTAATGGCTTTTAATTCCGCCCTGAGCCAATTATGAGCGTTAATATTCCTTACTGAAATTATAGCCTTTTGACCGTCCACCCACGGACAAATTAATTTCATGGGCCTTTTAATGCACACTCTCTTTTAAGGTCAGAGTATTAATTGCCATAGGCATATGGGGCAGAAATATATAAGCAAAGGTATTAACGTTCAAGGTTACAGAACTAAATATTCCTCGACACTTTTAACGAGGAGTTCTGTAGGATTACTTTATGAACGCTGAATTTTTTTCATACTATGAAAAATTGAGATTTAATAATCCTTTACTAGTATTTCTATTAAAAATTAAAGTCAACTGGCCGAAGTCATATATTTAAATCTTGCAGCATTACTAGGTAATCACTGATTAATTAATTACAAAATTTGTTGGCTAAGTTTATACTGACATAGAAGATAAAACTTTGAAAATGAATTTTAAATCACTTTTATGGCCGACTTTTGGTTTTTTAAAGTGTGTACCCTCTTCTCTTTACAAGCATGTAAGCAGAGAATCATCCTGACATTAGCATATGTTCGTAATCGTTTGAAATATTATTTGAGCTGAGTGTAATCACATAACTAGTTGAAAAGAGAGAGTTTATAGGATAGGAATAATCCCAGTTTTTGTCCGCGTCAGAATAATTTATTGTCAAGCAGTGAGCAGCTGTCCTGAGCAAGGACATCCAGACCCAGAAAAATGAAGGGAAAATTTACGCAGACTATATTCAGTGAATCTGTTTAAACTTAAGATGCCATTTAATTGTATGTTACGCCGTATGTACCAATTCCAATTGAAGAAAAAAAAATTATTCCCCTTTTTCTAATTCCGTTGCAAGATTTTTAACATGTCTTCTTAGGTTTCAGCACTTAAAACACTTGTTAGTAACAATATTTTTTACACCTAGGTCGTGATAGTATAATATTTAATTAGAATTGAAAAGTTTTAGCAATATTTCTTCCATGATCGAATTTCTTCACGTAGTCACGCCTTATACCGTCACTTTCATTAATTTAAAATAATAATGTGTATGCACGTACAGTATTAACTTCAAAACAACTAAACGCTGGGAAACAGTCCTTGTAGTAGCACGTACTGCAAGTCATTTGTATCCTTCTATATTACCATGAACCAATATTAATGAAATATTTTCTAGCGACATTGCTTTATTCAACACAATAAAAAGATGAACTAAGAATTTCCATGAATTAATTTGCGCAAACTTGGTCGCAAACAAAATTTTCTCTCGACAAACAAAATTTAAATTTACATTCTAACAGTTTTCTTCAATATATTTCTAAATTTTTCACATTAGTAAAATTTATTATTCATTCCAGCAAGAGCTACTGAAAAAAATCGATTTAACCCAATTTAAGCCAATGATTTTGCGAAGATGTGTCGGTTTTTCCTATGAAACAACATTGTTATGGCCATTGTATTTTTTTAATATATAATTGATAAAAATGACACCTCTTCTCTATAACAGCCATGTTCCAGAGCCAAAGAATCGAATGGTGTAGCAGAGAATAGTGAAACCAAGGCATGCGATATATTTGACTATAGAATTCTCTTCATAGGAGTAATTGAAGTTATCCTTAATGCCAACTTCTTCCATCGGTCTACAACGAGTTCTCAGAATGCATGCCCTAAGATCAATAAGTGATCAAGCACTTAGGACTAATTCCAAACAAAAATTCTTAAATAATCTAAGATTCATATAGTATCAGTCATCACCAATGCATGTTATTTCTCGCAGCGTGTTTCATCGAACATTCCTCCTTTCCTATTTTCTGAAGATACCAATGTATTTCAAGAAATCCATAGAGAATGATGAACTATAGTAATGTTGAAGGGGAGTGGACTTGTTAAATTAGAAAAAAATATTAGCTTTCACCTACAAAATGAGGGATATTTTTCTGAGTAACGTGGAATCATTCCGACTTTATGGGAATAGCTCCTGACCTAAGGTTCGGTCAGATCAATTAAATATGGATTCCAAATACTATGTACACTAGTAATTTTACTTACACTTGAAATATCATAACTACTGAGTTACCAATAAATTCAACATTCTTTATTGAAACTTAAGCTTTAAATATGTAATCCTTGGATTAAATTTGTTAAATCTTGTGAATATGAATGATTTATAATTTTCATAATTCAACAATTATAAATGTAATAAATATTTTTATCAATTAATTTAGACATCATGTTTTACTGTCAATTTCCATGACATCGCAAATTCCAGAAGATCTAATTTTCCGCCACTGACAAACTGATATGTTATATTATGTTACATAGATATTGAAAAAATTCACACAACGCCCTCAGAAACTTCAACATTAATATGGTTTCTCTCTGTTTTCAGTCTGGATAATATTCCAAGTCTGCAAAGTTACTGAAGTTCAATTACTTTTAAAGATCATCACAAAAGTTACATTGGTATAAGCCTCTTTGATTAAAAATCGTCTCATTTTTAAAGTGTGGTTAAGTAATAATGGTTCATAAACTCCTCCTTTTACCTAAATTCGCGCCGTAATTAGACAGCGTTTAGTTACCTTTCATTTAGTGCAGTAACAGAATGATAAAGAAGCATATTAACTGGTTGCATGATTCGACGATAATTGCAATAAAGTTGCGATAGACAGTTGAATGAAGCTAATGGTTTCGTGACCCGATGAAGGTTTATGCAACATGAATATATTATTACATGAGGCCAGTACCTTTTGGATAAGTAGGCATGAATAATCTTCCAATGCTGGCATTACAGCCCATTTACAGTTCCTCAGATTGTAAAAACTTGAATGCTATTCACTAACAAGTATAACGACCAGACATTATAACACATCATTACACTCGTCCGTGATTTATTTAATTCATTGAGCGATTCACTTCGTTGTTTAAACTTACAGTACTTAATTCACTCAAATGTCTAGTGCACTGAAACTAAAAAATAATTAATGAATTCTGAACAATATGTCAGTTTCATACCTCCATTTCATATGAACCGTGTCATTCCTCGTATATATTTCACAGAGTGTTGTTTCATTCAATTCCTCCCGTAAAACCTGTACTCGATTATTTAGGTCAAGCCAATAACAATAACTTATTTCAGCTTGATTCCATTATATTCCGTTAATCTCAGGTCCAAATGACGTGTATGAACGCTTTAAGACAAAAACTGCATATAAAGAAAGAAGAGGATTATAAGCATATGAGCAACATATGCTACACATAGGCGCAACTGCGCAATTTGCAACACAAATCTATTCACGAAGTCTAAGAGTTACTTTCTGTATCTTCTAAGGTGTTCTTCAGCTACGAAAAAGAATGTCGATATTACCAATATTTTGTGTAAAACAATTATTTAGCCGCTACCGAATGACATATATGTGTTCCTTAGTCTGTGTCTACATCAGAAATCTATCAAACCAATCATCCGGCTTACGCATGAAAGGAGATCGATATTGGAATGTTATTTCAGCATTAAGCGTAAAATAAACTATATTTAACCAACTATATCGATAAAATATTAGTCATGAACCAAGTGATAATCGGTGGGGTATGTAGTACAAAGAACACTCAAAGTCGGTCAAATAAGGAATGGTAAATTGCGTTAGCAAAGGAAATTATTGAGGGAAAGTACTAAGATTTTTCCTGATATGCCCTTAAGGTTTAAGGAGAATTGCGGTCGTAAGCTCACATTATGACACAGAATCCGGTATATTCCTGGATCGAAAAAAACTTATACGCTACGCCATAGCACTAACATCAAGACAATGCGCAATATTACCTGCTGCATTTCTTCCCTAAAAAAATCAACGTTTAACAAATTATCTGTTTCTGGGAAGCAGTGCAGTTGGGAATATTTCTGTTTTAAATTATGCATTAGCATAACACAGAATTGTTTAAGAGCATTTGAAATCTTGGGTCAGGAAACCATACGAGCGTATCTCCGTGCTCATTTTTCCATTATAAAGCGTTGCCATTTTGCCTTTAACGTTGCTTGATAAACCCCATTTAGATAAAAACTAAACACCACTTTCACGTGATCCAACCAAGTATTTCGTTTTTATCCCCATTATCTCCATTTAAGGTAAAATTTAAATATTTATGGAAATGCTGGCTATATTTAAATTCTCGAAATCATCCACTTTCTCTTGTAGAGGACGAAAATATCTCGGATAAAAAAGCCAAACCAAAAACGACGACTTGGTTAGAGGTAAGATGAGATAGATATGATAGAGACGACGTTGAAGCCGTTGACCCAAGGATGGAGATGAGATGGTGATTGAATATTGACAATATTCTCTTAAATTTATCTGATATCTCTTGATTAATTGACGCAAAATACTCATAAGCTACTTGTTTCAATGATTACTGCAGATATAACACGTACCGAAGTGATATGTAATATTTGGACGGCACAATAGAGCACAAAAATGAAGTAGATAACAGGTAAAAGGACACTCACATTTCAGAAAGTTTAAGCTTTCAGCCTTCTCTGAAAATCGTCTAACCTGAAGAAGGTCTTAGAGAAAGCAGAAAGCTTAAATTTTCTGGAATTTGAGTGTTCTTTTACGTGTTGATTATTTTCCTTTTGTGTTCTATTGTGTCGTCCAAATGTTATATTGCTCTTAAGAGTGGTCCTACATCATCCATTTATATATATATATATATATATATATATATATATATATATATATATATATATGTGTGTGTGTGTGTGCATGCAAAAAATCAAATGTTAGCGCAAGCGAATTTGTACTTCAATATTTAATAAATAGATAAAATAAAGATTATATCAAAGAAATCGCCACACTAAAAAGATCTTTAAGAGGAGAACTATTTTTATCTCATATTAAATCTATTTATATTGGAGGACGAAGGGATAAGTATGGCATTTTTGTAGAGAGAAATTGGTAAACATAATCGAAAGGCAATTTTCTTCCACTTACAACATTCTATAATGGCGCTTGGCGTCAGTGAATTTAGAAGCCTTTCTCACACCCTCTCCCAAGTAGATATGTAGATTATATGGATATTCATTTTAAAAACCATCATATTTATAAATAATTTTGTGAATGCTAAACCAAAAATCAAGTTAATGCCAGAAAAAGGTGCATTTTACAAATGAATTTACAAGCCAAATTAGGGCGCGGCCCGCGTCACAGACAGATGACTGGATGCCTCATTTTGGAGACCTTCGAATTCCATTAGAAAAAGAACTAAGGACTGCTTGAACACCAGCAAACACCTGACGTCATGACTAACGGATCGGAAGTTCGCCTTGATGGTTACAAGGTAGCCATTCAAAGAACAAAACAGACGGCACATGAGAATAGGAGCTCGGAATTTCAGGCGTTTGGGACATACTGCGACTCCAAGTAGGAAAAATTATCGCTTCCGTGAAGATTTCTAACTCTTTTTAAATGATAATTACTTTGGAAGAACAAAGAAATTAAAGTGCTTAAATTGATATACCTTTATGTATATTGTGTCTCTGCAATTGTAAGTTCCATGGCATCTTTCCTCATCGTAAACTCACGCCCGGTTAAATATATCACCTAAGATTAATGATGAAGCGTATCATTAAAAATGAATCTGACCGTACTCCCCTAACTTTGATATGAAAACGACGCACGTGTATTTGTCCCGCACGATTTGAAACTACATAGGAAAACTAAGAAATAGTTAGCAGTAATGGACTTGCGTTAAGTTCGAACTGCATCTTTTGACGTAATTTGGGGACCCTTTACGATTTTATGTCACCGTTAATTCATAGAACACTTCCGAATTTTCACTTTAAACTACAAAAAGATGTCGGACATTGTTAATTCTGTGGTATGAGTTATATTCGAACGATTGCAGCACTTCCCACCCCCCACTTTGGAGCAACAAACACTACGACGCACACTTGAAACGTTAAACCGCTCGTCATAAAGTAATCCACTTGTTTATGGAGGATTGAAAATCTAATCGGGATGCGACACTATAGTGGCTTCGCCCACGAGATAGCGCAGCATAGTTGAAGGAGGACTGCAACCGAGGTATATCCTCGCCACCAACATTAAACTCGCCATGGGGGCAATCCTACTCATATATATGAGTGAGCGTGATGACGTTAAGTGAAACCTAACCACCTCGCCCTGCTCAAATTCCATCAAAGCTTGGCGCAAACAAGGGTGTCGACATGAATGCTCGTGAACTTATGGTGCCAAAAGGGAAAGAGGAAGGAGTCAGGGGGGGCAGACTCGACCTCTCTCTACTGAGGCGACAAATCCAAAACAAACGTGAAGATAGAACATACATCAGCGAATACACAACGATACATGGACAAACAATAGGTTTTCAAATGAAAAAGTGGAAAAAAGTTAATGTAAAGGGCCACAAGTAGAAGGATGAATTTCATTTTTTTCTTTTGTGTTCAGTTATTCCACTAATGAAAAGACTGTTGGTATAAGAAGAATAATGACATGAAAATGACAAGGTGAGCTTAAGTTCCCGAAACATATTGCGAGGTACAACTTAGAGGTTCGATCCAATCCAAAGAAGATAGCTCGAGACGACTATGGTGCGAATTTTTTCCATGATCCTAACCACCAAACAAAATGTTGGCTCCCATTAATAAATTGATATTGGGTTTTTTTAATTCTCAGAATATTAAAACCATCAAAGCCACAAAAATTCTGTGAATTTGACTTCAAATCCACATCAAGGAAAATATGTAACGCAGCAATTATCCCTCAATTAATATCTCTTTCAGAGGTCGGTCAAAAACTTTCGGGAAAATTATCACTAGCGATGACATATGGGTTCTATCATTATCTTTGTATACACAGTCCTGTGAACTATAAGTAATCTTTAAAGAAATAATAATCTACGCTAATATGGAAGCATGGAGACTTTGGTAAATAAACTCCTCTATTTTAGGTGGAAAGTTAACACTCAGATTAGAGAAATAGCGTTAACTTAATTTTCACTGGCTTATACCTGCCAATTACGATGAGTTCACGAAAAAGTTCATCGTCCAGACAGAGTCATTTTGAGTTTACTACTGGTGTTTTCGTACACCATTACATTACAATTATTTTTTAGGCCGATTTGCCTTTCCTATCTTGTCGACAGAAAATTTTCAGATTGAAGATTAATGAAACTTGCGGTCTTTCTTTTATGTTTCTTCAAGTATTAATAACAGCGACACGAGTCTACATTCCCATATTTTCTACTCTGATCTTATGAATGCACATCATATAACTCAGCAGCTTAAAAATACAAAAATGAGCGGTGCAAGGACTAATCTTATTTGGATGGTGGCATTGCTCAATGTGATATTTTGCAATGTTTTCTATCATGGTCTAATTCCGAGAAGTTAATTAGGGTGCTTTATAAGCTGATGACATAAGTAGACAAAATTGGTGACCTACTTTAAACACTTCATGATAAAAGGGTATTAGTTTCTATTTTCCACTATTAATAATTCATACTGAACCTATCTTAATTTAAGGTAGTGATATAGACCTGAATTAAATTATTGCTTGCGTTTTTGGGCGCACGATTCATCGGTTGAGCATAATTCTTCACATGATACAGGTAATTTCTTTTGCGCACAACTAACTTTCACGTGATCACTTAGGATACTAACATGTTGATATAACCATCTTAAGTTAGAACTATACCCTACAAACTGAAGTATTAAGGTAACGCCATAATTATTAGCTCAAACGTAACTACCTAAAGTCGCTTTAATATAATATTATTCACTGCAATAATAAGAACATGTTTTCCCCCCTAAATATAGGCAACTCTTGATACTCGGGTCTAGTCTATGATCTCCTCCCAAGGGAAAAATACGCGATGGGGTCTCGATCTCAACATACATGTAACACTATGTCTCAGCCCCATTGAACACGAAATGTTTTCATCACATATCGTAGTTTTCATGGTACAAACTATAAAAATGAACAGCGGGCGTCGTCACTCGAATCCCTGCAGGAAACTGCACTCACCAACAGACACCGACGATTGGCATCAAGAGGCACAGGCAGACCACCACGGCCATCGGCCGCATGTCCATTACGAGAGGAGGCCGTCTGCGCGCCTAGCAGCAGCTGCGGCGTCGCCGGCGGGGGCGTCGAAGGCAACGGACCCCCCTCGACGCCTCCCCAACCCCGGGTTCGCCCCGCTACTCCTCCGCCACCACCACCACCACCTCCTCCTCCTCCGCCTCCACCCCCCCCACCCCTCCACGCCCCTCAGGCACCCCTCGGCCTCCTCCCGGCGGACGATGAGCGGGAACAAAAGGACGGACAAGAGGAAGCAGGCAGGCCGCAGCAGCAGCAGCGAGGGCGACGGTGCCGCTCTCCCGTCCAGTGGTGGTGGTGCCTCATCGCCGCCGCCGACGCGCGGGGCCCCCACGGTCATGGGTGTGAAGGCAGCGGGGACACCTCTTCCAGATGCGGGGCTCCGGCTGCCGCTTTCGCTTCCCTCGGTCTCCCTCCTGTTCTCCTCCCTCTCGGGTGCACACACGACGGGGTCCCCACTACTCCCTCCCAGTGCGGCAGCGGGGGATCGAAGCGGGGACACACACCGCGCGGCGGGAAGGGACAGCGGAGCGGCCCTCGAAGGGGAGGGGAGAGCGGGGGGAGAGAGGCGGGTGCGGGAGGAGGGGGGCGCAGTTGGCAGGGGAACAAGGTGAAAGAAGAGTCCTCTGTCTCTCTCTTTCTCTATCCGATGTCTTCTCCCCACCCCTCCCCGTTGCACTCTCACTCGAATGAATGTGCGAGAGCCGCGGCGGCGTGTACTCACGTGGATCGCGGACCCTTCCCTGAATCCCTCACGCAAAGACCATCAACCGCGGCGGAGACAGCCGTCGGATATCGTTTTTTCTCCCTCCGCTAAGCGGACCGCGTGATCGATATCGTTCCCTTCCGACTCGACTCCGATCCGGGGCGGTTTCGATACATGGCGTCGGTGACGAAGAGAGAAGGGTAGGCGGGGGAGGAGAGGGCTTCCGACCGCCCACCCGATGCCGCCGCCCTTCCGGCGGGCACTTACACGAGTCCACGGGCACGCGTGGGCTCGGGGCGACTCCTTCGACCGACGACTTTCGCGGGTCCCCGCGAGGCCCGTCCTCCGGGGATCTCCTCCGCTTCCCCGGCGATCGTCGTCGACGCGGAGTCTTCTTCTTCGTTCCCCAAGCGATCCGAACGAGAAACACTGCCGAGTCTGCGCGAGCACGTCCACCACCGTTCCTTTCACCACCGTAGACTCTCTCTACCACCACGACCCCCCCGCCCAGTCGACGACAATATCGCGCGGTATAAGTTCGACACCTGTCATCACCCGAGGTATCCTTGCCCGTTATCGCCGAGGCCGGAGAGAAACATCGAACGGGCAGGAAACTTCCGACGACACCGAAGGAGAGAGAGAGATAGAGATAGGGGGGCCTGGGTTCGGAAAGGCGTCGCACAGACAGCACACGCCGAGAGAGGTTTTTCACCGAAGAAAATAAAGGAGAGAAGAGGTGGAAAACCGCCGAGTTTCGTGTATATAGTATATTACAACCTCCCTCCGGTGGTAAGTTTCCAGAAAGACCGCCGCCTTCGCGGAATGGATGCTGGCGGGAAAGTGGAGACCTAAGTCCGGAGAGGCTAAGCCTTCCGACTAGCGGGGATTTTTACCCGATTCCCCTCTCAGACCGCTCCTCGTCTCTCACTCTCTCTCTCTCTCACACTCCTCTAGCGCCCGACCCGCCGTCCACTTGCACCGCCGCCGAGCGGACGAATGGGAGCTCGCCTCGAGAAACAACTGAGCGATGGCTTCCGCTCGGACACATCGTAAATGTTATTATATCCATTAGGTCTGGGGGGAACGAGGACCGAATTCATTTCGTTCGCTTCGAAAAAGTGAGACCGACTGGTCGGGGAGGGGACCGAATGGGGAAAGGGGGGGAGGGAGTGAGGGAGGGAGGGGAGAGGAGGCGGCGAAGGAGGAGGTGGAGGGAGGGTTGCCATGGGAAACGTTGAGTGGGAGGAGGGGAGTAAAACAGGAGAGAAACGATATCCGCTTTTTATGCACGGGGTGTAAAAAAAAGTGAACAAAACGGTGAGCCGGGGGAAATTAATGTGGGGACTTAAAAAATATACTTATATTCGGGGATGTGAATTATCGCAAAACTATGCCACGGCTAAAAGAAGGCGAAAGATTTTTGTAAATGATATAGGACTCGGATATGCTTCTCGGCGTTGGATTCTTAAACATTCCAAGCCCCCCATCTTATGAGAGGGATATGGTGAAAGGAGAAGGGTAAGATAGATAAGACCGTAAGGGGGGAGGTTAGATGGGGAAAGGAGAACGGGCGCGCGTGGGAGGGGTTGCGGAGAGCGGTGAGCACGTTGTCACTCCTTCGATTCTATCTCACGTGGCCGTTGCTCTTCGCCATTCAGGCACGTAGCTGCACGCGCATTATTTGAAAGGGAAACATGGGAAGGAGGATGAAATCTTTTTGCCTCGAGTAGAAGTCTCATGAAGTTGAAATCATTTCATCCTCTTCGTGCAAACGCGACAGCGCAAAGAACACCTGCGTGAAACATTATTTCGGATCACGTAGGTGAAGCAAAAACTATTGCGCAATGCAATCAAACCACTACTTTCCTAGAGCACACGCGCAACCATAAAGAAACAGGGAAGTGGAACGTATTTTACAGAAGCCAGAATATGTAACGTAACAAAGTAATGTGTAAAAAGTGTACAAAGTAAAATGTAAAAAAGTAACAGCTAGTCACTCATGTAGATGACAGGGAATGAGAATGACTATGTAGCACTCAAATTTGACCAAAAAACACGATACTCTACAGAATATAGTTTTAGTATTTCATATTCAACTGAAACCTGTTTAAGATGGGATATTAATAGAATTCTTCTCTTCCTTCTCCGATAAACGCAGACCATAAAACAATGAATACCAGATATTTGTTGGTGTCACTAACAGTGCTTGAAGACAGCGAAAAACAATTATTCCTAACACTAGATCACACTGGATTTCTTTGATTCTCTACTCCAAATTTCCTCTCGAGCACACATGACTACTATGCCGTTGTCACCACCTCTTCCATGGCCTGTTTTGCAGCTAATCCCGAAAGAAAGCCGAGACAAAAAAAATCACGCTCATCCAGGTCGCGGTGTGCGAAAATGGAAGCCGGAAACGGATTCGAAGTAGCAAAGAGAAAAAAGAAACACGAAAGCCACGGCACCCCTTTCCCGACACTCCCTCTCCCCCGACACAAAGATGAGGCGCAGCGGGAAACGACGAAACAAAAACAATGCTGACGGCGATAAACAAAACAGGAGTGGAGCCGCACTGCCGGATCCCTTCCAAGGCGGAAGACAAAACGGACCACCGTAGACGGACGTCGCGACGGCCCTCCCACCACCCCCGGACGCGGACAGGCGACACGCGGGAATCCCCCTCCTCCCCCACCAGACACGTATTATTTTTTCTTTCAAAAAATGCCCACTCGATGGGAGGAGGGGGGGTTGAAAGGAGGGGGGGGGGGCTGAATCACTCTCACTCCCGAACGACTTCACTCCTTTTCTGGGGGTCCGGCTCGGGCACAAGGGGTGGGGGAGACGAGGGGGAGAACGGCGTCGTTGTCGAATCCTCCCGCCGCCCGAAGCATCCTCCGGTGAAAATGAAAACGTGGGAGGAAGGGAAGGGGGATGGGCGCGCGGGGAAAGGGGAGAGTGAGACCGGGTTGGGGAGGCTCGGGGGAGCGGTGCCGTGTGAAGCCGCGTATCGTGCACCCTCCCGTGCCGTATGTGCACTCGAAGAGAGGGTAGAGAGAAAGAGGGAACGAGAAAGGAAGGAGATAGAGGAGGAGCGTGGCCGGAGCGATGTGCAGTGACAATGTCGTCAGTGGGACTGAAGGGAGGAAAGAGGGAGCGGCGGAGGCACTGTGGGGCAGGTTGGTGGGAGGGGGCGGGAGGGGCGAGGTGGAGATGACGGGAGGGGAACGGGGGCGTTCGGATCGGTGAGTGAGGAGGAGGAGGGGGACTGAAGGGGGGTGCGGGAGAAGAGGGGCCATCGGGAGGGAAGAGAGTGTTTGGAGGAGGAGCCGGGAAGAAGTGTGGAGGGGCGCAGGGTGGGGGAGAGAGAGAGCCGTAGGAGGGGTGGTGAGGATGCTGGAACGCCGAGGAGGAGACGGAGGGAGAGCGAGACCCAAAGGAGAGAGAGAGAGAGAAAGGGAGGGAGACCGAAAGAGATGAGCTGAGGAAACGGACGCGGAGGAAACAGCGCCGGACTTGAAGCCGCGGTTGAGATGATATCTCTCCTGGTGCTAAGCGAATGATATCATTTTCTATGTTAATGTTTCCCCCTGTCCGAAACTTGGGTAAACCGACGATCGGTTTGACATGTGAGGGTATCTTAGAGCTTGAGGTATATGAGGGTGGTGTGAGGTGAGGAGGTATATAGTTTGCGAGAAAATGAGAGTGCCCAAAGGTGTCCCCGTGAATCGAATTCGGGCCCTACGAACAATAACCCAGCTTTCTACTCATTAAAATACCATTTCCTCCCTTAGGATAACAATTAAATGAAATTGATCGCTCAAATTCCAATGAACAATCTTTTTTTATTGGTTGAAGTAGAATAAAAAGGTTTTTGTGTTTACGGGGTGTTACTTTTATTGCTTCTTTTTATATTTTCCTTATATGTTGGAATATAATGCTACAGACGTTTTCCAAGTATATAGTATGTCCAAGAGTGTTTTCTCGTTACATTCGACCACACAAAAGTGTGAAAGTAAAAATCCTTAAGTGTGTACTAAAAACCATTAAATGTAAAATTAACAAACGCGCCCAAACTTGTGCAAACGGAATATAGTTATTTATCTAAAAAAAAGTTGAACATTCACTTCTCAGTGGTTATTTTTTTATAAAAAAATATGACTGGGAACTGCATTTTTCCAACGTGGAAAACTAATAGTTAATTCATCATTTTCTCAGGGATAGTTTCGAGGCAATGGATCGATATTTCTCAAAACATCGTTTAATTTTGATCTTATTATTAACGGTGTTTACCCTTGGGTATTGTATATCACTGGTGATTAATGGACATTATCTAACAATTATCTGCTAAAAGCTTTACGGAAAGAATGACTTCAAACCATTGTAGTTACATGGTGGAAACATATCACCAACTCATTCATCGCTTAATGTCCTCCAAATTTTCTCCCTGCCAGAAATTTTACTAAATTTTAAGGCATTTTTAAGTTTGTTTGTCGGGTTGAACTCCAACTGCATCAATAAAAATTTACTACGTGTTATTCGGATTTACAACCCTTATGAGTGCTATACAATGGCTTATTTCAATATGGTTTTCACCCTTTGGAGGATATCACTAAGAAAACACTTTCTTTGTGATATATTAAGATTCGTCGTTTGTTTACACACTTTTTCCCCTTTCCTCAAGAATGGTCAAAATTAGTTAAATGAGCAAAAAATTAAGTCAATGGTTTTCTTACCTAAAAATATAAAGAACTTACTATGCAGTAAAAAAAGGGTGAATAGAGAAATTTTTGATACTTGAATCATCGAGTTAGCAATCACAAGCAATAGATGAGATAAAATCAGTACTTGAACAAAAGTGTAGATAAGTATATCTGAGACCAGTAAAATACACTAGCAATTAGTCATCGTCATCATATAATAAATGGTCAGAGCGTGTAGGGAAAAAGGTTACTCTAGATTTATGAAAATAAATCCTTACGAAGAAAAATGTAAGTTCCAAGTACGTTCATGGAATATCTATAGGCACTGAACATTAGGCTAATGCTGCTTAGCCTGTGCCAAACTTCCACTGGTATCCAAAAGAGGTAGTCACATATTTTTTCATTCATAATTAGATAAACGTGATTAAAAGCCTCAAACTATTACATAAAAAGTAAGCTATGCTGTTTTAAATCAGGGCAGTTTCAGTACCAAGACCTTTAAATCACGGTTTAAACATTGATCAAAGCTCAATTAAGGAATTTACTCAAAGGAAAGGACATGAATTCTGGAGTGGGTTCAATTTTGTTCTTCCCATAAGTTTTTACGGCATTGCTCTTTACGACATTAATTATCAGTCCCTATAGGCCGCAATTGTGTGGATTACCCAGAAGTAACTGGCGCACGTTATGGTAGGTAGGTGGGTAGCTATCGACTACTTATCGTAGGGTCCTGGATTCCAAACACAGGAAACTCCCTTGGAGTAGGTCTACAACTCAAGTGATGCGGTCTTCTAGTTATTTTAACTTCTTGAGAAACCTATTTGTTGTACAGAACAAAGATTTGCACCCCACACTCCACCTTAAATATATAATTTTAATTCGGCTTAAGAATCAGATGCATGCCTGGAATTAGTTCAGTGTAAGAAATACTCGTGTAACAAACTTCAAACCATACTTCGTGTTGATCATTGGGTTAGTGGTGGCTGGGAACCGCTTAATGTTTGTACACGTCCGTGGTAGTGTGAGCGCCTTTAGTGTGATTAAGAGTAGGTTGAAGTCTTCGCGAGATTTCCATCGGGTTAATATATCAGCACCCGACGTTTCGACGGCCAACTCTGCCATCAACTTCAGCTCGTTCATGCATCAACACTCTGAGGGCGGAATTAGCAATTTAAACGTCGGTAGCTGAGACCTTCACGCGGTAGAAAATTCGCGAAGATTACGTTACAATCGAGAGCAAGGAAAACAACAAATCGAAGGTTAAGAGTAACTTCGTGTGTGTCAATAAGTATGGAGTTGTGGGTACAACCAAAATATATTGGTTCTCTTCGCAAATGTAATCGAAACTCTCATTCCTCCGCATACGACGCCACGCCGGGATTTGGCGAAATGAAATTTTGTCCGAAGCCAGCCAGCAGTAGGTTAAAGCGTTTGGCCGTGACATACAGACCAAAGCGCCGTTAAAGGGGTCCTTAATCTCCTTCCTCAAATCCCCCGCCTCGGCTGGCCGGCTATGCCTCAATGGCGGCACCTCATCCCTTCAACCTTCCTCTCCGCTCCCTCCACCAAAAAGACTTTCGCCTCCTTTCCTCCCCATCGCCCGCCAATAAGCACCCGGTGCCCAGGAGGTAGGGGGGGATGATCCGAAAAGTGAGCCCGACCTTTTCCTTTGCCACTCAGCCTCCCACCCCTCCGACGAAACACCCTCCCGGCTTTCTCACCTCACCCGCCCCTCTACCTCCTTCCTCTGCCTCCTTCCGACACCTTAGCCACGAAGGGAGAGCACCCCCAACCGTCTCCTCCAACGTGGGCATCCCCCTATGCCCCCCGACTCTCCCCGCTCCCCCCTCTCCCTCCCTCGGTCCTCCACGGGTTCGCACCCGTCCCGGTAGAGGAACAATGTTCCTCCCTAAAAAGACATCCGTACTTGAGCGCGCGGATTGGCATGGATCGTGGAATTCCGTGCGTGTGCTCCCTATTCTTTAGAAACTGGGATGACATGAGCCAAACCCGCGACAATAAGTGTCCCTGGAAGGTCACACAGGCTCGATGAAATTCTTATAGGTTTCCTTCACGTCGAAATTTGTAAATTTATATTTTGGAGGATTCCCCAGATTTTCCCGGGTGGGGGGGGGCGATTTTTCGGTGCTAACCGGCGATTATTACCCCGTGCCTAAAATGTCGATCAAAATGATTTCAGATGGATTAGGAACCAATAGTAAAAAAGGAGACCCGACGCCATGCTGAATTTTTTTATGGAAAAATTAAGGCTCTTGGTAACAGTCCTGAAGTTCCAATGATAATTTCCATCCCCACCTATATTATCCGGTGAGACGAAGGGTGTGAAATAAAAAAATATCGGCCCAAATCTTGAGATTTATCCAGTGGGTACATTTACTAACGCGGATTACAAAAAAAATCATAGGTTTCAACTTCTAATCTAATCCTTTTCATAGCCTTCTCATTCTCTTTCCGTCATGAGTTAAATGAAAGAAAGGACCATTTGGTCTCAATTTCACCCAAATAAAGACTACTATCTATCTATCGGCGTCGCATGACCTCGCAATGTTACTTGAGTGTCCTACACGGGATGTACACGGATGCATCAAATCACCGAGTATTTCTTACCTCAGAAATGTACGTTCAACTCCATTCCTACCATGATTGCCGCACCTTAATGCGCGCCAAAGATGTTTCTGTAATGAAGAGTCATTTATATTCGCAAATAATTAACACTTTTATTTTGTAGTGGTAGTTTAGTTCTTGAGTCTCCCCTTCTTCTGAGACTAAGACAAACAGTGAACTAATTTACGAAAATGTCAACAAATAAAATCAAATGCCCATACTAGGGTTAGCATCAAAATCTCGCGACTTTTGACTCAGACTATTAAGTATTCATGGGGCCCCTGGTTCAACTGCTGCTCAGTTAGGAGTCAACTGATTAAAGATGGCCACCACCTGCCCCGAATAAATATTTTTATTTGAGGAAACGTTGGCGAACCTTGGCATACTACACTTCTTTTGGCCCTTTTACTTCCTGGCATACAAGTCTACATTGAGAAATCTTTTGGAAACTAAATTTTTGCTTTAGCATTCCAAAACTCGATTTTAAGTTCACCATATTTCCTACCTACTTTGCCACGACACCAGCGCGCACGTGTGTACGTAGCCGCGTAGGGATGAGAGATAGTTCAAGTCTGTGTGTGTGTGTATGAGTATGATAGGGAGTGAACGAGGAAAAGGAAAATAGACGGGGTAAGAGGAGTGAGAGAGGGAGAGAGAGAGGAAGAGCTTCCAAACTCGCCGTTGGAAGGTTTTTATCACAAACACTGCTCGAGCGCGGATGCGAGCGAGCGCGTTTTGTCGGCCAGGCGGAGTAGAAAGGGGAAGGGGGCGGGAGAATAAAAAGAGAGGAGATCTCCCTCTTTCTTCAGCGCGGCGGCACCACCTGGTGGACGAGGGAGATGAAGTGGGGAGAGAGTAGGAGGAGGAGGGGAAGGGGGGAGGGGATGCGAGATGGGTGATGGGAGGAAAGGGAGAGGGAAAAGTGGAGACAGTTGCAATCCGTTGCATTTCCAGTGTTCTGATGCCTCGAGCGAAATCTGCCAAGTACGGGAGACATCTGGCGGCGAATTTGATCAATCGCCTCTAGGGTGGGAGGGGAAGAGGTCGAGGAGGTACGCTTCAGGTTATCTGGCCACCAATCGGCTTCCGAATATTCGAGGAACCAGCGTAAACTGTTTTCGAATGCGTAATAAGGGGTCCAAATAAATTTTGGTTTACTTTCGGTCGACCTTTTTGTTTTATATTTGTTTACCAAACAAGCTTAAATTGATTTTACCAAAACCCAACTTCATAAATTACATTTACCTATCAGAGTTTTGACCGTTGACCTTTTAATTGTTCAGTCACTAGATCTAATATGTCAGAGATTTTTAGATAATACGGTCAAAGGAATATGAAGCAGATAACTGGAGGTCCCTTCCCCCAAACCCACCCCGAGTTTGCTTTCCGCTGAGTATCAATAGGAAGTTCGGTACAATGCCAATGCTGAAACATACCATATCAAACACGAAAGATAATTCTGAAAATCAATTCATAATCCAGCATCGATATATCGAAACGCACTAATGTTTCGTACTTTCGGTGTTTTCAAATAGTTTGACATATTCTAACATTCAGTTATAGGGTTCACCCTATGCATGAATGAGTGATAGAAAATGGAGTGATGATCCATGAATAATGAAAATTAATAATTTATTATCAACGTACACTTACATTCGATTTAGAAAAAAGTTTCTTTTGTTTGTAAAATGTTTTATCCTGGCATTTTATCTCATATTTAGTATGCTGCATACCCTGTGGATTATGGAATTTGTAAAAGGAATACCAAATTTATATTTTTTATAAAGGCTTCCACGAAGTAGTTAAGTCAAAGAGTGACACTTCGCAATGTCATACTTAAAAGATTAACCCATTCCAAAGAAACCAAAGCCGAAGAAAAATGGTAAAACATTTAAATCTAATTAAGTTTTTCGTCACCTGCGGCATGAAAAGATTGTGTTATGTGGCACTGGAATCCTCATTCATTGATTTCCTGTGCATGCTTTTTAATTACATGTGGACGTTAACCGATCAGATTAAAGAATTTAAGATAATCAATAATTTGCTAAGTATTTACATGTTACTAATCTGTGGAAGTAACCAGGACTTTTTGGACACCTAAATCTCCCCAGGTGCAGCATATGACTTGGCTGAGACATATGTACTCGTATGTCAGTCCATTTCGCGCATTAGAAAAATTTAAACAGTGCATCCCTGAATTATTTACATAGCCAAAATACAGGTTGGAAATATTTGGAAAATTATCATGACAAGCTGTGATGCCTGTTACTTTTCAGATAGGCCATCATTTGTAGAATTTCTCAGTGAATACAACACGTACGTTACCACAAAGCTACTGGCGAGCCTCAAGAAGCAAGGAAAATGAACAACTTGGTCGAATGACACATGAGCTTAATTTTCAGCAATATATCCTTCGGGAGAGAAAGACAAGAGAACATGGGAAACGGCAGGAAGGCGTTAAGAGTATGAAGGTGTGAACGCCTAAAGAAAAACAAGAGCGCTAAACAACTCTTCCCCAGCGCCAACGTGCAAGCTGCTGAGGGACACTTTTCACGTCGAGAAGGCGGAGAGGAACAGAATGTGAACCGCGCAATTCCTCGCGTACACGAATTTAAGAACCAAGCTTTCGCTTGAAAAGAATCCACGCTTATATACAGATAGTTTGGAATTCGTAGCTTCAAACTGTTTTAACAAACATCCCTTAAAAGAGCGACAAGATCAGGAGGCAGTCGCCGATTTATTGCAAAGATAGGGTGTCTCATCGTTACTACTTATGTCGTCCTCATAGAAAATCAACATATTTCAAAGCGAGTTATAAGCTCTCCGAGACACTTTTTTAAACAAATCTAAATCTCACATTCACCAGTATTATCGCATTCGGGGGATCGCTTCAGATTATCAATAAAAAATCTTTACTGGCCAGTTAAGAGCAGACGGAGCTTATCACAAAAATCTAATACCCCCATCTAGGAGCTCTTTTAAATTGACAATTTTGCGATTCCAATCTACTACCATGATGTCTTTAGCGATCCACAATCTATTAAGATGTTTGGGGTCGATAGCCCATGTTTCCATTATTTAGTGATATATGAAATTATAATATTTGAAGCATGTCTCAAGACTAAAGACGGATTATTTTGGATGATCCAGAGATTATGGCCTAAGGCAATCATTCCAATCGCTGATTTTTACGGTCGTGCTAACTTTATACAAACTTATATTAAAGATAGATGTTTAAGCATATGAAAAATATTTCCACAGGACCGACACAAGCGCTAACAGCACTGATGAGTTAAAAAGCACTCAATGACTAATCGGGGGGAGGAAAGAATGCTTAGTAAAGCGATTCTTCCATCTCACGTTAAAAAAGTAAAGTGGCAGTGAACTAAAAATTCGAGATAAAAATATGGAATAAGTAAAATTTTGAATGATGGTTGTACTCCATCGATAAATCTTGGGCACCTTCCTAAACTATATACGGTAATCATCTACGAAACCAAAATTAAAAAGAGAAAATGAAAAAATGAAAAGTGGCGTCAGCAAAGAGAAAATGTTATAAGTTATTCAGCATACAATCTAATAGGAGCTTGTGCAATCAAAAATATTAAAAAAAAAAGAAAGACATCCTTCCAACAATATCGATTTCATTCGAGCTGAATAAATCGACGCGGAACGTACTCCCGACCCTAGTTTACCTTCTGATACGATCCTTAGAAACACATTCCCCTGCGCCGAAGCGAATAAGGGTCGCGTTTAGCGTCAGCTATTCCGGTGGTCGGGCTGCAGTCCAGGGGCGCCTCCCTACTCCCCACCTCCGTTTCGTGTCGACTGACGCGCGCGCCCCACCGACCTCGGCGCCCTCTTGAGCACGGCAGGTCGTGCGTGCGTGGTGGGGGCGAATGCACGCGGGACACGCACGGCCAGACCCTTGATCTCAGATTAAGATCGGCTCGACTTCGCCCCAGCGTCGCTTGCCTGAGGAAGTGGAATTTCTCTCCGAAGATCGGGCAAAACGGTAACGGTCTGAAGCAGAGCCCTTAAGAAATCGATGCGGATTGAGTACAAAAAAAGAAGGCCTTTAAAAGTCCCTTTCACTTCGGTGAGGACTAGTTCTGAGGAAAGGGTGGCTATTCTGTCTACGTTCCATTTTCTTTAACCCCATCCACGCTGGCGCCTATTCGCCTCTGAAATTATGGGCTCGTAAAATATTGGTAGTCAATAAATGCAAGTTGCACAGTTTCAGTCAAGTTAGGTGCTCAACGCGATCGCCAGTTAACTCTGTGTGCGCCTTGTGCTCTAACAAACACAAGAGCACAAGTGTGTGCACCTTGTGCTCTGAGACAATAGGCTCCTCCCAATTGTGTCAATTGTGCAATGCTACCCCATCGGATACCTTTGCTGCTGCTAATGCAGCCTTCAAGTTAGAGGGATTTATCCGTAATATAACAGCACGAAAGCTACACAAATATTTGGTAGATTTAAGTTATTTGTTACCATTTGCCATTAGTTCTCGGGAATATCGTTAAATCCTAGAAATAGGTCAAGTAGGGTGCAGTAAAAATCAAAACGGAAAAATTATTGAGGATGGCCGTGCCTGAAATGAATAACCGTAATACTGAACGGATTCATCAACAGGATATTAAGAATAATTAGACTCAATATTAAGAATCGCGCCGTTGTTGTCAAAGTGGCAGTTGCCCAGGCGGATGGTTTATCAGTGATATCTCTTATAAGAATGGGACCGAAAAATATTTTTCATGTTAAAGAATAACGGCGATAGGTGACTGCGTTAATGTCCTTACACCTCCAGATGCAACGGACAAAGTAGAACGCTCATTCTTTTAAAATTTCCATTCCGCTGTTCTAGAATTCAGTAGGTAATCTGAAGTATACCTTGGATGAGGACATTTTTTAAGTGTTTGTTGTTCTTCCAAATCGAATTAGTTTGCCCTAGAATACATCACTTTAAATACAAAACATGTATCAAAATCGTGCTATAAAATGACAGTGAGGTCAAGATGATAAACACAGAAATAATCAAGCTCTTAAACATGGAAATATGTTGCTTTATGGGAGAAAACAAATAAATTATGAACTGAATGCATGAATGGAATGAAGAAAGATGAGATTCTAAGAGGATTATGAGAAGAACGATCTTAAACAGCAACTCTGAAAAGGAGGAGGGAAAATCTTGGCACACACATTTTGAAACACGACGGTCTGATAAAGCCAAACAATGAAGTAAATGTGAACGGGAAAAGTTACATAAGATTATGTAGAAGTAAAAAGTAATAATAGACGTCAAGGAATAGAAATACGTAGGCATGAAGAAGTTAGCCTAAAACTGGATCTGAATAGTGAACTCTGTTAATTCAGTTTTCTCATTGATGGTCTCAGATGATGACGATTTGTACAGATATACAGCTACATTTATGCTTTTATGATTCGCGAAACTTTTTATCTTGACATACCACCACTACTTCTACTCATGCTATCAATATAGAGGCAGAATGGGTTGGATAGGGTATAGTGGCAATAGCATGATACGCCACCATTAAATGCATTGTTAAGTTCACCGTTACACCAGTCAGCGTGAGTAAGCTCATTGAACACTTGGCCTTTCCCTCGAGACAGTTCAATAAGTGACCCCACAAAGAAAGCAATGAAGTATCAAAAGTGGCATAACCTAACATTTCAGGCCCTTCAAGCACAATGTGCATAAGACGCACTGTAGACTTCCGGGGAATTCGCAACGCAGGATGGCTGGGTGAAGTATCCGATGCTGGTCAGATCAAGTTATATTTTCACAGCGAATTACCTCGCATTGTTCAAGAATAGAAACTAACAATAAACACAATTTCCATACAAAATTTAGAGGTCAGAGGGACTTTCATGAGCATAGATAAAATTTAGTCAGAGAAAAGCCGGAGTTATTCGTAATTCCACAGTCGGGGAATGGCCAAGGCTAAAAAAATTACACTATTCCCACCAATATTATGATGTTTATTGGAATATTATTTGCAATACTGAGATTATATTAGGAGAAATTAAGTAAGGAATCACAAATTTATAACAGAGACAATCTAAAAACTGATCTAGCAATTAATCGGTTCCGATTTGAAGTCTAAACTCATAAATCATGTTTTGAAACTCCGCTTTTACTGGCGTGAAGGTTGAACATAACATTTGATGAATTCTGTTAAATGTAATATATGTCGTCAAATGACCGAAGGGTACCGAATTAATTCACCATTTAATCACCTCGATCTATACTATCATTAGTTAACACTAAAAATGCTGTTTAAGGAGACCACCGTATCTGACCCTTTTCTAAACTCAGCGAATCTACCTCTCAAAAGAGAGATTTTAAGGAAGTCTGAGTAAATATGTTTCCCGTTAAAAAATATTCTATTCTATTTTTCACGGTGGCTTAATATCATATCTCGTGGAAAATGGAAAGCATAAGTCATTTCACAATTAGAAAGTTACGGAATCCATTTATCGAACGAGCTGGAGAAGCCCATTTGGACAAATATAGCCACCATCGTTTCCAACAAAGAGAAATGTTTTTGACGGGATAAGGGAAAAAAGTCAATGTTCGTTCCTTTTTGTCGAACGTGAAGAAAGAGGTACACGTGCACTCATGGAATGGGTTATCCATTCCATTCAGGCTGCAACATGGACATGATAAACATTGTGAAAGTTGTTTCTCACCTTAGCACTTGAATAAGAATATATTTTTTTCTAAATATGGATGTTAATCGGTGGGTATGAGAGAGTAAGTATGTGTTAAGGAATTACTGGACTGTGATGTATCACAAAAATGTCATGGAAAAATAATTTCCACATACCTACTAAATAGTATTGTCCTCCCACTCCAAGAAACGAATACTTATAACAGCTCTTGCAGCTGCCCATCCTTGGCTTAATACTTCTTATCAAAGATTTTAATGACAAAATAAATCTAGAAAAACTATTTTCGTTCACAAAAGTTTCCAATAGCTTTTCCGACTCCCCACCCCCCCTTCCACTTTTCAGGAAAAAACTAATCTTTGATACACGAGGAAGAACGACCGTATTTTATTTTATATTATGAAAAGCATGCCAAGCACTTTGGCACGCGTCCCACCCGATGGTGACCGGCTGAGAGCAGCCGAGGGAGACTTTAAGTTTTGCACCAATCGGCATTAATACCGTCGCGCACAAAACAGAATTAAATGTCCCGCGAAACCCGAAACATATCTCATTTTACTACGGCTAAGTTTAGTGAGAATTTAAATTTGAATGTATGTAAATATTACTAAGGAGACACGACTGCATATAAAATTTCCTCAAATTTTTTTCTCGCTCTCATCATGACATGGTGTTAACGTTCACTGATTTTAATATCAACGGCACGAAGTAAGTTGAGAAAAGTATTTTCCCATCAGTTCAGGAAATAGCTTTATAACTTGTGAACTAAGTAAATAAATTCTACTGCTACCAACTCTTAGAAATGTGCTATCAAAAAGGCAGTGTAGCAAAAAAAATCGCCTTTCACGGTGAAATAGAGAGCCGAGTAACAAAAATCATTGCCTCACAAGCAATAAATAATCGATTAAACCGAGCTATTGAACAAAGTTGCCTTTTACGACGGCCATTAAATGCGATTCGACGAATTGCCCTCATTAGTCCATTTTTTTGTCCGAATTGCATTCCCTGCAGAACGGCCGAGTCCGAAGGAATGACGAAAGCAGCGAGGGATTGTTCCGGAAGAACGGGAATAGACCTCCGCGCGATTATTCTCAGGTGAGGCCAATAATATACATGGTTTGCAAGGCTCGGGGAGAACACGATATGGCGGATGCTCATGAATTTTTCATTTCCTTCGTCCCGAATCCAACGAAAAAAATCAAACGGGTCAGTTTTTTTTCATTCAGAACGCAACCAAGTGTTAATTATGATTGCGAGGGGATTGCTCTCGGAATAATATAATCAAAGAATTCGATCTCCGGAGGGGTTGAAAAATCATTTCAGAACTTCTTGTTGATCCTTGCTCATTTCTCAGAGGTACCATTCCACGAAAAACTCTCCGCACATTTGTCAGCGTGGCGTCATTCGGGAATTAAATAAATCCCCCACCCCTTTTGATTCGTGTCCGCATCCCTTGCGACGTTTAGTACACCAGGAACATCTCGACGTGAGAGCTCAGATTATCCCACAAAAGAAAGCAAGCGAAAATAACGTGTATGGTAAATGCATATATATATACACACACACATACAAAAAAATATATATATATATAAATATATCGTGCACACAAGGAATATATGATAATTAAGCAAAAGAAAAATGAGCAAATCTTTCTACATGATATTATGTAAAAAGAATTGTGTATACAATCAATCATTTTTGGCATTTGAAAATAATTAATTTCATTAGATGAAGGTGTTGAAACTGGGATATATATTGTATATATAACACACACACTCATATATAAAAACCCATAAACACAGTAATCAACCCGAAGGTTGGTTTGGTAGGTGATGGCAGAGTTCACCCAGCACTAAGTCCGACGGTGTGTGAATTTCACACATCAGGGTAGGGGGCGCAGGTCCTTTCTCTGTGCCGATTATGGTTTCCCCAGGAAGATCTGGTACCCGAAAAATTGCATAGTTTGGGTGGAGCTGCAGGTGCCCAGAGAGGCTTGTCCGGGAATCGAACCCGAGCCCTCCGGTCAGTCAGTAGTACAACGCGCTAAGTTAGTCATATCTTATCTTCCGAAGAAGACGGAGCTCAAGTCCGTCGAAATTATCAAGATATTATCGTGAGTGTTCTTTTTATGTGTTCTCGTGCTGTGTGTTACTGTCTAATATATATATATATATATATATATATATATATATATATATAATATATATATATATATATATATAATAATAAATATTCATTCACATTGAAATAGAGATAAGGAAAATGGTAAAGGAACACATATTAAGGACGAACACAAGAGAGGTGGGGATGGCGGATGTGAGCAGATCACGAATGTAAAAATATTTTCCTCGACCGGGACTTGAACACCGGATCTCTCCACTTGCCGGGCGGATGCTCTAAACCACCTGAGCTACCGAGGAACGATACTTTTACACTGAAATCTGCGATCTTATAAAGCGCCAAAGTGCTCCGAATCATAACCCAGAAGATGGCCATTTTCCTTATCTCTATTTCAATGTGAATGAATATTTATATTCGCCATATGGCGGTATTTCGTGTTTGAATGTATATATATATATATATATATATATATATATATATATATATATATATATATGTATATATGTATATTCATTCAAACATAGAAATAGTTAAATCCCGGTTAAGGAAATATTCTTACATTTGTGATCTGCTCAAAACGGCCTTCCCCACATGTCCTGTGTTCGCCTTTTATGTGTTTTCCTATCCCCTTTCCTTATACCTATTTCTATGTTTGAATGAATATTTGTGCGCCGTATGGCGGGATTTCGTATTTAAATGTGTGTATATATATATATATATACTATATATATGTATATATATATATATATATATATATATATATATATATAACTTAGACAGTAACACACAGCACGAGAACACATAAAAAGAACACAATAATATCTTGATAATTTCGACGGACTCGAGCTCCGTCTTCTTCGGAAGATAAGATATGACTCCTATGACTCCTATGAGTATATATATATATATATATTCTATGACACTATATGCTTTCTAACCAACTGTCCCCTCTTCTTGTGTGTATTGTCTATTTCTCCTTCGGTGGGTGGAACAGCTCCCTAAAGCCTTCCTTAGGCAAATGATTCGGAGCACTTGGGCGTGGCAAGCCCAGCAAGTGGAAGGTCCGGTGTTCAAATCCCGGGAAAGGAAATATTTTTACATTCATGATCTGCTCAAAAACCGCCTTTCTCACATGTCCTGTGTTCGCCTTTTATGTGTTTTCCTATCCCCTTTCCTTATACCTATTTCTATGTTTGAATGAATATTTGTGCGCCGTATGGCGGGACTTTGTATTTAACTTGATTATTAATACTACTTATAATTTGGATATATATATATATATATATATATATATATATATATATATATATATATATATATATATATATTTAGCCGCGCACACTTTCTTTTGCTTTGATGACATCTCTTGAATCACACGAGCTCTAACACGATAAGCTAAAGAGTTTGTTTGGTACTGTTTTACAACTGCTGAACACGTTGTACTTAACAAAAGACTTCTTCCTAGAAAAGGGCTCTAAAACGCGCCTTATGACTTAGAAGACAGACGCTACGCTTCATCCGCCTGGCTATCTGGGTAATCAAATAGTGTTTCTACACGCATACTAATATTGAGCCTAAAATGTATCATAAAAAACACGATGATGATTCGATGTCCCTAACAAACTCTTAGAGACATCGTATCGGAATGCCAGGCGCTTCAACTAATTTTTTTGTTTAAACGATTGGTAATATTTGAATTAATATGAAAAATTGAATAAATTTTTAATTTTATTTTATGAACTGTTTTAGGGAAAACATTGTGAAGCTAAAGAAGTTTCGCTCTAAATATGCAATGGTAAATATACTTCTCTGAATTGAAAATTTTTGTCGCGGATAGCTAATTGCGTAAAAGGTACATTATTTCATCACGTTACAATAGAATATTTTTACAAATTGTTTTGAATGTCCATTTTCACGAACCCTTCCCTTATTATTAAAAGTTAAATTGTGGTGAAAGTTTTCCTTACTACAAATCTACTCGCAATATGACAAAAAGGAGATTAAGACTCAATTTAATTAAATATTAAGCAAAAATTTAACTTGATTATTAATACTACTCATAATTTCGATTAAATCATCTTATCAGATCAGACATGTAAGTTCTTGAGACGGGCAGGTCAATGACTGTTTGCATTGTGAATGTAAATGTCTTCCACAATTGCTATCTGAAAAATCATGCATTACTTCCTTCAACAAAAGCCACAGAAAGTATTTCTTTGACAGATTCAAGTGGATAAGATAAAAATTAAGACGGCTTGAGAGGCACTTCTTAATCAAGTATCTGAAATTTCTAAGAATTATACGATTTTAAATATAATTCAGATTATTATTAGGTAATCTACCGGTTATGGTAGGTTTTTGGATGGACACAACTATCAAATAAACATTTTGTAACTCCAAACAAACAAAACCCAACCCAGCAACCTAATCTACATCAGGTCCCTCTTCATCTCTGCGTGCTTCTTTCCTCCCTTCATCCCGTCCAACATCACTATCCTGTTCCTGCCCTTTCCTCGCTTGCCCAACATTCTCCCCTCTATCACCCTCTTCAACATTCCACTACCGCTCAATACGCCTTTCATCCATTTTTCCTGCCTCCATAGGATTTCTCTCAACAAACCCCTCTCCTCACCCACCCTCTTCAGTTCTTCCTCATTTGCTTTCCTTTCGGTTTCCTAATTCAGATATCCATACGAAAGATATCCCTATTTAGAAGCTAGAATAAGTATATTCTATTGTTTCAGGCTTCACTTCGTGAAAGTATTTAATGTCCATACTATAAAGAAAGACTTGTACTTTTCCACAGATTTTTATTTTATGGTACAACGCGTTTCACCGACTTGCGGCTTGGATATCATCAAGAATATTTCCAGGGAGGTGACCAATAGAACGAACTTAAAAATTATATTGACGACTCGCTAATTAAGTAAAATTCTGCTCTACAACCTTAAAAAACATATGCACATTTACTGTTCACATGCACAGTATATTCTAATATAACGGATCAAACGAAAATCACGGTGGTATTATTTTTCGTGCTCCAAAATAAAAGGAGTTAGGTTACGCATTGACAAATAGGAACTTAGACCATTGTGACAATCACCACAAAGGAAGTACAATTTGTCTTTAGCAAGTTTTTTCGAACACTGAAGTGCACCAGTAAGCATAAAGTACGATCAAATACACATACAAATTTTTAATAACTTAACAATTCAAAAGCTCTAGTTTATGAGTGAGTATGATCCAGTTTATGATGAGTGAGATCCAGGATGCGGCCAAAGTTCTCGTCAATTGGTCTTTTAGTATTTGGTAAATTTCGTAAATAAGGAGAGACGATTAAAACAAACATACGTGGTTTGATTATTAAGTTTTCGAATATAAAAACTTTTAACTAGAAAATGAAGGCGACATTTTAATTTCAATAATGTCCTCTTCTTGAACCGTACGAAAGTAGATGAAAGGCAACTTATAGAAAAATAACGAGGGATACGGTAAGTTTTCACAAATATGGTGAGGAAGTATCCAATCTTAGTTTCCTGAGATCTTAGGCTAGAATCACCTCTGAACAAAGAACGCAAAGTGTTTTTCTTCACAGGCGACGGAATATTTTGTTGAAATTTCTCTCTATTTTAAGGGCAGTACGTTTGGGTTAAACCTTGAGGCTGAGAAGTAAGTACGCAAGAACCCGATTGCCAATATACGTTAAAATGTTTCAATCCTGAGTCTAGCTTCTTCTAGCCTCACTGTAATCGGCTTCAGAAGGAAATCTGAGATAGGTCAACCTGGCAGGCTGCAATGAGAAAACTTGACGCAAGAATTTGAGGTTAATAAAGTAGTTGCTTTTTCGGTTTGCAGCCGAAACCTACCTTTTATATCATAAATGCAGATTACGAAACCAAAAGTTAAAACAAATCAAAAAATCTCCGGAGGTAGCGATTACATTGATCCAATACCGACTAATATAATGGCACGAAGCCATCCATTATATAAGTAATGTAAATATTATTATATTATTATAATAGTATTATAGTATTATTATATTATCATAGTATTATTATAAGTAATGTTTTGTGTACTTCTATTGATAAATTAACTTTTTACTGGTTTTGGAGTTAAATTACAGTTAGCTTATTTCTTGTTCGCTTTTAATAGCGAGTATAGGTAATCGAAACCGGGAATAAGGACTCGGTTTTTGAGGAAATCTTGTTTAATTACTTACATGCTGAGAATCCGAATTTTTCCCTGGCGAAAGGCAGAATTTTTTGGTGACATAATGATGCTTTTTTTGGTCTATTTTGGTAACATTTATGGTTCTTTGCTTTTCACAGCAAGGTCTTTTCCCTCATTGGCGCCTTTTTGGACTTCATCCGACGTTAGTCATAAACTTATAATTTTAAAGCAACCACATTAATTTCATTTTCCACCTGTGGTCATCTCCTTAAGTACGAAATCACTGCGGGTAGACCGACTGGTTGGACCTTCCCAGTCACATGGTATGACACACACGGTGGATCCAAGCAGCTCCTCAGTCGAACATAAATCCACGTCCAAATTCGGAACGCAAAAACAAAACGCACGTGACGCACCGAAGTGAATCACGCCCCTTAACCGCGAGATTGCTTCCGGAGCCAGCCACTTCCGCCGTATCCCTGTTGACCTGCCCTCGCTCGCACCCCAGTCCCCCGGCGCCGCAGTCCATCACCTTCCCCTCCCACCTTCCTCGTACATTCCTTCACTATCCCCAACCCTACCCTTCCTGTGAAATTCGGTCCTCTAAAAAAAAAAGGACACCCAACTCCATTAAGCAAAAAAATAAATAAATCACCCCGCGTCCCGATCCTCCCTCTCTTCACTTCCCACCCTAGCTCTCGCTGTCCATGTGGATCCTTAGGACATCCCCCCTCCCCGATTCGAGAGCCCTCCCGCGAAGTCGAGTTTTTTCAGACCGTCTCGCGAAGGGCGAGACCTGCGCGCGCCCCACCTCGCGGGCGAGCCGCAAACCACTTCCCATGCCGCCGCACATGCCGCACTTCCCGCGCCCTTCCGTTCCCTCGCACTCGTTTATCCCCCCTCGCTCGCACACAAACCCACTCCATAAAAGCCTACGCCTGATTGGAAGACTGGAAAGTTGCGATGGTATTTTTATTCTCTTCCCCCCGCCCCTCCTCCAACCGCTTCATATTCTCTATTTATCACGGTGCGGCTCCATCATATCCGCTGCTATTCTAATAGCACCAACTAATCAACCCTTCCCCTCACCCCCGTTCTCTCCTCCCTCCATTCTCCAGCCCTTCCCAAAGAAAGCACCCTCAATTCCTCCCTCCTTCCTTTTTACCTTTGCCCTTCGTCCTTTTAAGTTCCCCAATCTATCTTCCCTGTCGTTCTCCCTTTTTCTCCCTCCCTCCCTCCCACCCGTATTTCAAGAACGCAGTCGCTCTTGTTTCGTACGAACCGAAGCAACGGCAGTGGAGTATTTCTTCAAGAGAGAAAAAGAAATTAAAGAAAAAAATAAAGGTGAAGGCTCGCGTGGTGGCGTTTCGTGGGAGTGGCTAACTTTCGAACTATTTCGAAGATCGCGACTTGGAGCGCGGGAACGTTTGAGATCAATGGCGCGATGGGACTGCATTTGAAAATACGCTGGAGTTTCACAGGGGCGTGTCATGTCTTAACGATTGCGCTTCAATCCTAGTTGAAATGAGACGGGTGAATGAAGAATCACGATATCATCACGATAATAAATAGTAACTCTATTAGGCTTAACGTAATATTCACCGGTGAATAAAACCGAGCTCGCAGAGGCGAAAGACGGCGATTCAACATTATTTTTGGCTTTGAGCTTTTAGCCTCAGTAAAATAGCCGTAGAAGAAAGAGAGCAAATAGTTTTCGTTCTAAATTGAAGAGATTATTATTATTGGAGTTTTTATTACTAAATTGAAGTAATATTACAGAAGTTCACATCGTATACCTGTAAATTTGATCGTAAGTATGATAGTGTATGATATACTATATATTTGAGTTTAACAAATGTCACGAACAGCGCCGCAAATGGAATCTATGCATCCATAATTTATTAATTTATATGCGAAGTGAGACTGATTTGCACTAGTAAAGGAGTTAAAAGATAGGGGAAGGTCGAGCTCACTTAATGATAAGCACAACGGAGTGTTTACATATCAGGGTAATAAGAGGGGTCAGGCCCTTACCCTAGGCCACCAATGGTTTCCCGAGAGGATCTGGCACAACCCGAACAATCACACAGCTTGGGTGAAGTTGAGAGTGCCCAGAGGAATCACCCGGAGTCGAACCTGGGCCCTCCTGTCAGTAGCCCGGCAATCAGTTCACTGGATAACTATGTCCCTTCGCACTAATAGAAATATCTTGTTATCATGGAATGAAACTTAATGAATCTCGGAAAACGGTTTATTTTCTATGTAAAACATTTGTTTAACTTCAACCCTAAATAGTGTCGGCTTTGATTTCCTTCTATTTTAAAACTTCACTTCATTTGCGAAAATATTCCTGTTATATTTTTTCCACAAATGCTTAAACAAATAGAAACTAGAGTTTTTACAAACGCGTCCCAGCCTAAAGCAGTAAAACACTAATGCCAATTAAAAATACTGAACGATTAAACGCCAAGTATTGGCATTCCAATGGGCACAACAGTAAGAAATGAGGCATCGTAGACAGAGGACCGAAGAATAATGTAACACGTGAAGAGAGAATCTTGAATGCAACATAAAGAATCTGTAGACTGAAGGAAAACAAAAAGAGAAATATTAATCACAGACTGGTAATAGGGTATGCGGGCAAATTCAAAGGGAAGGGAACGTATGTGACCGAAGAATAAGATATATAATAGGAAGGTAGACAAGAAAGGTTGTAGAAGAACTAATAATGAACCTGTGTAACATAAACCTGCGAATGAAACATTTGAAGCATCTTAAGAAACATAGAAGTGCAACAGAAACGCCATTTATAATACCATTGGGGAAAATTTTATTGAATACGGTGATTGGAAGAAAAAAGTGCCGGGAACAAATTTTTTATGGAAAAGAAATGAAGGGAAAAATTCTCAACAAAGACGATGACTTTGATGTTGAGAAATGACACTACATTTTCAGCGCCGAATCCGACGTTGGATGAAGTATTAACAGCAAAATAAGGTGCCAATGGATCTAAGGATTACCACTGGAGCTTTTAAAAAATCTGAATATTGAGGATTGAATGTGACATGTGATGTGTTCCATGTGGTCTTATGTTTGATGTGAAAAACAAGGGTGGTCAGAAAAGTTTCAGACCTAACAAAAATACAAGACATTTTTTTCTGAAATTTTCTGAAATATTTTAGGTCGAAAACTTTTCAGACCACCCACGTATAATACGTGTTGTAATTATTTGTTATATTTATGGGACAATAAATATTGGTGGACTTTAGGGACAATTCAATCATCTGTATGCTAAAAATGGAGGTCTAATGTAAAACTTTCAACCTTGGCGGCACATTCATCGAACATTACAAGAAAAATCTAGTGAAGAAAAAAAGAACACGCTCGATATTTGAATTTAAAACAGAGGGATTGGAGAGGACGTTCACAGGTTTATCTTTCGAAGAATACAAATGAAAAATAATCGGCTATGAGTCCGAAAAGAGTTCTGAAAAAATTGGATTGGAATACAATACCACCTCCAAATTAAATAAATTAGAATTGACTAAAGCTGTAAAATATTCATGCACGCATAATTGCCTTGCCTTCACGCATGCGTATTAACTATTATCTAATTATTTTCGTTTATTGTTGCGCTTGTATTAAAAATGAACCTTCACATTAAACACCATACTTGACACATCTTCCACCGTCATTCCGGGTTCGAAACCATAATATAATTGATTATTCATGACCAATGCATGAAAATTATTTATTTTCGATAATAATTTACGTTACGCAGCCATAAGAATAAATGGGTATGACAAATTGTTTAATAAAACGTTAAAACATCATTCTTCATTTGAAGTGACATTGGTAAGGTCGAAATCCGCATGAGTGCTGAAGTAAGCGGCATTTCAAATTGGCCCATAGGTATTATTACAAAGGTAAAAATCAAGAGCAAAGTAGAGGAAAACTGGTTATCGATATTAGGCCATCTAGATAAATGGGCTCTGTGGGAAATGCAACACCCTTCCGCCGAAAAAGAAAGACAGAAATAAGACGGTGAGGGAACTCGGAAGGAAAAGTGAAAAGGAATATTTAAGAAAAGATGACGAAGGAATGAAACACTATAGACAGTCATTTAAGAAAGGGATTTGCTGCAGAGTCCTACACTTCCCCAAAGTCAGAGAACGGTTGTTTCTTGTTGTTATATGAGCACTGGCGACAGATTGCTTTTACAGCACAGACAGTACAGCTCTGACAGCGACAGTCCAGTATTAATGAAATAACTCTTGTTATCTGAAGTGAAAACGTCTGAATACGTAAAGTGCTCTTAATGAGACTCTCATTCTAGTAGGGTCACCAATACCAGTCACAGAATCGCCACTGGATACCCAAAACGATCCCTGACCATAGAAAAAAATTGAGGATCCAAAGTGTGAATTCGTTTCTCTCACCCATTTATACCAGAAACGTAGATGAATACAGCTACAAGCGAGACCACCACGACTCAGTGGAAGCGTTACAACAGGTCGTGACGAGGGAGCTTAGCAGAATTCTGGGCACCGCCGCCTGCTAGAAGGCGTACGAGGCTTGGAAAACCCGCTGGCAGCAGTGTGTGGACGCAAAAGGGGGCAACTTCCAAGACTTATGAGCGAATTTATTGATTCTGGTAATAATATTTTTAATCGACTCAGTCCTAATACATTTAGAGCAGATCATGTATTTCTGGAAAAGAATACTACTAAAAGTCAGACCATTCATTAGCAGGAAAGTCAACGACCTCAGGCTCAATGAATAATAGATGGTAGCACTTTTCCACTTGATAGTATAACGATTCTATTTCCTTTATCTGCTTTGATGATGGTGATGAAGTTACTCAATTGACTCTGACTCGTCCTACTTTACTTTCCTCAACTCTCCATGCTTCCTCCCGGCCTTCATTTTGCCCAGATAGATTGAAAAAAGTTAGAAATCAATTTAAAAGTTGAGAAACGTTTTGAATTATTTAGAGAATATGTCATCAAAATGGGATCAGGTTGAAAGTTTCATGAATAGCAATGAGAAGACTCAACGTAAGGGAAGTCAGGATGTTAAAAATTACTGTAGAAGTTTGGAGTGTGCTAGCTAACGCTTGAACTTCAATTAATTCATAGTGGTTAAAACTATATTGGTCAATCCATTAATAAATACTGCATACAAGACGCGACTTAAACAATAGTAGTCTCTTAAATTACGTTCGTTAATTATTGCACCTCATTTCGACCACAATGCATTTATGATTGGTATGCAAATACTATTAAAAACATCTTCAAACAGCCGAGCCGTCAGTAGGAAATACCAAATGGGTCGTCACGATAAGAATGGGCACACGCTTAGAAGAGTAAACATTTAAACATATAACAAGAAATAGAAAAAGGAAGTATATAGATGTTGCATTGATATAATGGAAACAAAACGCAGCAATGTAAATAGAAGGCAAGGAGTGTAGTCAAAATCAGCTATAATACCAAACAGAAAATTTAGAATAATATTTAAGGAAAGTGGGTCGCGGTGGTCTAGTGGGTAGAGTATTGGACTACTGACCGGAGGGTCCCGGGTTCGATTCCCGGACGAGGCACTCTGGGCACCTGCAGCTCCACCCAAGCTAGTTGATTTTTCGGGTACCAGATCTTCCTGGGAAACCATAACCGGCACAGGGAAAGGAACTGGCCCCCCTACCCTGATCTGTGAATATTCACACGCCGTCGGGCTTGGTACATGGGTGAGCTCTACCATCACCTACTAAACCGACCTTCGGGTTGATTACTGTGTTTATGGTTATTTAAGGAAAATGAGGTGAAAGAGGACGCCTTGAAAGCTTAATTGGCTAAAGCACTCATCAGGACATTGAGGGATCCAGGTTTGAGTTCCGGTCAAGGCGAATGATTTTTACACTTTGAAACTGTTGCATTGTAAGAGGTGAAAGGTGATAGTAGAGATACAAAAAATCTGTAAAAAGATCTGTTTCAAAGAATTTACCATCATTAGCCTACAGGTAATCAGTTGGAGAAAGAAGTACACAGTTTGCATTAACGACTAGGAGACATTATTTGGACTCCGACTCCGAAAATGTATGAATGAATGAATGAATATTTTCGACTCAGAAAATGTATGAAAAAATGTCTTGTATCTTTGTTAGGTCGGTAACTTTACAGACCACCTTTGTAGCGCGTCCAATATTGGGTGCAGAGAGGTCTCTCGATGAGACGAGAAAAATTATCAAGAACATATTATTGTTCTCCCTCTAGAAGAAGAAAAATAATTAACTTTTTGAACGCATTCTGAGGTATGATACATTTTAGAACACCATAAATGAAGTAAACATAGAGGGGGAAAATTACAGAGGAAGGCCAAGAATGAATTAGAGGGAGCAGGTGATGAAAGGCATAGGCTTACGAGATTTTGCAGGAATTAGAAAAAGTGCGAGTAACATGATATAGGTAGCTTGGATGACTACTAAATACCAACTTATTACCATATTAATGATGAATATAAATGCAATGGTGGGAACAAATGGAATGGGTCAAAACTGAGATTAATAAAATGGAATGACTGAGAGAGTTAAACAATTGAATTTTGAAAGAAGAATGCATTAATAATAAGTAACGCCTGGGCCAACAACCTTCTCCAGCACAGCTAAAGAAAAGCCACGGAATATAAGGAGGTTGAATTATACGTATCATCCAATAATTAGAGCCATTTCTGGTTGAATATTGATTAAGAAACAGCGACATTATTTGAGAATTACGAGTATGGTTACGAATACGAATCAAAATTTGGTGGACAAGAAAGGTAGCGGAAATACAAGGGGATAAAGAGAGAAAAATACGTGCAAGTGAAGAATATGGAAAATCCTGCAAAAACACACTTGATAAAATCCCCAGAGGGTGGGAATAATTAAGGTGGGGAATTTAGAGAAATGTGGGTCCATCAAACCATGAATCATGGAAGTACCAGACTAACAATAAGAAATTTTAAGAAGAGAATTACATTGACATATATTAAAGAAATATAAAGAGCACAGTAGAAAAAGTTGGATATATAAATGTTTGTAAACGGAATTATGGGATGATAATATATAATAAAATAAGTCGATAAAATCACCGTGGAAACGAACCGTAATCACAAGAGATATTCAATTCCATAGTATAAAAAAATTGCAATTATGTGGACAAATCGAAGAAAGCATCTATGAAGTTAATAATTTTCATGAAATACAATGGGAAAATTGAAACATCTAAAAAATAAACAAGGGAGAGGAGCTCTTACAAGAAGAAAAAGAAAATAGTGCTAAGAAGAAATCGTAACTGTCCTTATTGAGAGAAAGCGAATGGATATGGCAGAAGAAATGCTGGAATTGCTCTAACAGGGAAAATGAAATCTAAAAACAATATACGCAATAGGAACGTCATATTGGAAAAGCTAAAGGGAAGCCGTGCATTTCGAAAGATAAGATTAGAAAAACAGATATGATTAGGAAATGGATGGAATAACACACAGAATCAGGAGGAAGAAAGTACTAAGACATAAATAATAAGCTAAGGCGACAAATTAAGAGAGCTAAAAAACGTGAGGGAAAAATCAGTCCAATTATATGGCGAGTTTAAATATATAGGGTGAACTTTGCATGCTGTACTTTAAAGAGAATTCACTATCAGGAAGTCAAAAATGAAAATCTGTATATTTTATAAGAGATACGACAAATATTATATTAATTGCAGGAGAGATTCAAATAGGATTAAAAAAATACAGAGAACTAAACGGTAAATGTATTCGGTCACTGATTTTGCATGTGAAAATGTATCTACGAGGGTCATCCGGAAAGTAGTACCCGTTTGTGCCGCATGAAGTGCTGACGACGCGAGTAGCCGCTGGACGAGGTCAGATAGCTTCAGTGGCTTGTCTGCCTTCTCTGAGCCAAGTTGCGTGACGCTAGCATTGCCTGTGTTGTTTCTGTGATTGTTTACAATGTTTAAAAAAATTGAGAACGCCGCCAGTTGTGAAGTGAGGGCAGTGATTAAATTCCTCAATGCAAGAAACGTTCGCCCATGTGATATTCATCGCCAATTAAAGGAGGTGTATGGAGACAATGTAATGGACGAGTCACACGACGATGAGCGTTCGGGGAGACCGTCTGTCATTACAGACCAACTGGTGAGCTCAGTTGACGAATTCGTGAGGAACGATCGGCGCGTCACAATTGATGACATCTGTGAGCATTTTCCCAATGTTTCTCGAACAATTGTTCATGAAATTGTTAAACACCATCTGCATTATGCAAAAATTTGTGCAAGATGGGTCCCTCGCATGAAGAACTTAAAGAAGGAGTGACCCTGTATCTCAATGAGCTGGCGGCGAAGGACTATGCAGCAGGAATACAGAAACTTGTCACACGTTATGACAAATGCCTTAATTTGCTTGGAGATTATGTTGAGAAGTAGTTTAAAGTATCCTCTTTCAAATAAAATTTTTTATGTTTGTTAATATTTACTTTTGTGTCTTTATTTCACGAACGGGTACTACTTTCCGGATGACCCTCGTAAAATATCCACTTACTCTTTAAGAACTTTAAAAACTGTATTAATATTTAATCAGTCCGTAGTAATTCTTTCTACATTTTAGTGAATTGATATTGAATCATCTTCTTCGTTCTTCTTTTATGCGTTCAACCTTCTCTTTCTTTGCCATTTATATATTGTCTCATGCAAATATATCTGGCTATCAAGCATGTCTGCTTTTACTATTCGGTATATTGTCTGTATATAACGTTAAAGTAGGGAAAATTTGGAGGTTTCAGGCCACTTAATTTATTCGTAAAAAATTAACAATCCAAGTCAAAGCAACCTAATCTATTTTCCAATTTAATTCCTAAGGTACTTGCTGTGGTAAAGTCTAGTTTTCGGTGTTTGCGAAAAATGATGGCCTCCAACCTCAACCCTAAAATCCTACACTCCCTTTTTCCTCCCACAGCCCCGAAATGACGCCGCAGGGCATCTCCAATACCTAGAGAAAACGCTCTCTTCTCTTTATCTTAACGATCTCATTCCGCACATGCCTCCGCCTGCATGTATACTACCTCCGCACAAACCCCTCGTCACATCTCTTCCACGTCCCCGCCACTTCTCTCCCACAGGCGCATATCTCCTCCCTCCCCGCAATCCGACTCAAAACTCCTCCTTCATCCGAGGAATCTCGACTCCCGCATTCCCTCGCCACGAAAACCTCCCCGCCATCTCTCGTCGCTTCCCCCCCTTGCCGCGCCCCGCATTGCCGTCCCCGTCCACTCGCCCGCCCGGCCGTCCACCCGAACTTATGCGGCTTACATCGCTCCGAGCCGAGTGAATTTCCCGAAAGCTCCGGAGAGAGTCCTCTGGACCGCACGGCGAATGACGTCAGCATCACCCAAAACCCCAAAAAACGACCCCAACCTACTCGAGAACGTTTTTTTTTAAGTGCGCACAAGCCGCCCGACGGCGGCACAACTCTCTTGAAGGGAACCTTTTTTTTCATGCGTCTTTCCTCCTTCCCATCCCCATCTCCCATATTTTTTTTTACCTCCGCCGCGAAGAAGTTGGTCCGTAAATATTTGGCCGTCGCATGCGCGAAAAATCGAGCAAAAGGCAAAAGATTAGACAGTGTAGTGGTTTTCATTATTATTATTATCGTTATGATCATGGTAACTACTTTTTATTTTTTTTTAGTTCCGGAAAATAGTTTCCTTAGATGTTCCTCCACAGCCGACCGCACTGGCAAACTCCTAAAGATACCGCATTTCGGGACGAAGCCAAGAGTGCACATAAGCAAAAAGATATCTCAAGCTGGTCACGACGATGGAGAACCGATGACGGAGGCGTCTTGATCTTTTCCCCACACTCCCGCGAGTTTTCGTACCATGCCAAAATTTGTGACTAAACACTTCTGTCAAATTGATTCCTCGGGGAAAACAAATTTCGAAAAAGTGCCTGGAAAGTCGATCAAAAATAGCGTTTGTTTAACAGTTTGTTGGCATAAGTATCTAAGATAATACTGGACACATATTTTTTTTCGACCACACCACATTGAAAGCACACTTTCTCATGTACAAGTACGAACAGAGTTTCATTTTTCAAATAAAGAGGTCCAACACAACGTTTTAAAAATTATAACGATTGCATGAGTACACCACTGAAATATATCTCTGAGGACTGTGTGTGGAAATTACAGTAGTAAATAACAGGCTTGAATCAAATAAAATATGTATATCGAATGAATTTGCATTAAAACCAAGTACATAAAAAATAATCCATCATTTTTTGCCAATCATATTGAGAATAAGCATAGATAAATACATTGGGAACCAAAATAGTCCACGATTAATGTAGTAGTGAAACTTTTAAGATTTGAAAAAATTCAGGAACAACAAAAATAGAAATGTGTTCATAGGGAATGATGTTTGCTCAAAATATCTCCATATTCAATTCTCAGAAAACGATATTTCAATATTCCTTTTGCCCACACACATATCCTTTTCTTTCCTTACCGACGCATCGCTACCGATTCCTGATCGTTCTCTGAACCGTGAAGTGGAATAAGAGGAGGGCAAACGTTAAAATGTACGATCATAGAGTAGTATGTAGTTGTGTGGTCAAAAAGTTGGTTTACAAGAACGCGGAAAATGAAGGAATTACAATTAGCACTCCTCGTGCGACATGATGCTACCCTTCTGAAGTCAAGCATTAACTTTGAGAGCAATCGGCAGTCATTGTATCCTATACAATTAATACAATAATAAAAGCCCTTCTTCAAAGGTCAAGTCACACAGAGTTCACTTGGTAAAAAACCTATATGTTTCCAAGCATAGCTAAACACTCTCACTAAACCAATAATATATGCCAGTCAACATTACCGAACACGGATAGTACAGAAAAAATATTGCTCGTTTTTGTCTTCAAATAACGAAATGTAATCGGGGACTTGCTTCTCCTTGCATTATACGAGGGCTGACCAGAAAATAACTTACGTTACGGCCTCGCGTGGCGCTGGTTAAGGCTAAAGTCGCTATTTTGGTGCTTAAACATCCGTACACTAAGTGCGCATCCTACTCTGGTAGTGTAAAACTGTGGTTCTTCTACTTTGCTCACTGCGAACTGTTAAAATGCGCACTGCAATAAAAAATCCCGCGAGTTGTGAAGTGCGCTCTGTGATTAGGTTTGTGCTGGCAAAAACCCGCAATCCAATTGAAATTCATATGGTAACTTAGTGAAGTGTACGGAGACGGAATCATGAGTGAAGGCGGAGTGAGGCATTGGTGCATTCATTTTATAAAATGGCCGCACCAATGTTCACGACGAGGACACCGCAGTGGACGGTCTACCCTTTTGACAGAAGAACTCACGCTTAAAATGAACGAAAAAATATGTGAAAATCGCAGTTTTACAATTACGGATCTCTTTAGAGATCCGTAATTGTAATTAGGTAATTATGATTAATGCCTCGATTTGAATGGCAACTATTTTGAAAAATAGTTTAAGAATGTATCTTTCAATTGTTTACAATAAGTTTGGTCTTGTCACTAGGTTCATATTTTATTTGAAAACGTAGGTTAATTCCTAGTTATTAAAATTGAGACGTGAAAAAAATTCGAGCTCGCCTCTTATCTGTGACCAATTTTAATCACATCACACGTGTTAGAGCTCGCCTTCCTCTTGTCATTACGATGATTAAATATGACCATATACAACTATAATTTAAAAATAATGAACAGTACCCGAGTGACTGAAGTCTTGAATGACGCCAAGATAATGCGACATATAAAATACGTAAAAAATAGAAGTTCGATGCGATGATCAACTCGACTATTAATTTCATACCTACATGAGTTAGGTACATTGCCTTCGAATGAAATTAAGTCAATTGAAACACTGCATGAGTTCAAAATAAAGTATCCCTCATTTTACAAAAAGGTGGACCATACATCGTATGCTCTTGTAACACGTGCACTCCGACGTTTTGTTAAGTAGGAAATAATTATTTCGGCCTGAAATATATTTTTCCTTCGAATTATTAGCAACTTCTTTATCATTCACTCATTCAAGTACTATTCTATTTCATAGGAGTCCGAACAATTTAGCATAGTTAAAAAAAGAGACTGAAGTAAACATAAAAGTAAAGTTCAAAGCAACATTGTTCTTCCTTATCACTTCAAATATTCTAATAAATGAGTAAGTGACCTCCGTATGACATTTTATTTTCATTACTAAAAAGCTGCTCACGTGGTCACTGAAAAATAATATCGTCAATTGATAGCAGCAGAAATAATAAGAAAGCAGATATAAAACTCGAAACAAAATAAAATGGACGCATATTTTACGGAACGATATCGAACATCAACAGTTAATTTCTTACAACACTCGGGTAATTTTAACGAACGCACGGTCATCAATGCCTTTTCCTTCCGTCGACGGATTTTGTCAGTCGTTTTTATGACTATTTCCACCAGCATTCCACTTTTATTTTCCAACATTTGCAACTTTTCCATACACAGTTGTTCCCCAATTACCATATTTTTACAGCGTTTATTCTCACGATTGCACTGCATCCTACCTGTTGGCAAATTGTGAAACAGGCCCAAGACTATACAAACTTCAAAAGATTATTGTCCAAAAAATATTTAACATTAAACCCAAAGTGATGTCAGCATGTTCAAACGGTATTTTATGATATTTAACGTGTAAACAAGGATCAATCTTATCAGCGCATCGTATACTGAATGCTGAAATTTCGGTGTTAAAAAAGAAATTTTCGAGCTTAAACAGATTACTCTAAATATATCAACCTTATACAAATCATGCTATTAAATCTGCAGGCGATACGAATTCCGTTTCCTTCAAGGATTAACATAACAATTTAGCATGTAAAAATAATAACAATGATACTATTCACGACATACGTACAGTTAAACACTTATCTCTAACATGGATTTCGAAATATTTTGAAAATAATTGAAAGTGAATGAACTGTGCCAAAATATAAGTATAAAATTCTTGAAAAGATATTACTATAAAGCATAATATGTGCAATGATGACTGGTTCCCATAAAGTAAAAAATCATGCTTACAAAATACTGATTATAGCAAGCAAAAACAGTAATACAAATGTTAAAGAAGACCTGAATTCAACTACCTGCGATTACATCATGATTCAACGTAGAAAAAGCATAAACCACTGCAATAATTTCAATTATTTTGTATGAAACTGCAACAAAAATTAAAGGAATCAATAGAATTAGGAATACTAAATCATGTGATTTGACGGTTTCATTTCGATCTTTTAACTCAAGTGAAAGTAACTTAGTTATTTAGTAAAGAAACTATAGTCGATTTACGATTTAACAGAATAATTGACAAGTAAATAGAATTAGAGAGATATTATCGACATTGTTCGATTTGATTCTAAAATATTTAGAATTATGACCAAACTTTTCCTCCAGCATGTAGCTCCTAACGTTTAATATTTCACAGATTGATTTAATTCGACGAATGCCCCATTCGTAGATACCCCATTTCTCTATTCGTAACTCCCGCACACACCCCACGGCTGCAGCAGCATATTTATTTAGGCTCTTGGAACTTGGAGAGGTGAATAAAAGGACTTCTGTCCCTGGCCTCATATTCGCAAATTATATCTTTGATGGAGGTCTACTTGGGTGGCTTCCACGTGCTCCCTGTAGTGAAGGTATTAAAGTCAAATATATGTAGGGCTACAATATCTCCACAGCCGAACCTGTTCTGGGTAGACTGATACGCTCAACTCTACAGCTTCATCGCTTCCTCTGTCCCCACCCCTACAGCCTCATCCTCTAGATACTGAACAACTAGGACGAAAAAAATATCCCCTTTTATCATTTCCTGGACAATGTACTAAACCCAAATAAAAACCATAAATGAAAAAGTAAAAAGATTAGGGAAAGAAAGCTAACGAGGGGTGGAAATAATATTGAACAAAAAACTAGAAAGGAGCGTAGTAAACATAGACCAAACGAGTGATAGAGTATTACCAGTAGAAGTAAAATCTAAACCAACGAATTTGGTCATTGTTTACCTCTAAATGTCACCAAGCAACCATAAAGAGGAAGGGCAGAGGAGGGCATAAAGGGAATTGAAATCAAATAAGGCCCTGGTGACGGATAACATTCCCGTAGAACTACTCATACCTAACGATTTAGGAAAAGTCGGGAGGAAGAGTTTTTAAGGACCAATTCGTCGCATTAATGGGGGACAAATTTAGCCGAAATATTTCGTCATATATGTAATATATCTTCCATTCCAAAAAAAGGCCAAGATAGCAACCTGTAAGGACTACAGAACAATGAGTAAGAACTCGCAAGCAGTTAAAGTGGTACTCAGGATCACCATTGAAAGGATTCAGAGGAGGGCAACTGATTACCATGGGGATGTTCAGTTTGTGGTTAGAAAGAAAAGAAGCACGGTGTTCTTTATCACCTGTGCTGTTCAACATACAAGAGGAAACATGGAGGAAAGGGTTAAATATACATGGAAGTAACTGGAGATAGGAATGAAAGTCGCTGGAGAGTCAATAAAATCAGTTTTGTCTAGTAAGATGAGTTTGGTTTGTGGCATTAAGCGTTGATGAGCCCATTGGAAAGTCAGTGCGATAGGTATGGGATGAGAATAAATATAAGTAAAACAAAGGTCACGCAGTTTTCCACTTTGAGAAAAGCTAAGTTAAATATAAAAATGGAATTCGTTGTCTCGGGCGTGACTTCATGGAATCGACTTAACATAAAGAAAAGAGAAACTTTATAATATAATCTATGTGGAATTATAAAGTTTCTCTTTTCATTATATAAAAATGGAAGCTCCTAATCTAGAGTAGATGGAACGGTTAACCTATCTTGCAAGTGTGGTGGACCAAAATAGTCGAAGTAGTAGGGACATAAGGAGAAGAATTGCGTCAGACAACGAATTTTTCACAAGGAGGATGGAGTTGATGATTGGGATGTGGAGTAAGGATGCTAAGAAAAGACTAGTTAAAATATCGATACAGAGTGTGGTTATGTACCGTGAAGAAACATTAAAGCAATCATGTCATTAAAGCAAAATGATAAGCATACATTGAAGGAATTTTAAATGTGGGCTTGGAGAAGGGTAAAAAAGGTGAAGTAGACGGACAGGAAAACAAACGAGGAAGTCCTAGGCATTTTGGGGGAGGAGAAATGATTCTTGGGAAAAAACCAAAATGATGTAGGAAAGATGGATTCAGAGCGTTTTGATTGGGCACGCTATTTTGAAGACCGTGATGGAGGGGAGAATGTAAGCGAGGAAACGAGAATTGAAGTGAGGAAGGAATGGGATAGGTATGTTGGACGAAATGAATGGAGGAAGTAAGTTTGCGGACTTGAATGGGAGCTTATTGCAGTGTTGGATGTCAGAGAGTGTTTTGTTGGAAAAGGCAAGGAAATAGTATCATTTTATCAGTGTGTAGTCTGGGTCCAACCAAAACCTACCTTAACTGGTAGAATACCAAAATTAATAAAGGCGACATAATTGCTATTTATTTTTTCAATTAAAACCACCGAGAAAAAATATTGGTTCAATATCATCACCGTGGAGCTTTACATAAAGCGCAAGAACTTAACGGACTACCGCACTATCAATGCTAAAATAATCGCAGTAATCAACCTCATGATTTTTTTGACATGTGAGGGTAGAACTCACCTACACTAAGCCTAAACGCGCGTAGCTCATCAAGCTAGGGACCCAATTCCATACACTGCGCCGCATGCGTTTTCCCAGGAAAATTTGGTTCCCAAGAATCACAAAACTGGGTCGAGACTGGGAATTCCACCAAACTAATCGGTATTACCAAATTCAAAATTAATCGGGATTCGAACTCGGATCATTCGGTCAGACCGAGCTCTCTACCCGCCAGTCTATTATTCTGTAGTATTGATGTATACAAAATATTAATGCGAAGATGGATTGCCTTCTTTCTCTGGGAAATTGCTTCGTCACTATTTTATTAACGAATATGGATAAACGTTTCATTATCCAATATTATGTCAAATTCATGGACCAAGTTGCCTTCCGTTTAGTATATTTCTCTAAATGTCTACAAAGTATGTACCAAACGTCATTCAGTACATTTTATAGGTGGTAACCCCGCCGCAGCTCTACGTATGACAAAATATTAGTGCGAGTATTATATTCTGGAGACCGGTTTTAATGTAGAAAGCCATTAGTTATATATATATATATATATATATATATATATATATATATATATATATATATATATTCAATTTCATGAGTCTTAGAATGGGTTTTTGCGATTCTTTCTTGGAAAGATTTGTCCTCAGTTTTGCAGTTTTTTTTACATGAAATGTGCATCGTTTTCTGAAGTAACTTCTATAACTCACTATTTTCTTTTCATCTTCAGCTCTTCATTTCTTAGAGCTCAAGCGGCCCCCACATGGTTGTCAGACTGCTCCACTGGTCCAATAAGTTAACAACTTTGTCTTCAAGTTTCTTAATTTCATTTAACAGATGGAGGTCCGCTGTTATCGTTACTCCTTTCCAATATACATAAAGATTTGATCAGTTAATATTTATCTCGTTACTGTTTTATTAATGTTCATTTTGATAAAGAGCTCCAACTTCACTTACTTGGAAAGAGTTTAAACGTAAATTCGTATGGTTTAGCTATAATTTGAATGGGATTCAGGAAAAAAAATGAATTGTTTAAGGTAAAGCATCATTCTAAACTATTGAAATAAAAGACAGGGACGTTATTCAAAATCGAAAAAAATTTTGGATGAAAACTTCGACGTAGGGCGCATCGTTGTACTGCTCAGAAATTGTATCGCTGAAAAGAGGAGATTGGCGTTAATTGAAGCTTTTAGAGATTTGTGTTGGCAAGATAGAATTGTGGGGAAAGAATAAAAATGAGATACTGAAACGAAATAACGTTGAGAACAGTATGAGATTTTTGGGAAAAATTCGAAGAAGATGATATGGAGAATCAATGAAATGTTGAAGATTATGAGGTAAAAGGGAGAATATTAGGAGAGGGTTGTTGAAGGAGAGAGGAGAAAAATAATTTTAGGCATCATGCAGGAAGTTAATAAGTGTTGTGTAAATATGATGCAAATAGTTTAAATGGTCAACAATACTTTGAAGTTATATGTTTGTTAGCAGACCTTGACAGTGTATGATAGTATTGAGGGTTCGTCTAAGTGTTCACCTACCTCTGACCGGTGAACACCAGTAATAATAAGAATCAATGCTTTAACCAGATACGTACAAATGATATAATTCGAGGTGCAAAAAACTATAATCGTTGAATGTTGGTAAAAGTCATAGAAGAGGTCAGCGTTTTGTGGAATTCAGTTAAAATAAAAATAGTGATTTTTCTACAGTGCGCTGTACTTTTTTCCCAGGCAAAACGTATTCCCTGAGCGCCACCGGTTCCAACGGATATCGCCTTCATCTTTTGAATTGCTGTATGCAGGGCCTCTTTAAACGATCGGAAAGGGAATCATTATCAATCGAAATTTGAAGGACGTGGTGAATTGTTATTTGGCTGGATTACAACACTTCTTGATGACGGTAAGAAGTAAGGATTAGTGGTGTTATTTGAACCATTCACTGCCTCTGTGAGCAGGATCAACATAATGCTGGATGGTTTGAATTTTTTTCCATATCCAATTTGATTCCTTCTGCTACAAGATGTAAAATTTCAGAAGCCATTGAGGATTTGTTTGTCTGAAAAGAGGTGCTTTGGCAAGGGCGATTTTACTAAGATGAAATTCCCGGTGTTTTTTTAATTCTACCATCAAACTGAAAGCTTATTTTAAAGTGAAAGTATTTCAATGGCAAGGACATCACTTCATATATGGCAAGTTCAAGTTTACAATAAATGTATGACACTTACCGGTGTAATTCATATTATTTCATGTAATTGGTTCGGTTCTCTTCTACGTCTTCTGTGCTACTCTCGTCGATTTCTCAACTCAACTCAAGGACTTACGGTACCCTCAAATTTCTGCCCATCATTGTTTTATGGAACAAATAATTGAGGTGGTGACCAGTTGCCTTAATCACTTAAATGGCCACCCCAGTGGGGTCAAACACCTTGACAGTCGCCTCATTGAGGAAAAGACGCTGCGCGGCTTGCCTTTCGCCTGGCTTCGAGCCTTCGACCGGTGGGTGACCCTACCAGGAACAATTATAAACGCTCCCTTTGGCAGAGCTCTGGGGGTCATCGTAACACACAAGCCCTTTCACCAAATCAAGTTGCAGACCATGGGGTGGGAATATCTCAATACGACTCTTTTTTGAAATAGATTGATAAATGGAGTTTGAGTACTGTTTTAATGATACTAGTTTATTGCCATCCTTAATGCAGTAGAGACATTGAGATTTAAAATTAAATTTCCAAGGTGCATTAAAAAGATAAAAAAATTGTTGTATAAATGGATCATGTGCTCACTAAGATCATTTCCTTTTCTCCTTATTCGAATCATTTTTCTCTCGCAAATTTCATGATGGCAAATTTCATTTGTTATTTAGATCGATTTGCTAATTAGTCATTCTAAATTCACCTGAATCATCAAATTCTCGCGATTCCAATTTATTTCGCCACCCCTTGTATCCGTGCGAATATATTCATTGAGTTCTTTAACATGTAGCTGTGAGTGTACTTCTCGTCATGCTTCAAGTTTCTGATACGGTATAATACAGGTATACGGTATACGGTATAATACTGTACGTACTGATTCCCGCATTTCCCGTGATCAAAGTTCCAAAATGAATCGATGCAAAAACCTATCTAACAATTAAAATAAGAGAATTCGGTTCGAAATATCAAATGATCTCGCATCTTCAACCTTCATTTCCTCCCATGTGGCACCACTGTCGCCGTATCCAACCCAGCGAGAAGGGAGGGTGGTAATCCGTGGTCCTGTCTTTTTTTTCCATCCCCAATCTGTGATTGAATCGACGACTCTAGTCCAGCTTTCCCTACATCCCTTTTAAGATGGGAAACCGATGCTGCGCGATACTCCCCGTCACCATTAATGAGCAGGGAGAGATTATTGCTCGGAGGATAAGATTCGGGAGGGGGTTGGAGGAAAGGATATGGGGCGTCGGCGGCGAACGAGCGGGCTGGGTCGGGGATATCACCAGGAGGATCGGTGTGTGGAGGGGGGTGGGAGCGCGTGCAGAGAGGTAGAGGGGATGGCGGTATCCTTTTCCTCGTTCCCATCACTCTTACCCCTCCTATCCAAACCCCCGGGCATCCTCTCCCTCCCCCCCCCTCGGTGGCCGCCCCCTCCATCCTGCTTCTCGGGGACCCCTTTAAACAGATCCATTGAGGTGCACTTGCACGCGTCTCACGTGCTCAAGGGGGCGGCACCCTTTGAAAGGGAACCCCTCCTCCCCTTCGTCTCGTGTCCCGCTACGGAGAAATTCCCTCTCCCCAATTCCCCCCTTCTATACCCCGAAACGACATAGGGTACGCGTCCTTAACCCGGTTCGTTAATCTCGCGTCAATTTGTGCGCGTGTGTGGGTTCGAGTGCGAATATATGTATGTATGTATATATAAGTGAGGGTTGCATCCATAGAGAGGCACATAAGGGTCGCTCTCCTCCAGCCCCTTCCTCCCCTAAGCTCCACTCTCCCGTCCCCTTCCCCCCTGCAGGGAATGACAAGGGGCAATAACGACCGTTGCAGCAGGTTGGGCACGGTTTAATCATTGACGCAAAAGGCATGTTTATCAAATTCAAGTGCCCGCTGGATCAATCGGGAGGGGTTGTGCCATCAGACAAGGACAGAAAATTTAATGAAACCGCAGGAACGGCAATATGTGTACTTCGGGAGACAAACAGATGGGAAATTATCCATCGTGGCATTTATGTTCAAGGAGGTATTATCCTGTACGCAAAAAGACAAATTAATTTTGCAAAACAAAATGCAGTCATACCTCATGACCCATTAACTTTCTTCTTAATCCATAAATCAAATTGATCCGAAAAATAGTACGAGTTTACGAGATAAGAGTGATTTGGGCCGCATTCCAGAATAAAATGTAATTTGTGTTCATTATATAGCATATCTATCCTCTGCCTATTAATAATCTGCGATCTACATCATTACTTTTCCTCGAACGTTCCAATTACGTGCACTTCGTAAAAAAGGAGCATTTAATTAAGGATTACGGAGAGAAAAAGAGTTTAAAATTTATGGATATTTGGGAAAACCTTTGAAAAATTTCAGAGCCTATCGCCTAAGAGGAGCGTAACTTTCAATTGCCATATCCTGAAATTATTAAATGAAGACATTGAACAATTAGTCTAAAAATTATATTGAACTGCCATTTTGGAATTTCAACATTGGAGTCAGACTTTCCGCAGCACAGGAATGATATAATTCTCTACCTTAAACGAAACAAAGCAGTAAGTCATAGCAAGAGTACGGTAATTTACCAAATCTGAGAACCTCGTTTTTATCAGATCTCAACCGGATTTTCCATTTGCCTTACTTCTTCCCAAAGAGTAAGACCATAAGGGGAGCGATGCAAACGGTTACCCTTCCTCCTCCATCTCCAAACACTCCTTCCCGCATCCCCACGCCCTCTCTTTAGGAAAATTCTCAAGTCAAACGAAGGGTTGGTTAGCAGTGGATCACCACACGGCTACTTTAAAAGTTATCGTCGTACTATAAAAACAATTTGTAAAGAAATAAGGAATTCAAAAGAATAAGCAACCACTTTGAAAAAAACATCACGATACTCAAAACACATTTGCAAACTTGGACAAGTTAGAGAATGTCGTCCAATTTTCCGATTCCATTCATAATGGAAGAGCAACAATACAGGGGTCAACTATAAAATTAATGCGCATTCTCTGAGAAAAATAGATTTATCGATCATACTTGTACAAATGCTTCCAATTCTTCAAAATACTCTCCCCGTGAATCAATATATTCTTTGCTGAGATGTGTCTGCCACGCCCGAAAAGTACCCTAAAACTCCTCGACGGGAATATCTCTCAGGAATGCAGTAACTTGATTTTGGCTTTTTCCACGGTCTCCCAATGCTTTCCTTTCAGCTCTCTCTTCAGTCGGGGAAACAAAAAATAGTCTCACGGAGACAAGTCTGGACTTTAAGGGTGCTGGGGGACCACCGGGATAGTACTCTGGGCCAGGAAGTTGGTAACGATGAAGGAAGTGTGGCTGGGGGCATTGTGTTGGTGAAGCTTGACATGTCTTTGACGTCAGCCCTCACACGCGCGACCCGGTGTTTCAATCTCTTGAGCACCTCCAGGTAAAAGACTGAGTTGATAGTTTCTCCCTACGGTACAAACTCAAAATGGACGATTCCTCGGACGTCAAAGAATACAATAAGCATCGTTTTGATGCAAGACTTGCTCATTCGCGCTTTCTTGGGGCGGGGGGATGGTTTTGTGTGCAATCGCTGATCTGACTTTTCGATTCTGGGTCGAACTCGAACACCCAGGAACCGTCTCCGGTTACGAGAAAAGTTCGGCTCATTTTGAATCAAATCCAACAATTCTTGACATCGCGAAACTCTTTCGAAGTTCTTTCTGGTCTGCCGTCAACACTTTCAGCACACCTTTCGCAACTCCAGATCCTCGGTCACTATCCCATGTACCGCAAATTTGGGCATTTGTAGGGTGTCAGCGATTTGCTGGATGCTCAATCGAAGGTTTGAACGAAAAACTTCACGCACACGATTCACGTTTTTGTCGGTTCTGGCCGTTGTTCGGTGATTAGAACGGGGTCCATCGGTGACCTCCTTAAACACCTTGTGCCACCTCCCAGACTGTGACCTTAAAATGCAGTCGTCCTAGAAATCTTCTTTAAGAAAATGAAACGTTTCGGTTGCATTCTTTCCAAGCTGCACGCAATGCGTGATGGCGTATTGCTGTTATAGCGAACGCTCCATCGCACCGTGTAACAAAGTCGAAAAACACTCTTCACGCGGAAGCACTTCTTTTTGCTAGGACTGCTCGAAGCAAACTGGCGACCGGTTGCATTGGAAGGGCAGACTCCTCACCACATTTCCCGACCGGTTTTACCGCGCTGCCACGGATAGCCGCGTCACAATGAAACCAGGGTTACTTTCATAATGAACCATGCGATCGCACTCAAAAATAGAAGGGAAAAATCTTCACTAATAGTATCAAAGAGACAAAATACATGGTCGTTTGAAGGTATGGCAAAACGAAAAAAGTTAATTGTATGCATTCGGTGCGGAAATTTTCCATGGTTATATTATTAGGGTTTTAGGTGATTTTTACCTGAACATTTGACTTACGATGGAATACCAACTAAGACCATCATGAATGGTGGGTGGTAATTGATTATCGCTTAGATCGTTTTTCTGTACTTTTGAAAAACTTTATTAGGATAGTTCACTCGAGAGCGCCGTTATGAAATTGGAAGACGACTATTTTGAAGAGTGTTATTTTCCCTCTCTTTCAAAGACAGACAAAAACCACTACTTTTATTTTCAATTTTTTATTGCGCTAGCGTTATCCTTCTTCTTTACATTAAAAGTTATCGATTTCTTTCCACTTACTCTACTATGATTTCCATTTCTGTTTCCACGATTTCGACACACACCATCACAGCTACTGCGATCAAGTGAGAATTTTTCATGCTTCGCAATGTAAGAGTGATGGCAGATATTTTCGCTGGTCGTTGACGAATTTCCTTGATCTCTCTCTTGCGCACTCAGACACCCTCAGCGTTCGATCTCTTTTACGACATCACGAGGGGACTTTGGGACTGTAGGCTATTCTCGAGCACTCTCTCTTCGATGGAATTCTGTGTTACGTCATACAAATACTTAGAATCATTCTAAATTTATGACAAACGGACTATAAAAACCCGCTCCCTCTCACCCCACTCATATAAAACTTCACTCGTATCATAATATAGGAAAGCGAAAAACCCTTCAGTATTTCGAAATGAATCCTGCCTTAAATACCACTTCTAATTGACAGCGCATTCCTTGAAATTTTCCTCCCAGTAGGTATTGTTTTCGGTAAGGTGCCTTGACTCGAAAAATACATGATGAGCTCATCCCTTCCTCTTCTCAGCGTTTTCCATCGGCATCTTTTTCGCTTACTCATCGCAGAGTCCCATTCATTATTAATGCCCTTCCCTTTTATTATCATAATTTTACTAAATTACCTCATTTCCATTATCTAATCAATCCTTTCTCACGATTTGCTAACGTAAGACGTCTCATAGCCATTTGAAATATACGTACACGCTGTACATGAAATTCGGCCGTACTTTCTTTTTTCGGTAATAGTGCACTTTATAGTAACGTCATCTTCAGGATAACGTCATCTTTTAAAATTATGAAGTAACAATTTTACGTTTATAAAATTAAAGATCAATAGTTAATGACATAAAGTATGAGATTTTACAGTTGATGCGGTAAAAATTATTTTTTTTAAAGGTGGAATTACCACCACATAGCAAACCTTTTGAAAGAAGTAGGAATTAGGATCTCCACAGTAAAATACTACAAGTAGATTAGTGAGATAAGTGTGGGAAACGTTTTCCTCCGATCTTCACCAATATACTACATGTAAAGATGCCAGTCGAATGGGAAATTCGGCCTGTGATCCGTTTCTTCACTACGAGTAACAGTAAACCGGCTGAAATTTAACGCAGAATTTGTGATGTTTGTGGAGAACACGCATTACGGGAATTGACCATTAGGAGATGGGTCCGATGGTTTAACAAAGGACGCAAAAATTCACAAAATGGCGGACGCAGCGAGAGACCGTCCTTGGTGAAGGACAATTTGGCGCATCACATGAACTACTACTAAGAACAATTCGATCACCCTCTCTACTTTAAATCATATGATGATCATTTGTTTCCTCATCCGAAATCTTTCCTTTCTGGCAGTGAGTTCCACCAAGCAAGAGAAACAAGTCGTTAACGTGTAAGGGATGCGACACCTGGTGTCTCGCTCTGACAAGTGCCTCGACTGTGGCGGATACTTAGTCGGAAAGTAGTGTACGGTGAGCGTATCAAAAAGCAATCAAAATGGTTCATTAGTGAGTTCTTATTCTTTGGTAATAGTCCATCGGAACTTACTTAGTAGACTAGTACATTCCAACTAGCACTATTTTATGCAAAAGCATGTGTAATAAATCAAAAGAGAGATGGTACTTTTTTCCACACTTTATTATTTAAAGTCGACCGGTTTCGTCGCATAGGCGACATCATCAGGTACATAGATTCAGTGAGTTCCAGAATATATAGTTTTTTTGAGAAGGGGGGGAAAGAGGAGGGATAGGGGGGAGGGTAAGAGGCGGTGGAAAAAGGGGGGGGGAGAGTGTGAGAGGGAGCGTGGTACTGGGCGTGGGTGACTCCAAGGGAGGGGTGGGCTAAGTGGAAGCTTGGTTAGGTATGCCGTTCACGGCGGGGGTTGGGGCGTCAGGTATTGTGGTCAGTGAAATATCCAAAAGGGGGGAATTGCTCACAAAAATGTTCTTGTTGGCAATTATCCCTGCCTTTTGATGCTTCCTGATCTCCAGCTCCTCCAGACAATCCATTCTTCTTCCCTTTTTCTCGAGGTGAAGAATCTCTGGGATAAAGTCGCTCCTGTGGTCACTTTCCCATAGATGTTTTGCAAAATGGGATCTGTTTAACTCACCATTTCGTAGATGTCTTCTGTATTCTTCTGCTCTTACTCTGAACGACCGTCCAGTCTGGCCAACATAACAGATTTCACAGTCACCACATTGGAGTTTATAAATGCCACTTCTATCATTGATGTCAATATTGTCCTTGGTTTTGTTTAACACAGCCCTTAAGTTACATCACACTCCCCCCCCCTTTTTCCACCGCCTCTTACCCTTCCCCCTATCCCTCCTCTTTCCCCCCCTCTCAAGAAAAAACTATATATTCTGGAACTCACTGAATCTATGTACCTGATGATGTCGCCTATGCGACGAAACCGGTCGACTTTAAATAATAAAGTGTGGAAAAAAGTACCATCTCTCTTTTGATTTATTAGAATGGATTTCCACAAAGTGAAGCCTGAAACCGTCTAGTTTAAAAGCATGTGGTTCTCCATTGAATTAAAAGATTTTCATCATAATCTCAAACGTGAGTATTCAAAATTAGCAACTACAATCTCCAGAAATTCAATTTTCAAGAAATATTTCAACCTATTACTTACGAAATTTCAATTTTTTATTGCGCTAGCGTTATCCTTCTTCCTAACATAAAAAGTTATGTTTCAAACGAAGTTTGAAAACGGCTGTTTCGTCTGTTTTTCGGGATATTTTCAATAAAGAACTCACCTTTTAAGAAAGGGTAAATTAATAATCATGTGTCATGCTTTTTTGGAACCACCTTTCGTTAAAGTTACTGTGGGTGATTTAGTATGCAGAACCGTAAACATATCGTACCCCCATCAACCCATGGCTCCATCTTCATGCACATCACAATAATTTATTATTTAATCTGACGCAATCAATTTAATCGTTAATTTCTGAATCCATTCGCTGACACTGCATTTTGGTGGGAGACAGTTCCTGTATTGTGCTGAAATTTTTTCATATAGTTCGATACATCGCTCCCACAAAAAGGGATATTATTAGACACCTATCTTTGGTGCAAACGAAAGCCAAAGTGACCGTGGTTGAAAATAAAACGACAGCGATAGCTGAACTGACCAGAAAATGAATGCAGTGCGGTTGCATTATTCTTGAATTTATCAGACATAAAGAGAAATCACCAAGTGCGAGTGCAACGAATACAGTGAGTGCATCCATTATCCGAAGAAACTAAGTTTTAAAAACTAGAACTTAACCACGACCGTTCTTTGAAAACAAAATTGAGACTTTCAGTCAAAGCGAAATTTCCCACTTCAGCGAAGCGTGCGTTTGAAGTCACCGGGAGAAATGATGCCTTCTCCTTCCTGAATTACCATCGCACACCATGGACAATTTATTGAGCAAACAACGAATTTCTATTTGCCTTCCAGTAATCTCAATTTTCCGGTCGTTAGGACACTGTCGCCACTTACCCCGTTCGACGCAAGAGGCAACGGAGAAACAAATAGTGCGCCGCCGTCGGAGTCACATCCTGCACTCACACGCTTTTCAGGAATGTTGGCACATTCATCCGGTCGGGGGATATTTCTTTTTTTTTAGTGCAAAGTGATTTCCACTTCATCTGGTTGAGTAAACCGAGTCGAAGGGGGGGTCTGGAACGGCGGGGTTTTAAAGAAAAAAAATTATTTCAAGCCTTCGAACTGTTCCGAGCCACACATGTGGACGTTACTTACACCCAAGGCGAATGGCGATACCGACGCCGACTTAACGCATTCCTTTTGACGGACGGACGCGCTAAGAGCTTCTCGAAACGGAAAAATGAGTTGCCAATGATGCTACCCCTTTACCCCCTCACCTCTCCCCCTCATCCTGACGCAAACGACGGGCGATCTTCTTGGCGGCGCAAGTTTTCCCTGCCTTTCCACTTCCCGACGCCGCCGAGAGCACATACACACATCATCATTTGTTGTTTGTAGGCCTGTTTGCATTCAATATTTACTTCGCTTCAAAAAAAATCCATCTAATAGCACACACACAAAAAAAAGGAACGGAGAGAGAGGCCGTCACCGTCCATCTTGTTAAAAGGGAGGCGACATCTTGACTGCCGAGTGCGTATCCGAAGTGTTTTCCCCGAGTGTTTGTAAGGCGCTTCCCGTATATTTCTATTACAAGTTCCGTCCTCCACCTATGACCACGGGAAGGATCTTTTCTCACGCAAGTCAATTCATCGTCTTGGCCTATCCCGCGGTGGAATGTATAAAAAAAATACCTTTTTCGAGAAATAAACTCTCTTTCATGTATGCTGACGGTCAAAGGGTCGTAGGTATAATAATAGATAAGAGTTTGTTTGAGTCACTTAATTTACAATTCCCTCGTTGAGCTCGGAAAAGGACGACTTCATAAATCTGAAGTTCGCATGCCTTTGAGACACTGAAAGATCTTTAGAGCGTCGGTATTTCTCTGCGACTTACGTAAACGTCATAATATTGAATGGATTATATCACATTTTGAATCATTAAGAAATTAACATATTTATCCGTCAATAAGCTAAGTATACGTAAGAGAAATGTAGGATGATGTGTCTGACTTGAAAACGACTAACTCGCAGAAGTGAAATGAAATACTAGTTATAAACAACGCGGCATAATGTTGTGAGTCATTTACTCAATAATTTACGATGAAGGGAGATAGTGATCGAAAACAATTTCAGCCAAGGATATTAGAATGAGAGTCTAAAAGTATTCTTGGGAATGGTTATAGTGTCAGTATCGCTGATTATTTTTAAATCTGTCGTTTATTTATATTTTCCGGATTACGCCTCAAAATAAGTGAGAGTTAACTTATTTGTCAATTTAATCATGCAATGAAATTACTACCAATATCATGTATGAACGAAAGTCATTTTTGGATGCCGGCGATGGAAAGGTAACACAAGAGTTCAATAATGCACCAAAGGGTCACAATTTTTTAAGAATAATCAACTACTTTTCAATTAATCCACCACAGCTTAATTAACAATTTGTATGGCTGCGAAGAACTAAGCCACCTTCGCCACCTACCGCTCACCGAGATGAAAGAAGGAAAAAGACGCTTTCTGTTTGCGGTCCCCCCACGGAGTGAACCTTCCATGCAAATTCCCTAGAGCCATCGGTCGGAAAATGCACATCATGAGCTGGCATGTGGCGTTTCAATGTTTGGACGATAAAATAATTATACTAGAATAAAAAAATTAGGGAGAATTGGTTTTCCATTGATGCACAAAATAATTGAGTGCTTTTCCGTTATAGGATTTCCATGCAACATAAAAGCTTGATTTCTTGTTAAAGGATTGGGTCCATAGTAAGACGGTGGATCATGTGAAATGTTTCAATTTATCTTAATATTTAGCGAAGAAGAGGACATCATTATTTCCTTAAAACATATCTTCCACCGAGTAAAACACAATCCGCAATGTATTGATGGAATTTAATAGTGGTAATTTCATTTAAATTTAGTCTCCTCTAGTCACTCCAAGAGTGTCTTAATGGTAAATAAATTGATTGATGTGCTTAATTTGGGATAGTCTCCCGAACGCATGCTTTTATTACAACACGTACCAGACATCAAATACTAAAACACATGCCACTAAATACGTTAAAAACCGATCAAAAGACTCCGAAGGCCGTTGTAGTATTTTTTTAAAAACACATTATGAAAGTGTTCTAAAACGCAGAAAATTTTTAACTATAATTATTCCGCAAAACAGGATGTTTTATCGTGATAATCACGACAAAGTATATTGTAGGCGAAGGAAAATACATTAGGCAAACAAAAGGAAGTCCACGAGAAAAGCAATGCATGGTAGATGTTCGAAACCACCCAAAATTCAACTTTAATCGTTTATTTATGTTGACAGATGATTTTCCTTGGGTACATTCACTGACGGTGCGACTATAGACCATTCAAATGTCATAGTTTTACATCTCGTATTTATTTTATGCGGAAAATACGTAGATTCCAGCGTAAAATCGAAAAAGAGGATCGGGTAAGGTCAATCCATCAGTGAGCGTAATCAAAAGTTCAATTTTCAATTGAAATAAAGGTCCAGCGTCCCCGATCTCGGCGGAAAGGGGCGGCTTGCCCCACGATCGATTCCATCGGCCAGGGGGAGTGCGCGTGCCTCTCCGCGCCGCCCAGGCCCGATTCGCGCCTCGCACGTCAAGGGCCCTCCCCTTTTGTCGACCAAGCCGCCGCGCTGCTAATCGAGGAGAGCGGCTTCACATTCGGAGCGATTCATTTCCCTCCCGCGGGTGGAAGGAGAGAGTGGTGTTCGGATGGGGAAAGAGTGGGAGGTGGCGGGTGAGAACGTCCCGCTTCGGATGCAACCCTCCGCACCAGAGCTCTCATGCAGGACTTCATCTCTCTCAATCGAACGCTCCCTCGCCTCACCTCTCAACACCATTGCCACGCACACATCCTCCCACCCAGCCTCCCACTTCCCACCACACTCTCCAGTCGTCATCAAACGCTCTACGTCCATCGAAACTTTTTTTTTTATTTTAATTCTCGAGGCCTTCTCTGTCAAACCCCTCCACATCCTCCCGATCTCTTTTTCTCTCGACTCCTTTCCTTTTGTCGTTCCGCCCACAATGGGGACCACGGGAGTCCCCCGCGGTCCTTTTGTCGGGCCGGAAACAAAACCACTTGATACGAGGCAGTTGAGGAGCAGTACCGCACGCTGCGGCGGTGATGATTCAATGGTGAAGTGTTCCGGCAAAGTGGTGAATCGTCGCTTCCATCAAGCCCAGAATGGGAATCGGCCCGTCCGCGTCCTACGGGAATCGATTGTGGGGACAGGAGAATCGGATTGCCTTCCCGGTCGCCGTCAATCCCTCACGAGCGGAAGTGTTGCGGAATACCCCCGTCGGAAAAATTGGCCCTCGCACCGCGTCCAGGCGATTAGAAATCGTGTCGTTGCGGTGCCAATTGGCAACGTGTAGGAAACCACAAAGCAAACCACATTAGTGATGTGAGCCGAGTGCTGCTGGGTTGCTGTGCCACCCTCCAACACTGAGGGTCCGGGTTGAAATCCCGACTACGGTGAGCTTATGAGTGATGTTCCGATTCCTATCTGGGTGTCCGTTGAACTTACTTCTGGCATCATACCCCGTCGGCCAGATGGAACATTGAATAGTGAATCTCTAGGTGCATTTTGCTGATAGTAGGCTAAATCCGACATCGAATTTCTATCCACCTATCCGGGAAATCCTTCGAATAAATGTCTCCTCTTTCCTCAGAAGATCACATTACCGAGGTGTTCTCTCGTCTTCATAGATAACTCACACTAAATAAAGCATAGTTCACACTGCTTTCGCGCAATTATCTTTCCGAATCTCGATTCACGACGCAAGAAAGTATCCCTATAGAGTAATTTTATAGGGCATATTATCTGTTTCTATACGTTAACCCGGAACCTATCTTTTCTAAAATAGATTTTTAATCACTTAAGAAAGAATATTTTTGAGAGAATAATATGTATTTCATCAAAATAATATTCATTGAAATTTTGGTCCCATACAAAAAAATAAAAAATCATAGCTAAAATTATCTGAATAAGCAGTGTAAGTCATGGGAATGGAGTGTATCAAATGAGCCATCTCCTGCTTGTATTTACCTTACCAGAGGTAATATTATTTGCTTTTTTGTCGGTGAGCCTAAATACTCCAATGTTATTTACAAATTAAGAATTAAGTTATAACAGACATGTAAGAATACGTAGAACTCATTTAATGTAGCAAGGAAAAGTATTACGATGAAATCCATCATACTTTAGCTTTGAAATTTAATTGGGAATTTATGAAAATGATGAACCTTAATTTTCAATGTTTTAAAGTATCAATTGGTATTCTATTGAAGGCAGGATACTGCGCACAGCCGTCTTCCACAAAGACGAAATCAGTCGCCCTTAAAATACGACACATAACTTAATAACAATACACAATAACATTACATATACAATGCAGCAACCCTTTGTTGGAAGATTATTTATTATTCCGTCAGGTATGCTCTTCTAAAACATAGTTGCCATTCCGATAAGGATAAACTATTTATGCTAAGAGACAACATTATTTTGAAATATTCAGAAGATACGTCACTGCCACAAAAAAGTCACTAACAAACAACGATCAACGCAAAATATTATTCTCCTGGAGAATCGATATAGAAATTTCTGATGTGGACACTAACACTTTAAATACAATGACCATGTCAAGAGAGAAGACTCATACCATTAATAGGGTAAACACGTAGAATCTCTGCTCGTTTAAAGGCGTTCATTTGGGGTGTCAAGGCAAGAAATCGAGTAAATAGTATTATAAAAATGCGCTAAAACATGGAGAGGAATGCCTCCGAAATGCGCGGTAATGGAATAAATCTGAACACAATAGACGCACTCACTGCCAGAGCAGTACAAATGAAAACCAAAGCAATGAAAAAAGTAAATAGTTTTTAAATTCCAGCGGAAGAAAAATGACGTGGAGGAGTTCAAAAAAAAGAAAACTCGTATGACATACCTTAGCAGAGTGAACTTCGGGAGAATTCCATTTTCAGAGCTATTAAAAATATCCGAGCAACTGCAATATGGCGGCGCTGCGCTTTTCTTTCTTCCAATTTAGGTTTTCGCCAGGGAAAACCGCAAGGCAAAAGTGAGCTGCAGAATGAAAAGCGGGAGAAAGAATTAATTTAACCCCAAAGCTCTCTCCAATCCAGGGTCCCCCGGACGAATAAAATTAAATAACTTAAGCGCATGCACGTACGTAGTAGGAACACAAAATGAGCCCGAAGCAACTAAAATGGAAATGAAAAAATTTACGGACAAAAGAAGAGCGGATATAATGGCGCCTAAAAAAAAACGAACGAACCTACAGATTGCGTCCAATCAAAAAGGAGCACTCAGAGGAGTCTTTTTCTCACAGCACACACACACACACTCACACACACACGCACGCGCGTGCGGGGATGCAAGGTTGCACGAGGCAAACTGCGCGCGCACGACACAATGCTGATTCCATTTCTCTTTTTGTCGCCTCCTCCCCCTTCCACCCACCCGCCGTTCTCTCTCTCTCTCGACCTCGTTTTTTACCCAGAAAATGCGATCCGATTGCCGCAAGAGGTCGTTGTTTTTGTTGTCGAATGAAGGGGAGAGCGGGACGTGGGAGAAGGTAAGCAGGTGAAAGAGGTACGTACGCGTGCCACGAAGAGAGAAAGAGGAGGTTTCATTTGACAAAAAAATGCAAGGGAGGCCTTCCACACCCACCCCCAACATCCTCTCGCCGCCTTCCCCCCCCCTCGCAAAAGGGCCCTCGCGTTGAGGCGACGTGGGGGGTGTCGGGGGAGGGAGTGGGCCTCCGGGAAGCTACGAGAGTTCCGTCGTTCAAGCCTCCGTCGGCTGAGGACTCTCCCGTCGGCCCTGCATGCGAAAGTGCACATTGCGACGTGAGCCATGAATGAGAGAAGGGCAATGAATAGGAGAAGGAAGGCATGCAGTGGTCGGGCGGAGGACAAGGGAGAAGGAAGGGAGGCTAAGGATATGAAAAGAATGCAAATGTAATACGGGAATGGGATTGAGAAGAGTTGCAGGAGGTGATCGAATAGTAATAGATTTTCGATTGCACACGTAGATTCTCTGTAGACAAAGTCTATTAAATAATTAATATGAGTGATACAAATAAGCAATAATATAACAGTAACACCTACCAAAATAATAATAAACAAATAATCACGAATAGTAATAAACAATGAGCAACATAGTATACACAAGCACAAACATAAATTTCATTCCTGAGACTAGTTTTAAACTCCTGAACCGTTTTTGCCCTGTCGGTTAGATAAGGAGATATACAAGTATATCTTATTAACTTATCATATTCCATATAACTTATATCGCCGTTTCTTTGTCGTATAAAATACCTGTTAGGCACGTAGTATCATCTTCAGGAAAGAACCTCTTCACTGGAATAAAATAACCTAAGGTAGTGGAAAAAGAGATAGCAAAGCTATTATTTTATAACGACTTGAATCGCTACTCTCCCATTCGTTTTTGACTCTTTTAAAGAGACTCTCTCCTCTATCCAACCCACTTTCAGAACCTTCTATTATATCCTTCCAATAAGTACCACATTGGCATATGTCAATTTGAGCATACAATCATGCTAATAATACATAATATTGATACTGTCATGTCTAAATGGGAATAACACTTTGACAACGCTAAATATCTACATTAAATCTACACGGTAAATAAACAATGAGTTAAAGTGTTATTTTATCATGTTTTTAGGAACTATTTTTTTATTATGCCAGAGAAGATTTCCGAAATTGGCGGCTTGAAGCTCTAAACCAAGGCGACATCAATTTGTGGCATCCTTCCAAAGAAACCATTGAGAATTAACTTTAAGTTGAATCACACAGCGTGAAGACATACATCGTACATCAATTGGCTGTTTATTGTAGTAAAACTTTTATGTGTACCTAAACCTTAAAACGACAAGTTTATGGAGGGGAATTTAAGTTTTTTTAAAGAAAGTGGAAAATATCGTACATATTACAGTGCGTGTAGATAATAAATTATCCAAGAAAATGGAAAAAATTAAATGGAAATTGCCTTCTTGGATAGTTTTACACACTGTTAAAAATGGATCCGCGGATGAATTACCTAATATAAAAATGCTAGCGTATTAATTAATTGATTATTAATGTTACATATTGTGCCTACTTCTTATTTCACTTGATCGAGTTTTATCGAAAATTGCAGCATTTACCTTTATCCAGGTTGCACGAGTCAGTTACGATTCTTTGAAGTGAACACCATTCACTATACAATTTATATAATATTAAAAGTATAACCTTGGGCATAGATATTGTTTTATTTTTAATTTATGAATAATAAATTCATTAAAATGAAGAAAAAAGATATACTATATTTGCAAATACGTGTCAGAAAAATTGTCACATTTTCCCAATTACACGTAGCTAATTCAAGTGTGCCGAGAAGACATGAAAGTTTGGTGGCTGTGGTTCTTACAGCATTTGAAGGTCGATGAAGGAATGATTTCAGAACAAAACGTGTTCAACAAATTCATTTCTCAAGTTTAGAGAGCCAATCAGAAAGGTGTCAACTCATTTTCCCGAATGCTTGACTTTTTTCCTGATTTTGTCAACGAACGCCATGTTCCCGATTTCACTTTTCGAAAAGCAATTATCGAAATGACGAATGCGGTAATTATGGCAGAGATGATTATCAATACAGTGACACATAAATACGTTTTTCTGGATATATTCACGATTAGGAATATTCATAAGTCATTATAAATAGTAGTGGTCAACCGGATTAGGGAATATTTTCCATGGACCACGGTAATACACACTACTGTATTCCTAATCCCTAATTAACATGACGCAAAATATCCTGAAACTACTACAACAAAAAAACCGCTCCTTAATTATGCATATTACCTTCCTTAAATCCATCCAAGACGCCAACGACTACCTCGATTTCCCAGCATTATCACCTTTATCACCGTATTCAGTATTTAAGTGCTTTTTAGTGTCTCCTGAATTCACTTTTCTTACAAATAAAAAGAGACGTTTCAGGCGTGATATGGTGGAATATCATGATTAATTAAAATTGGCAATTTTCCACAAAATATTTTTTTTTATTAATACGACCAGAAGATGATGTAGTTACATCGAAACCGGTCGTATAAATAAAAAAATTTATTTTGTGGAAAACTGTCAATTTTAATTAATTAATAACACTTTTCTTGCGTTCGAATTTCTCTCGACGACCACCTCTCATTTCCTACCCTTCCTAGTAGGTTATCATTATTTTTCTTTCCGTCCATTTCATTTCCTTAATTCTTCATCTCTAAATGTATTCTTCTTAAAACCATAAGTCTGCGGCTTTCCGTTGCCAAAAACTTAGGTACAGTAGGTGGTCGAATCTACAGTAGTGGGTCGCATCTCTCGTACTCCTATTAACTTTTCGCTCCACGCCTATCATTTGTATCAACGCAGTCGGTTCTGTTAGAAACTCTTTTTCCCGGAGTTTGAGCAAGCAATTGCCAAAATTTAAGAGCTAACCGTTCACAAAACTAAAATCCTTCTCTTTGCGAATTCCCGAAGCGCATATCATGTAGGAATATACGACTTTATCAATATTTGGCCTTTTCCTTACTTTTCTATAGAGACGAAGACTGAAATAATCCCGGCGATTTTCCCGACAGTGTGGCTACCCTGGCTAAAAGATATTTACAGGAGGGAAAATACTGCAATTCAACATCTGATTCAGTAAAAAAAAAAGATTTGTCTAAACCTCCGGATACAAATTTTCATAATGGAAACACATTTCGCGGAGACAGCCTCAGACGTAAAATATTGTGAGTTTAAATGTAGAATAACATTTAAAATGCGTGAATAAGTTAACTCTGTAAATGTTAACACTTCCGCTTTATGTCAAACTTAGCGAGACTATTTTGTCAATTTTACTCGTGGTGTATAAATAATAAAATATTGTATTTATGAATGAAAAAAGTTTGATCAGAAGTTAATTTATTCGTTTATTACTGAATGGACCAATTTAGCAATTGTAATAATGTGTTGATCATGAAGTTTAGTGTCAGAGGAGCACATATACTTTCACAGTATTTGGTATTAAAAAAAGGCACGGAAGCAGGTGATAAGCTAAGTGGTATAGTTAATGAATCAATCATAGATAAAATCGACGATAGCATATTTTTGAGCCAACAAGCATTTTACTGAATACAAATCAAAGCTCACTCTTGTTTTTCAGATGATACAAACTGATTGAACAATCTTCAAACTTACAATTACATTTTAGATGGGATTAATGAAGGAGAAGACAGTCAGCATTTATCACTTACTTAAAACATCTTCCAACAACGAAAGTATGTTTCCAGAATTTCAATATGAAAACATAAAATGTTTATGGGTTTCTGATATTTAAGTTAAGATTGGCAGGGGTATGCAGTATGAGTGGAGAGAGCCGAACGGTCGCTGTATTAGGATTTGACACATTAGGTCAGTATGCCGCTGCAGTGATTGGAAATTCACGCTACTTGTCATTTGTTTACAATAGCTAGTCAAAATCAACAATACAGCTGAAATTCCCGAAAATTGTAAAGTTCGTTCAGAGATAATGTTTTCACCAATAAAAAACTTCAAAGCTGCTGACATCCATCGGGAAATTTATGTTCTGTACGGACCAAATGTGATGATTGGGAAGAGTTCTGTACTGTCGTTCGTTTAAGAGCGAACATACATGTAACTGCTCATGATGGTGAAAGAAGTGACCGCCCGTCTGTGGAGAACAATGAACTGCACCTAAAAATTGACGAAACTTTTCATGGATACCGGCCTTTTACGATATCTGAAATCTTTAGAAAGTTTTCCACATATTTATAAGACTCTGTTACATGTAAACACGACTGAAAAGTTATGCTACTACATGTTTTGTGCTCGTCTCGACGAGGTACTTCAAGATGCCGTCATTGGTTGGCCACGATCTCAGGTGACAGACTTTTATGCTGAAGGAATTTGAAAACTAGTTCAGATGTATGACTAATGCTTAAATCTGTTTGGCGAATATGTATAAAATAGTATAAATATGCAGTTTTGAGATGAAACTAATCAATTTTCTGTATCTATTCCAGTGCATTTTTAATAGGATAACGGATATTACTTTCTGTAGAGCCCTCGTATAACTTGAGAAATGTCATTATTTATGTCACTACTGCTCAGTGTAGTCCATAATTTCCAAATATCCCTCAATTTAATCTCAAGAGAGAAATTATCAAGACTTGATCAGCAAGTGCATACTATATCCTTATTATGTCGAAAGATTTTACTATATATCGGAGTACAGCACGTATATAGTATAATCTGCACGTAATTATCAAAACTGAATTTTCTTTTGTTTTCTGATGATAGCGTTAGTACAATAGGAAACTAATCCTGCCTTTTAACATGTATTTACACTTTTCAGATTTCTTTATGTGCTAAAATGAGGTTTTTAACTAGGTGACTAATTATTCCAATGTATCTGCGTTGCCTGTGCGAAAATCGATACTTGCGGATGCTCGTAATATTCTTTAATTATATAGAGTTAATTAAGTAATTGTCTTTAATTATATAGAGCAACAAAAACTATATTTAAGGATTATATTTCCCCTTCAATAACTGTGATACAGCATTTTTATAGTTGAAAATGCGAACTTCACTGGCGTTATGCTGATGGGGCTCTAACTGCTACGCAACTAGTTCTTGTATTTATCTTATGTATTGATAGTTACCGTTTGGATAGTCCATCCTGTTATTTGCCCAACCCGCATGACAAGGTTCTATCTCTGGTGTTGAAATTGTTTATGCTCAAACTGAAAATATTATTATTAGGTAATCTACCGGTAAAGGTAGGTTTTTGGATGGACACAACTGTCAAATAAACATTTTGTAACTCCAAACAAAACCCAATCCAGCAACCTAATTTACATCAGGTCCCTCTTCATCTCTGTGTACTTCTTTCCTTCCTTCATCCCATCCAACATCCCTATCCCTGTTCCTGCCCTTTCCTCGCTTGCCAACATTCTCCCCTCTATTACCTTCTTCAACATTCCCACTACCGCTCAACACGCCTTTCATCAATTTTTTCCTGTCTCCATAGGATTTCTCTCAACTAACCCCTCTCCTCACCCACCATCCCTAGTACTTCCTCATTTGTTTCCTTTCGGTCCATTTCACCTTCTCCATTCTTCTCAACACCCACATTTCAAAAGCCTCAAATCTATGTCTAACTGAAAATATGAAACGTGAGTTATTTCTGCAGAGCAATTTCAATTGAAAACACTCTAAATCATTCAATTGATAAGTAATCTCGTTCCTGACTCGATTTGAACACGGATCCGAAACCAACTCTCTGCTGCAAGACTTCCAAAAAAATATCTAAAACTCACGACAAAAAATTATCCATCTCCAAATAAAATTGTAAGATAAGAAAAACCAGTCGATGGAATTGGTTGAATTAAAATGATCACCAAATGCTTAAACTACAATCTGTCGATTCCTCATATAATGGCAGATGTATAATAGAAGTGATTAAACTCTTTAGAAACTAATTGCAATGTTTTACCTTTGAAATACAAAGAAAATTTATGTTAACTGAATGAAATTATCCTTTTTATTCAATTTTCGTAAGCTTATACTTTGACTGCATCAACTGATGCTTGATTTGTAACACAATATTAATTTATTATTAATGCAAAATACGAGGTTTGCTATTTATATTTTCAGCCTAATAATAAAAAGAGAGGTAATTTATTGTTGAAATGGCATTATTGTTTTTCAAAGCATTCTTCATGATAATCAATAAACTTTTGCATGCGCTCCTACCAATTTTCGTAGCACTTTTTTCACTCCGATTGAGGTACCACCAAAACATAGCTTTTGAATGCATCAAAGGCTTCTTCAGGCGCAGGAAAAACGTTGGCCAAGCAATTATTTCTTGATAACGGGAATAAATAGTAGTAATTTGGTGCTCAATCAGGGCTTGTAGGGAGGATGAACCATCAATTCGACGTTTGGGCTGTCTAATAGGTAGTTGTTCGAGCCGATCTGTGAGAGCTTGCATTGTCATGATGAAGAATGATCCTTCGTTGCCACTTCTTTTTCCGTATTACACCAAGCACTTCTGGCAAACAAATACTTGCCTACCCTTCAAAATGCATGGTTCTATGTTGCTCTAGCGGTACGGTTGCCACATGTGCAGTTATTCCAAAGAAACAGGCAATCATTTGCTTTGATGTGCTTCATGCACGAATCACTTGTCGGATTTGACTCGTCTTGGAAGACCCATTCAGTGGATTGCTGTTTTGTTTCGGGCTCATACACATAGATCCAAGATTCGGCACCTATGTAGATGTTATACACAGCTTTTGATGCACCGCGATTGTATTTGTTGAGCATTTCTTTGTACCAATCGACACGAGCATCGTTTTGAGCTTTTGTCAAATTATGCGCGATCCAACGAGAACAATTTTTTTTTCACAAATAAATATTCATTCTATCTTATTGACGATCATCATGCTGATCCCCAAGGATGATGCCTCAATCTCACGATAACTCACATGACGATCTTCTTTTACTAGTTATTGCACAGGAATCAATTTTTTCTGGCACAAAAACGGATTTTTGGACGACCTTCACGACTTTCGTCGCTGATCGTAGGGTGGCCATGATGGAATTCGTTATACCAGCATTTCACAGTGGCAAAGGATGGGGCTTCATCGCCAAAAGTGGAAGTAAGTTGATCGATGCACTCCTGACTTGATAAACCACGTCAAAAGTCGTATAAAAATCATCCAATGAAAGTTTTCACGGGTTAATTCCATTTTTTTCGCTAAGATAAAATTTTCGAGTCACCGTTGGCAACACAAGTCATGATCAAACGACAAAATGTTCTGAAGAAAGTTAGCGTTAGAAGAGTAAAACTTCCAAATGGAAATATCAGATGGCACCTAAAGAATTTAGTATTGTCAAGGCTCAACATGTAAATTGCAACCTTATTAATATGGAATTCGTATTCCATACTCTACGAATAGTTTACAATTCGTATACCATAGAATACTATTCGTATACTATGGAGTAAAAGTGCCTGACTTACAATTTTTTTTATATTACTTCGATCTCAATGACATTTTTGATGTGCTTAAACATATAGGTAAAAACAAGTTAAATATTCAACAAGTATCTCTTGGTATTTCTAGGTACTTATAGAAAAAAGACATATTACAAATAAGCCGACATCGTAAACAGACAAGTCGTAGAATACCCTTTGCAAAGATAAAATATTCAATTAGTCTCACATATTATTTGCCATGCCATATTATTCGCGAATTACTGAAAAAATTATTTAATTGTTTTAAATAAGTCGACTTAAATGATAAAATGCCGATATATTTCCACCTGATAATGAACACTCGGGAGCTGAGTGCTACAGTTTTCCAAATGAATATTTAATAATTTCCGTAAATATCCATTAAAATACAGATTCCATTTCAAAAGCTACTCTAGCATAAATTTCACAAATGGATTATAATAAATGCTACTAGTGCTACAGCAGGGAAATTGTAAGGGACTCGCCCAAAGCAGACGATATATAAAATTACTCAGTACATAAATGAATCGCACTGTAGGTGATCTTTTGCACTACGCAACGGTCATGGAAAGCACCAAAACACGTAAATAAGTGGCCTTTCCGCAAGAATAACTCCACTCCTCCCCCCTTCCGAACCAAATCCCCTTTCTCAGGCGGGAGACGAGAGAGGAATGAAGGGGGTGGGAGGTCGGGGAGGACGAGGATCTCTGAACTACAGAACCACCGATCCTCCGTTGGAACCTGCTCAATGGGCAGTTTAAGTAGGGACTTGAGGTTTCGGTTGCAGTGGCGAGGAGGATGAGGAGAAGTGGAGGGAATCCTGGTCAAATGTAGGAGCAGGGAAGAGGAGAGAAAGAGGAGGGAAGGGAGGCGTATGTGTGGTTCTTTGAAAGGATAGAAGTGAGAGGGGGGAACAAGTCCGAATGACTCACACGGGAGCACACACACAGTCACACGATGGAGGCAATGGAACGGGAGCGAAGCGGCAAGGGTTAGCGGTACGAAAAAAAATCTCGGTGAGGGTGTATAAGTGTGCAATGTGCGGGTGTGTTGGAGTACCTAGAAGAACTGGTAAATGACGGAGGACGCGGAGAGGGGGACTCGTGGTGTCGACTCTCCGTTGGTGGTGATGCCTGACGTAAATGCCATTAAGGGGTTATACACCTTCGTCACTGATCCTCCGAGAGGATATCGCAAAAAAAGGTTAGAAGGGGGTGGGAAGAGGGAAAAGGGGTTGGGAGGAGTGTGGGAGGATGAGGTGGGTAGGGTGGGGGGCGTGTGGGAGGGGGGGGGGGGAAAGAAGCAGCAGGAAAGAGTAGTAGCACGCTTTGGCTGGTTGGTATCCGTACTGGGAAGCCCCTCGTGTATTGCAGTCTCGACTTGATATGTACCCACACGTTGGGAGTTGTGGGGAGGGGAAAAGGGGGCGAAGGGGAAGAAGGGCAGGTCGGATGGCGTTGATGGGGTTGGGAGAAAGGCCGTGGGAGATCCTCGATATGTGTTTATATCCCGGACAGTTGGATGTTAAAGGGTTGGTTTATGAAAATCCCCTCCCTTCTCAAGCTCGCGGATAAAAATTAGGACTTCCACGAACCTCTCCCGCACGCACCGATTTGGATTCTTCCCATCGAAGCCAATCAATGGAAGCGTTCCGCTATTGCTCATTCTTTTGTCCCCAAAGGGCGTGCTCCTTCGTTTTCCTACCGCATTGCATCTCGAGAATGTTTTCATTTGCTTAAGAAATTATGTTATAAGCACTACGACGTGAATGTTAAACTTAATAGGTTGAACATAATTAAGAACTTATTGGTCCTTAACGAGAATCAGTTCAATAGATATGCAGTGACGTCAATATTTATAAATACTGATTGAATTCAAATGTCATTATCAAAATTATTCCTCGTCTAAAAACCTGTGTATGTATGCAATACATTATATTTCTTGAGGAAAAAGGAAAATTTAATGCGTGAAAAATGAGATAAATTTCCAAGAATTCCCGAGAAAATGAGAGAGTACATCGACAAAATCTCGATAAACATGAAATTTTTCTGAACATAATGTCTGCTCTCTACTTATCTAATGCAGTGAAACAATATATGCTGGCGCTGCGACTGTAACGTTTCGCTTGTTAAGCTGAACATCATTTTCTAATTTCTAAAATCAGGTTCAACTTGTCTCTTTTCTTCCCTCGATCTCCGTTATTTGCAAAATTGTTAATTAGAGTTATGAAAAAAATTTGCATGTTTCCCATGAATATGCTACACGACAACATCCAGGAAAATTTCTAAGGGTAAGAATACTGCCACATGTGTTTGACTCAACTGTACGGGAGGCATAGCACGTGGAAAGTAATATCAACGCAGTGCTGCGTCTGAGGTTTACAAGTTATTTTCAAATATCTACCTTAACCATCGTTTCTTTCCCTTTTGCATGGATCAACGAAACTGAATAAAAATTCGAACAATCAAGCGACTGAATTTTGACTGTAATTTTCCTGCTTGTCTGAGGAATGTGAAGCAGTAACCAGAAAACAAAACAGAACTGTATAATTGACGCTAATACATTTCATTCACCCAACATTTCACTGAACATCGATCATATTCACACAACGTACGTAAAATACCTCGACTTCCCCATTTGAGTGATGAGATTTGCTGCCGGAAGAGCGTGAATGATTATATCTCTGGTTATAAAATGTATGTGGATACATATTTTCCCTTTTTATGTTTTAATACACTATACAAGTATGAAGAGCGGCTTCCTCCCTGTACTTTTATCGACAACGATAGCCAAATGTGATGTGAAAACATGTATCCCCTGCAGGCCATCAGATCGAATATTTTAAAGGGAGTGAAGACCTAAGAAGAGGAATGAGGAGTAGGAAATAAATATTTCGGTTTGGTTTGGGAGCGGGAATGTCACATTCATTGCCATAAACGCTGTGAGTGCTTTAAGTGAGTCCCTAAATCGATTGTTCCACGTATGTGTTTATGATTATGGACACTTTTAACCTTACGGAATTAGCCATCTAGCACCAATACTCCATGTCATAAACGCCTATTATTGAGTTTCAGGCCATTGAATCAAAAGAAATGTGATAGCGTTTACATTAGCCGTCACTTTTGTAACTACTGCGCGTGCGTTATGTAGATCAATGATCACCCCTCTGATCTCATCAGCAACTATGCTTGGGGTTTAATGATAATCGACTGTCATCCCCCGCTGACAGTTGAAAAAAGTTTTACTCCCGAATAATATTTGGAAATTAACTTTTAATGTTCGATCAACAAGTGAATATTATTGTGAAATAATTAGTAAAACTTATCTTGGCCGTATCTCAGTTATCGAACGTGTCACCTAAATGGTATCCGACAATAGCGATGCATCAAAATTTCCTTACCGTTAAAACGCTGAGGGTGTTGCTTTTTAGTGCTCCGTCATCTTCAGAAAACAGATATATCTATGGGGAAAGGAAATCATAAGAGAATAAGCTTAGAAGACACCAGAGGATAAAGTACATTTAAACTGAATACGATTGATATTTGGAACTTGAAAACGCAGGGTGTGGTATATCACAAGAATTAATCAATTCTACTAGAGCCGAGGAGGCTGATCAGCGGACATTTTGTGAGGTCCATTCTGTACATTTTATTAGCAAATTGCAGTGAAATTCCGCCCGATTTAATGATGAACATTGTATGGCACAATTTTTAGATTCTTTGGTGAATGAATTGTATCAACAAGTTTTTCCATGATCTTGAAACAGTCACTTGAATATCAGTCTCCAATTTATGCAAACTACACGGTAAATGCTCTCTGGTAGCGACTAGAAATCAAAAATGGGATGAAATGCATGAAAATCAGCATCTAATTGCAAATATATCAACCACACACGTGAAGTCTTCTTGTTGACAACAATTATGGAATAAGTTTCAATATTGATGGAACAATATAGCAGGTATAGACGCCATAATGACTAATCTTCAAGACAAAGAATATTTTAGCATCCGAAATAAAGGAATACAAAGGCACAATTCATTTATTTGGGAAACCGTCTCTGATGAAATGCGTGCACGTACTTCAAATAATTAGGCCAGTCAGTAAAATGGCAATGGCAATATTATGGAAATCAGTAAAATGAAATTCCATCCGTCTCAAGAATTCGAAAATTAAGTTTTTCTCCCTGAAAAAAGTACACGGCAGTAAATGCGTCATTACTGCAGATCACGAAGCGCTCCGGTGAAATTCAACCCCTGGCAAAATTTATATGGAATAATTTTCATTCCGAGTGTGACTGTGGACATGAGCTTGCACCAAGGTCCCATCTGAGCTTGATAGCATCTCCTTTCAAAACGCCAACTGGCCTTTCCAAGAAGGTCATTTTGCCATTCACGCGTAGGGTGAAACATGAGAAAGAGAAGGGTAACCAATCCGATAGGGAGAGGCCAAGGTGTTCATAGTACCCATATACATGGATATATATAAGGACAAATGCCTTTACAATAAGGTACAATATACCTTTGTAACCTTCATAGGCATTATTGCAAAAATATATACTGATCTTCAAAGTGAGACGCCTTTTTTCTTTCAGTTACATGCCCAAGAATCTTTTCATCCAATGACGGTCGTGGTTTTAATCCGCAAGGGATATAAAAATGGCGTGGTCAATGGAAAAAGCTTGGAAAATCCCCCAGGCGAAGGGAGAACAAAAAATTAGACATGATAAAAAATTTTTTAATAATTATTATCACCACTTTCCACAGTAGCATTTCGTGCTATTCCTGATTAGACTAATATCTTCGAGATTAAAGAATGGCGCACGGGACTGAGGTGCGTTGTAATTAACATCATTTCTCGCTAAATATTGGCATGCAATCAATTGCTTCCAATTAGTGTTTTTGTCTTTTTCAAAGGGTGAATGATTAAGGTAGGTCGTATGGAAATAAGGAACCCATAAAGCGAGAAATCGATCGAGAAAAGAGTAAGGAGGATTAAAAGTGAGAAAAGCGAAGAGGAAGCCTCTCGTGACGGGAATGATTGTGAGACGAAGGGTGATTCCGTTATCTTTTCACTTCACCGGCATTTATTTTTTTCCTAACCCTTTACTTCCCAAACCCTTCCCACCGTGTTTGAGAAAAAATACACAAAACGGCGAGGGGTTGGGCGGGTGGAGTTGGGGGGGGGAGTGGAGGGGGGAACAGGGGACAAAAAGGAAACGAAAGAGGATCAACACGCGTGCTTAAAGGCCTTAATTGTGCGAGAGGGATGCTATGCGATGAGAAGAATCGTCATAAAAGGGTTTCTTTTTCCACTCCAACCCCTTCCGAGTCGTATCCCATTATGCACTGAAAACAGCACTGGCTTCCGCTCGCCCACACCCCTCTCCTAATCACGCAGAATTCCCTCTCTTTGGCTAAGCCCTGCCTGCTTCCAAACCAAACTGCGTCGAAGCCTCCAACTTCCTCCTCCTGTGCGACTCCCCCGCCCCCCTTCTCCATCACCCCCCGAGCTACGCCTCGACCGCCACCGCCTGCATTCCCATCATCACAGCCTTCTCCCTGAGGTGCGACAGCCAGGGATGGCCACCGATAAAGAAATCGAAACTGGCGAACATTCGAGTCCCGCTCGAGAAAGAGCAAAATGTAGTAGCGAAACTCAAACGGAAGGAAACCCGAGAAAGGAAGCTCAAGGACGGAAGGAAACTAGAGTCGAAAGTTTTTGCAATGCGCTTACCGAGGACGGGGGTAGGGTGGGACGAAGGGATTTCCCTCGGATCCCGGTTGATGGTCGACCGGGATTGACCAAGTGTTTGAGAGTCAGGGAAAGTTTATAAAAACGACAATTCTTCATGGAAGATCCAAACCCTCTGAATTAAGTCCTGCCACAGAAAAATACGGTATTCTGACCAAGCGTTGCGGTTGAGAGGCACCGTGACCCCTTGAAGGCAGGAAGCCCTCTAACAATCCATGAGCAACCGATCCCTAACTGCACCCCCGGTCTACTCCAAGTAAAAACTAAACGAATGTCCTGTCAGGAAACTAAACCCGGTAGCAATTTTTTTTGCAAGTTTCATAAAGGCTGCCCCTGCGTTATTCCTAATCCTACGGTTCAGTTCCGAAACAAATATCGATTGTGGACTTTAGACTTAGGGGCGAATCCATCCACCTTTCCGCAGTACACTCGGGTCTCTCCCTACAACTTCTTTGTTTTTCGCGCACTATAGCACGCTAAAACAGTTACCGAGAACCACCCCTCTTTAACGGACCAGGGGATCGTAACGACCAACAGTGCCTCAAAATATTTTCGGAACCACTGAAAATGAGTTTACGCTCCCAGTAGCCCAAGCCCTGGAAACACTTCAAAAACGTACACGTTAGCTACACGTCGAAAGCTCAATCAATCAAATTTTAGCCATCTCAATTATCCGTGTTAACAGGACATTTGGGAAGATAATATTTTGACAATCAACTTGAATTAAAATTGACGATTGTTAAACATTTAATGTATTCAAAATTTTGCGTGAATGGACAGCATCACAACATCGGACTCCAGGCAAAAACCATATTAACATGGCAGCATCACATTCAAGTCGCACAGCTTTTTTCACTAGATTATTTCAAACTCAGCAAACAGTTTATTATGATGCAAATGGTTTAATTTCCTAGCTCTGAAATTGAAATATTTATAGTGCAATTGTTGGCATGACAAAACATGAGCTATCCTCGAAATATCAGAGTCATCCCTACAAGATAATAAATATCTAATATTTCATCACTACCACAAATTCCTTTCTATTTCTGAGAATCGAGAAATGGGCATTGGCAAGATATAAGGCAGTTATTTAGTACGATATCATTCGAGTTAACTTATTTTATGGTAGAAGTGATTCACTCCAAATTTAGATTCATTATGAATACAGTTTCGATGACAAAATAAAAGATGCTGTTTCCATCTCTTGCGTGGGTAAAAGTATTTGTCACACTTATTGTGATTCCTTATCTCAAAGAAGAAAATTCTTGACTAACGTCTTATATCTTCTTAAATATGAGACCACCCGCCACGCGACTGATTCCCTAAAGAAAAAAACGTTCGGAAGGGCTTTCGTTTGTACACATTCTCGAATGCTTGAGAGATAATATAGTATTTCACAAGTGATACACCTAACAGAGTAATTTGTTTACAAATTTTTATTATCTATCATTATTAATTGTCTACATGTGTAAGTTATCCTTTTTTCTATTGGTTCATCAACCACTTCTGTAGAGTGTAATTGAGTGCAAGAGTAAACTGTGACCCTGGCACACTACATACTGACCTGTTTCATCAAGCTGCAATTACATAACTCACAAGCTGCAAGTGGATTCTTAATTACTTTAAAACTTACAAGTGCTTTACAAAGTCGAGTTGCAGCATTACAAGACGTCTAACTCTTACTAATCTGCTTTGTGACCTGTTCATGAGTGGATTGCTTCTTTGAAGGATCGATTTTGAACTTTTCAATTGTGAACCACATGCAGAAATTGTATACAAGCCATGAGTAAAAAATATTTAGAAACAAATAACCTTAATTCTTTACAAATTAGCTTTAAACTATGAAACGGTTAAAATGAAAACTTGACTATATGGCATTTCATATTAGCTGAATTTAAAAGAAGTTTATGGCAGAAGTAACCATGAAATCATTATTTTAACATGTGGACAAGGAAATTAAATCTTAATGCCAAACACATTAATCCGGAGTAAGGTAGGTGCAGACACTTAAAGGCCTAACTTGAGCTATTTTATAGATAAATATCTTTAAAAAAATACACAACTACTCATGATCGTTCTAGCTATGGCCATTTCTTTTTATATTTCATTTTCATAGATCTATCTTGGACATCTTTTGCAAAACAATTGACCATTAATTAAATAAAGACTGAGGTTCTATATCTTACTTAGAATATTTCCATTCTCTAAAAAATTCGGCAGCATGGAGCAAATGCTAGATTAGTTACCATGTCCAGGCATTATCTGATTAATCCGTTGACGAAAAGTTGGAGCTGTGTGTAAAGTCAGCCTGAAACAATTTATTATTGATCATATACGGCACCAATATGAATGACGACCAAATGAAAGTATTAATATAAGAAAATGCAAAAGAAATTACTTAAATCGGATATAATGAATTTAATATCTGAATAAGTAATAATGGGAAAGGTATTATATATATTGTGGTAACATATGCGGAAAGTAGAACTGCGAAAGTTCAATCCAAAGATTGATACCTGAGGACTACCTGGTAGATACTAACATGACTATTTTTCGGAAAATTAAAACATTATCACTTAAAGCATCAACCGGCAAGTGTTCATCATTTCCGCTGAAAAGCAGTTCCTTGCAGTAAGGTTAACCTTGCAAACAAAATTGTCAGAACAACAGCGCAACAAAAAATTGAATGTATAAAAAATAACTGGGAAGAGGAGCATGAGCCTACTACACTTGATATTTTCTGTGAAGTCAAACACCAAAAATATAACCCCTATTAAAGCTTGATAGTTTTTCAGGTAAACAAAGCTACGAAATTTGTTGTTTCCAGCGTAACTTTTTGGAATTTACATAGCATATTGAAGTCAAATAAAATTATTGAATTAGTAATTGCACTTTTAAAGCGTGTGGAATTAAAAACTCTATAATTTCATTTCATTTCAAAAGCTGCAAATGTCCAACTATTTCTTTCAAGCTAAACGAATTGTTTATCAGCCTACTAATCAACCGACAAACTTTCTCGAAATGTGATTTGTACATGTACTCGTATTATTCGCCTACCCATAAGATTTTAATTTCACCAAGCCCATTGATTCGTTAATTTCCAAATGAATATTCATAGTTACAAGAATAATCTTTTAAAATAAATACCATTAAAACTTCAGCAATCAAAATGACGATGTTATTCCCTTTATTTGTTCACTTTTGATGTCAAAAAACTGCATTACCATCCCATTGATCACTTCGTACCGGCCTTTTCGTGACGAAGATTTTGTTATTCCTTTATGTATTTCCACCGTGATGAAATTGCAACCTCCCTCCTGCCTTTATATCCTTCCCTTTTGGCACCACAACCACTTTAGTCCTTGCCCCCTCTCTTTCATTATTTCCAGTCCCATAGATTATTTCCCAAAGCATTAGATTTGGTTACCCTTTAAATTCCTCAAAATTAAAAAATCTCTGGTAGAGCTGCATGATGGAATTTATCGACAGATAGTTATGAATATTGGGGAATAGTTTTTTTTGCCGAGGAACATCAAAGAACTCTGATAAGAGTTTTCCTCACATTTAACCGTATACGAGCTACATAGCGGTTTCCTAATGAAAAATTCTCCAAAATTAATTGAATCGTGGTCTTTAATATTAAAAATGACAAGGACTAGCTTCCAACAGTCACTGCTGAGTCTTGAAACTAAATTTGAATAAATAATATGAAATTATATTTTTTCTCTGAATGTTATTCGGAAAGGTAGCTAACCGGATTCCATCCAAATAGATATGCATTCCATTTAAACATTAATTACGTGTACTTAGCATAACCTATAAAAGAGATGCATGGTGTTTGATCAAAAGTTAAATTAGGAATGTATATTAATTATCTGGGAACTCTTTCTCTATTTATGCATTTGATTTATCATTGAAATTACTAAATACTTGTATACGCTTTTAACTTCAATTCAGCATTAGAAACTTTGTAAAAATTAGTACAGAGACGATTATCCGTAATTAATTTTCATGAAACGAGTAAGCTTGGAAAAAATTAACAGAATGAGAATTTTAACAGATGAGAAACTTCGATGATAATTAATATTCTTCCAAAATTACTATAATTTCATTCGTTTTTAACACTTTTAATAACTATTTTCATGACTATTTTTCTTAGGAAAAACAGTATTCATTAACCATAAATCCTTCTCCCTTAAGGATTGAGGCCGTCATTTAAGGGATTGAATTTGTTTTAAAGTGCTCAAATTCATTTTATGGAAATAGCAGCTATTTTATCGAAATTAAAAAATAAATCTGGATTTGTTAACGCAAGTTATAAAACGCTTATTTTAAAACTTGGTAAACAGTACCAAGAAAGCACCTTTGAACTTTCAATCGACTTACGATGAGATTTAATGTTCACAGCACATAAAAAACCGTACAGACACGATGAGACTACAAGAAACAGAAATACTACCAAAACACCAGGAATATTTCAATTTTCCGCAAGGTGAGTTGAATTAAAACTAAGTAATATGCCAAGACGTAGATTGGACCAAATTTTTATACTCGAATTGGATATACTGCTCTTGGACATAAAAATCATGGAGCACAACTCCGACATAGGACGAAAAAATGAATGAAATATTGAATGAATGAGCTAATTGATACGTAAAAATTGAATTTAGACGCAAATTTTATCGTTCCTAAAATACATAAAAATGCAATTTGCATATCTTCCATGAGTCGCACAAATGATTATCTGCTGTTCTATGGCTGAGATTATATTTGTTTCCATATTAGATGGATCAATAAGCAATCAAACGAATTTCGAATAAAAGAGTGATTAAAAATGAATACTGCATATCAGCATGATGTTCGACTAAAATACAAAGACGCAGTAATCATCAACAGTCTTCCCTGCTATCCGAACATCAGATCGTGCTCTAAAATGTTCTACCAAATCAATATAACTTAATTCATGCATGTCATAATCCATCCAAATGTGCTTCTCTCCTTCCGATTCCTATATATTCCTATAGATAGACGTAGATTGGAGGCTTTTGAAATATGGGTGTGGAGAAGAATGGAGAAGGTGAAATGGACCGAAAAGAAAACAAATGAGGAAGTACTAGAAATGGTGGGGGAGGAGAGGGGTTTGTTGAGAGAAATCCTATGGAGGCAGGAAAAATGGATGAAAGGCGTATTGAGCGGTAGTGGAATGTTGAAGAGGGTAATAGAGGGGAGAATGTTGGGCAAGCGAGGTAAGGGTAGGAACAGGATAGGGATGTTGGACGGGATGAAGGGAGGAAGGAAGTACACCGAGATGAAGAGGGACCTGATATGGATTAGTTTGCTAGGTGGGGAATCACAAAATGTTTACTTGATTGTTGTGTCCATCCAAAAACCTACCTTAAACCGGTAGATTACCTAATAATAATATATATATATATATAGTATTGAGCATCGGAGTTTGTGCTCTCAGTTCCGAAGATTGCACTCCTTAAATTATGCAATTAAAAAAACGCCGAAAAAATTCCTGAGTAGGAAGAGAAAACGGACATCATTGTCGTCGATGCACAAAATATAGAGATTCCCAGGGTGTTAAATTCTCACCGAGAGGTACATCTAGAGGAAAACGGTGACCAACACCTCAAGAGATGTTCACCACCGAACCCTTCACTCGCCTACAGGTAAAAAGCTTTTGAAACAGGAGGGTAAGAGATCGAAAGTTTTCGAAATACGTATCCGAAATCTCATCCCACCCCCCGTAAGCTAACCACGGGACTTCAAAAGAACCATATCATTCTCCTCGCCCCTGGTCCCCCATCCCCCGTCCAATCCTCCACCCCCATCCAAGAAATTTCTCGATGCAATTAAGTATTTTCCTCCATGCTCCTCCGAAATTTATTCCTCCCCCTCTCCGACCCCATCCGCCGCTGCTTCGTCCTCCCTCCCACCACCATCCTTTCCTCTCCGCAAACCCCGCCGCCAATCTCCCGACGATACCCCCCCCTGAGGGGGCGGGGCGACGCTGGAACGAATATGCGTGGCGTGGGAGGGGAGGGTCGGCAGAGAGATGAGGGGGATGTTGAAAACGGCGGCGGTGGTGGGGAGTTGCGTGGAGGAGGGGAAGGGAAGGGGGGAGGATCGGCAAGGGGTATGGAAGGGATAATAAGGGTACGGTGAGAGGGGCGATGGGAAGAGGGATGCGACGGGTGGTAGGGAGAGGGGGCGCGTGGTGGTAGTGGGGTCGGAGGGACGTAGCGGAAAGAGCAGGGCCGCGCGTGAGCACAGCGGTGCAGAAGGCCGGGGATGGGCAACACGGAATGGTTGGGCGCTCCATCGCAGGGAAAGCGTGCGGGTGGAGTGGGGGGGAGGAGGCGAGAGGGAAAAGGGGAGTTTGGAGATGGAAGGGATGGCAGAAGGGGATGTAGTCGCAGGGTTTATTCCTGCGGGATGGGGGGAAGGGTGGGTGAGGAGGTAGGGTTTTTCCTTACAATTGCCCCGAGGCGCGCATGCGTACAGTGCCGGTAAAGGTGGGGTTGAGAGAAAGAGAGAGAGAGAGAGTACCCTTGTACGCCGGATCACAAACACACCAGCGCACACACACATACACAAGTGCACGGCACACGTTCAGCAGCGGCCCCACCGCCGCCGCCGCCACCCATGAAAAACCCAGAGGCGAGAGCGAGAGGAGGTTACCGTGAGAGAGAAATGGGAGGTGTGGCATTGGAGAGGGGTTGACAGGGGGGGAGACAAGAGAGAGGTCGCGCGGGTGGAGAGGGAGGTGGAGAGAGGAGGGTCGGGAGGGAGTAGTGAGTGAGGGAGACGGGGAGCGAGGGAAGTCGAATGGGAAGCCCTCACTCAGTCCATTCGTTTTCGGTATCCAGGCAACCCGCTTCGCTTAGAGGGGGAGAAGGCAGCCGTGGAGGAAGGAGGAGGAGGCTTCACGTGGATATTATCTCTCCCGGCGTCATTTATTGGCATCGCAGCGGCGTCGACGGCAGACGATAGATCGACCCACCGGCTGATCAAACCCGCGGGTCTGTGACGAGCGACTGAAAGCGGGAGAGAGGGGGGGACTGGAACGGGAAAGGGGTGGACGGAAGGCGGGAAGGAGGACAAGGAAGGATTCCGTATTGTGTCCGGCGTGGGAAGAAGTGCCATCATCCCCAGGGACGGAAACCGCGTTCAACTCCTGCCAGGTGTGGGAGGGAGGACACGTTTGAATACGCCCACGGACTTCGGAGCGACTCAAGAACCCCCTTACGGCCGTATTATCCTCGGTGGCAGTAGGACGATAGCGTGCATTTGTATATGCATACACATAATTGTCCGCGCGGGAGCACCACTTGGACCATTGGGTGTCGCGGTCACTCCTTCAGGCGGAAGGACGATGTGCGCTGTTAAGATGACGTGTGGATCGTCCCCATGAGCGGTCGCGGTTCCACTCCGGCTCAAATGGGGTGGCTCGACTGAGGTGTGTCGGGATGGTCGAGGTGAAAGATGCGTCTCCTGGTTTCGCTGCTGCTCTGGAGAGAATCTAAAAACTAATCCGTCGGGGATATCAGTGCCGGGAATATAACTAAATTAGCCGTTCAAGCGACAGACTTGCGGCTTCTTTCGGTGAACGTTTTGCGATCTCCGTCGCGTGTACTTGAGTGAACGCACTTCTCAGTGTTCCCTTTAAAGAGTAGTAATAGGAAAAGAGTGTCGCACACTTAATTGACACCTTTCAAGACCTTGCATCTCTCTCTTTGAAGCGTCGAACAACGTCTTGCTCAGTGAGACGTATTTATGTTTTCATAAGGGGATCCTTACTGACTTTGCATAAATGGGGCAAGTTTCCATGGACACACCTGAATGCGTCGAAATGATTTACCAAATATATAGACATTCACATCATCTTTGATGTCGGAATTCAAAAATTATATTATGATATCATTATGTTATATGATTACGACATCAAATGAAATACGTAGCTTTTTCCTTTTTATGAAATCATCGTCTTCTCACATTGGCAAGTTAAAAGAACTGCAGAATCAAAACACCAAGGATGTACTTAACGTGTATTTAAGTGTTACAGCAAAAGTGGCGTGTTCCATGCATGTAATCTCGACCTAAACACACAAAGGCGAGTTGAATCAGACGTAATATTTCGTGAAGTACTTTTAGAATAGCTACGTTCACATCGGATGCGAATATATTAAGCGAATTCCCTTCAGAGATATCATAACAAAAGAAATAGGTTGTGCGTACGCATGGTGATTTTCATGCTTTTCAAATTATAGTTAAGGCTGAATAACAAACTCATGATAATGAGAAAAAATTAAGGACTAATAATAAGCGGAAACATGGAATCATAATGAATGGAATCTGAAAATTCGCGCCACAGCTCGAAAATGCGTCGTGTATTCGCTCTGAGAACCACGATGAACGAACGTCGCTGTCACGAGTATCTAATGAGCTGCGGGTGAGTTGTACTGAATCCGGTCCCAAGAACATTACGAACTCTTGACACTTCATTCCGTCGGATAAGTCAGCGGAGCATCTGAAGAACACTTCCATCTGGAGGGAAGGGGGAGGCGGACGGGAGAAGAGCTTGGGAGTCGCACACACACAAACACATTCATACATGCCGGTAATCTCCTCGACTCGACGAGACTTCGACACCGAATGAATTCTATACGGCCGTGCCCTCGACAAGACCCCTCGGTGAGTCGCCGCCAAATGGTTCTTGAGGGGGGCGTCGCAATTGGTGGAATAAGGAATCAATCCGTCGTCGAGGAGATACGGTGGGTGTCGGGAGGCGGAGAGAGGCGGAGCGGAGGGAGAGGGGGCGGTGGAACCCGTGCGGAGGATACGGGAAGGAGGAGTGGGGAGTAGAGGGAGCCATGAATCCGGGGACCTCTTTCGTCCTCTTCCATCTCTTCCTGGCGCAGATTCTGTCCGGATCGGAAGACCTCTTCGTCAAAGGGTGAGTCAATGCCCAAGCATAATAGTCTAATGATTTCAGTGTATAGGTGTAAAAATTAGAAAAAAAAGTCCGACGAATTCATGATTTTTCTGAATGAGAAATGTCTCTTGATCCCTTATAAGATGATAAAAATACGAAGTGTATGGAAAACAGTATTTAATCCTGGAGTCCTCAGAGATTTCGAGAAAATTAGATACTACAAATGCGTTGAGCCGCGAATGATGATAACTATCGTATCCTACAATAGAACCGAAATTTGAAAACGCCATCACTCCACAGTATGCTTAGCAATAATTCATCCGGTAAGCACCTCATTCCCATGAGAGGATGTGAGGTAATCGTTTAGGCATTCCATGGGAATAAGTATATCATTACTTAAGTTAAACTAACTAAATTACAATCTGTATTTGATATTTTTAAGATAAGAAAAATATAAAATGCTCTACTTTTTCAAAATGAAATATTAATAATGTGATGAGTATTTCGTTTTTGGTCATCCTATACTCCTCAGATATTATCGTCATTACTCGACCGGATCGGACCTTTATTACCCACACGGTGGGTGGACATATAGTATGTGCCCCGTGGCACAACAGTCTGGGGATAACTACTGTGCTCTAGGAAATAAATCCGTGCATAAATTCCTTTAATTTATCAAATGTATCTCTACAAATCCAATAATTTTCAAAATATAAGATAATCTAATGCAACGAAAAATCGAATAAAATTAACATTATTCGAATCAATAATATGACTTTAACAGACAAAACGTTTCTTTTTTCGTCAACAGAAGAAGACAACAGATTCTTTCAGTCCAACCAATAAACTTACTCCCTCAGATATTGGCACAACTGCGTGCCATAGGTTGGCACTGACTGCACTAGGTCATTGCTTCCCCATTGCTAAGCTCACCTCACCCCCTTTCCCTTGGGGCGCTCCCCGCCTTGCCCCGTCAGCGACTCCCAACTTAAAAGGGTTCTCGATTGATGGGAAAGGTCTTCACCGGCGACTGCAGAATCCGCGAATTAACACCTCCACAACTCGTTTATTGTGTTTACCCTCCTGGCCGTGACTAGTTCCACGTCCGGCTGACTCTCGCGTTACATTCACACGAATAACAAATTGTTTCCTCGATCTCGTCAGTTTGAGAAAACGGTCTACGAGTGTTTATTTCATTCGTGGATATTTTACAAGGGTAATATTAAGTAATATCAAATCTTCCAATGATGTCTTGGGCCAATTGACAACTCCAAAATTAGATCCACAAGCATATGCACGCTAAACCTTAATAAATATGATTATAATAAGGTCACTAATAGGATATTATAAAGTAAAAGGGTAGTTGAAAACCTTGATACCATACAACTATAGCAGGTTCAATTAGAAGAAAAATTTCAAGAAGTAGTTTGCACAATTAATGCATATAAACCATAATGTTGCCATATTTTTTTCCATCTGACACAATAAAGAAGGACATAAATTTTTGATACGAAAATTGAATTGCTAAGTGTTTTAAAGAAAACATCCACCCAAAAAGTCATCGCGACAGAAAGTAGCAAATACATGCTATTTAAGTTTATTAAAAAATTAATGTATAAACTACAAATAACTCACTAAAATAGCAAATTTCATTACAACTGACTACTATTTACTACTGACTATATTACTACTGACTGTAATACTACTGTCTATTTCGAATTTAGATGACGTCCCTTAAAATATTCATAACTACAGGAAAATATGAAAAAAAACCTTTGAAGATAAAGCAAATATAAGCATCAGTTGCTCAGTTAGCAAAGGGGTTGCAAGCATTGCTGAGTGAAATGGAGGTTCAGTGCGATAGATATGGGATGAGAATCAATATTAATAAAACAAAGGTTATGCGATTTTCCAGAAAGAAAAAGGCTAAGCTAAATATTAAAATAGGAGGGGAAAAAATAGAACAGGTAGAACAGTTTACGTATCTCGGAAGTGTTTTAGACCAATACGGTCAAAGTGGTAGGGACGTAAGGAGAAGAATTGCGCTAGGCAAGGAGGCTTTCTCAAGGAGGAGGGAGTTGATGACGGGGACGTTGAGTAGGGATGTTAAGACAAGACTCGTAAAAACTCTGATATGGAGCGTACGGCGCGGAAACGTGCGCACTGAATCAGGAGGATAGACGCAGATTGGGGGTTTTTGAAATATGGGTGTGGAGAAGAATGGAGAAGGTGAAATGGA